>CM031595.1:81743259-81753259 GCA_018398815.1 Conus ventricosus | reverse complement strand
CGTTACGTTTGACCCATCTAGGTGGCGGAATTATTCATTTGTTTTATTGTCGTTGCTGTTGACGTGTATTCCTTCCCTTAATGTGCCTTGTTTGGTGTCGGTTGCACCTTGGTGTAGTTTCAGCTCAACTTCGGTTTGCTTTCTCTGCTCTCTCTCCCTTCTCTTTATCCAGCTGCCCGTAGCTATTCATTCTCTGTAGGTTCACGGTTGTCTGGTACTTATTTCTCGAACTTGCTGTTCTATCGGCCTCTCCGGCCTGTCTTTTACCCTGTCGCACGTGCTTCGTTTCTTCTTTTAGTTTGAAAGTATGCTCACTTCTGTGACGCAGCATGGCATGTTGGCCGCCATTGGCTGAGGGAGGTTAGCTCTTCACCTCTTCGAGCGAGATGTCTCTGGGAGCCGCCTGCACCGTGTCACGGTTCTCACCGAATATCGATGGGTAACAGTCCGGTATCTTCAGTTCCTACCACCTACAGTCGGGGCCTAGTAGGAGAGGACATCACTTCTTCTTCTTTTTCCTTTTTTTTTCTTTCCGCACCTGAGCCCTCTGTCCACTCGACTGGACAGAGGGCAGAGAGAGTCGTTTTGAACCCCCCTCATTTCTGGGTCACCCAACCCTCGGGTAGCTGTTAAGCCAATCAGTTTCGTGGTTGGTTGTTTTGGTTTTGTTGTGTTAGCCGGATTAGTCCCTCTCTTTTGTGCGGCGCAATTTTCTTTTTGTTTTCAAATTGTAAGAGAAATATTTGGTGTTGGGAGGACCTTTTTCTCGTTTCTCTCTGGTTAATCAATCTTTAACCTGGCCATATCCTAAAATTACATCCCAAAATTCTTTCTCACCCTGTTTATGCATCAGGTGATGCGGTAGCGTGTGGGATGGGAGAGAACCTGGTTATTCAGGCTTGGAACATGCTTGTGCTCGCTCGTTCCCGCCCCTGTCAAGTTAGCATTCGCCGGACTTTTCTCCTTTCACGCCACCCGTCTGTTTGTGTGTGCAAGGAGAACGAGTGTTTTATGTTCTGCGAGCGTGTACGTACTCATGATTTGTCCGTTCGGGATGCGTTGGTTTGAGATTTTGTGTTATTTTAAATGTGGCTAATAAAATGTGACAATTATGCCATTGAATTATTATTGGTCAAATGTGGATGGCAGGTATAAAGCGATGGTCGCTGTGTTGGTGATTTCCTAAGAAAGTAATGTTAAATATGAGTGAGAGAAGAGGGTGAAGATAATTCATATTTTTTTTATAAAAAACCTGTTGATTTAAAAATGCAGTCTTTTATCCTGCATCGTGTGTGGAGAAGACCCTAGTGAAAATTCCTGAATCGATGGGTTTAAACTGTGTGCGTTTAGTAGACTTCCCCCGGCCTCTGCCGCCATCATGGGCGAGTGGCCTGTTAAGATTTGACAGCATGGGTCAGACTGTACTACGGCGGGTTCCGTACCCTTTTCCCTTCCTCCTTCCTCCTTACCTTCTTTCCCTTCCCTCGGGGGGGGGGGGGGGGGGGGGGGCCTTTCCTTCTCTCTCCTCCCCAGCTACGTTTCCCCCTTCCCCCCCCCCCCCCCCCCCCCCCCCCCTCCGTGGGCTTCACCCGTGAGTATGACTGGATGGTGCCCATCGTGCTGGTTGATGGCCAACAACGCTCTGGCTGAGACCACGGACTGGATGTGCCCACGTTCTGGTTGAGGCCACCGCTCTGGGCTGAGACCACGGACTGGATGGTTCCAGTCGTGCGGTTGAGGCCACGCTCTAGTGGCTGGGACCCCTGCGGACTGGATTGTGCCACGGCGCAGGTTGAGGCCACTTTCTGGTCGGGAACCCCGCGTACTGGTAGAGACCCGCCGTCTTGACCCCTGGCCGCCCTGACTCCCCTCAGGACCTCCAGTAACAGCGCCGAGACGTTTTCCCCCCCCCCCCCCCCCCCCCCCCCCGAACCGGGACGGCTGCTCTTCACTGCCTGTTATGTGAGTTCCAGGGTGTCGGCTTGAGCGACTCCTCCCTGCGAGAACCGACCCGTTCGAGCACCTTAGTGCGACAGGTGCTCCCAGTAGACATGACAGAGGCAGGTGTATGGACGCACTCCATGAGGTGTTAGCAGGGATTTCGATGACTGTAAATGTATTTTTCGGTTATAATTGTGTATAAATATGTTATACTGTGCTGGAATGCTGTAATTGTGGAATTGTGTAACGTCGTATGAGGTGAAATGTTTATTTATAATCGTGCATTTGTGGGTTTGTTAGTGCTTGAATGTGATTGTCATGTTGTGTGCGTTGGAGTAGCTTGATTGTGATTGTGCATGTTTGTGTGTGATTTTTTTTTTTTTTTTTTTTTTTTTTTTATTTTTTTTTTTTGTATTTAATGGAATGCTTTATTTGCTGGTGTGAATAAATGGGGTGTTGTATCTGTAATCTTTATGTGTGGTCTCAGTCGGGGCGTGTGAGGTCAGTACACTCCCTTCACTCCCCCACCTAGACCGATCCTGTTCAGGGCAGACCTCCAGGGTCGGTCGTGACAATTGTGGGGGCTTACGTTCCCGGGACGTGAAGGGCTCTGAACTGTCTCTCTCCTTTCGCGGAGTACCTGTATCTTAAGTTCTGTCTGTTTTGTATTCATTTAGTTTAGTTTGTCGTGTTTGTTTTGTGGTGTTGGCTGAGGGTGCTCAGCGTGAAGGGAGTCTTTTTTGCCTGAGGGAACATCCGGGGATTGGGGGGGGAGGGGGGGGGGGGGGGGGGGGGTGACTCGGAGTCCGAGGTGAGACCGAGGGTATTCGACCCGCTCCAGACCTCCTTCGCCGGTACCTCACGCAGGTACGGCCGTAGGTCTTTTCCTTTCTGTTGCCGCTCCAGTACTTCCATTCCTGTTTTGTATTTTAGTAGCCAAGTATTTGTTTTTTTTTTTTTGTTACCCGGGTTAATTGAGTACAGGGGGTTGTATCGGACGTTAGTGTCATTTTTTTTTTTTCTTTTTCCCTCTCTCCCCGGATTCCGACTGCCTGTTTTGTTTTTTCCGGCCACCCCCACCGCACCCTTGTCTCAGCTGTGTGAGCGCGGTGTTGCCAAGTGGGGGCAGCCGGACATAAGTTTTTATGGGGGTTGGGGGGGGTTTTTTTTTTTTTAAGTTGAGCCCCACCGCACTGTTGCTCGTGTTTTGAAGATGCGCGGTGTTGCCAAGTGGGAGCAGCCGGAACTTGTCCGCACAACACGCACACACACACATACACACATATAACACAACACCCCAAAAATATTTGTTTTTTAAGTGGAATTGTCTTTCACCCTGTATTTGTATAACATTTAGGATATAGTTGTCATGGCAACGTCCGGTGCTGGTAAGTATGGCTACTTCGGGCAATCAAGAAGAAGGGTCTTCTAAATGCTAGTCCCATCAATCGTACCAGCACAACGCCTCGGTGACTTCCACTTATTCCAGTGCTGTAGCCGATAGTCCAGCGAGTACTTTCCAGCCCCTTCTTGCTTGCGCTAGGGGTTTTTTCTTTTCCCTGCTGAGACCACCGACTGGCACTTTCCGCTCGGAAGCGTCAGAGTAAGCGAAGTCATAACTGTGGGCTTCTGTTGAAGTCAGCAGAAAACCAAAGCCCCCTATTCCCCATGAGCTTATTCCCCTCGTCAAGCGAGTAATGCCCCCAGGTGACTTTATCCTTACGGAAAGTCCGGAGACCCAAGGGACGGGTCAGACCGGGTCATCCTTCCCGTGTCGGAGTGGTGAACCCCGCCCAGGACATTCACCTCCGTCCTGATGTTTCTGGAGGCGGGCATCGTAAGTGAAAAGGCTTCTATCAGCGTAGGGAAGAGGCCGCTAGGCCAGAACCCAGCGAAGGGAAGAGTATGGATAGGAAGGAGGCTCTGCGCAGAGAGTGAGACTGACAAGACAGGAGATTCTGCAATGGAAGGCGGCTAGCTCGCATAGAATGGAGGCGCTCAGCGTAGGGATGAGTCTGCTCAGCCGTAGGGAGAGGCTGCCGAGACAGGAGGATCGTGCGTAGGTGAAGTGCTGGCCCAGGCAGGAAGCCCTCCGAAGGGAGGAGAACTAGACAGGATGGAGCTCTGCGTGGAGAGATCGGAACAACTACTTTCGCGGTCTCTCTCCTCCCGCATCAGAGGTCAGGGGGGTTAATCACACATGCATGGTGATTAGAGTTAGAGGCCCAAAGGTTTTAAAGCTTCCAGAGTTTCAGAATCCTAGTGAGATACAAATGATATGTTCCCTAGAGCATTTTATTTGACAATGTTGCTAGTTCATACCACTTGGTCTGAGGTAACAAAAGGCTTAAGCCCCTTTTTTCTGGATTATCTGGTGCTTGCAAGGGAGTGTAGTGCTCACACTAAATGAAGGTGCGTCTATAATGCAGACGAAGCAGTTGGCTCTGCGTAAGCGTTTCCACCTTACCTACCCCAGAGACGTACAGGAGGAAGTTCAAGGTCCATGAAGAAAAATAACGACGAGACCCTTCGTGCAGTTGGAGGATTTTACGGCCCTGCGCAAAACGCTAGGGTAATGTGCGTCATTGGCTAAGTTGGCGCGGGAGGATCAGATCCTCATTGAACTGCTTCACCAACACTGTGGGTTCCCCAGAGTATGGATGGATCCGGATAGGCGAGACAGCACCTCAGGATTTCGGCGGCTTGCGATTCACAACCGCTAGAGTGTTTTTCTGAAGCTTCGCAGGGCTTATGGGATCGCCCAGAAAACGGAGAGGAAGCCCTCCACAGGATTTAGTGGGCAATAATGGCGCCGACAACCTGCTAGTCGGGTGAACAAGGCAGGCATTCATCGGTGGATTTCAGCGCCCCTGACTGTGTTTTTCTTTGTGGTCGTCCTGGCCACATTAGGAAAGATTGTCCTTAAGGCCGCTGGTAGTCGTGGGGTGTGGTCCTTTCCCCCACGTCCTCCTGTGCCTCGGCTATACTGTGGTTCCCATCCCAGCATCTGTGATTCAGGAGTGGCCCCATTGTTCTCTCTTATGTTGGTTATCCTCTTGGTCGACACCATCAGGATTCGGGAGCATCAACGTCTATTGTGGATAAGAATTTGTTTCCTCCTGAAGGCCCGGCGGGGCGCTAGATTATGGAATGTGTGCGGGTTGGAGGCTGGTTTATAACCTCCACCCGTCCTTCTTGCACTTAATTCCTATCTTCCACCCCCTACCACTTCCTGTGGCGAAAGTATGGGCCATCGCGGTGGAGCGACCTCAGTATTCCTTTCTTCTCATTAGGTAATACTGTACACCTTGGCTGACGGACGCAGTCAAGTCCGTGACTACGGATCTGCCCGTACAGGTGATTGTGTGGGGAGTCACCACACGCGCCAAAGCTAAGAAGCAGGAACAGGAATTGCGGTCCCGGTTCTCCAGCCGATCTCTGACGAGGTTCTGCCAGGGCCGACCCAGCTAGTACCATGGGTCGCGGGTCTTCCAGGCCAGGGACTTGGATGTCCCAACGCCTGCGGACAACTGGTATGGTTCGTCCTGCTCATCTGTCTGCCCGACAGCGCCAATGTGAGACTTCAAGCTCCACCAGGGATCCTCTATATGTTTTCACTCAGGGCAGATCGTGTGGTGGCCACGCAGCTTGTTGTTCCCGCAAAAGGCCTGAGAGAGTCAGTCTCCACGGCAGGCCCCCACTGATTTCCCACCATGGGCAGGTCATATGGGCTCACAAGCGTGACTCTCGCGCGAGTAAGACAGGACTCTTCTGTCCAGGGATGAACTCGCAGGTTAGTGCAGTACTGCCGCACGTTGCGATTTCTGCCAACGGACAACGCCTAAGGGTCGCTTGAAAGGCGTGCATCCCCTAGGGGTCCAGTGGCCTCTAGTTGGGGAGCCATTAGCAAGGTCCGGTGTCGACCTGGTGGGACCCCTTAAGCCACTATCCGATCGCGGTCCACCGCTACATCTTGGTAGTGGTGTGACTTCGCGACTCGGAACCTCAGAGGCTGTCCCCTTAGGACTATCGACGCCCCTACTGAGTAGCTGAAGCACTCTGGCCGAATATGACGATGTGTCGCACATGGGGTCGTGGCCCAAGAAGATCCTTTCGGACCAGGGGAGCCCAGTTTTCAGTCCGAGGTCATGCAGGATTGTTAACACTCTGCTGCAAAATTCACAAGGTATACAAGCGTCCACCCTATGCATGTGCTCATTGGCCAATGGCTCTTGTCGAGCGTTTCAACGGGACGTATGAAGGGCAGATGTTGCGATCCGCCTTGTGTGTGCAAGCAACCTCAGGGAGTGGTATCGTCCTTCCTGTGCTGTAAGGGGGAGGACTGTTCGCCCTACAGGGGGTTATCCAGACGTAAAGCATAGCGGTTTCCCCCATTTGAAACATCCTGTACGGGCAGAACAGTGCGAGGACCCACCAACACCTGAAGCATATGTGGACCCACGATATGGGGGGAACCTTCTGTCAAGGAGGAGATGTCGATATGTGGTCGATCTACACGGGCCCACCGCCATCGCTGACGACTTTGCCAGCTTTATGCTCAGAGCATACACTTGCAGTCTGCAAGAAACCGAAGATACAAGGCTTTGTATGACCGACGCAGTGTTGAACGGTGGTTTGAGCCAGTGATGATGGGTGAGATGTCTTCTTCCTTCCCCAAAAGAAGAACAAGCTGCAGCTTGCTTGGCAGGGTCCGTTCGTTCGTGGTCTGCAGCGGGTTGGTGACTTGGGACTTGAGTACCCCCCCCGTGGGATTACGTGTGTCGTGGGAAGGACGCGTGTATCACGCCAACCACCTGAAGGCGTACGTGCGACGGACTCAGGGCCAGGCAGTTACAACACCCTCTGGTACGTTGTGGAGAGTGGCGATGCGCACGCCGTTGTCGGTGGCTCAGAGGACATCCCCACCGTTCCTCTCGGTCGAGGAAGAGTCGCGTGCAGGATGATTGTGCTTCGGTTCTAACCTCGTCCTCAGCACAGACTGACCAACTGCACGCTACATGTGCCAGGAGTTTCCCAGGACGGTGCTCACAGATCGGCCCCTGAACAGTACTCCTTGGCGAATGAACACAGGCATTGACCACCGAGGACCCCAATTAGGGCAAACAGTACCACTCTGCCCCCACTCTCAGGCGTCTGGTCCATCCAGCAGGAGGTGCCCAGGGGGGGGGCCATGTTTGATGTGGGGTCATTGAAACGTGCGAAGTTCTCCGTACTCAACCCCCCATCCTATCTGGTAAAGAAGAAGGATGGCAAAATGAGTTTCTGCGACCTGATTTTCGTCGACTGAATAAGGTTCTCCGCCCGGGTTTGGGGGGGATTGCTGAACCTATGTCCGACCTGTCGACCAAATCTTCGCTCAGCTGAGTCGGGCCAACATTTCTCGTAAGTTCGATCTCGCAAAGGATACAGGCATATTCCCACGACGCAGAGAGGACAAACCCAAAACGGCATTCCACTCGACTGCCTGAAGGACAGTTCAGTGGAACGTGATGCCTTTTGGCATCAAAAACTGCTGGAGCACTTTTCAGTCGCGAGCAAGCGACAAATTGCTTCTTCCCTTCGATACCCAGATCTAACAATTTCATGGACGAACGCTGCTACTCAGCTCAGTAGATTGGAGCTCGCACGTTTCGCCTCCACCGGTCGTCTGTTTCTTATCGTCTGCGCGAGGATCAGATGTCGGCTCAGTCCTTCCAAATGTCAGCTTGGTCAGGACGAGATTTCCTTTCTCTGTGGCATCATTTGCGCGGGTTTGATTTGCTGCCTGAGAAGACATAGGTGAACCAAAGTTGCAGGTGCCAAACCTCCTGGGTACCAAAAGAGGAATTGCGGTCATTCCTTGACGTGCGGGATACCAACCGGCAAGTTCATCCATGACTTTGCAAAGGAGTTGCCTTGCCCCTCACTGACCTGACGAAAGGGGAAGGAAGCCAGAAACGTCAGATTGGATAGAGTTTCCAACAGGCTTTGGACTCCTTAAAGAAACGGCCACTTCACAACTCGCCCACCAGTCTTGGCTCTCCCCCTCCCGATTTTCCCTAGTCTCCCTTTGTCCTGCGGAACTGAATCTTGCTTCAGCGGTGGGGGTTTGGCTGTGTTGCACCAGAGAACAGTGGTAAGGAGGACTGCCAACCGCTTGTTTGCTTATGCGAGCAAAAAACTCACTGACGCCGAGATCTAGCTACCACACGATTGAACAATAGTGTTTAAGCAAGGTCGTGGTGGGGCATCATGAAGTTTTATAAAAAAATACCCACTACTTGTACTGCCGTGAGTTATGTGCTGGATGAGGCGATCCATCATCCCTACCCAGTACCTGGACCCGATTCCGGTCCACAGGTCCAGTCGTCGAATCATGGGTTGGTGGCATGCGCGTGACAGAGTCCATATGCGTATCACTTTCCGTCATAAACAAGGGTTCCTGTAATACGGTATGCTGACTATCTAAGTCGAGCTCCGTAGTCAGCAACATTGAAAATCGGTCATGAAGGGACACTTTCCCCTCAATCCACAGGGTAAGGTATCTCCTTTTGGTCTCTGTATTAGGTGTAGTGAACAGTTTTCCCACTCCACTTCAGTGATGATAACGGTAGTGAACACCAATGTTTCGAATGTTTACTTACATGTTTGGAAGGTTCGCTTAGTTGTTTTGAATAAATGTAGTATTATGTATTTCCCTGAGTGATTCTAACGTGGAACGTTTGTATTGGATTTATCGTACTCTGTCGAGGGCACAGAGAGTTGGGTTCGTCCCATTGTTGTTGAATTTGGCACATCGTCAAGGTCAAAGGAGCACGTGTAACTCATGCGAAACAGATGCTTTAGAAGGGGGTGTTTTTGTCACGAGTTTGTCACGAGGCCTACGACGTTTGAAAACCCCCCCATCTAGGGTGCGGAATTATTCATTTGTTTATTTGGTCGTTGCTGTTCTTCGTGTATCCGTCCCTTATTGTTGGGCTTTGGTGCGGTTTGCACCTGTGCTGTAGTTTCGCAGCTCAACTTCCGGTTTCTTTCCTCTCTCTCTCTCTCTTAATTCCACTGCCTGCTATTCACCTGTAGGTTCACGGGTGGCTGGAACCTTTCTCATCGAAACTTGCTGTCTATCGTGCCTCTCGCCCGTCTTTTACCTGTCGCAGCACGGTGCTTGATTTCTTTTAGTTTTGAAGTATGCACACTCTGGACGCACGCATGGCATGTTTGGGCCGCCATTGCTGCGGGAGGTTAGCTCTCACTTACGAGCAGAAGATAGTCTCTGGAGCGGCCTGCTCCGGTCTCGGTTCTTCACCGAATCATCGAGGGTAACAGTCCGGGTATCTTCAGTTCCTACAGTGCGTGCCCTGAAGGAGAGGGACATCACTTCTTCTTTTTCCGCACCTGTGCCTCTTTCCTCCCTCGAACTGAACAGAGGTCAGAGATTTAGTCTTTTGATGACCCGCCTCTCTGGGTCACCCACGGGTAGCAGTGGTAAGCATCAGTTTCCGTGTTTTTTGTTTTGGGTTTGTTGTTGTTAGTGCCGGCTTAGGTCTATCTCTCCAGTTTGCCGCAATTTTATTCTTGTTGTTTATCGAAATTGTAAAGAAATAATGGTTTGTGAAGACCTTTTCTCCTGGTTAATTCAATCTTTAACCAGGCCATTCTAAATTATTTCCAAAAGATCTTGTCTCCTGATTTATGCATCTGGTGATCGGTAGTCGGTGGGGAAGGGAGAGAACCTGTATTCCGGTTTTGAACATGCTATGGTCTCGCTCGTCCGCCCCTGTTCAACATTCGCGCCGGACTTTTATTCTTCGGTTCGGCCACCTGTTCTGTTTTGTGTGTGCAAGGAGAACGAGTTTTATGGTTCGCGAGCGTGCGTACTGCATGATATAGTCGTTTCGGATGCGTGGTTGCGAGATTTGTGTTTTATTTTGAAATTGGGGGGGGGGGGGGGCTAAAAATGTGACAATTATATGCCAAAGGAATTATATTTGTCAAATGTGGTGGCAGGTGTATACAGCGATGGTCGCTGTATGTTGGGGTGATTTCCTAAAAAGGAAGA
>CM031595.1:81719550-81733499 GCA_018398815.1 Conus ventricosus | reverse complement strand
CTTACCTAGATTAAACGAGACAAGATGGACTCAGTCTGAACAAAGAAGACTGACTGCAGAAAAGGTTGTCTCGTACACTGGACTTGAGGGAGAAAAATGTCCCACACACTCTGGGAGCAGCACTGATGCCGCCAAAAGCAGCGCACACATCATTTATAAGATAGGAATCCAACAGTCCAACAATCCTCACCACAGCTTTCCCAACCAAGAAGAAGAAAATCGCCATGAACGTTATCCAGAGCTATGCACTGACAGTGGTGAAGAACGCAAGGAAGAGTTCTACAACAGGTTACAGTATATCCTGAAGGGAAGCCCCGAAAAGGATATTAGCGTCCTAGTTGGGAGCTTCAAGTCAAAGGTTGGAAATAGTGATACTGAGTGTAACGACGTCATGGGATGTCGTTGACCAGATGACATGGACGAGAAAGACGAGAAAGTTGCCAACCTGTTTCCCTAGAGGCAGCTGATCGTTTCCAGCAGTGTGCTTCTCCACAAGACAGCTATGAGGTGTGTAACGGGATTTTCTGCACAGAATGGAGATTCAAAGCGACACTCAACTCAGAGACCAACAAACTGCCTTCTGTAGGAACAGATCCTGCCACATCAAACTATTTCTGAGCTTATCGTTATGGAGCGGTAGATGCACGCACCTCAGCTGGGCAATAAACAACAGGGCTTGATCAGAAACTCACCTTGTTCGCCCTTTTTTCTCTCATATTCCATGCCGCATCCCCCAGCCTCACCCGTCCCCCCCCCCACCCCACCCCCCCGACATCCTTTTCTCGCCTGTCCTCCCCCTTTCCCCCTTCCCCATGACATTGCTCCCACATTGCTCAGCCACACCCATGGCCACATCGTCACAGCCCCAGCATCGCGGTCCACGGGGAGGAATCGGTATCAGGTCGTCACGAACAGTCCACCGGAGGAGACACTTCACAGCTGTCCAGTCACTTGGATGGTGCTCGCCGTGCCTGTCTTCATTCAACATACGAACACCAACACCTTCTCAAGCCCCTACTGACGTCAGTATTTGCTCAGTCGCTGAGCCAGCGTAAGTGAATGCTCCCCTCCAGAGGGTTCACCACATTCATCGAGCGACAGTTCCCATGAACTTGCCGATACCGACGATTCTGACACAATTTCACAAAAGACTGGACGTGGAAGAGAAATCAAGACTAAGAGCGCCTCAGGATCAGGGTGTGAAGGGGCACAGAAAATGTGAACCGTGTTATGTGACGATCAGTGAGGAAGACGATGATTGTCATGGATATTTTTCATCAGGTAATAGATTTGCAGTTTGGGTCATGTGTGGATTGAACGTCTCAAGTAGGCACTTGCTGGTTCGTAAGCATTTGTGATGAGCCGTGATTCTCAAGTGAAGCTGAATGTGTTAAGACAAGCATGTGTGTGCGAGTGAGTGTGTGTGTGTGTGTGTGTGTGTGTGTGTGTGTGTGTGTGTGTGTGTGTGTGTGTGTGTGCGCGCGCGTGCGTGCGTGCGTGCGTGCGTGCGAGTGAGTGAGTGAGTGAGTGTGTGTGTGTGTGTGTGTGTGGTTTTGTGTGTGTGTGTGTGTGTGTGTGTAGGTGTGTGTGTGTGTGTGTGTGTGTGTGTGTGTGTGTGTGTGTGTGTGTGAGTGAGTGAGTGCGTGTGTGTGTATGTATGTATGTGTGTATGTGTGTGCATGCGTGTGTCTTACATCTTTTCTTACTTACTTACGCGCGCGTGTGTGTGTGTGTGTGTGTGTGTGTGTGTGTGTGTGTGTGTGTGTGTGTGTGTGTGTGTTGGGAATGGAAAGGAGGATGTACAAGGATAGGACAGGAAAGATTTTCTGTAGAAGATTACAAAATATGTTGCTTAAAATAGGAATACGTGGAAATCAAATGTACATTTGACGTCTTTGGGGTAAGCATGGTCTGCTAGTATCATGTTAGTCAAAGCTCTACGGAATCCGGGAAGACTTAGCTGCTTGTAGCTGGGCTGATTATCAGATGTCTGTCTGAGTTCCGTTCCGTTCGCGACATGTGTATCCTGTTTCCTTAAAGGAGCCAGGGGCATACCTGATTTCGTTACAGTGGTTCTCAGCGGAAGGAAGCTGAACCAGATGCTAGGATTATGCTCATTCCACATCGGAAAGGTTTTTCACCTAAGGCGTGGGCCAACATATTATGTTTCTGCGTGGTCAGGCATCTGCCATGTTCGGCCGTTTTGGTCTCTCACTTCCGTCCTACATCTTGTCTTACTTGTTACGTCTGTCAAGGGAGGTATGTTCGCTGTTTTGTTTGACAAATTACACAAGAGTGTCTGAACCTATTGTAACCAAATTTAGAGAAATGAAAATATATTATATGGCTAAAATAAACGAAACCATTTACATTTTGGTGTGGATGTGGATCAAACGGCGGATCCAGGCCCTGCTCAGCAAGACTGGCGCACATTTTCCTTGAAATATAAACGCTGTATATGTGTGCGTGTGTGTTGTGTGTGTGTGTGTGTATGTGTGTGTGTGTTGTGTGTGTGTGTGTGAGGGACAGAGACAGTGGGGAGAGAGAGAGTAGTAGTGGTAGTAGTAGTAGTAACAACTTTTGCACAAATATAAACGCTGTGTGACGTAACTGTGTATGACGTCAAAAATTATATTGGAAGTCTAAAACTTTCTGGTGAATTAAACTGAAATTTTGGCGTTTTTTCCGTATTCCACGTGAACAAAACTTTTATTTCTCACAACTATGATTTCCATTGGCAGCGATCTAAAGGCGAATCCATTACATCTTTGATAATGGCTGAAGTCTGCTCTTGTCCTAGGAAATGTTCAGTGTAACACCTAGTATGCTCGCATTGACACCTCTTTGACAAAACCTTTTTCTTTAGTTAATAAAGTTACCTTCAGGTTAAAAGTCCACATCCAGCAACTGTGATATGGAATACAGGACCGATCACCTTCCTGGGGAAATAGGTGCACTAGGATCTGTGACACAGCACCAGCAGAACGACAGCACGCTACCAAATTTGACAGCTGTTTATGTTGGGCAGCAGATCGATTCGAATCAGCAACTCCTCACTACGATCCCTCACTACGATCTTTATCACTGGGCCTACCAGGCGTCTAAGGTTTCACACATGCATACATATACATAGACGTATGCATGGAGGGCGCCACCATATCCACCTGGCGCAAGAGTCAGTATTACCTTGCAGACCTCCACAAATTGACATGAAGAAACCACGGGCATGGATGGACAGAGGAAATAGTAGCTGAGGTCGTCCTAAGAGCAGAGAGTAAAGGGCGGTAGACTTTTATTTTCAATTGATTATCAATGAACTTATAACAATGGAGGAGACTGGGTGAGCGCTCGATGTCGAGCGGTCAGGTGTTTGGCGCTCTGCCGATTCTTGCAGTGTTTCTGCGGTTTTTTGTTTTGTTTTGGCCTTACTTGTGGCAGCGGTTGTGTATCTCATCAAAAAACATCTAAAAAAACATGAATCTGTTATCAGGACCACAGGTACTGGCCAGTAAACAGGTAACAGTTAATCAACAAAGAATGTTTTTGGAAATGCCTGGCAGTTACAGAAAACGGGAAAACAATGTTTGTCAAATTTTCGAGAAATAATCATAAGAATGTATTACGGTCCACAAATGAGCATTGTCCAAGTTCAGTCAGAATTGATCGGGCTCTTGCGTTTGTCTGTTGGTTTTGAAATGGACAATTATCAATCAAGAATGTTTCGTTCTGTTCAGAACAGTCCCTAGTATCCTATAATCGCAGCTGACAGTTGTGAAACAGATGTTTACAGCCATCTGAAAACTTGTGATCATAACGCCATTTAAGTCGTTTGAAGATTAGATTTTAAACTTATAGCTAAATCAAACAGTTTGGACGAGTTCGTGTGACAGCGCCTTTAGGTTTTGTTCCAATGTTGGGCAAGGAGCCTCTTGATTAACGTGTTTGCTCGTAAAGCGTGACGTGGCGCTCTGTCTGCAGTGGGTTTTTAATGATGAAACGTTGGGTCACGATTTATTGGAGCGACGACAGAATAGAACTTTCAAGTGCTCGTTCAAACAGCAGGAGATTGAAGGACGAGATGTGCTGTGTGCAGAGTGAATGCCTTTGCAATATGCCATTTACAGGTATATTACCCTTTTTCATCTTGAGTGTGTGTCCTTATTGCTAGAAATAATAGTTTACTGAACTTTGTAAAATGATTTCAAATGAAGTCTGCGAGAGATTGAGTGATGATAAATGGGGACTATTGGAAGAGGTGAAGTATTTGTTTGTAGATCATGAAGTTTTGTTCAGAGGTATAGTGTGTTGTTAGTAGGGATGATATAATGTATGGAGATGAGAGTGGAGGAAGACGATAGAGAGAGAGAGAGAGGAAGAGAGATGAAGGAGAAGTAGGGGAGAGAAGAAGATGTTTTCAATATTCACATTAAGAATTCTGTTTGATGCATTGATCTGGTTTTTTCCCCCATTTCCCCATTTCTGTCTGCACTTTTCGTCTTTTCCCCTTTTTATAGTTGAAGTCATCGCACATCTTCTGTCTGTGTACACCGCTATACTTTTAGCGCTGACACGGAGTTTCATGCCTAAGCCCATCAGTCGATTTGAGTGCTTTTGAAAATTTCTGCTAGGATGCCTTCTTCTCCTCTGAGTTTTTGCCAATTGCCGAAGGCACTACCTATTTTTTCTTTAGTCTTCTGTTATGGGCTCTAGTCGAGTCCCAAATCAGATAGCATTCAAAGCATAATCGATCGCCTTGTGTGGCAGAAACAGAGCTTTATCAGGACTCTTTGAACTGTATTAAAAGTGAAATTGAAATAGAGAACAGTGGAGACATGTTTCTTTCAGGTTGTTTTGTTATATGTCAGACATCCAGTTAGGGACTCTTTCAGGGCCATCATTACACAAGAAAAGACGTCTTTAAAAAAAAAACCCAAAAAAAACACGATCCTATGTAGTCACATTTACAATATTCATTGGTGCACACCATAATAGTTATTACTATTTGCAACATACTATTTACAACTTTCAAGTATGCAAAACTATGTTGTTCCAAGAGCGTCAGACTTTCCGCTCGATTTCTGCCACCAAAGTAGAAAAAGGTAAAGAAAACGACAGCGAAATAATACAGGTGGTTTGAGAAACCCGCAAAAGGTCATGCTGACAAATAGACATTATTTAATGGACAGTCGTGTCCATGATATGATGGACAGTGTTCGAAATTTTACTATCTAGTCGCCAGATCTTTAGAGAAATGTTGTCACGGTATGAAATAACAACAACAACAAAAATAGACTCTGTAAAACTAATACAAGTGTTCGAGTCATGAGCAGAGAAAAACAGTGGAACGCAGTAAACGAAGAGGGGGGGGGGGGGGGGGGTGGAAGTGGAGTCAGAGTAATCACAGAAAAGGGGACTGCGCTGTCACAAAACTTTTAGAAGGTAGCGACACAATTTGTTCTGAAAGAACCCTTGGCTGACCAACATAGGGAAAGAGAGGCATTTACGGGCCCTTAAAAAAAAAGTTAACATAAACAATGGAGCCATAACTTTTTTTGTAATCCAGACATTCACAGAAAAAGCTAGGTGTACAGAATTAAAAATAAGAATAAAGGGGGAAAACAGTGTCTGCATCTTGAAGTATCGATTTGTAGAAGTTCTATTAGTTATCACGTTTCCAGTTCCGCAGCTGTTTGAAGTGGATGTCTTTAGCGCACATGTTCATGCAATTTTCGTCCACAGAGCTTCTGACTAACGGGCCTTCTGACAATAAGGCGTCCCCCACTGAAGCTTGCTAAGTTTTCAACCGAGCGCTACGTTTGCATGGAGCGATCCCGTTGCCACCCAGTTCGTGATTTTGCGTTAGACACTAGGATGTCTCGACACCATCACCTTTTCCCCCCTGCCTGAAGCACACCGTTTCAGTTTTCACTTCGATTCGTGGAAACAGAATCTTGTGTTGCATCATGTGTGAATTACTTGGTTCTTTTGTTTCGCTTCTCTAGGCGTCTGATGACTGTAACTAGCTCCTGCTGGTTACAGTGTGATTTGACCGTACAGAACTAGCTCCTGCTGGTTTACAGTGTGATTTGACCGTACAGAACTAGCTCCTGCTGGTTACAGTGTGATTTGACCGTACAGAACTAGCTCCTGCTGGTTACAGTGTGATTTGACCGTACAGAACTAGCTCTGCTGGTTACAGTGTGTTTTTGGACTGTACAGAATATTCGTAATGTTACCGCTATACCAGCCGCAAACAGCAGCAAGAACAAGCAACGAGTTGTTTATTTTATTATACAAATGGAAATTTCTCTTTTTTTTGGTATCAGTTCTTTTCAGCTTGATTTGTTTATATATGTTGTGTGTGTGTGTGTGTGTGTTGTGTTGTGTGTGTGTGTGTGTGGTGTGTTGTGTGTGTGTGTGTGTGTGTGTGTGTGTGTGTGTGTGTGTGTGTGTTGTACTCTTTCTCAATGTACCTTATGTTTGTTTTTTTTCAATTGAATCTTTTTTTTTTCACCACGGATTCCAACTTTTACTCTCTCTCTCTCTTCTCTCTCTCTCTCTCTCTCTCTCTCTCTCTCTCTTCTCTCTCTCTCTCTCTCTCTCTCTCCCTCTCGTCTGTCTAAAGACATGCATCGGAAGAAGCCTTGAAAGAAACCTTTGCTCCACGCACTCTAACTCCACTGTGGGGCAGTCCCAGACCGGCATAGAAGGCTGGAGGGTGGAGCATTGGGCTAGCTAACCCACCCCATAACACTTCTCTAGATTTGAAACGCCAACAAGAACTCAAGATCCTCAGCCTTTGAAATAGCTGGGCCCTAATATATACAGTATGGTAAAAACCATGAGTATATGGAATCCGAAAGATGACCACACTTCTTTCAGTCAGTGCAGTTTGAGTCTGATCATAAAATGCAAAGACTATGTAAGAGGCAAACACACACACACGCACGCACGCACGCACGCACGCGCGCGGGGCGCGCACCACACACACACACACACACACACACACACACACACACACACACAATCACAAAAATTACTGGTGGCAGCGGCGATGCAAGATCATCTTACCTAGATTAAACGAGACAAGATGGACTCAGTCTGAACAAAGAAGACTGACTGCAGAAAAGGTTGTCTCGTACACTGGACTTGAGGGAGAAAAATGTCCCACACACTCTGGGAGCAGCACTGATGGCCCCAAAAGCAGCGCAACACATCATTTATAAGATAGGAATCCAACAGTCCAACAATCCTCACCACAGCTTTCCCAACCAAGAAGAAGAAAATCGCCATGAACGTTATCCAGAGCTATGCACTGACAGTGGTGAAGAACGCAAGGAAGAGTTCTACAACAGGTTACAGTATATCCTGAAGGGAAGCCCGAAAAGGATATTAGCGTCCTAGTTGGGAGCTTAAGTCAAAGGTTGGAAATAGTGATACTGAGTGTAACGACGTCATGGGATGTCGTTGACCAGATGACATGGACGAGAAAGACGAGAAAGTTGCCAACCTGTTTCCCTAGAGGCAGCTGATCGTTTCCAGCAGTGTGCTTCTCCACAAGACAGCTATGAGGTGTGTTAACGGGATTTTTGCACAGAATGGAGATTCAAAGCGACACTCAACTCAGAGACCAACAAACTGCCTTCTGTAGGAACAGATCCTGCCACATCAAACTATTTCTGAGCTTATCGTTATGGAGCGGTAGATGCACGCACCTCAGCTGGGCAATAAACAACAGGGCTTGATCAGAAAACTCACCTGTTCGCCCTTTTTTCTCTCATATTCCATGCCGCATCCCCCGCCTCACCCGTCCCCCCCCCCACCCCACCCCCCCGACATCCTTTTCTCGCCTGTCCTCCCCCTTTCCCCCTTCCCCATGACATTGCTCCCACATTGCTCAGCCACCCCCATGGCCACATCGTCACAGCCCCAGCATCGCGGTCCACGGGGAGGAATCGGTATCAGGTCGTCACGAACAGTCCACGGAGGAGACACTTCACAGCTGTCCAGTCACTTGGATGGTGCTCGCCGTGCCTGTCTTCATTCAACATACGAACACCAACACCTTCTCAAGCCCCTACTGACTCAGTATTTGCTCAGTCGCTGAGCCAGCGTAAGTGAATGCTCCCCTCCAGAGGGTTCACCACATTCATCGAGCGACAGTTCCCATGAACTTGCCGATACCGACGATTCTGACACAATTTCACAAAAGACTGGACGTGGAAGAGAAATCAAGACTAAGAGCGCCTCAGGATCAGGGTGTGAAGGGGCACAGAAAATGTGAACCGTGTTATGTGACGATCAGTGAGGAAGACGATGATTGTCATGGATATTTTTCATCAGGTAATAATTTGCAGTTTGGTCATGTGTGGATTGAACGTCTCAAGTAGGCACTTGCTGGTTCGTAAGCATTTGTGATGAGCCGTGATTCTCAAGTGAAGCTGAATGTGTTAAGACAAGCATGTGTGTGCGAGTGAGTGTGTGTGTGTGTGGTGTGTGTGTGTGTGTGTGTGTGTGTGTGTGGTGTGTGTGGTTGTGCGCGCGCGTGCGTGCGTGCGTGCGTGCGTGCGAGTGAGTGAGTGAGTGAGTGAGTGTGTGTGTGTGTGTGTGTGTGTGTGTGTGTGTGTGTGTGTGGGGTTTAGGTGTGTGTGTGTGTGTGTGTGTGTGTGTGTGTGTTGTTTTGTGTGTGTGTGAGTGAGTGAGTGCGTGTGTGTGTATGTATGTATGTGTGTATGTGTGTGCATGCGTGTGTCTTACATCTTTTCTTACTTACTTACGCGCGCGTGTGTGTGTGTGTGTGTGTTTTGTGTGTTTTGTGTGTGTGTGTGTGGTGTGTGTGTGTGTGTGCAATGGAAGGAGGATGTACAAGGATAGGACAGGAAAGATTTTCTGTAGAAGATTACAAAATATGTTGCTTAAAATAGGAATACGTGGAAATCAAATGTACATTTGACGTCTTTGGGGTAAGCATGGTCTGCTAGTATCATGTTAGTCAAAGCTCTACGGAATCCGGGAAGACTTAGCTGCTTGTAGCTGGGCTGATTATCAGATGTCTGTCTGAGTTCCGTTCCGTTCGCGACATGTGTATCCTGTTTCCTTAAAGGAGCCAGGGGCATACCTGATTTCGTTACAGTGGTTCTCAGCGGAAGGAAGCTGAACCAGATGCTAGGATTATGCTCATTCCACATCGGAAGGTTTTTCACCTAAGGCGTGACCAACATATTATGTTTCTGCGTGGGTCAGGCATCTGCCTTTTCGGGGCCGTTTTGGTCTCTCACTTCCGTCCTACATCTTGTCTTACTTGTTACGTCTGTCAAGGGAGGTATGTTCGCTGTTTTGTTTGACAAATTACACAAGAGTGTCTGAACCTATTGTAACCAATATTTAGAGAAATGAAAATATATTATATGGCTAAAATAAACGAAACCATTTACATTTTGGTGTGGATGTGGATCAAACGGCGGATCCAGGCCCTGCTCAGCAAGACTGGCGCACATTTTCCTTGAAATATAAACGCTGTATATGTGTGCGTGTGTGTTGTGTGTGTGTGTGGGGTATGTGTGTGTGTGTTTGTGTGTGTGTTGTGTGTGAGGGACAGAGACAGTGGGGAGAGAGAGAGTAGTAGTGGTAGTAGTAGTAGTAACAACTTTTGCACAAATATAAACGCTGTGTGACGTAACTGTGTATGACGTCAAAAATTATATTGGAAGTCTAAAACTTTCTGGTGAATTAAACTGAAATTTTGGCGTTTTTTTCCGTATTCCACGTGAACAAAACTTTTATTTCTCACAACTATGATTTCCATTGGCAGCGTTTCTAAAGGCGAATCCATTACATCTTTGATAATGGCTGAAGTCTGCTCTTGTCCTAGGAAATGTTCAGTGTAACACCTAGTATGCTCGCATTGACACCTCTTTGACAAAACCTTTTTCTTTAGTTAATAAAGTTACCTTCAGGTTAAAGTCCACATCCAGCAACTGTGATATGGAATACAGGACCGATCACCTTCCTGGGGAAATAGGTGCACTAGGATCTGTGACACAGCACCAGCAGAACGACAGCACGCTACCAAATTTGACAGCTGTTTATGTTGGGCAGCAGATCGATTCGAATCAGCAACTCCTCATTACGATCCCTCACTACGATCTTTATCACTGGGCCTACCAGGCGTCTAAGGTTTCACACATGCATACATATACATAGACGTATGCATGGAGGGCGCCACCATATCCACCTGGCGCAAGAGTCAGTATTACCTTGCAGACCTCCACAAATTGACATGAAGAAACCACGGGCATGGATTGGACAGAGGAAATTAGTAGCTGAGGTCGTCCTAAGAGCAGAGAGTAAAGGGCGGTAGACTTTTATTTTCAATTGATTATCAATGAACTTATAACAATGGGGGAGACTGGGTGAGCGCTCGATGTCGAGCGGTCAGGTGTTTGGCGCCTCTGCCGATTCTTGCAGTGTTTCTGCGGTTTTTTGTTTTGTTTTGGCCTTACTTGTGGCAGCGGTTGTGTCATATGATGGTGTTTGCTGTGTGTTGGTGTTGTTTGTGGTAGGTAAAGCTATGAAGTGGTGGTGACGGAATTTGTTGCGTCTTTTCGGTTTGTTTTTCTCTCTCTTCTGTCCTCATTTTGGCAGCGCTTAGATAGTATATCGTTTTCACGTGTTTGGGTTGCCCCCCCCCCCCCCCTTTTTTTTTTTTTTTTTTTTTTAAGAACAACGCTGCACTTTCACCCCCCCCCTCCCTCCCATGTGATTTCGGCTATGTAAACATTTGTTACGGAACAATGGTCACGCACGTGGAACCGGTGTTCCTCAAAAGGAAGGACTTACCCCTGTCGACGCTACCCGCCTTTCCTCTGAAAGTGACGGTTTCTCCAACCTTGATATCTGTCTTGCGGCAGAAAGGGTAATGGGTGTGAAAGTGTTTTGGGAGCGCAACTGATCAGGGGGCTTTGGCGCATATATCCCCTGACTATGGTCTGCCAGGAGCCAGCTATTAATTGAAGGGATTGTGCTTAACGGACACACAGTGACCCTACATGACAAAAACCCTTTCATTTTGAGAGGGGGCTCGATGGAGGCCCCAGTTGCCAAACTCTTCATCTCTGATATCCCCATCTCAGTGGCCGATGGGGATATTGAGTCAGCCCTGAAAAGACTAGGGTGCACACTCAGGTCTTCTCTTCTGATGGAGAAGATACGGAACAAGACGGAAAGCTAACGCGTTTCATCACTGGAAGGCGCTTTGTTTTCATCAACTGTCCAAACCACCCCTTTAGAGCGCTTTGTGAAGGTGGGGAACTTCACAGCCAGGCTGTATCACAAGGAGCAGCCAAAAGCACTCGCACAGTGCAGTGCTCTCGGTGTCTACAGACTGGCCATCTCCACACCAGTGTCAGAACCTGATTACATGCAGGCAGTGTCACCAGAGTTGGGCACAGGAGTGGAGACCCCGAATGTGGGTGTTTTTCCTGATCCTCCTTCTCTTTTAGAAGAACCTGGAGAACCGTTTCAGACAACGTTATGTCGCCTTCGGAGCCTTCAACACCACTGAAGTCCCAGAACCTGTTTGTGGATCCTCCAGAGTCTACCGAGGCTACGGAGGAAGACGTCTTTGAGGACTCCCACACGGACGTAGTGACAGAGTCCCAGCCAGAGTCGACCTCGGAGTGGTCCTAAATTAACTGTCCCCCATGACCACCTTTGACCAGGGTGACAATTTCAGCGAGGAGGGGGAGCCCTCGGGACCAGACACCGTTAGTAAACGGCCGCGCTCAGATGACAGCCTTTCTCCTTCTTCATGCAGGTGTCAGGGAAAGTGATGAGGCAATACGCACGGAAATCTGTGCGTTGTCACTCTCCAACTACGATACGTGTGATGATGGGTAAAGGGGGAAGCCTGCCAACGTTGCCTTTTGTTGACGATCCTTGCTTTGTTTAACGGACATGAGAATGGGCCTGCGAACGGGAAACTGACCACAGCTATGTCTATCGGACTTGCATTATGGATTGCGATTCCAACTTGTATGTTTTCTCATTAAATGTACGCGGATTACGATCTCGCACTAAGAGAAATTATTTATTCAAGTACATTAAAAAAAAAAGTATGACATAGTTTGTTTCCAGGAAACTCATATTACAAAAGAAGTAGTTGATCAAATGGAAAAAAGAGTGGGGTTCTGGTACACTTATATGTAATGACCACAGTGCTTATAGCTCAGGCAAATTATTTTGTTTAAAAAAGGAAATGGTCCCATAGTATAAATTTTATATAATTCCCGCAGAATTTAGTGGTAGAAGTTGAATTTTCTCAGAGAAAAATAATCATTATCATGTGTATGCTCCTAATGATATACCTGGGAAAATGGTCTTCTTTAATGAGCTGGATGAAGTAATAATCTAACCTTCCTTCAGAAAAACATCATTGTATGTGGGGATTTCAATTGTGTCTTAAGTTAATGATATGATATTGTTGCAGGAAGACCACATGCGAACACCACAGTAGAAAAATTTAATGATGTGGTGAGTAAACACAACTTATTTGATGTCTGGAGGGTGTTCCATCCGCATGAAAAAGAATTTAACTTGGAGCCTCAAAATCACCTTTCCGGCTAGAAGACTCGATTATATAATAGCTACTTCTGCTATATTTGATAAGACGCTTGAAGCAATCATTCACTCCTTACCGTTCACTGATCATAGAGCATGTTCAATGACTGTAAAATTCAGTAATATTGTACGAGGACCTGGCCTATGGAAACTCAATAATTCATTACTTGGAGATCAGGTATATGTTGATAAAATGAACAATCTAATTGATACTCACACTTCAGAATTACAAGAAAGCTCTGATTACCAATTGGATTGGGAAAACACTGAAAATGAAAATTAAAAACTTTACTATTGATTATAGTAAATAAAAAGCTTTGAAAGGAAAAAATGAGATATCAGACTTGAATAATCAGTTAAATGTCTTAGACAGTAGCTTGCAGTAAATCCACATTGTACTGATACTCAAAATGAACGCGTTAAATTAATTTCAAAAATTGAGATTTTGGAAAATTACAAAGCTCGAGCTGCTCAGGTAAGATCAAGAGTGAAGTGGATAGAAGAGGTGAGAAAAACACCAAGTATTTCCTTTTGTTTAGAAAAGGCAAGAGCGAATGCTAAAGTAATGGAAGGAATTCTAGATGAAAACAATGCATTAGTAACAGATCAATTAGAAATAATGAAAGTGCAAAAGAAGTTATTTCTCAAATTTATACAAGAAAAAAGTCATGTCTGATGGCCTGTCGCGAAAAGTAGATACATTTATTGCAAATGCTAATGTCCCTCAAGTATCCGCGTCCCAGAAAAATAGCTGTGAAGGCATTGTTACAGAACAAGAATTACTGAAGGCATTAAAGAGCCTGAATAATAACTCAGCTCCAGGAAGTGATGGCATTTCCATAGAATTCTATAAAGTCTTTTGGATCAAACTAAAAAAAATACTAACCCTATCATTTAATCTAGCTTTTGAGAAGGGAGAGCTGTCTTGTACTCAAAAACGAGCAGTTATTAACTTAATACATAAAGGTAAGGAACTACCTAAGAAAACTTAAAAAAACTGGAGACCAATTTCATTAACAACAGCGATTATAAAATTTTGACTAAGGTTTTAGCTTGTCGTTTAGAAAATGTGATATATGATATTGTGAATGACGATCAGGTTGGATTCATTAAAGGTCGTCGTTCAGCCAAGTTGTTAAGGCTTATAGATGATGTCATAGAACAACTTAATGTTAAGAATAAACCTGGGCTGATGGTAAATATTGATTACTCGCAGGCCTTCGATCGAATTTCAAAGGATTTCATGCTTATTGCGTTTAAAAATTTGGCCTTGGTCCTGATTTTATTAACTGGGTGAAGGTGATCATGTCCAACGCACAAAGCTGTATAAG
>CM031595.1:81684550-81704550 GCA_018398815.1 Conus ventricosus | reverse complement strand
CATGGCAAGAAACTACGTCGCCGAAATCGGCCATACACCAAAAGTGTGTCTGAACTGTAATAGGAACTTTTTGCTACTGCTACTCAGGATACAATTCTTTTGCATCTTTTGTTTGTTTGTTTTCTTTTCTTTTACCTGATTTGTGAGCCACAAATGCAAATTTCATGGCCACATGATTGTTTTATTCACATTGATTCTCTTTGTCATTTTTTTGTCATTACTTTTACCAGTCTGTATATCTGGAATCAAAATGGGCCCTACGTTAATTGGAAATTACTGTGGATTACCAGGAATTAAAATAACCCCAATGTTGATTGGAAATCACTGTGGATACACTTGCGAGTGTACACACACTCACGTGCGCACGCAAGCAAGCAAGCAAGCAAGCAAGCAAGCGCGCACACACACACACACACACACACACACACACACACACACACACACACACACACATACATACATACACACACACACACACACACACACACACACACACACACACACACACATACACACACACACACACACACACACACACACACACACACACACACACACCACCACCACCACCACCACCACCACCACACCACACCACACCACACCACACACATGCGCACGCGCACGCAAGTACGCACGCACACACGCATGCATGCACGTACAGAGACAGAGATAGAATGAGAGAGGATAGAGGGGAGCATGCACACGCAGAAAGATGGGATAAAAAGACAGCCAGGGACAGAGATGATCGATCTGATGATACACAGAAGAAGTAATTGGCCCAGGTCGTAAGCTGCATTGGCGAATGAAAGTAAATAGACTGTAGACAAGACGTTGACATTTAAAGTGATAGGCTCTATACATATGCCATCAACAAATTAAAGAAGTACGCCCTGTACATAAGCTGCCGTCATTGTGTTGACCAAAGGCAATTATATGCCACCTGTTCTGTCTTCATCACATACATGTCTGGGCGGACACCAGCTCACCTGAACTGAGCAACATCGATTTCCGATGTCTCTTCCTGCTTGTGCTTCAGCGACTGACCTTTCTGAGGCGTTTGATCACCAGTAAACACACAGTGTTTTTCAGGGTTATGCTCAGTGGCGGACTCTCTTGTTGAAGCTTATTGCACACAGATATCATGTTTACAATACTGGAGCATCCATGAACTGAGGTGATCTTGCAGTGCGCCATCGCTAGCGCCTACACTACAACCTTAATGTATTTGTCCTGGAAGATGAGTGGTATAATGAATCATCTCAATGCTTGTATGTTCTATGTTTGATCAGAAGAACTGGGTTTTGACCTGGTATGCTGATGATATCATTGTTCACGTGTTTTCACCATCAGCTCGCTTCATCATTGAACTCAAGATTAATCGATCAGTTCTATTAGGTTCAAGGAGGAAGATTAATCGATCAGTTCTATTAGGTTCAAGGAGGAAGTTGTGGGTGTCAAGAATGCATCAGAAAAAAGTGTCTGTGATCAGTTTGTTAACTGCATAATGTGATGAAAACCCAAACAGAAAAAAAAGTGTCTAAATTGCATTTGATGTCACAGTTGGCCAAATGCCTGGTTCATATCTTCGGAGACAAAGAATTCGTCGCGCGGAAGACTCGTGACAAAGCATCTGTTCTTCTCTCACATCAAAGCGCAACATTTAGTACATGTAACACTGCACTAAATTGATGTAGATCGTATCTTTCAAATAGGCAGCAGTTCGTATTTATTAACGAGAAACGGTCCTCTAAAATGCCATCAGACTTTGGCGTTCCTGAAGGTTCTGTATTAGGTTCGTTGGTTTTCATGATATATACAACACATCTAATTAAAATCATCAACAAGCATTCTATTCCTCACGAATGTTCGCCGATGACACTCAGCTTGAACGTTCTGACACACTTAATAACTATGATGATCTCTTTAAAAATCTTCGCGATTTCCTCTCTGATATCAAAGAGTGGATGTCTGACAATTAGCTAAAGTAAAATGATGAAAAAACAAAGGCCATCTGGGTTATAAACCACTTTCGGGCTTAAGTCTCCCGTCTCCGTCGTCAGTAGTCCTAGGCCCCACCAATATCCCATGCATTCCACGTGCTTGTGAATCGTAATCTTTGTCTCTTTCTCGATTCCGATTTCGCTCTGAAACACCACATAGCCACAATATGCCGAGCATCCTTTCTTGAGCACCAAAGCATCAGCACTGTCAGACCTTTTCTTATGGAACAGGCCACAAATTACATATTTGTTATTGTTGTTGTTCTTGTTATTATTAACATTGTTATGTCAATATTTTTATTATTACTATTACCATTGTTGCTATTATCATTATTATTACTATTAATGTTACTATTAATACTATAATTATTATTACAACTATTATTATTACAATTATTATTATTACAATTATTATTATCATTATCATTATTATCATCATTGTTATTATCATCATTATCATTATTACTGTTACGAACCGTTTTATGCAGAGAAAACCCTGGAGAAAAGTCGTCAAATTATTCGAGTAATAACATATCTTTTTCTCCATAAATGAGCATGTCCAAGATCTGTCAGAACTGATTGGGCTTGTACTACTATGCTCTTGCTGTTGGCTTCAAAACAGACATTTCTTACGCAAATAGAGGATTTTGTTCCATTCGAAGCAGTTTTGTAGTATCCTGTTCTCGCAGTTGACAGCTGAAACAGGTATTTACAGCCATCTACAGATATGCCTTGCTCTCATGATGAGAAAACAGCGTCGTTTGATATCAGATTTAAACTTTTAGCCTAAGTCATACCGGTGGGACGAGTCGTGTGACAGCGCCTTTAGGTTTTGTTCCATGCTAGACAAGGAGCGCTCTTGATTAACAACAGTCGGTTTGCTCGTAAAGCGTGATACTTGCGCTTTGTCTGTAGTGGGCTTTAATGATAGCACGTGGGCCACGATTTGTCTGGAGCGACGACAGCATAGGACCCCCAAGTGCTCGTTTCACAGCAGGAGATGAAGGACGAGAAGATGTGTTGTGTGCAGATGTGAATGCCATCATGTCATTTACAGGTACATTGCCCTTTTTCATTCTGGGTATGTGTCCTTATTGACAGAAATATTAGTTAACACTGAACTTCGTAACAGATTAAAAAGAATTCTCTGAAAGATTGAAGTCAGGAAATGCTGACTAATGACAGAATGTTAGCTCTGCAATATGAACTTGTGTATGAGTGTATGTGTGTGTATGTGGGAGGGAGGAAGTAATAAATGAGAGAGAGACAGAGACAGAGAGAGAGAGAGATGTTTTCATTACGAGTTCGTGATTCATTTGTCTGTTTTCTTTCCTTTTTCCAGTTCTTTCTGCACTTTTTGATTTTCTTTTTTTTCACATTTTGAAAGCGGTTGAAGTCACAGCACGTCTTCTGTTATGTGATACTGCACCACTCGTTCAGCGCAGACACAGAATTTCATGCAGGAGGCCCATTAGGGTCGTTTGAGCGCTCTCGATAATTTCTGCTTGAACGCCATTTTTTTCCGTCAGATTTTTTGCCAGTTGCCGAAGGCATTCATTGTTTTTCTTTAGTCTTCTGTTATGCGCCCTGGCTCGAGTCCCAATCAGGTAGCATTCAAAGCATAATCGACCGCCTTATGTTTCAGCAACAGAGCTTTTCAGAACTGTTTGAACTGAATTAAAGATGAAATTGAAATGGACGAAAATGCAGACGTTTACGTTTTCAGTTTGTTTTAGTATAACCCTGAGGCCCAGTTCGAACATTCGTAGCATTGTCATAACACAGAAAAGACAGCCTCTCCACACAAGAACCTCCACAACATAATGTATTCGCATAATACATTGAACACTAGTTTACACCATAACAGCTAAACTGTTGACATCTTTCAAGTATGCAAAACTAAGCTGTATCGAGAGTGTCATCCCTTCTGCTCGATTTTTGCCACCAGATTACCAAAACGAACACACACAAAAAAGTTAGAAAAACCTGCAGGGGTGGTCTAAGAAATGCATAAGGGGTTATTGACAAACAAACACAACACAATAAAAGAGCCAGAGTCCACGGTGGACAATGTTTTGGAATTTTACCACCTCGTAATCGTAAAAAACGTCATCATAGTGTGAAACAAAACAAAAAAAACTTAACGGCTTCCAGACTTAACAGTTCACTCAGTTAAAGAAGGCTACTCACTGTGTGCGTAGCTTTCGTCGGCAATCCGGCCGACTTCTTCAGCGCAACTGCTGTTTTTTTTTTTTTTTTTGGGGGGGGGTTTGGTTTAACTTTGTAACAAATATAAATATTTGAGCCACAAACAGAGAAAACCAGTTGTCTGTGGTAAAGAAAGATTGAGGGGAAAATGCGGAGTCGAAGTAAGCAACAGAAAAGGGGAAATTACCAGCACAGAACTTTCAGAAGGTAAAGGACAAAATCTATACTGAAAACAAACCTCAACAGACACACAGGAGCGAAGTCTCTGAAAATTGTTTCACAAACACATAAACCAGACAACTGTACCATATTTGTTTTAAAAATTCAAACATTCGCAGGAAAGCTGGGTATACTGAAGCAAAGAGTAAAGTAGGAAAACACTGTCTGGATCTTGTACAGAAGTACTGATCTTCTAAAGCTCCATTTGTTATCGAGGTTGTTTCAGACAGTTTCCGTCAGTCTACATGCATTTCAGTTGTGTAGCTGTGTAAAGAGGATGATTTGGTGCACGTGTTTGTCAGCACTTTACTGGCAGTGAAAGAGTTCACCAAGTCTTCTATCAAGCACTTAGTCCGCATGGAGCGTTACCGTAGCCACCCAGTTCATGATTTTGCGTTAGCCACGGGGATTTCTCAGTGCCATCATCTTTTACCCCTGCCTGAAGCGCATGCTACCTCGATTCAAGCATTGTCCCGGAAAAAGAATTCTGTGATCGTATCGTGATGTGGACTGCATGATTCTTTTCTTTTGCCGTCTCTATGTGTCTGATGAATGTAAGTCATGCCTGATGGTTACTGCGTGATTTGACTCTACATAATAATCATATAATCATATCATATCATATCATAATCATAGCATCAAGACCATACCAGCCACTGATTTTGGATCAGATCATTTGAGCTTGTTTTTTTTTTCTTCTTATGTTTCGCCATGTTCTCTTTCACAATAAACCTTGATGTTAGATTTATCAGTTGAATCATTTTTTCACTTTAACATCTGGGTATACACACACACACACACACACACACACACACACACACACACACACACACACACACACACACACAAACACACACACGCTCCTCTCTCTCTCTCTCCTCTCTCTCTCTCTCTCTTCTCCTCTCTTCTCTCTCTCTCTCTCTCTCTCTCTCTCTCTGTGTATTTGCGTGTGTGTGTGTGTGTGTGTGTGTGTGTGTGTGTGTGTGTGTGTGTGTGTGTAGATATATATATATATCGATTTATGAATTCAAATGTGGTGACATGATGAAGATCCCTTCTTTAAACAAGCAAGCAGACAAAGTTTTGTTATGATTTTACCGGGGGAAACCAAACCGACAAGTCAATCAATGTATATGATTGATATGGGCAACACTCTGAGTTTCTTTCATCTAATGCGGAACACGTTTCCTACTCGAAATTAAAAGAACATGAAACGACAAATTCGATCCCTTCTTATTGTCTTTAAATCAAACTTGGGTGCATTCTTAATTCACTTACACACGTACATTTGCAGTTATAAAGAGAAAAAAATATGTCTGAAGAAAAAAAGTATCAACATTCCATAGGCCTTTTCCTCTGCTCTCCCAAGTTCTCGTCCACATTCGCCAACGCATATAGAGATGCCTTTAAACGTATGACGCAGGGACAGTAATTTCAAAGCATATTCATGTGTAGCTTTGTTGATCTTTTGCAAAGCCGGTAACCTGTGGGATGTCGACTGAGGTGAAGAAATTATGTCGGGGTGATTAACAATTGAAGAAACGTTATTATAAGCAAACGATCAAATGCAAAATATTGTTCTTTTTTCCATCCACCAAGTACTTCTTGTTGTTGTTGCTGGAGATGTTTTCTTTGTAGACATCGTTCTGGTTATATTTGCTATCATCGACGTCATATTCATGTGTGTTCTAACACACCCGCCCTTCTACCCACTAGCTTTCCTTTCAGCCTCCCACCCCCTCCTCCCCTACCACCCTACTTCTTCACCCAACCCTACCCATCCACTGCGTTTCAAAGTCTTTGATTTTTTTTTTTTTCATCATTTACCCTCAGCTCTGTTTCTTCACCCTCCAGAGTTCACGAGCAGAGGAGTACCCTTAAAATGATATCGATCGTATTGATCGAAGGAATCATCTTGTTCCCACTCACACTTCTATTTCTACTCTCATGTCCATTTCTGTGTAAAAGACATGCCATTGATGTGGTAAGAGTCCCTCCTTGAGTCCAGACTCTGTCTTCCCACTCTGCTGTTACCCACAGATTATGCACAGTCATGTGGTGTTGGGTCGATTTCAGGTCGTCGGCTATAGTTCGGGTGGTAGTGATATGGGTGAGGTTGGAGACCGGAAAGGTGTGTGTGTGTGTGTGTGTGTGTGTGTGTGGTGTGTGTGTGTGTGTGTGTGTGTGTGTGTGCGTGCGTGCGCGTGTGTGTGCATGCGTGTGCGTGTGTGTGTGTGTGTGTGTGTGTGTGTGTGTGTGTGTGTGTGTGTGAAAGAGAGCGAGAGAGAGAAAAAGTGTGTGTGGGTGGGTGGGTGGGTGGGTGGGTATGTGTGTGTAATGTGTATGTGTGTAAGTGTATGTGTGTGTCTGTCTGTCTGTGTCTGTGTTTGTGCGTTTGAGAGACAGGCAGACAGAGTGCCAGACGGACAGAAATAAAGAAAAAGAGAGAGAGCGCTGAGTGCGCATCCGTTTGAGACTGTTACAGAAGGAATTCAATTACCCGCTTTGAATTCTAGCGTCTGTACGCCTTCGCCAAATCATTCGAAACGCGTCTATGGATTTACACATGCATGCACATGCACCCGTGATCGGTGCAGGCCAGCAAGCTTTTACTAGCACATGTTCTCAGTCCCTCCCTCGCTGTGTCCGTCTCTTTCCCTCCATCTCAGTAACGCTAGCTTCTAGCTTGCCCCCACCCTTCCTTCCTGTACCCTTGCTGTTCTCTCTCTCTCTCTCTCTCTCTCTCTCTCTCTCTCTCACCCCTTCTGTGTGCGCGCTGTGAGAGAGAGAGAGAAGGGGGGGGGGGGAGTTGCGTGTGCGTGTGCGCGCGCGTGCGTGTGTGTGTGCGCGTGTGTGTGTGTGTGTGTATCCGTCTGTCTTTCCATCCCTCCCTGTCTATCTGTCTGTCTGTCTCTCTCTCTCTCTCTCTCTCTCTCTCTCTCTCTCTCTCTCTCTCTCTCTCTCGCTCGCTCGCTCGCTCATTGCCTGTCCCTTGTTGCTTAAATCCGATGGAAAGCATACATAGACGTTCTATCAAGTAACTTGTACATTCCTCTCCCCGAGGATATCTAAGAAACATGAGAGTTGATTATCAATCAAAAGATCATGTCACTGAGATTTCTTCATCTCTTTCTACTTCATTCTTTTTTGTTTCTCTGTCTGTCTGTCTGTATGTCTGTCTGTCTCATTTTGTCTCTGTCTGTCTGACTGTCTATCTGTCTGTCTGTCTGTCAGCCCCCCCTCTCTCTCTCTCTCTCTTTCTCTCTCTCTCTCTCACTTCCTCTCTCTCTCTCTCTCTCTCTCTCTCTCTCTCTCTCTCTCTCCTCCTCCTCCTCCTCCTCCTCCTCCTCCTCCTCCTCTCCCCACTTGCCAATAACTGAACAATCAAAGTGGATGGGCAAGGATATGTGAGGAGACCCAAAGCTGAATCGATGCCGGCTTGTACAGCTCGTCTGTCTTTGATTAAATTTTTGTGTGATCTTCCTTCACTCCTGTCCTGCAGACTATGTCTGCGTTCACTTACCTTCCAAACGTCTCTCTCTCTCTCTCTCTCCTCTCTCTCTCTCTCTCTCTCTCTCTCTCTCTCTCTCTCTCTCTCTCTCTCTCTCTCTCTCTCTCATATCTGTTTAAGGAAATGCATGGGGAAAAAGAATGGAAACACAAAACCTTTGCTCCATTGATTCTAACCCCGTTTTGGGCAGTCCCAGGCCTGGCTGCTTCGAGGTACCTGGTCGTTTGCAGCAGTGTACTTGCCCACAAGGCAGCTATGAGGTGTATAACAGAATGCGTTGAACGGAATGAAAAATCAAATGGACACTAAAGGCAGGGACTAACACACTGTCTTCCATACGAACAGTGTTGGTCAAACTATTCCTTAGCATAATCACTTTGGAGCAGTCGATGGAAGACAACTCGGCTGGGGAAGAAACAACAGGGCTTGACTTAGAACTCATCTTCGTCATCTTTCTTTCCTTCGTGTTCTATGCCCCAACCCTCTTCTTCCTCTCTCCCCTATCATCCCCTCCTCTCCTCTCTTCACCCTCCCGTCTCCTCGTGATATTGCTCCCCGCATTGCCCATCAGTTTTACAGCCACAGCCATGGCAGTCACGTCACAGCCCCAGCATGGCAAAAAAACAAAAACAAAATCAGTATCAGGATGTCATGAACAATCCGCCAGAGGAGACAGTTCACAGCTGTCGAGTCACTTTGGTGGTGTTCAGTCATGCCTGTTCTGATTCAACAGACGAACATCACTTCCTACCAAAGCCCTTACTGACGTCAATATTTGCTCAGTCACCGAGCCAGCGTAAGTGAATGCTCCCCTCCAGAGGGTCCACCACACTCATCGAGCGACAGTCCCCGTGAACTTGCCGATACCGACCCAAACTGACAAGAGGCTGGACGTGAAAGAGAAATCGAATATAAAAGCCCCTCAGGATCGAGGGATGAACGGGTAGGGAAACTGAGACTTTTTATGTGGAGGTCAGTGAGGATGAGGGTGATTGTCATTGGTATTCTTGGTCGGATAGCAAATTTTACAGTTTGGTCACGTGTTGAATGAACGTTCTCAAGTGCCCACATGCTGGTTCGTGAGAATTTGTGACATGCCATGACTGTCAAATAAAAATTGAACGTGAATTGTTCAACAGCTTTAAGTTGCCATTTGTGGTCCAGTAACTTCTGCAAAAAAAGGATTAAATTGAGAAATCACGTGTAAAGATAAGCGCGCGTGCGCGCGCTCGAGTGTGTGTGTAATAAAAAGGAAAATGTACGCAGAAAGATAGGAAGTGAAAGGTTTTCTCGAGAAAACTACAAAATATATGACTTGAAATAGGAGTATGTGGAAATTTAAAGTAAGTTTTACGTCTTTGAGGGAAATATAGCTTGCTAGTTTCATGTTTCAGTCGAAACGGTAGGGAATAAAGGAAAACGTCTCTGCTTATAGGTGGGTTCATTATCAGAAGTCTGCCTGAGTTCCGTTCCGTTTGCGAAACGTGTATCCTGTTTCCACAAAGAGCCAGAGGCATATCCTGATTTCGTTACAGTCGTTCTCAGCGGAAATCAGCTGAATCAGGTTAAATTCGTTTCACAACGGAAGAGGATTAAGTTCGTTTCACAACGGAAAAAAGGGATTAAGTTCGTTTCACGGCAGGAAAGGGTTTGCTTTTTTCCTCAAGGCGTGACCAACACGTCTCTCATCTCCATCCTAAATTTTCCTTTTTTCATCATCACGTCCGTCAAGGGGTGTATGTTGTCACTAGCGTTTGTTGGTTTGTTCGTATGATAATAAGATTACACTGTTGTAATCAAAGTTAGAGAATATGTTTTAACATCTTTTAACCGAAGTTTAAAGAAATGACGGAATGTGGTAGAAAAACGAAACCATCAAATCTTGTGGGTCTGGATGAAAACTTGCCTCCAGGATCTGTTGAGCAAGACAGGCACAAATTTTCCATTAAAATTTAATCCTGTTTATAGATGGATTGCATTCTAACGCATTGTCATGGAAGAGTAAAACTTTCTACTGATTCAAACCTTGAAATGTTGTCAATTTTCCGCATGTCTGAAGAAGTAACTCTTTCCTTTCTCATTGACTATAATTTCCCTTGGCGGCGATCTGGAGGCGTGTCTATCATAGATTTGATCATGGCCGAAGACTGCGCTCTCCTGAACCCCTTACAGTTTATGATTCAGTTGTACTTCCTACGTATTCTGCTCTCTTGTCTTAGCAAATGTACTGCATACCAACTGGTCAGTACGCAGGGACGCCTCGTTAGCAAAACTCAATTTTTTTCTTTTATTTCGTTGAGTTTTCTTTAACTTTTGAGTCCACATCCATCAACAATGATATCGAAGATCTGGCCAGTTACTGTCTCAGAAAGCAGATTTATAGGGATCTATGACACTCCACCAGCAGGAACAAATGCACGTTCAGATGTGAAACCGAAATCGCCATTTTTTTTATCTTGGGCGCCAGATCGATTGGGAGTCGCAATTCCTCATTGCTGTCTTGGTTCAACAGGTACCTAAGACTTCATTAGCATCCATCAGCTTATATACATACATATAATTAGATAGATAGATGGATAGATGGATAGATAGATAGATAGATAGATAGATAGATAGATAGATAGATAGATAGATAGACATTTTCATTTTGCACTTTTCAGTTACATCGGCTGCGTCCATTTTGAAGTATCAGCATCAGTTGTTCTAACAGCCCCCACGAACCCTATATCGTTCGATCTGTATAATCAACCAACAAAGGGACGGCTTGGAACGACAGAGAGATAAGTAATGAAAAAGACTGTCCCCTTGTCTTTGACATCTTTCAGTAATCGATCAGCATGTCATCAGTATCCAACATCCCAACCTTCCCAGCCCCACTTCTCCTCACCCTTCCTCGTCTCCACGCCTCCCACCTCCCTACCTCACACTCCCCCTCCCCCTCCCCCTCACTTTCTTTCTGTTACGCTTGCTTTTGCTTCCCGCTCCTTCTTCTTTCACTTTGAAAATGCTTGCTTTTATTGTCATCTCACCTACCCTCTCAACGGCAATAATTTCAATTCATTTTGGCTCCTTCATACGCAGACTCTTCCAGGAGATCTTGTTGAAGCTTCGGTTCCAGCAAGTCGCAAGAGGCAGTATCTGGACGTCGTAAGTCAACTGACCACAGGAGACAGACGCTGCACTGCCGCTTAGTCACTGACCGTTTTCAATGGTGCCTGTTCTGATCCTGTATACACAGGACACTATCAAGCCGAGAATAGTTGCTGTGTGGCTGAACCCCCGTGAGCGAGCGTCCCCTTCCGGAGGGGGCTATCACATCCACCCAACGAAAGTCCGTGTTAACTTGCAGACTAAAAACAAAATATGCACGAAGTCACCAAGGGCACAGATGTGAAGAGGCAATGGTAACTGAAGTCACCATTAGAGCAGGGTATTACGGGGAGTTGAATTTGATTTCTGTAGATGTGAAGAGGAAATGGTAACTGAAGTCGCCATAAGAGCAGGGTATTACGGTTTCTCCAGCTGATTATCAATGAAATGACAAAAATGATGCTAGGGGGTCCTGTTTCCGTCTGAGACTACAAACCAGGTGGTACCCCACACGGTCTGCCACAGTAATATGTCGGCATGAAGTCGGCCCTTGAGATATTTAATTCTGAATGAAGTAGTGCTTTGTGGAGTATTCAAAATGGTCGACACGGTTAATTGCTAAACTGTTTTTTGACATGTGTAAGAACATGAAGTCAAATGAAGTCATGTCTTTCAATATATATCTTTTGATTATTCATAGAGGTGTACTCCGAGATGAAAACCTATTTCCACTTTTGTCTGCGTTACAGAGGAATAATTTGGAAGCATATATAATAGAAACGCTGTGCTCTTTGCTGAATATTTATACCTGACCAAACAAAAAATCTCCAACAGCTTTTTTCATATTGCGTATGCTTTTCTATTTCTTTTTCCTTATTCATTTTTCTAGCTGTATCTCCTGCGTGTTGCTAGATGGCTTACCAGATGTGGTGTGGCCACTCCGCACGCAGTGACGTCTCTGTGATGAACCTGAGTCTGAACCTGTTGCAACAAAGACCGGCCATGCACGGAGAGTGATAACTGATTATTTAATCTGACAATGTTAACGCATCCCTCACCCTGTCCCCACGCAACCTCTTCCCCCCATTCAGAGGAACAGGTCTGGAAAATTACCCATGCTTTGTTTCTCAAGCAGTAAATTGCACTCAAGACCGAAGTTTAAAAATAACCTAACAACCTCCCGCCCTCCCCCTCACCTCACCTTTCCCCGACCCACACCGCTTCCTCCCTCGTACCCTTACCCCTTCTCTCTCTCTCCCTCTCTCTCTCTCTCTCTCTCTCTCTCTCTCTCTCTCTCTCTCTCTCTCTCTGATCCAGTGTCAAAATCTCTTCTTATCTGTCTGCCTATCTGTGTCTGTGTCTGTCTCTATTTCTGTCTGTCTGTCTATCCTCTCTCTCTCTCTCCCTCTCTCTCTCTCTTTCTCTCCCCTCTCTCTCTCTCTCTTTCTCTCTCTCTCTCTCTCTCTCTCTCTCTCTCTCTCTCTCTCTCTCCCCTCTCTCTCTCTCTCTCTCTCTCAGATTTTCTGTCGCGCAATCTCCTTTTGTCTGTCTGTCTGTTTGTCTGTCTCGCGCGCGTGCACCCCCCCCCCCCCCTCCCACCACCACGCACACATTTTTATATACACGCACGCACGCACGCACGTTCATACAGGCACGCGCGCATGTACGCAGGAACGCACACACATACATATGCACACACGCGTACACACATACACGCGCGCGCACGCACATACACAGACACACGCACGCGCACTCATATACACACACAAACAAACACACACACACACACACACACACACACACACACACACACACACACACAACTTTCATTTTGCAAATATAACTAAGGATGTTATTGTAAATGATAAAACAAAGTACAATGATCTATGTATGTTAGAAAAATACTGTCGATGTAAAAATATTTCTTCGTGTTTTGACATACCACCATTGTCATTACATGAAGTATTTGATTATTTAACACACTTAAAACAGTCAGGGACAAGGGACTTAGATGGAATTGATGGCAAGATACTAAAAATCGCTTCATTGACCATTGCTGAGACACTCACTTACGTTTATAATTTGTGTATTGATAAAAGCCACTTTCCCTTAAGATTTAAACAAGCAAAAGTTATACCTTTATATAAAAAAGGTGAGCCCACCAATCTCTCAAACTATAGACCTATCTCAATATTATCCCTGTTGTCTAAACCACTCGAAAAACATGTTCAAACACACCTATATTCTCATCTTAAATATTACGATCTGATTCATGAAAATCAATCAGGTTTTCGAGAAAATCACTCTTGTCACACTGCTCTTGTACAACTTATCGATAGATGTCTTACGAATATTAACAATAATGACCTTACTGGAATTCTTTTTGTAGATTTTGCAAAAGCGTTTGACGTTATAAACCACACCCTTCTTATAAAAAAGCTTATGTGTTACAAAGTATCGAATACAGCCTTAAAATTCTTTACCGCGTTTCTCACTGATCGTCAACAGCTTGTTGAAATCAACTCCAAAAGGTCAAAGTTACTCCCTTTACAATTTGGTGTCCCTCAGGGGTCAGTATTGGGACCCCTACTCTTTTCTATTAATATAAATGACTTACCCCTGTTTATAGAATGTTGTTGTGAAATGTTTGCTGATGATACCTCATTACAATCTCACAGTAGTAACCCTACTGAACTGGTAAATAACCTGCAGAAAAATATCAACAAGCTAATTACATGGACAGAAATGAATCATATGTCCCTCAATGCTAGTAAAACCAAATGCATGTATGTCACTACACGCCAGAAACGACAGAAAATGACATCCTCATTTGCGCCATTACATGCCCAGGGACAAAATATTGAAGAGGTTACATCGCATAAAGTTTTAGGTGTTATCATTGACAACGATTTATCTTGGTCTTACCACATTGCGGATCTTGGAAAACGTATTTCTAAGAGAATATATCAACTTTCAAAGATAAAAAAATTTCTAAATCTTCACTCCAGAAAGATATTCTTTCATGCGCACATTCTTTCTCTTATCAATTATGCATCCACATTATGGGATAATGCCAGTGAAACTAATCTGAAACTAGTAAGTCGTCTGCATAAAAGGGCCATTAAATTAATTCAGTTGAAATCCAATGCCTTGACAAAGAGTGATTACAAAACTTTAAATATTCTTCCATTTAAAGACAGACTCTACTTCAACAAATGCTCGAGCATGTACAATGTAGTGAATGGATCAGCCCCGAAGATAATCTTTGAGAGCTTAATTGTCTTCAATAGTTACAGACATACACATAAACTGTCTCTTCCCAGACCTCGATGTAATCTTTATAAATCAAGTTTTCTGTACTCTGGAGGGACCGCATGGAATAATTTGCCTTCCTCCATAAAATCATGTCACTCAAAATATACATTTAAAATTAAAAAAGCACTAAAAATGCATTTGATAGAAACTCTGCGCTTCAATTGAAGTCATTTTCATTAATACAATCCCCTTATCCCCGTTCTTCTCTCTCTCTCTCTCTCTCCTCTCTCTCTCTCTCTCTCTCTCTCTCTCTCTCTCTCTCTCTCTCTCTCTCTCTCTCTCTCTCTCTCTCTCTTTGTGCTTGAACTTGAAGTTCCAACAATAGTTTCATGATTGTTTCAGATTTCATATGAGAGTTATGTATTTGCATGAAAGAAATTGTGTGTTTTAAAAATGTTTTTGAGCTTGTGGTTATATGTTCAATTAGTTTCTTTCTTGTTTATGAGGGCAGGATGTAAAAAAGCTGGAAAGCTTATTCTTTAACCCTCAATAAAGATAATTTTGACTAAAGATAATTTTGACTGACTGACACACACAAGCACACACACACACACACACACACACACACACACACACACACACACACACACACACACACACACACACTCACACACACACACACACATGTCGCCGCAAGATTCAAGATTATATTAATCGAATTTCACCGAAAACTAAACTGGGCTATACTACCCGGTAGACATCAATGAGTCACCCTCCAATAAATTGTGTTCTACATGTAAAACAGTGATGAAGTTTGGCAATCTTTTATCAATGAAAAAAAGAATCAATCACAGGAGACCACAAGCAGACACACGAAAAAGCCAGACCGAGAGACAGGCTGACAGGCAGACCGACAGACAGACGGACAGAACTTAAGAGTAAGAGTTATGATGGGCACGAATACAATTCAATATTATGTTATCTGTTTCTCATTTGGATGACTCAGTCGACAGCATTCCAGGACCAGATGGACACAGGCTAGTTCCACTGAAGAAGGAAACTTCCTTTTCAGACTGACAAGTTGCCATGGCAGCAAATCCATTGCCATAGAAACGGGAAGCATCTAACTGAAGTTATTTATCACGTTAGGAAACCCGTCCTCGTTTGTAAGAGTATAAGTTAGGATCTTGAAGATCAGGGGAGCTAATTCTTGTCCAGGGATGCGCGCGCAACCTCACACACCCTCTCCCACCCTTCTCCACGTGTTGCACTCGTTGTCACAGATCAGGTGAGGTGGGGATTTCCAACAGGCACGGACAAAGAGAAGATTTATATATGCTTGTATGGCCATTAGTGAGAGAGAGAGAGAGAGAGAGAGAGGGGGAGGTTTATGTGAGTGTGTGTTGTGTGCATGTGTGTGTGCGCGCGTGGCGCACTGTGTGTATATGTGTGTGTATGTGTGTGCACGCGCGCGCACGCGCGCACATGTCTTGTGGACTGTTGGTTTATTGCGGATTGAGAGAGAGAGAGAGAGAGAGAGAGAGAGAGAGAGAATGCGAATTTCATGTTGACGGAGTACACTGAACTCTTTAAGTTACTCATGTGTTAAAGATGGCGAGAAGGGAGGGGGAGCAAGAGCGGGAAGCAAATGAACTAGAGCATATCTGTATGTGCAAATACAGATATGCTCTAGATATGGAAACTAACATTTATTGAAAATAACAGTGTAGGTGAAAAGACGTTAACTGGATGAAAGGCTCGTCCACATCTCTGTGTGTCTAACCGTATGCAGCAGGGCCATAGTCTATTCTTTTCACTTTGTCCATCCAACAGGTTTTCTTCAGCAAGGCTCAGCTGAGTCCTAACATCCTCCGCTAAGTGATGGAATGAATAGAAGGATGTTGTAGTGCAAAACGTCTACCCGACATCCAAGACGATATCATGTGATGAGAACCTGCCAATGAAAATCAATAATGATTGTGTGGTTAAAGAGACGTAGATGAATAGGCCTGATGGATATGGAAGAGTACGGATGGGGAGGCAGCTGCTAGCTGAGGGGAATTAGGCAAGTTCATAGTAACTTGTACAGATGATTACAATCGTACATTTGACGGGACAGTTTCTTTATTTTGGGGCTCAAAATCCAGACCATAGTTTGAATACAGCGTTCGTTCATTTTGTAATATCATATTGATGCATATGAAAAATGTAAATGTACTCATCAAGGGAAGTATTGTGCATGTTTATGTCTGTACTTTTTTTTTGTTTTGTTTGTCGCTGAGGAAGGCATTTTGCCGAAAATTTCTTGTCCTGTTTTGTGTCGTGCAATAAATTGTCGTTACTTCACACTTTGTTTTGTGTGCTCTTCTGCTTTTTTGTCGTGTAAATGTACTGTTTAGAAATGAGATCTGTATTATGAGTTAATACGAGCAGATGTTTCATTCGTGAGGACAGCCCAGTGTCCAACTACCGCAAGTTCAAATGCACTTTTGCCAAAGTAAGTTTCCTGATTGTGCTCAATAATTGTGTGAGCTTATTTATATACATGCACACACACAGATATACACATGTAAATAAACAAATAGATTGATTGATAAGTAAATATGTATATAGATAGATAAATAAAGAAATATATACATAGATATGTCACCACACACACACACACACACACACACACACACACACACACACACACACACACACACACACACACATACACACACACACACACACACACACACACACACACACACAGAGAGAGAGAGAGGGGAGAGAGAGAGAGAGAGAGAGAGAGAGAGAGAGAGAGAGAGAGAGAGAGAGATTGATTCTTTTAATTATGATTCAATTTCGTAAGTTATCTCAACTCGCGGGGAAATGGTTGTTCTAAGAAAATGAATAGTCGCTTTTATTTGTTTTTGTTTTTCAGCCCTTCTTGCTTGACTGAGCTGTAAACAACATGACTTCACTAGCTCCTTGTTTCGTCAATCACTCAATTCGGTTCATTCAGTTAAAATTTTACCAACTGCTACATACTATCTGAAAGAATTGATTTCTGGAGTAACTTCTGAATTCAACATTTACTTACGTTACAGCAGAGTAAAAGGGTGGTGGAACCACATAAATCTGCGAAAGCGTGTGCAACAACTCGAGGCAATATTTCGTTGTATGTTGAATTGCCTTATATGCATGATGTCACCCCGGGCGATAGAATTGCGGTTTAGATCTCCCAACTTGGAAGTACGCAGGTAAGCTAGTCTAGTAGACTAGCAACGCACAGTCGGTCATGATCTACATTTCTACAGTTGAACAGAATTCTACAGCAAGTCAGCCAATCGCAGACAGTGGCACTCTGACCTGCCAGATCTCTACGAACAGCATGACGGGGCGCATGTGAGTCGAAATGTCGCCTATGGTTTAGATTTTATCCAAGGATCGGAATCCATAAGACAAGTCAAAATAGAAGGAAAGGTGACGTGACACGTGGGGATTCATTTTATTGCTGACGTCAGCTTCTGGTTCAGGTATTTTCTTTCTTCCCATGTTTCAGGCTCACACTTTTTGTCTGTGGGTAAACCAGAGAAAAAGGTCAGCTAAGAGCTCCGTGTTACAGTTTTCTATTTTCAGGCGACTGAAAAACAATCCAAACCTACAACCACAAGAAGCACAACAATAACAACAACAACAACAACAACAACAGCAACAGCAGCAAAATGGATTGGTTTGGAGTAGAATATGTTTGAGGTAGAAGAGGAGGCATAAGGACTTTCAGACATTCAGATGCAATCCTGATTTAATGACCGGGTCTGTCTATCTGTCTGTCTGTCTATATGTCTGTTTCTGTCTATCTGTCTCTCTCTCTCTCTCTCTCTCTCTCTCTCTCTCTCTCTCTCTCTCTCTCTTCTCTCTCTCTCTCTCTCTCTCTCTCTCTCTCTCTCTCCTCTCTCTCTCTCTCTCTCTCTCTCTCTCTCTGTGGCTACCTGTCTGTCGGTCTATCTACCTACCTACGTACCTACCTACCTACCTACCTGTCTGACTGGATGGATGGATGGATGGCAGGCTGGCTGGCTGGCTCTCCTACTGCCCAAAGAAGTAGAATGTTATATTGATTTGAATCCGTGTGAGTGAGTGTTCAAGGCTTTTCTAAAAATCATTATTTTTTCCTTCTTCCCCATTCCATCACTTCTTTTCATTTACTACATATACTAACTTTTCTTCTTTTTTCTTCCTTTGCATCGTCCCCGTGAAGCTGTTCCCCTTGACATAGCCATAATGGTCCAGATAATTAAATTAGTTTTTTTTACTCGTCTTGTCTTACTTTGTCTTCTCTGGTCTTAGTGTCTATCCTCTCTCTCTCTCTCTCTCTCTCTCTCTCTCTCTCCCCTCTCTCTCTCTCTCTCTCTCTCTTTTTCTCTCTCTCTCTCTCTCTCTCTCTCTCTCTCTCTGTCTCCACATGTCTGTCTGTCTCTCTCTCTCTCTGTCTCTCTGTCTGTCTCTGTCTGTCTCTCTCTCTCTCTCTCTCTCTCTCTCTCTCTCTCTCTCTCTCTCTCTCTCTCTCTCTCTGTCTTCCTCCCTGTTGTTTCAAGAATATGGTATTTTTATTATTTCGGACACACCTTTGGACCTAAAACGAACAGAAAGATAGCAGGTAACATGAGAGCCTGAATCAAGTTACTGGAGAGGAAACCTTGGGCTCCTATCATGTTTTCTTTTCCCGTGTGTATGATCCATTGAGTGAGGCATGTAACGGCCACAGGAAGCTAGTCAGAGGAAATAGAGGGATCCTGCTTCTAGGTGGGTAGGAAATTAACTTTGGTTGGGATTGTGGACTGGGGATGGAGAGAAGAGAGAAGAGGAGAACTACAGCTCTGGTTCGATGAGCGCAACTGTGTCTTCCTGTCTTTGTGTCTGCCCTTACGTCACTGAGTCTGTCTGTCTTTCTGTTCCCTGTCTTCGATTTGGTCTGTTTTGCTCTCTTGCTCCCTCTCTCTTCGTCCGTATGTCTTTCGTATGTCTCCTTCACCATGTCCCTCCTTCTCCACCCCCTCTGTCTCTCTCACTTTGTACATCTGTCCATTCCCCCCCTCTCTCTCTCTCTCTCTCTCTCTCTCTCTCTCTCTCTCTCTCTCTCTCTCTCTCTGTCTGTCTGACTGTTTCTCTCTCAATATGTGTGTGCGTGTATGTGTGTGTGTGTGTGTGTGTGTGTGTGTGTGTGTGTGTGTGTGTGTGTGTGTGTGTGTGTGTGCGCGCGCGTGTGTGTGTTTGTGTGTGTGTGTAAGAAAGAAAGAGAGAGAGAGAGAGAGAGAGAGAGAGAGAGAGAGAGAGAGAGAGAGAGAGGGAGAGAGAGAGAGAAACTCTTCCTACCTCCCCTCACAATGTTCCTATTTGTACTTTCACTTCTTTCCTCCCATTAGTTAAGTGGGGTTTTTTTCCTTTGCCTTTACAATTTGCTTATCCTTCTCCGTCGTGTTTTGGAGATCGATAAGAGATCGAAAAAGAAACCAAAACTTTGAAAGCACATTGACAACAAGACAACTGAGGAAAAATTAAGAGAGAGAGAGAGAGAGAGAGAGAGAGAGAGAGAGAGAGAGAGAGAGAGATCTGCAGAAGTTTGACGTCATCTCCATGAGTGTTTTGTTTTCTTTGATGTTGAGGGAATGGGTTGTGCTAATAACCCCAAACCACTCGTGAATGGTTCACTGTCCATTTAGTTAATCCTA
>CM031595.1:81674550-81682050 GCA_018398815.1 Conus ventricosus | reverse complement strand
CTGGGCGGACACCAACTCCTGTTTAACTGAGCAACATCGATTTCCAATGTCTCTTCCTGTTTGTGCTTCAGCGACTGACCTTTCTGAGGCGTTCGATACACAGTGTCTTTCGGGGTTATGCTCAGTGGCGAGTTTCCTTGTTTGACCTTAGTACACACCAGCATCGTGCTTACAATGCTGGAGCAACTGCAGATTGAGATGATCTACCTTTGAGCTAACGCGTACACCGTGATGAAATTGCAATGATGGACTGAAGGTCTAGTTAATCATCTCAGTTCCCTCGTGTTTTGTGTTTGATGTGAAAAGCTCAGTTTTAGTCTCGTCTGACGATATTGTTCACGCATTTTCACTATGATGAAATTCCCCGTGTTCCATCAGGCAGTCATCAACATGAATAGGAAGAAAAGCACATGATGAAGTCAGTTCAGTGCAGTGACGTGATCTGGACTGGTAAATCAGTTTTATTAGAAGCATTTCAGGGCAGATGTGGTTGTCATGAATGTATTAGAAAAAATATATATGCCTGAATAATCTGTAAACTTTATCTTTGAGGGGACCAAACCGGGGGAAAGGAGGTTAAAACTGGATTAGATATTGCAGTGAATCACATGTCAGGTTCAAGGTCTTCGGGAACAAAGACATTTTGCAGGGGAGGACGTTTCGTGACATTCATTTTCTTTAGGAGAGCAGTGGGTCCAGCCAGTCCATTGCAAGCCGACCCATACGGTATTAGCTGTCAGAGGAAACACCTGAAGTCATAGATTATCAATAGATGAACTGATAGATTATCGATAGATAAACTGATAGATTGTCAATAGATGCACTGATAGATTATCGATAGATGAACTGATAGATTATCAGTAGATGAACTGATAGATTATCGATAGATGAACTGATAGATTACCAATAGATGCACTGATAGATTATCAATAGATGAACTGATAGATTATCGATAGATGAACTGATAGATTATCAATAGATGTACTGATAGATTATCAATAGATGAACTGATAGATTATCGATAGATGAACTGATAGATCATCGATAGATGCACTGATAGATTATCAATAGATGAACAGAAAGATTATCTATAGATGAACGGATAGATTATCAGTAGATGAACTGATAGATCGTAGATAGATGCAATGTCGTTTAGAATGCAGTGACCAGGCAGAGGAACATCTGGGACAAAAGTCGTCACATTTTCGAGAAATAACCATTTCTTTTTTTTCCATAAATAAGCATGTCTAATTTCGGGCTGAATTGATCGGACTTATAATGCTTCTCTTGCATTTGTGTTTTGGCTTTGAAATGGACTATTACCATTCAAAAGGCGATGTTTTAACGTTTGGAATGATTCAGCAGTATACTGTATTCAGAGTTGACGCTCTACTCAGACTGAAACAGACGTTTACATTCATTACAAATCTTGTTGCTATGACGGCATTTGAATCGCTTCAGAGCAGGTCTGATTTGCTTTTTACCCTAAACCACAGATGAGACGAGTTATGTAACAGCTCCTTTAGCTTTTGTTCCATGATGGGCAAGGGATGCTCTTGATTGACAACCGACGGCTTTGCTCATAAGGAAAAAACGCTGATACTCTTGGTTGCAGTAGGCGTAAATGGTAACACTTGGGCCACGATTTGTCTGGTGCGAGGACAGAAGAGAACTCCCAAGTGCTCGTTTCACAGCGGGGGATGAAGGACGAGAAGGCGTGCTGCGTGTAAATGCGAATGCCATCATGCCAGTTACAGGTTACTACATTTTCTGGTGATTCTGAGCATGTGTCCTTACTACTGGGAATAGTAATTTATTTTTTTTAAGTAACAGACTTCAAAAGAATGTTCTTACATTCTGAAGCAAGCAAGTACGGACTTATGGCAAGATATTACCTCGGCAATACGAGCTAAAGGGTGGGGTGGGGGTTATTATGAATGTGTGTGTGTGTGTGTGTGTGTGTGTGTGTGTGTGTGTGTGTGTGTGTGTGTGTGTGTGAGAGAGAGAGAGAGAGAGAGAGAGAGAGAGAGAGAGAGAGAGAGAGAGAGAGAGAGAGAGAGAGACTTTTCAAGTATTCACCTCAAGGATTTTTGTTTGATGCATTCATTCGTCTGTTTTCTTTTCTTTCCTCCTTTTCATTTCTTCATGCACCTCTCGTTTTTTTGTCTTTTTCTTTTCTTTTCTTTTTTTCTTTTTTCGTTTCAAAAGAGAGTTGAAGTCTTAGTGCTTCTTCTGTTGAGCCACACAGCATCACTCTTTCAGGGCAGACACGAATTTCATGCAGGAGGCCCATCAGGGTCGTTTCAGCGCCTTGGAGAATTTCTGCCAGAATGCCTTCTTTTGCTGAAATTAGATTTTTTTTGCCAGTTGCTGAGGGCATTAATTTGTTTTTTCTTTAGTCCTCTGCTGTGCGCTCTTGTTCGAGTCCCAATCAGGTAGCATTCAGAGCACATTTGATCGCCTTGTTTAGCAGGAACAAAGCTTATCGGAATTGTTTGATCCGAGATAAAGGAGACATTCGAACCCAGAAAAAAAATGGAGCTGCGTACGTGTTCACTTTGTTTTTGTTTTAACCCAGATATCCACTAAGGACGTATTCGGGGTTGTCATTACACGGAGAAGAAAGACTTCCCCCTACAGCATACTTATTCACGTGAAACAATGCACACCGATTTTTACCGTAACAGCTAAACTATTGACGACTTTAAGCTATACAAAACCAAGCTGTTCTGAGAGCGTCAATCTTTCTCCTCAATTTTTAGCCCCCCAAATTACAAAAAGAAGTAGAAGAAAAATCAAACTTATAACTGTGGTCTGAGAAATGCATAGAAAGCTATACGGGCAAACAGACACTACGTAATGGGCATCCAGTGTTCCATCTGGACAGTGTTTGGAATCTTAGCAAAAATTGCCAGATCACGAAAGAAAACGGTATCCAGGTGTGATACCAGGAAAAAAATGTTTTGAAGAACGAATCTGTGTTTGAGTCACAAATACAGCAAAATAATGGGCAACAGTTTTTTTAAAAAAAAGAGAAAAAAAGATGGAGTCGATGTGAGCCACAGAAAAGGGGAAATTATTGGCACAGAACTTCCGGAGGGTAGGGCAACGTTTTACACTGAAAGAACCCAGACAGACTAGCATTAGAAAGAGAGCCATTTACAAGCCTCTGAAAAAAATTATTCTGTATGTAAACATAAACAACTGTAACCATTTTCAACCAAACATTCTCCGGATAGCTGGTTGTACAGAATCAAGAGTAAGAACAAAACGGGAAAACGCTGTTTGGGAAATACTGATTTCAAGGAATTCCAGTCGTTTTAACTATTTACTGTCACTCTTAGCTTTTCGGTTCTGTAGCTGTTCTAAGCGGGTGCATTCGGTGCACGTTTGTCAATATTTCATCGACAGGGACCGAACTTGCCAAGTTTTTTTACTGTGCACTTCGTCCGCATGGAGCAATCCCGTGGACACCCAATTCGTGATTCTGCTTTAGTCGCTGGGATTTCTTAATACCATCAGCTTGTACACCAGACTGAAGCACGCCGGTTTGAGCTGGTTCAAGTACTGACCTGAAAAGAGAATTCTGTGGACGTATCGTGGTGTGAATTGCTTGATTCTTTTGTTTGCCGTCTTCAGGCATCTGATGGTTACTGTGTAATTCGACTGCACAGTACAGTTATAACGTCACCACCGTCTTACCAACCGCTGATTTGGGACCAGTTCTTTTTTTGTTTGATTTTTTAAAAGTTATATTTTGTGATATTCTTTATCATTTTGTACTTTGATATTATTTTTTTTTTGTTATCCATATTTCACTTTTACATCAGCGTTTATATATATATATATATATATATATATATTATTACGCGTTCATATATACATAATTTTCGTTATAATCTTCCAGGGGAAAGCAAACCAACAAGTCAATGTATGTTATGCACACGGGCAAAACTCTAAATATCTTTCATCAAAACGAAGAACAGGTGTTTATATTAGAACTAAATGGACACGAAACTGCAAACTCAATCCCCTAGTTATTGTGTTGAAACCAAATTAAGGTGCATTGTTCTTTATTCACTTATACACGTACAGTTGCGTTTTTCAAGCGAAAAATATGTTTAAAGAGAAAATTAAAAAATATCGACATTCCATAGACCTTTTTGTCTGCTCTCCCAAGATCTCGTACATGTTCGCCTACTGGTCACGTGGCATGTGACGTAGGGACAAGAAGTTCAGGGCATTCTCATTAGTGGCTTCTTTTTCTACCTTTGGCGCAGCCGGTGTCCTGTGAGGTGTCAACTAAGGTGAAAAGAATTTATATGTTGGGGTAATTTACAATGGCATAAACACGTAACTATAAGAAAAAGATCAAATACAAAATGGAGATGTTTTTATCTCCTCCTCCGCCTCCTCCTTGTTGTTGTCATTGATGGTGATGTTTTCTTTGTCGACATTGTTCCAGTTACATTTCCCATCATCGACGTCATATTCATGTTTTGTTTCCAACACATTCACCCATCTTTCCTCTTGGCATCGCCTCCTCCCACCCCCCACCCCCTCCCACCCCGCCTCCCATCCATTTCGTTTCAAAGTCTTTGATCTTTTTTTCAGTCTCCTTCTCTCAGTTGATTCTTTACCGTCTAGAGTTCACGAGCAGAAGACTACCCTTAAAGTGATATCGATTGATTGTATTGATCAGACGAACCGTCTTGTGCCCACTCACATCTCTAATTCCACTCTCATGTCCATTTTTGTGTGTAAAAAAAAGATGTCATTGATGTGAGAAGAGTCTCCCCTTCTCCAGACTGATTCTGCTGTTGCTCAGAGATGATGGACAGTCGTGTGGTGTCAGGTCGATTTCACGTTGGTGGATGGTTTCGATTGTAGTGATATGGATGCGGTTGGGGACAAGTGCAGCGTGCGCGCGCGCGCGCGCGCGCGTGCGTGCGTGTGTGTGTGTGTGTGTGTGTGTGTATGTGTGTGTGTGTGTGTGTGTGTGTGTGTGTGTGTGTGTGTGTATCTATCTGCCTAGCTATTTCTCTATCTTCTATCTCTCTATCTATCTGCCTATCTATCTATTTCTCTATCTCTGCATCTCTCTCTCTATCTATCTATTTATCTATCTATCTGTCTATCTACTTGTATCTCTGTGTGTGTTTGAGAGAGAGAGAGATGGGGGGGGGGGGGGAGTCAGCTGAGTAAGCATCTGTACGAGACTGTAAAAGTTGAAACTCGCCGACTCGATTTGTATTTTAACATCCACACTTTTTAACATAACTATTCAAGACACCTCCATGGATTTACAAATTGTGTTCGGCACTCCAGTCAGGGAATAATGGTAAGCATTTTGCGCACGTGTTCTCCCTCCTCCCCTCTCGCTATGGCTGTCCCTCTTTCTACATCTCACTTGTGTTCCCCCGCCATTCCCCACTTCTTCCTCTCAGTCTCCTTGTTTTCTCTCTCTGATTCTGTCTCTGTCTCTCTCTGTCTCTGTCCGTCTGTCTTTCTCTCTCTTTCTCTCTCTCCTGTCTGTCTCTCTCTCTGTCTCTGTCCCTCTTTCTCTCTCTCTCCTCTGTCTCTCTCTCTGTCTCTCTCTCTTTCTTTCTCTCTCTGTCTCTCTCTCCCTCTCTCTCTCTCTTTCTCTCTCTGTCTCTCTCTCTCTCTCTCTCTCCTCTCTCCTCTCTCTCCTCTCTCTCCTCTCTCTCTCTCTCTTCTCTTTCAGCTTTTTGCTGATGACACTACTCTCCATAATAATGACAAAGATGCCGACTCAGTATGTATCAAATTACAGAATGATCTCAATAAACTTGCAAAGTGGACTAATTTGAACCATATGGCCCTCCATCCTCAAAAGTCTAATTTTATGATGATTACAACCAGACAGAAACGTCAAAATATGAAAGCCGATTTGTTTAAAATACGTATACAAAATAAAGTCGTAGAAGAAGTTAAATCACACAAATTATTAGGTCTTACAGTTGATAATAATCTTTCATGGTCTAATCATATATCTGATTTGTCTAAAAGGTTATCTAAAAAATTATTCTTGTTGAACCGAATCAAGAATTTCCTTGATCAACATACTAGAAAATTATATTTCTATGCATATGTACAACCAGACATTAACTACGCTTCTACATGCTGGGATTTAGCCAGTAAAAATTGCTTAAAACCACTAGAAAGCATGTACAGACGCGCTATTAAGCTCATACTCTTGAAATCTTCTCTACAAGCTAGTGATTATAAAGATCTTAACATTCTTCCATTCGATCTAAAATGCTGCTTTAATAAAGCTGTCTTTATGTATAAAATCATTAATAATATTGCGCCACCTTATCTTCATGACAAATTTCCATTAATCAAAATTCGAGCCAAAAATATCCTATACACCCCTCGACCACGAACTGATCTTTTCAAGTCATCCCTTACTTACTCTGGGAGTATATTATGGAGTGAAATCCCTACACATTTAAAACAGATAAATAGTTTAACATCGTTTAAAAAAGCATATTTCAAATACCTCATAGATCATTTGTAAATCATGTTTCACTTAACTGTATATTCTCCTAAGTTTGATGTTCCTTTTGACACAAACAAGTTGTTGCAGCCCGGAGATGGCCTTCGCAGTCGGCTGGGCTATAAGTAACATGACATGATTGACGTACAAAATGTTTATGTATACCTATGTGATGCTTACGTATGTCCAGTTGTGTGTGTGTGTGTGTGTGTGTGTGTGTGTGTGTGTGTGTGTGTGTGTGTGAGTGTGTGTGTGTGTGTGTGGTGTGAAATACGTTAAAAGGAGACTGCTTACTATTTTCTATATATATTTTTTTTTTAAAGTTTTTTTCTTATTGATGTGTTTAATTTTGTCAAATTGATGTAATTGTTCTTTAGTGTTTGTTATTTTGAGGGCATAGTGTAAAAAAGCTTCCAGCTTATCTATTCACCCTCATTAAAGATTTCGAGTTTCGAGTTTCTCTCTCTCTCTCTCTCTCTCTCTCTCTCTCTCTCTCTCTCTCTCTCTCTCTCTCTCTCTCTCTCTCTCTCTCTCTCTCTTTCCTAGCCAGTAACCAAACAATCGAAGTGGGTGAGCAGGGATATGTGAAGAAACCCCAAGCTGAATCAATCCTGGCTTGTACAGCTCGTCTGTCTTTGATTAAATTTTCGACGGATTTTACTTCACCCCAGACCTGCAGTCTATGTCTGTATCCAGTTACCCGCAAACCACCTCTCTGTCTCTCTCTCCCCCTCCCCCTCTCTCCCTCCCTCCCTTTCCTCCCCTCTCTTTCTCTCTCACTCACTCTCTCTCTCTCTCTCTCTCCTCTCTCTCTCCTCTCTCTCTCTCTCTCTCTCTCTCTCTCTCTCTCTCCCTCCCTTTCTAACTCTCTCTCTCTCTCCCTTTCTCACTATCTCTCTCTCCCTCCATTCTCAATCTCTCTCTCTCTCTCTCTCTCTCTCTCTCTCTCTCTCTCTCTCCTCCTCTCTCATCTATGAAAA
>CM031595.1:81649550-81654550 GCA_018398815.1 Conus ventricosus | reverse complement strand
GCGGCGTCTGAAAACCCCGGCGTTCAGGCAGGCATAAACCATGACCATTTGTGCTGTGGCGTGGACCTGGTCTGGGCCTGTGTGCCTTGCCATCGACTTTTTTCTTGTTACCGTCCCTTAGACTTTTTATGTGCACGATGAACATGGATTTCATGGATATTTGCGCCTTACAAGTCATCACCATCGTCAGCATCATCATCATCGTTATCATCAGCGTTGTCGTCATCGTTACCATCATCATCATCATCATCATAATCATCGTCGTCGTCGTCGTTATCATCATCGTCGTCGTCATCGTCATCATCATCATCATCACCATCATCATTATTATCATCGTTATCGTCATCATCATCATCATCATCATCATCTTTCATCATCATCATCATCATCATCACCATTACCATCATCAATATCATCATCATTGATGTCATGTCTCCTAGATGTAAAGAGAAGAGCAATGCTATTGGAAATTGCGGCGTGGTGGTTCCACAGAATGGACAACGTATTTAGCTTTCCCCATGTGGGGGAAACACGTGAGAATCATAATGTAGCGTTAATGCTCTTACGGCGTGGTTGTTCCTTATAGCTTTCTTCACGACTAGAGATGCGCGTGACTTGTTCTCCAGCATTAATGCTCACTTTCTTTGGAGTGCTGGAGGCTTGATTCAACATAATTGAAGCGTGCGATGATGTCACCCTGGTAAGTGTATGCGTTAAGTATGTCATTCAAACTGAAATTGATATTAAGAAAAAAAACTGTTTAATGTGTTGTGTGTGTGTGCGTGCATGCGTACGTCCATGCATACGTGTGTGTGTGTGTGTGTGTGTGTGTGTGTGTGTGTGTGTGTGTGTGTGTGTGTGTGTGTGTGCATGCTTGCATGCTGAAATATATGTGTGTACGTGTTTGCGCGTTCCCATGTGTGCGTGTGTGTGTATGTGTGTGTGTGAGAGAGAGAGAGAGATGAGAGGAGAGAGAGAGAGAGAGAAGAAGAAGAAGAAGAAGAAGAGAAGACAGACAGACAGACAGGGAGTCAGACAGACGTACAGAGACAAGCAAATGGATGGACAGGCAGAGAGACAGACAGAAACAGAGATCGAATACATATCATCCACAAAATACTTGTTTCAGAATACACATAGCAGCCAAATGAAAAATCTCAGGTTCATATTAAAAAAAATCTCTCGACTGAATCACAAAGAGACAGGGAGAACACGTGACGGAAGAAAAGAAGACATTCTTATCGATTTTCTATATTGCAACATTTTACCTCAATGAAAAAAAATAGACATTATATGCATACTGCATTTCATATCTAGCCTACATTATCATCCAATTAACCATTTTGGTTGTTCCGAACGAAAATGATTCAAAAATGAAATTTTTTTGGAAATGTTTACAGTGTCTCTGCAAGCCGTCTGAAATTTGCCTGTTTGTTATTTCTTTCAGCATCTCTTCAGGGAAATAAAGGCCAGTCAAATAAGCTGATAAGATGTGTTGCATATTCATTGACTTTTGTTTATACAAGTGCACGATATTGTGATATCAAGGAAAGAAAGAGCGAGAGACACAGAGTGGTCCCTTTGCAATTAGATGCGCCTGCAAAAAAGACACACGTATGTTCGCGCTTACATGCGTAAACATGAAAACAAAGAGAGAGAAAAAGAAAGAATTATTTTTTGCCCATTTGAAAGAAAGTTTAGCGAGATATCAAATAAAGCCTTAAAGGAGAATAAACTGAATAAGCGCGTCAGTGATTGACAGAAAGAAAAGGATAAAGGGGAAAAAAGCAACAATAACGAAAGCGAAAGTAAGAAAGAGACGGAGAAAAGAAAAGGGAATTCCAAAATAAAGGAGAAGAAGAATGAATGAAAGGGAGAAAACCGGAAAAAGAGGCAAGGTAAAAGTGACGGTGTAAATGAATAAATCAGTTGATATGTATTTGAGGAGAGAGAGAGAGAGAGAGAGAGAGAGAGGAGAGAGAGAGAGAGAGAGAAAGAGAGAGAGAGAGAGAGAGAGAGAAGAGAGAGAGAGAGGAGAGATGTTTTCATTAAGAATTTTTGATTCATTTGTCTGTTTTCTTTCCTTTTTCCAGTTCATTCTGTACTTTTCGTTTTTCTTTTTTTTTTTTTTTTTTGTGTGCACGTTTTGAAAGAGAGTTTAAGTCATAGCACATCTTCTGTTATGTGATACTGCACTTCTCTTTCAGCGCAGACACAGAATTTCATGCAGGAGGCCCATTAGGGTCGTTTGAGCGCTCTCGATAATTTTGATAAAGTTCCCAAGGACAGTTAAAGGGCACCACCAACGGAGACCACGAAATCGTGCATTGATACAATTCAAATCTCTCTATGGGTACCATATAGAGGCATATCTTAAGAATGAACAAGCTTTCATGTATAGACATAGTATTCAGCAATATAGCATATATATAATAACACATAGTTGGTCAAGAAATGGACATATTCTGTCATTCTCGTTTAGTTTTACTACCTAGTTCAGATCATTATGCATCTTACACACTCTCGCGCTCTCTCTCTCTCTCTCTCTCTCTCTCTCTCTCTCTCTCTCTCTCTCTCTCTCTCTCTCTCTCTCTCTCTCTCGCCCTCGAGCTCTCTCTCTCTCTTTCTGGTTCAATCTCTCACTCCCTATGTTAAGTATACGGTATACAATTTTGACTGGTTGGCAGTCTGTGTCTGTTCCCAATTATGCTTTCCTGATTGGCTAGCAGACTGTGTGTAACACCCTCCACCCGCCACCCCTTTCCTCGCCCAAATGTCTTTGCTGATACGTTGTTAGTTTCAGTTTGCCCTAATTGTTTTCCCCAGATTACCTGCCTGGCTGCGTTTGTTCCAGAATGCGTTTTCATGATGAGCTAGCAGTTTCTGTTTGCCAGAAAGAAAAGCTTTCGCCCATTGGCTGCTAGTTTATATTTGCTCCAAAACATTCTTTTGATAAATGCATGAAAATCGGCATTTGCCCCCAAAATATGGTTGTGCCTATTGCGCTGCATTTGCACTTCCATCCCCACCTCCTACCCCCACCCCCAACTCCCCAACCCTCCCAAAAGTGTTGCTGATTGGCTGGGGAATTCATGTTTTTCCTCTGCTCCAAAATATGCTTTTGCTGATCGTTTTTGACTACAGACGATTACCATTTTGCCTAACGCTGAAAGTGTATCCCAGCCGATTGGTGGTTCTAGCTGTGCACGGTGGCCAGACTTCGAAAATAAAAAGCAAAAGCGCTCATGTACTGGATTTACTTGCTTTTTTTTTTTTTAACCAGCCAGGCGATATTCTATGTTCGATGGAGAATATTTCTCTGTGACAGCTTCACCTTCAATAAAGCATGTGCACACAAAACTGCAGACACTTGCATGCACACACACACACACACACACACACACACACACACACACACACACACACACACACACACACACACACAAACACGTGCTTGCCATTGCAGGAAGGCGTATGACATCGTTGCCTGCAGTATGAGGAAGTTCCACAGTCACTTGAAACGACAGTTGTTGGTTTTTTTTCACTCAGCACGATTGTTGTGAAAATAACTGAAGAAATGAGTATTGTAATAACACGTGTCGGACGCCTCTTAAGTCTTGCCTCGGGTGCCTGCATCCAGGCTTGCCCTTTCCTTCTGTTGTGAACAGTCGAGCGCCTTGCACGTGCAGCTGTCAGAGCTGTGTTGCTGTCCGCTCTACCTTGGAAGAGTGTGTAATTCCAGAAACCCTTTATTCATTGTTATTTTTTTAAACGATTTATTTTCTAATTCAGTATAGTGCCCTAATCACAAACTGATCAACGTCACTAACGTTCATTTATTAAAGCAGTACACCATTGTCCTTTACAAAGTAGAAACACTGACATTTCGCCTTTAATAGACACATTACAATGCACACGTCCAGAGAGCGGGGGCGGGGGGGGGGGGGGAGAGAGAGAGAGTGAGAGAGAGAGAGAGAGAGAGAGAGAGAGAGAGAGAGAGAGAGAGAGGAGAGGTACAGGGACGGAGAAGTGACGTGTAAAGAGGAAGGGAGGGCAGAGAATCTTGACCGACCCGAACTGTTTTACTTCATGTAGCTCAAACGAGGATAGTGGAGAGATAGAAAGGGGATGGGGGTGGGGGGGAACAAGGAGTTCAAGTCTTATGTTCATGAATGGCTGCATCGTAATACTGCTACTCCTTCGTCACTGCAGGGGCTGATTGGTCCCAAATTAACAGCGGCAGAAATGGGAGCCACATATATAGACTGTGCTGCTTTTCTTGCCAACGATATGTGAATGTCAGACGTCTGCATGCAGTCCCACTCAAAATATGTTCCTGCTGATTAGATGGCTGCCATAGGCTACAAAAGTAATAAGTCTTCGAATACGAATGTTACGGCTGCTTAGCTGGATGTCAATGATGGGGCAATACAGGTGAGAATATCCATCGCTTCTTGCACCGGTCAGAGGGCTTTGCTGTTTTCGTGCATGCCCAAATACAATAGGGGTAGATAACTGGTGTTGTTTGTTATTTTTTTCAAACCTCTCGCCCTATTTATTATGTCTGTGTTGAAGATGAAGGAGATTGTAAAAGGACTTGAAACTCAAACAGAGGCTTGTTTCAACTTAGTGTTTGTTTTTTCGTATTTGTCTTTTATCTGTATGCATACAAAGAAAGAAAGATAGATAGGTTGGTAGATAGATAGATAGATAGATAGATAGATAGATAGATAGATAGATAGATAGATAGATAGATAGATAGATAGACAGATAGGTAGGTAGATAGATAGATAGATAGATAGATAGATAGATAGATAGATAGATAGATAGATAGCTAGATAGACAGACAGACAGACAGACAGACAGACAGACAGACAGACAGACAGACAGATACGTACCTACATACTTACATACACACTTACATACATACATATATACAGAGTGAGATGGAGAGTCCCCCTACACACAGAGATCCACAATCTCACACAGACATCTATAAT
>CM031595.1:81612918-81617918 GCA_018398815.1 Conus ventricosus | reverse complement strand
CACACACACCTTACTGTCGTCTCAGAGTGTGCTGCTCAAATTTCCTGACCAACACTACAGGTGTCTGTATCAACTGTCGTCTCAGAATGTGCTGCGCAAATTTCCTAACCAACACTGCAGGTGTCTGTATCTATTGTCGTCTCAGAATTTGCCGCTCAAATTTCCTGACCAACACTACAGGTGTCTGTGTATCTACTGTCGTCTCAGTATTTGCTGCTCAAATTCCCTGACCAACACTACAGGTGTCTGTATCTCTCGAGCCTGGTTGATGAAGAGATATATTATGAAAGGAAACCTAGAACACAAGCTTGCCATGCCGCCTCAGACCAGAGTTCCTTAGCACCCCCTTTATCGTATTCAGTTTTTGTATTATAAAAACTCAAGTTGTGTGGCCCATCAGACGTTGCTTTGGGGGTGATGTTGGTTTTGATTTCTTCTCCACGTTCAAGGTGATTGATAACTGGCACAACAAAACATGCCGAGAAGACTTGGCAGCCGTCCGTTATCCCCTCTGGTGGGTTGCGTGATCATGACCTGATATTAAATGCTCCCTTGGACTGCTGGAGTTAATAATGCAACAGGCATTCCCGGCATGACTGTAAATGGGACGGCCCTAATACGCGGAGTGTCAATAATGCACAGAGGAAACAAGCGAGATGAGACAGTTGAAAAAAAAAAATCATCATTATCGTCATCATCATCATCATCATCATCATCATCATCATCATCTCTCTCTCTCCTCTCTCTCTCTCTCTCCACACCTTTCGCCCCCTGTCATCTCCTTCCCTCTCTGCTCCTTCCTTTCCTCCCTATTGCCCCTTAATTCTGTCTCCACCCCACCCCCCACCCCCACCCCCCTATCTCTCCTGAAGAAGGCGATGGAGTGTGAAGACAGATTGGCAGTCCTTCCATAAAGTTAACAAGATGGGAAGACAGAATGCCCAGCATGTCAATCAGTTGTCCATGAAGATGAAGCTTTAATCGTTCTGCTTGAAATCATCATTGTCGTCCTCATCAGCCCCAATGCCATCTTCATCACCATCATCCTGCCCTTGTTGAATCTCCCTCTCTTCCTCTTCTTTTCCTCCCGACTGGGCGTGATGACACACTCAGGCAGATTGACAGCCACCCTATAAAGTTGACATGATGCCAAGACAGCGTGCCTCACATTTGAACTGGAAGTTCATGAAGATCAAGCATGAATCGCTCCGCATGGAATCATCATTGTCGTTTTCCTTCCTAACGACATCATTGTCATTATCGTCGCCATTATCGTGCTTTTGTTGAATAAATTACCTGAGGAAAAAAAACTTAATAATTGGTGCCACACGAACAGGTTGGGGAGCAGGATCGATGATAACGATGACAGTGTGATGACGACAACAATGACGATGATGCATGCGTGCTACTGTCGGTCCATCTACTCGTGTGTAAAAAGTAATCATCGCTCCCCATCCACCACCCACACAATCCCCCTGTACCCTCTCCCCCTTCCTGGCTAACCTTCATTCCGTTCCCAACCGCTCCCATCCACAACCACCCACCATCGTCCCCGATCACATTCCTCTCCTCTTTCATGACGGTAACAGATGAACGAGAGGCGTTAGGGACTATGAGATACAGACAATAAGCTCTTTGAGGCCTCCATTGACATTTCATTATTTAAAGAGACAATAAAATTCTTCTTGAACATTGAAGACATTGTCCTGATTTCACTTCAGCTCCAGATCCGTCTCATTCACCACTCACCCATAAGACATCCCCTCACTTTAACCACTCACCGTTCATTCGCCTGAGAGGAAAGACTGAATTTTCCATCTTTTGGACAAATAAAACTTGTTATCCTGTTAGAATGAGGTGTTTCGAGAAGCAGCGCACTGGTTTTCAGTGTACCGGTTGCCAAAGTCATGCGCATTCTCTCTCTCTCTCTCTCTCTCTCTCATCTCTCTCTCTCTCTCTCTCTCTCTCTCTCTCTCTCTCTCTCTCTCTCTCTCTCTCTCTCCTCTCTCTCTCTCTCTCTCCTCCTCTTCTCTCTCACACACATACACACACACATATATAATTATATATGTATATAGACACACACACACACACACACACACACACACACACACACACACACACACACACACATATATATATATATATATATATATATATATATATATATATATATATATATATATATATATATATATATATATATATATATATAAAGCTTTGGTGAGTGAGGGATTACTGAAAACACTTTCAAAACCAGATACGCAAACCATAAACAGTCATTCAAAAATTAAAAATACAAAAATCAAACAGAACTGAGTAAATACATTTGGAAACTCAAAGAAAAAAATAGACTACAGCATATCATGGAAAATCATAAAAAGAGCAACACCATACAACAATATTTCCCAAAAAAATGCAACCTATGTTCTACAGAAAAATGGTTAATATTATGCAAACCATACTTAGCAACTCTGAACACAAAAGTAGAAATAGTAAATAATTGCAGGCACAAATGGAAATCTTTGCTAGCACATTCCACCTGAACAAACACACACACACACACACCACACACACACACACACACACACACACACACACACACACACACACACACACACACACAGGCCTCACGTGCAGCAAACGAAACCCGCACACACAGAACAAGTTCAGGTCCCGTACGCCATAAAAGACCGTTGGCGTACCACAAAAAAAAGTCATCCTGAGGAGAGAGACATATCTTGAAACAAGCTTGTAGATGAATTTTAGCACTTCATTTTAATAATATTTTTAACAATATATATATATATATATATATATATATATATATATATATATATATATATATAATATATATATATATATATATATATATATATACTGACTTCCATAAAAAACGCGAAAATTTGAAAGGCTATTTTTCGGGTGAAAAGGGGTGAATATACAATATTGAACCATTGTGGCAAGTTGTTTGGGTCCAAGACTCACGTGCAGTGAAAAAATTGTGTGAGCAACACATCATTCCCGGCATTGGAGGGTCAACAAAAATGGCAAACGGGTTGCTGCATGTGAGGCACGTGCACACCATGCAGAGCAAAGTTAACCAGCGACAAGTACGCAGGCATGCAGCCTTTATAAAGCCGCGCTACAAGGTTCAGGTAACGACTTGCCGTCTGAGCGCTACAGAGATGCCAAGACTACGAGCAGAGGAACGCAATCGTGCCCTAGGCCATCTGGAGGCTGGTGTGGATGCCAAGCAGGTCGCCAACATCTTTAACGTCCACATCTCAACCATCTATCGTCTGCAGCACCGCATGCGAGTCACTGGTACCACTGATGATCGTCCCCGGCCAGGCCGTCCTTGGGTCACCACACAAAGAGAGGATCGCCATCTTGTTCAAACCCATCTGCGGGACAGGCGGCAAACAGCCGCTAACACTGCTCGACAGGTGCCTGGGAATCTCCAGCAACGAATCAGCCTCAACACTGTGTGGCGGCATCTTCAGGAGAACGGGCTGGCATGTAGGCGTCCTCACAGAGGTCCGGTACTGACACCAAGACACCGGCAGGACAGGCTGCAGTGGGCACAAGCCCGAATCAACTGGCGCAGGCAGCAGTGGGGACGCATACTGTTCTCAGATGAGAGCCGTTTTTGTATTGACATGGCTGACGGTCGTGTCAGAATATGGCGTCGACCTGGTGAACGCTATGCTGACTCCTGTGTGGTAGAGCGGAACCCCTGGGGAGGCCCGAACGTTATGATATGGGGTGCAATTGGCATTAACCACGCCATAGGACCAGTCATCTTTCAGAACATTGGTCCTGGTCGCGGATAGGGTGTCAATGCACAGCGCTACATCAACCAGGTGTTCAGACCCCATGTCGATCCTTTTTTTGCGCAACACCCAAACTGGACATTCCAACAGGACAATGCAAGACCACACACCGCCAGGGCCACCCAGCAATTTCTTCAGCATAACAACGTCAATGTGCTGCCCTGGCCAGCCCTCAGTCCCGATTTAAACCCAATAGAACATTTTTGGGATGAACTTGGCAGACGGTTGGACCTCCTGCGTCCACGACCAGCAACAGCGGCTCAACTTCACCAGGCCATCGTCCATGTGTGGGCTGGTGTGCCAAGGGGCGCATCAACCACCTGGTCCACTCAATGAGCCGCAGGTGTCAAGCAGTTGTCAACGCAAATGGTGGCCACACACGTTATTAGGACTTCAAGCTGGTTTGTCACGTGACCTTGGATTTTCCACACAAAAGACATATTGCTGATGACATTTTCACACATTACCGGTGTAATGAATCAAATCACGTTGAATTCTCGCTTCCACTCTGTACAATTGTGACCAATAAAATTCACCCCCAACCTTCAGCTTGTTTTGTTTTCGCGTTTTTTATGGAAGTCAGTATATATATATATATATACGTATGCAACGCAATCACCTCTCTCTCTCTCTCTCTGCTCTCTCTCTCTCTCTCTCCTCCTCTCTCTCTCCTGTCTCTCTCTCTCTCTCTCCTCTCTCTCTCTCTCTCCTCCACACCTTTTTCTTTCCCCCCCTGTCGTCTCTCCTTCTCCTTCTGTCCCTCCCTCTTTCCCTCTGATTCTCTCTTCCTTCCCTCTATCTCTCCCTGCAGGAGGCGATGAAGTGTGAAGGTGAATTGACAGCCCTCCAATAAAGTTAACAAGATGGGAAGACAGAATGCCCAACATCCCAATCGGTTGATCATGGAGATGAGGCTCGAATCGCTCTGCTGTAAATCGACATTGTCGTCGTCGTCCTCCTCCTCCTCCTCAGAATCATCGTCACCATCGTCATCATCATCCTACCCTTGTTGGATCTCACTGCTTTCATCCCGTTTTTCCCCCCCTACTGAGTATGACGACACAGTCAGGCAGATTGACAGCCCCCCAGTGAAGTTGACATGATGCCAAGACAGCAATGAACAGCATGCCTCACATTTGAACTGGAAGTTTATGAGGATCAGGC
>CM031595.1:81587918-81590418 GCA_018398815.1 Conus ventricosus | reverse complement strand
TAAGGTTTTAAGCCAGAATGATTTCCCAATTAATGAAAACAAATTTTACTGATTTTTCCAAGTCCTATTTATTTTCGAGAAAACAAAATACTATCGTCAGCCATTTATAGAAATGTTTTCATTCTGAATAGAATAAACAGCGTGATTACCACCTGTTGACGTATTTCTGATTTATATTGCTAATAACACTACAACTAAAACAAACAATAAAGGAGAAAAGGGGAAGCCTTGTCTAATAAAACACAACAGCGGAAATGCTTTAACACCCCCACCGGCTTGGTAGAGAGATATTACTCTGCCTTTCGCTGACACCGGTGCGCATTGTAACCTCGTCTCTGAAACTGAACACACTAAAAATGTGTGACGAGTTAGGCTTCAGAATTAGGGAAAAGGACTTGGGAAACAACAGCAAGTGAACATCCATTCCAGTAATCAGTTACGTCAACTACAGTTCTTATCATTGTTTTATTGTTTTGTCTTTTACATACCCCAGCTTGCTTGACCATGCATAATGATGCGTAGTCTTTACATTAATACTTTTGTTATAATTCTCTAATCCATATTCAATTGCATTAGGCCTATATACCTCTATTTCGTTGACTTATCAATGCCGAGCCCTTTTTCCCCCGTGCTTTTGAACGCATGAAAGCTGTCCTTACGCAAAGGATTCATTTAAGAAGCCTGTTAGAGTTTTTACTGTTTCATTGCAGAATGTGGTTAAAAAAAAATCCACTGTTACACCAGCATCCTTACCAGTGTTTGCAGTATCTCGGACTTCATCTTGAAAAGGCCGTCACATTGACTCATCTCACCTCCTGAACGAAATCTCCCTTTTCTTTCCGCTCTACCCTCCTCCTCCCCTACCTGCTTCTTTGAATCCACTCTCAAAGGGAGAGAGAGAGAGAGAGAGAGAGGGGGGGGGGTAAAATCTTGAGGATGCTTCAATGACTGCACTTTTCAAAGACTGGAGCCCCATGAGATCAAAGAGGAGAAACACAGTAACTTGGGTCAGTAGACCGAAAACCTTGTCATCAGTGCACGCTCCTCATTGACCTCTTTATCACCTTACACACTGGCACTTGACCAGGGGTTCTCAGACTTTGATCTACAATTTCACGCTTTCCTGCTGCACAGCAATGGCACTGTTCTAGTCGGTGTCGGTAGCTGTTTGATGTTGATCGCTGCCTTAAATCTCGCCCTGTTTGTTTTTGTGCACAGCGCAGAATTGCATTGTGTTGTACTGCATTGTATGACGTTGTTTGTTGTTGTGATGTTTTGCATTATTCTGTAATGGTTTTACTGCAATCCAGAGTATCTTTCTGTTTTTGGTAGGTGGATTTAAGTGTGTTGCATTCTAAAGTATTGTCTCATATTTTTTTGCGCTGTGTTTTCATTGTTTTGTCTTCCAATTTGGCACTCTGACACTTTTGACACAATCAGTGACCATACTCTCCTTTTTAGACTTCAGGACTTTCTTTGAATATGTGACTATTCTCAATGGTTCCACTGCTACCACACAGTTTGGGAACACGTCCCACCACAATTCGTTATTTCAGTCCTGTGGCAGCTTAGTTCGGTTTCCCACAGGGTTCTGAGTTTGGTCCTATCTTTTTGCGCTGTACACTACATGGCTGATTTAATTCAGCCTCACTGTCCATCACATGAAGGCTATGTGGGTTAGATGAATTTCATGAATTATCAGCATTTTTTCACTTTAATGTTTTTATTCATGCATTCAGAACTGCATCACTGATTGGAATAATATTGAAGTTTTCAGATTAGATGGCAAGTCATTTCGAAAAATGTAGTGTTAATAAAACATCACAATTATCATTGTTGTTTTGTCTCCGGTTGAATAAGATGTTTACTTTATTGATGTCTTTATTATATATTTTCATTCTTTCTTTCTTTATGTATCTGTTATTTTTCCCCACTTCATTCATTTTTTTTCCTCTAGCTTTCTGTATTTCATATTTTCTATTAGGGATTTCTCTCTGTCTGTCTGTCTGTCTGTCTGTCTGTCTGTCTGTCTCTCTCTCTCTCTCTCTCTCTCTGTCTTTCTCTCTCTCTCTCTCTCTCTTTCTCTCTCTCTCCTCTCTCTCTCTCTCTCCTCTCTCTCTCTCTCTCTCTCTCTCTCTGCATGTGGTTTTTTTTGTCATTGATTAATTACTTTATTCAATCAATCTGTTTCGTTTTTTTCCTCTGCAGAATTTTCTTCATCTGGGCGGATCAATATTGTGTTCTAGTTTGAAGGGCTGGAAACAGGCGATGCGCCTCCCATTGTAGGTGTCATTTTTGTTTCTTCCTTCCTTTTTGTGCACATTTTTGCCTTGCTTTAATTTCGGCTCGGTGCTTTACAATTCGAGGTGGCCTCCGGCTGAGCTTTTAACATAATAACAGCAAAGGAAAAAAACATGAAGAGAGGGAAAGAGGATTTCAGCCCAACAAACGAACACAACAGCACAGTTATCAGCACAACAGAGAACGTCAATATGCCGAT
>CM031595.1:81572918-81582918 GCA_018398815.1 Conus ventricosus | reverse complement strand
CATGACGATCTAGACCCAACACCTCTTAGTTTAGCAATGGCTCTCAACGCAGGCGGACGCGTTTGTTCACACAGGAACAGCTTCTTCCCTATAGATGATCATGTGTTTTAATTACAATGTAATGACGGAGTATCTAAACAAAAGAAAATCAGGCGTGCCCAGTTCTTTACTTCCTAAGCTAAAGAGAAGTTTTTGCTTTTTTGGAAGGTGGGGAGAAAGAAAAACGAGAACCTACTATTGATAAACTACACAAGCGCTTGAAAGCTTTTTGATTCAAGACAGAGATTTAGCTGATATATTTGAAAGAGATGTTTTAACTTTGAAAAGCTTTTAACTTTTGAAGAAATGATTCTATTTTAAAAAATGGCGCTGTTTTATTCAAAAAGCTGGAGTCACGAAAGGAAACGTTTATTCCCCCGCACTCCAAAACCGGCCTTGAAGCCAAGCGCATCTGACCTCAACACAGTCCCAGCTTGACACTGGCTGACCTATTTGAGCGCTACAGGCAGTTGCGCACCTGCTTCAGTGTTTGGACTGTGTGTCGAGACAGTTATGGAAGGCCGGCCAACTATTCACCAAATGATAGGTCTGTTCACCACAGCGGGCGCATAACTAACACGTTGAATGCTAGCCAGGCAGCGAATCACTACTCAGCGCATGGGACACAACCTGTTCAGTCACAAAGCAAGTGGTCCTCAGTTCCACTTTTCTTGGCAGCTCCTTCCACTTTGAGACACTTGACACCTTCACCCCAAGCCACCCCAAGGCCTAATTAAGTCGCCCAAGCCCTTAAATCACCCCAAGTCCCTTATTAAGCCACCCCAAGTCCTTAATTAAGTCGCCCCAAAGTCCTTAATCAAGTTCTTGATCAAGTCACCTCAAGTTACCACAAGTTCTTAATCAAGTAACTTCTAAGTTCTTAATCAAGTCACTTCTAAGTTCTTACTCAAGTTATCCTCAGTCACTTCAAAAGTTATTCTCTAAGTTCTACCAAGTTCTTATTCAAGTCAACTTATAATTATTTATTAAGTTCTTAAAGTGTTATTGCATCTGAAATGGATCAAAATGAACTTTTGTTGTTGGTGGGCTGGCATACTTTTGTGTTCGGCTTCTGTATTTAGTGGTTGAGATTGTTTGGACTGCTTTGGTTTTTGTTGTCTTTGTTTATATATTTTATAACCGTAATAACCACCCCCAACAGCAATGCCGCCAAAAATGACAATGCTTTAAGAAAATATTAAAGACTTTGGCGGTGTAGTCAACCCTGTTGTTGTAGACCTTGAATCAACTTGTTCTGGTTTTTTTTAAAGCCGGCATTGAAACAACTGGCTGGCTGCTCTAGCCCTTTTTCATTAGGGGCTATAATTTGTGCCTGTACCTGTAATTTTCCTTTTTTGTTCCACTCGTCTAATTGTTTCCTGCTGCAACACGCCCAGGATGCTTTTACTGGCCACTTTCTCCACCTGATTCAATGTTTTTTGATTCTGCTGATTTTCTGGCTCGATCATTTTAAGAGAAACAAAATCTATATGATTAAAAGTAATTAATCCCATGATTAGCGGCAATAATCTGTGCTTGTAATTTTAATTTATTTTGTTTGTTCCACTCTGCTACTCTTTTTCTTGCTGCATCGTGCTCAGGAAGCTTTTTACTTGTTACTTTCTCCACCTGGTTCAATGTTTTCTGACTCTGCTGATTTTCTGGCACAGTCATTTTGAAGGAAAAAAAAATCTATATGATTAAAAGTAATTAATCCCATGATTAGCGGTGACAATAATGTTCCAAATCTGTATATACAGATCACATCCTAGAGACTCTAATGACTTTGTTAAAACTGGATCCTGCGTAAATCATACATAAAGTCTTGTTCAAAATCAATAGGCGCAAATTTACTTACTATTTAGTGTACAAACTAAGAACCGTTTGCCCGACACTTTTTACCATTCTTGATCCCAGTTGCGCTTCATACTGTTATGATACTTTGCAATGTCTTGTGGCGACATTTGTTGAATCTGTTCTATGCTGAATTCATTTCCGAGGAACTGTTTTGTTTTTCCACATGCTGCCAAAGAATACAGCCTTTCCTTTTTGGGCATAATAGCTTGGTCATCAACCTGATCATTTGTAATCATAAGTTCAGGAATGTTTAATAGATCATCGGTGTTCATGTTTTATTACTAAATATAATTATTATTTTATTTTTTAAAAATGAGCGCCGAAAAAACTGTTGCCAACCTTGTATACCATTCTGCTGTTATTGGAGGCCTAATGTAGGATACACAATGCTTGGTAAAAGCTTGTTAAAAATTAAACCAGCAGATTTTGGGCAAGCTAGGCTTTGAGGATTCAGCAAAGCTAATTGCTGTTATAGCAGCTTCGTTGCTACGAAAGATTTTCTATTAAGCAAGGAATAATTCCAGACAGTATAAATATGTAAAATAAAAAATACATTTATAAAAATGGCTTCATTCGTAATGATGATAGGCGGCGCTGTGGTTAATGCGTTTTGCTTTTAGCGGAAGTAATTACGCATTTAGTAAACTGCGGGATGACGGTGAGAGAAAAAGACATAACAAAGCTATGGAGCAACTAGCAGCTGCACAGGATCACTATGAAAAGCAGAGAATTGAGCATTAGATTTTATTAACGACAAACTGAAAAAACAGGGACATGCGGCTTACACATTTAAAGACTTTTGATCAAGCAATAAAAGAATATTATCTTGTAACAGGCAAACCAATCGAGACATTGCCCCCACCAAAATTCAGTGACTTTTATCAACCATCAGAAAAACAAAAGATGCAAGAAATCGTGTTTTATTGTCTTTGGCATGACCGTCGTGTATTTTGTTGCACATAATATTGGCTGAATAAAAATGAACAAAATCTATTATTCGCCAAAAGGATATTGGAAGGGAATCACGGCAATAAAAAAGCTAAGCCAAGCAGGGGGTTAGTGAACAAACAGCAAAGGAATGGCTATCAAAACAAGCGATTTGGCAAATTTATTTACCTGCGCCTAGACGAATACAGAGACCACACTTTGTGAACACAATACCGAACGACACCCATCAAATGGATCTCTATATTACCCCATGATACGATTAGACGAAAAGATTTAAGTACGCACTCACAGTCATTGACATAGCTTCAAGATACAAAGATGCAGAACCATTAACACAAAAGAGTGCTTCTGCTGTTGCTGTTGCCATACAATTGATATACCAACGAGGCCCGCTAACTTATCCTTGCATGATTCAATCGATGATGGAAAAGAAATTTAAAGGCCAAGTGAATCAATTATTGTTAAAACATAGAGTTACCATTAAAAGAGGCATTCCAGGAGTTCACAGATCACAGGCTTTAGTTGAAAACTTAACAAACAGTTATCTGAAAGACTTTTTTCCTACCAGAAATCACAGAGAGCTGATTGACAATTCTCACAACACAGAATGGGTTAGAAGACTGCCCTCAGTTTTGCGCGCAATGAATAATGAAGAATTTAAAGGCTAAAACCAGTACAAGCAATCAAAAGAAAAACAATAAATGTTGAAGGAGACGCCAGTTCATCCGACAAACTATTACCGTTTGGTTTAAAGGTAAGTACCTTTATTTACCGGGGAAGCAGAAGGGGACACTCGCATCAGGGCAACCGATCCAGTTTGGAGTGTTGATCCATATGAAATAAAAAGGATTGTAAATATGAATCCGCCCGTGTATTATTTAACGAGAAACTGACACAACAAAACAACCAGCCCCCCAAAGATCTTTGTGAAGGAAGAACTGCAGATAATCCCGCCAGACACAGTTCCAGTTGCTTAATTAATTTACGTAAATATATTTGAGTTATAAAATGGAAGCTCAGAAGGAAGCACAGAACGAAACAAGAATGATAAAGGAAGAGACCTTGAAAATAATAGGGGAATCATATGATATGAGTTCTGTTATTAGGGAAACATTTGCGAGGATTAATCAAGAGATGCTAAAACATCCAGATCACCTACAACCTAAAGTCCCAAATTGGGGAAAAGAATATCTTGAAATAATAAAAAGAATTCGAGCACATCAAGCAAACATGAAAAAAGATTTAGCTGAATTGGATGAAGATATGATTGATCTTATAATACAAGTTGATGAAAAATGTAAACCCCTCGGTGAAGCCCTCAGTGAAGAAGATATAAAAATTAAGATGCTTAATTAATTTGCAGAAATATATTTGAGTCTAAAATGGAAGCGCAGAACAAAACAAGAATGATAAAGGAAGAGACCTTGGAAATGTTACAAGAATCATTTGAAAAAAATTCTTTATTAGACATATATTTATGAGGATTAATCAATACATGCTAAAACATCCAGATCACCTACAACCCAAAATCCCTAATTTTGATTATCAGATATGGGGAAAAGAATATCTTGAAATAATAAAAAAAAAAATTCGTGCACATCAAGCTGAATTGGATGAAGATATTATTGAGCTTATAATAAAAGTTGATGAAAAATATAAACCCCTCGGTGAAGCCCTCGGTGAAGAAGAAATATAATTATGCTGTTCTCCAGTGCCCAATTGCATATGAAAACTCGGGATTAACAAATACTCGTTTAGTGTTTGTTCTATCTAATGACTTCTTTGTTACAACAGTTGTGTTGATCTCATGTAGATTAGATCGCAGTTTTACGTTGTCATGATGAAAAGTATGTTTATTGAACAATGCTTCTTTGTAGTTGTCATGCGATATGTTTGACTGCACAACACTGCGAGATATTCCCTTTGCTTTCTTAATGGTTTTCTCCTGGCTAGAAATACTGTACATTTCGACCTTAAACCAATAAACTCCTTAATCACCCCTCCAGATAATTCATCCTTCATCTTTCCTAAAACCTTCTTGTTAACGGTTGAATGCAAAGGCGAATCTTTAGGATAATCAGATGTGTCGTACCATCCTGCATGCCCTTTAGCTACTTCTAATTCTATGTCTTTATAGATGTCTTCAGTAGGAATATCTATAACAAAACTGTCTGTATCTGTGTAAATACTCTGGACTCAGGATACAAGGGCTTAAAGTAGTCATAAAGAAATTCTAACATCAAAAGTTTTGATAATTCTAAAACAGTAAACCCAATAAATACAGGTTTGTCCAATTTGACTTTCTTTTTTTTTCATCATTATGCCAAAAAGCTGATCATGAAAAACTTCTAAAATCCTGATAATTAGGTTTTGAAGTCAGCTTAATTGCTTCGTTCTCTCTGGTGACCAATCTAACATCTTTACGCTTGTGGGGATTTTCCATAGTCTTTCCGAAACAGCTGTTGTTCACAGCTTGAAAAAGTCTTTTTCTGAAGCATCTGTGGGTTTAGTTCTAAATCAGTGTTCTTCATGATGTATGGTTTCATGAACTGTTCTTGATCAAAAGCAATTATACGATGAACACGCTTTAACTTTAAACCATGCCTTAAATAAAATTGTAGAAGTCTGTAATGACAGACATAATTTTTTTTGTCTCGAAGATTAGGCACAAGTTTAGGCGGCTCTCTTGGATTCATCTTTAGACTTTCTGCTGCTAATGGGTAGTCATTATGCAGGGCATGGAGTTCCTGAGGATATTCTAAGTCAACTTCTAGAATGAAACCGCGCTGTTGATCGGGCGTTAAACTGTCAGCCACTTTAATGCCTTTTGAATATTTTTCGTACCGCCGCCAGTGTACATTTTAAAGTTGCGTAATGGAAGTGATTGCGCCATAGCCCACCCATACAGATTGTTTGCATCTAAATACATGAGATAGTTAGACCTTTTACTTGGATCATAGTCGTCCAAGTATTTGTTGTTTGCTTTACAGTAATGATGCGACGCCATACTAATTCCTCCCCGCAATCCGTTTTCAATCATCTGAATCATTGGTAAATCTGACAATAAATCAATCTTTATTCCAGTAAACTTTAAGAAAGCATCCCAACTCATCCCAGGCGCAGAATGTAATGCGCGGGATCCAGGCTATAATGTTTCATGCAGGTCTTTCTGTAATTTCAAAAATGTCCGCCAACAAACATACATCAGCCATCTAGTAGAATCATGATAGTCTCCCATCTTTACACTCTAACTTCTGCCACGCATCTTGAGCATGCTGGTAATCAGAATCACTGATGTCCTTTCCTCTAAGACTAAAAAGAACGCGCCTTTAGGAGGAAGTGTGTCTTCGTCAAACCTTTCCCAACTGTTCATGTACTCATAAGGGTAAACGCCCTTTCTAAGAAGAGTTGGATCAAAATATTCTTCTGTTATTGGACAGGACTTTAAGGACATAGCCAGTGACTCTAATGACCCCATCAGGTGCTGCATAGAGTCATAAAAAACATGTTATTTAAACTGAAAACATGTACTTTTCTGATGTCTGTGCAATGCATGTTATCCTGAAGGCGTCGTCTACTGCTTTCATTATAAGATGAGAGTCGTAACCTCCAAGTTATGAAAGAAGATGGCAGCTTCCATGTCTTAGGATCAAACTTTAGTTGAAGATTGCATTTACTGTGCGCTGCTCCTCTGAACTTTCCGCTAATGTGATCATGGTCTCTTACTGTCGGATTTACACTCTTGAGCGTTAGCTCTAAGCCACATATCCAACAATGTGTGGCTGAGTCATACTGTTTTTGGTCTTCAGGCGTCATTATGATTTCAGATAAATTCAGATTTTTAGAAACAGGCGTTACGCACTTGCTGCATGCGTTCAAAGAATGTTTCTGCAGCATCTGGTCCTCTATACAATTCTGGTTCTGAATGGACTCCGTCCGACCTGACAATGATAAAGGCATAGGAACAAATCTGATGATTACTCATTAAGACAGTTTACGGAAGTTTCTGTGGGGTTGGCCCTTCATAGGGAACAATAAGCGACTCGAAGTCTGCGTAAACTACGTATGGACTTGTTTGCAGCCGTTTCCAGTTATTAAAACTAACTTTTGATCCAGGCGGGGGCGTAATTAGTTCTGTATTACAGTCTACAGAACTTTACAATGTTTTATATGTTCAAGCGCGGCTGGAACAGATGGAATTCTTGTTAAACATTTTCTACAGAATTCTTGTTTGCAACAATTTTTTGAAGTATGCTGCATTAGTCTACTCATTGTGCGTATCAATGTGTAATGTGGTAGCCCTGTTGGTGAAAACATTAGGAGTAAGTCCACATGGCTTTTGTCTGGTTCGCCAATCGATGGACTGTCTTTAGACACTCTAATAGGCACCAAATTTGTTTTCTCAGACCAATGTGTATAAAATTAACAGTTATTGGTTTGTTTTGTTCTTCAAACTGATCAATTTTGTCCACGCTAACAGGAAAGGATATTCCACTAAAGTTAAGATCATTGATGTAAGGTTCATAGTTAGATACTTTCTCTGCGTTTTTGCGGACGTAATGCAGCCTTGCAAGAACACACCACATAAAACATTTGTCGTCTGAATTCTTTAGTTTAGAACTGCTCGTTTTGCGACTAATGATGGGGCATCGAAAGTAAGACTTTTCCTACAATCGGCTCATACTTAGCCTGTTTTAATCTGATCTCTATGACTTCGCCCTCTGACCAACCAGAGCCCCTCATTTTGCTTCTTCAGCGGCCACATCAAACTGTGTAAGCAGTTGGTCTGCCCAACCAGGTGTTAAGTCATTATGAGAAAGAATAGTCTGTTGTTTAAATTGAGACCCAGACTTCTAGATTTTCTTCATTTATTGTTATATAGTCGATTAAAACAGCTAACATTACTTTAACTGGCGGGTCTATTGTTAGTTTACCTGGAACTTGAGAAATAGCATGAACAACACTTGCCCGTACGTTTGTTGGATCAATGACTTCTAGATCAATATCATTTAAAGCTTTTGACAAACGCTCTCCCTCGAGCATTCCTTCAAACAATTCGTCTGGTCCTTCATATATCTTAGCCATGTTAAGTTTTCTTTTCTAACTGAAAATATTTATTTAAATTTAAAAAAAAATTCTTAATCAGAATCAATATCAACGGTCTTTTTGTGCTTGGACTCATAAACTAAAGTATAAACGCCCTTTGATGTTGTTAATGTGAGCTGTTTAGAACAGAGTTTAATGTCTCGTTTACTTTTTTTAAACATTCCTTTTTTTCTGCTCGGTGTCTGGCTGTTGAGAAAAACTTGCCCTTGCCTTTTTTTGAAGATCAAACTTTGTCTTTTATAGTCTCAAAATCACCTGTAAACGACTAAATTCTTCATCCGTGATGTTGAGTCAACTAGCGCTTTATTTTTTGTCAGTTTGAACGAGCTAAGTTTAGCTGTTTTTTAGTTGAACCATAGCTGTGTGCTTTTGGAGTTTAGTTTTTAATTTTTTGCCAGCAGCACTTACAGCCAATGAACACAGGCCGAGAGCTAAAGACAACCCCGCCTAGAGGTAAAGCTGCGGGTGCACCAACCCCTGTTGCTAAGAGACCAACACTTGTCCCTGCTGATAGTGCACTTACAGTTGATGTTCCAGTATTAACATATGTAACAGCATTAAAAGCAGCAGAATACCTTCGTTTGGTTTTGCTGTATTTTGAAAGGTCTTGCTCTAGTTTTTGTTGCATTTGTGTAATGTTGTTAATCTGAAGGTTTTTATGTCAGGGTTTCTACTATCTCTTCTTTAGGCGACTCTGGCGCTGTAAGGCGCATTTGGGTAAACCTAACAGACATGCTTTTTTTAAAATAAAAATAATTTAGTATTGTATATCTTTTAATCTGTTATCATGAATATTCAGCTGCGCATCATATATTAAAAACAAATACACGTTAAGTGGTTTATCGGCCCATTTTTCTTATCAATTTGAATGTTTATTATGTCTCTAACAGTTTCTCCCCGCTTCCATGTAACTGATTAATCCTCCGTTTGTCCTTAGTCAATCCATAAACCGTATTTCGTTGTTAAATAATGATCAAGTCTAACACTGTGAAGATGTAGATCTTTAGACACAAGGTCAACTGTTGGATTTGTACACCTCCCCCCTCCAAACAGTTTTCTTATTCATCAAAATGCTGATAAGGTTTAAGGCCGCTAGCGTAGATTTGGTTAGGACTACCCTCAATTGTACATTGCACTTTCGTTATTTTGGGATTAACAAAATTTTCAGGTGTCTTTTGAATGGTTCTTCATTTTCCCACAGCAATAAAATACCTTTAAGCGATCTTGCTGCGGCACTAAAACTAAAATTCCATATAGTGTCTGCCCTGCTTTTAGGATATTTAGAATGAAAAATCACTCTTTCGTAATATATTGCTAATTTTTACTGATATTGTGCTCGATCAGCCTTGCTAAATTTGGGTTGCTAACGATGTCAAACTCTAACGAGATGTCAGAAATGCTGTACTTTGCTTCGGTGTCTGTAGATATAATAACATATTTGTAGTCATTAAAAGTTAGTTCATATGACAATCTGTCTTTTAATGCCCCTTGAAAGTATGGGGCATGCGCTTTTAACAACTCAAAATCTAGGGTATGAAAAAGCGATCGACATACGCATAACTTACGGCTACAAAAACCTTTGCCGTCTTTAGCATCTTCAGCGCCTATTCTATGTTTTAGTGCTTCTTCATTTTCGATTCCTGAAACGCAAGATCAGCCCTTTCGTTCCCGGTTAGCCATAGATCAGAATAGGTTAAAAATATGTCTGCATTATGTAAAGAAAATATTTCTTGCCCCTCAAGTTTTTATAGAAATTTTCTTAACGATTGCCCGCCCCAAATTCTGTACAACTGTCCTGTTGGGGTCTGTTGTTGAAGTGAGTTCTATTTTGAAAGTAAGACGCGCAGAGCCTGGCACAATCACTTCATCCGCTCCTAGGTCTGGAAATTTGACAGTAAGAATTTGATCCGCATCAATAGTAGACGGATTATTTGGAACAGTAATATTCCGCTTATTTCCCTTCACGCCAAAGGGCTCTTTCAATCTTCTATGCGGGTCAAGAATTGAACCATATGCTTGTGACATTTTTATGAAGCAAAATAAAAAGTTA
>CM031595.1:81567918-81570418 GCA_018398815.1 Conus ventricosus | reverse complement strand
GGCCGCGTTATCAGTTATAGGGTAATTACTTGCACATGTCGATAGGTTTCGCACTCTACATTCCTCCACAACACAAAGTCATAACACATGTCCTATAGTAAAAAGCATAACAACCGCTGAATTATGGAAAAAGAATGCTTACCTCAACGATGTTTGGCTGCCAAACTCCATGTTACCACCGACACCGGAAGTTCTGTACGCACTAGTTGGTGGGGCCCGCCCCTTTCAGTACTTCGTTAGTGACTCAGAGAAGGGGAAGCCGGCCAGCTGCGCATCCCTTTGCTGTACGGTCCCTGGTTCAATTAGACAAAGACTCCCTGCGAGCGTACAAAATCGCCTTGGCATTGCTAAACCAAAATTAGATAGGGATGCAGTTGCTAAACTTCAAAACACACTGCAAGAACTTCCAACAGCTAACCAAATACAAAACATGGAACTTCAAGTTTTAAATCAATCAGCAGATGAAATAATAATGCAATAGAAGCAGAAACCAGTTTTTCAGAAGAAACAGCGTTAAAAACAATTAATGATTCCCCATTGCCTATGCGGGAAATAGCGGCCCTTGATCATGCTTTGAGAAGCATCAGAGGCGAATTAACAAACAATTTAGCAAAACTAAGGTGAACTAGATGAGCATATAAAAAGAGAAAAAGAAAAACTCGTTGAGGCTGATGACGCCAACTTAGGGCATGATATTAAAGAAAGAATAACCCAAAGACTAAAAGATCTTGAACAAGAGAGATCAGCAAGACTAGAAGTGTTGTCTACTAACCGAGAACAATTGCGAACTCAAGTGAGCAGAATAAGAGAAACTATCCAAAGAATTTTATATGAAGACACAACACTAGCAGAAAGAATAAGAACACTGTTTAGAGAGCAAGGAGTCACATTAGTAAGCGTTATAACAGCCTTAGGATTTGCAATAAGTACACTGGTGATGGCTATTACAGGCGGCGGTGGTCAAGGGCCGGTGCCTCCACCACCATCGCCTCCATCACCGCCTGATAAATCATGGGTAAAAAAACAGCTTGATCATCTTGCGGATTTATTAAAAAAATTAGCCGGTAAAGCTTAGACTCTTTACCGGTATATTAGGGGGTGTTGTAGCTGGCTTTTGTCTACTGCAGGCAAAGTAGTTGCTTTATTGGCTGAGCACTTATGGCTTAGTTCCTTAATAGTTGGGTTTAATTTTTTTAAAATAAAAATAATTTAGTATTGTATATCTTTTAATCTGTTATCTTGAATATTCAGCTGCGCATCATATATTAAAAACAAATACACGTTAAGTGGTTTATATCGGCCTCTTTTTCTTTATCAATTTGAATGTTTATTATGTCTCTAACAGTTCTCCCCGCTTCCATGTAACTGATTATCCTCCGTTGTCCTTAGGTCAATCCATAAACCGTATTTCGTTGTTAAATAATGATCAAGTCTAACACTGTGAAGATGTAGATCTTTAGACACAAGGTCAACTGTTGATTTGTACACCTCCCACCTCCAAACAGTTTTCTTATTCATCAAAATGCTGATAAGGTTTAAGGCCGCTAGCGTAGATTTGTTAGACTACCCTCAATTGTACATTGCACTTTCGTTATTTTGGGATTAACAAAATTTTCAGGTTGTCTTTGAATGGTTCTCATTTTCCCACAGCAATAAAATACCTTTAAGCGATCTTGCTGCGGCACTAAACTAAAATTCCATATAGTGTCTGCCCTGCTTTAGGATATTTAGAATGAAAAATCACTCTTTCGTAATATATTGCTAATTTGACTGATATTGTTGCTCGATCAGCCTTGCTAAATTAGGTTGCTAACGATGTCAAACTCTAACGAGATGTCAGAAATGCTGTACTTTGCTTCGGTGTCTGTAGATATAATAACATATTTGTAGTCATTAAAAGTTAGTTCATATGACAATCTGTCTTTTAATGCCCCTTGAAAGTATGGGGCATGCGCTTTTAACAACTCAAAATCTAGGGTATGAAAAAGCGATCGACATACGCATAACTTACGGCTACAAACCTTTTGCCGTCTTTAGCATCTTCAGCGCCTATTCTATGTTTTAGTGCTTCTTCATTTTCGATTCCTTGAAACGCAAGATCAGCCCTTTCGTTCCCGGGTTAGCCATAGATCAGAATAGGTTAAAAATATGTCTGCATTATGTAAAGAAAATATTTCTTGCCCCTCAAGTTTTATAGAAATTTTCTTAACGATTGCCCGCCCCAAATTCTGTACAACTGTCCTGTTGGGGTCTGTTGTTGAAGTGAGTTCTATTTTGAAAGTAAGACGCGCAGAGCCTGGCACAATCACTTCATCCGCTCCTAGGTCTGGAAATTTGACAGTAAGAATTTGATCCGCATCAATAGTAGACGGATTATTTGGAACAGTAATATTCCGCTTATTTCCCTTCACGCCAAAGGGCTCTTTCAATCTTCTATGCGGGTCAAGAATTGAACCATATGCTTGTGACATTTTTATGAAGCAAAATAAAAAGTTAATTA
>CM031595.1:81555418-81562918 GCA_018398815.1 Conus ventricosus | reverse complement strand
TTTACAAAGTCGTATGGTTTAATATAACCGAATCCAAGGAGAATAATAAGATTAAAAAAGTTAATAATAGAGGACAATTAGTTAGCCAGTTAACCATACCTGATGGTTATTACGGGTTTTGCTCACTAAAAAAGCAATGAGTAACTTTGACATTACTCTCAAACTTAACAATGCAAATCTGAAAACAATGTTGACCTTTAAGCCTGAAGAAGAAGAAGTAGGGTACTATTTTGATAAAGAGCTAGCTAAAATGTTAGGCTTTACAACTGCCAATCGGTCCATTCATAGTTTTAGAGTTGCGCCAAACAAAACTACTTATGAGGGAGAAAATCCGCTCGATCTTGCATTACATTCATTACTTTATGTTCATTTGGATGAGCTGAGCACTGATGAAAACTTATATGATGGAAGGCCCTCAACAGTTTTTAAGAGCTCTTCCATCAGGGAAAGCTGCATATTGCGATTTATGAAATTATACAATTCCCTAATTTACAGTTTAAAAGATTAGTTTGTGGGAGGGTCGGATCATTTAATATAAAAATCGCAGACAAAACAGGGAAAGTCGTGAAATGTGATAACCTGCACATTGTTTTGGAAATAAAATAATAAGCTGTACTAAAAAATGTCGCGTGGGCCAGAAGAACCAGGAGTTACATTAGCGCCTGTGAGGTGTATAACTTTAGAATTAAAAGACCTTGCAGACGTTGCGGACTTTGAACAGAACGGTGAGATAGGCGCTTTGTATGGGTTTGAGTACACTAAAGAGGTGATTATAAACGCAAAGAGGTTGGCGACAACAAAAAGTTTCCTAAACTAGAGCAACTGCGCAATGTAGAAGCAAATAATGCTGGCCAGTATGAATATAAAATAGTTCGAAAACCTGACAGCAAAATGGCACTTAGAACCATATTTAGAATGGGAAATAAAATTTGAATTCATAAGCCCGTTTACATTTTTTAGCCGTCAAAAAAGTTTCAGAAAAGCACTCAACTCTGGCCCTTTACATATAAATCTTATGCCAGAGGACAATAGTCGGAAAGAGATTGAATAACGCCGTATGGGAAAAAACAGTACATCCTCCACAGAAGAGAAACGGTTTTAAAGGAAGCTTCTACAAAATTACAGTTCATTCCACACAGGAAATTAGGAAACACGTTCACAATGATATTTGAAATTTCTGTCTTTAAAGATGTGGAGAGGGATGGGGTTGTGGCGTTAGTGACGTCCTTATGAAAGGAATTAATATTAGCTGGCAAAACTTAGACGTTAAACGTTTTAAAGTTACCGTCGTCGTTCTTCACAATGGTGAGGATATTAAGACCATAACAACAAGCAACAAAATCAGTGTTGACTTAAATAGAAACAATCTTACAGAACTGAATTGGATTAATCTTACACATTTAGGCCTCATAGGGTTTTTATTATACTGAACAAGTTTTAAACGGAGAGTATGGTAAATATGATAACTGGATTAAATTAAATTAAATTCTGTTTATAAAACTATGGAGCAGTTAAACTTTATGATAAAAAAGCCTCATTGTTCATTGATTTGTGGACAGACTGATTGTGGAAAAACAGTATTTGTCCTCGACCTATTACAAACAGTTTATCGCTATAATTTTGATTATATTGTGATTTTCTGTCCAACACTTGAATTTAACAAAACATATCATGATAGAAGGTTTATATGGACAGATGATGACGTATATTTAGTTGATCCTAGCAATAAACTAAGTGAGTGTTTAGAACTCTTTTATAGACTGTTTAAAGGAGCGCAGACACTATTTATTATAGACGACTGTTCAGCAGAAAGAGACATAGTTAAAAAGAGAAACACTTTGTCAAAACTAGCGTTCAGCGAAAGACATGCTGGATAAGTGTGTGGATTTTATGTCAAAAATATAACACAGTTTTAAAAGACTTTAGAGAACAGTTAAAGACTGTAGTTTTATTTCACATGAAAGACAGAAACTCATTTGATGAATGTATGCGTGAAAATGATGTTATTGAAAATGATCAGGAAAAACGCAGGATTAAGCAAAAACTAAAAACTGAACTGTTTAGTAAATTAGTATTGAAAACGAATAATCCTACCCAGTATGTTTGTTTGTAAAAAATCGTTATTTTTTTGTTTATTGAAAGAGAATGTGTGATGGATTATCATTTTTAATTCGTTGTTGAAGTCTTACTTGTCAGAGAACAGGAAAATGTATGTTTCTAGCTTTTTACTGCCCGAAACTTGTTGAGGGCAGTAAAAAGCTAGAACATACATTTTCCTGTTCTCTAAAGCATCTTTTATAAGAAAATGAAATATCGAAGGGTTGATAAGTAGGAGGAGGAAATATAAATAGTCTATAATACAAATACGAAAGGTTCAAAATCCAAATAAGGAAAGAGAGAGAGAGACGGAGACACAGAGACAGTGTGGCGCATAAAGCATCTTTTATAACAAAATTAAATATGAAGGGTTGATAAGTAGAACAAGGAAAGATAAATAGTCGATAATACAAATATGAAAGGTTCACAATTCAAATCAATCGAGAGAAAGAGAAGGAGAGAGAGAGAGAGAGAGAGAGAGAGAGAGAGAGAGAGAGAGAGAGAGAGAGAGACAGACAGACAGACAGAGACAGAGAGAGACAGAGAGAGAGAGAGAGAGAGAGAGAGAGAGAGAGAGAGAGACAGAGAGAGAGAGATGTCAAAAATCTGCAACGAACATTGAATAGTGGTACAACATAGAAACATTGATTCTGAATGGAAAGGGAAGGGGGTGAGGGTTGTTGTTGTTGATGTGTTGTTGTTTTTTTGTTCTTTTAAAGAAACAGAAGCAATCTGCGAGGAATGAGTTTCAGAATAGAATAATATTGCATTTCCCAACACAATGGTTCCGGCACTTTGCTCTTGATATGAACTGTATTCATCGGTGCGCGCTGGAAGTTGCAATAATCTAATCAGGAGAGAAACATGACATCATTAGGGCTTTGTTGCGCGATGTTGGGGGCATTTTCTGTGGGAGGTTCAACACCTCAGTTCCTAGCAGACAATGCGTCGTGTTTTTTGTAACTTGTTGAAACTTCGTGCTTAGTTGTGAATTTATTCCCCAACAAGAATATTGCATTCCGAAACACAATAACCATGGGACTTGTCTGTATTCAGTGGCGCGATTCGGTGATTCCAATAATCTAATGGAGGTGCATGATATCATTTAGGTTTTGCTACATTCTGAGAGGCCACGAGAGACAACCCGACTCCCTCAGATGCATAATTTGCTGCTTCATACTTTGTTTCTATATTTCTCAATTTATTTCGAGGCGGTAATTTGTTATTCGGTAGATTACAGACTATGCAATGTGGAGAAAAGACAGGAAATAAGAAAAGTTTTGTTTTCTTTTGCTTTTGTTTTGATTGTGTTGGAGGGGACGATGCTTCAGTTGGACGCAGTCCATGGAGCACGTTTGTACTTTTGTTTCTTCTTTTTCTTCCTGGCTCATCACGTGCCTACCCCGTTGGCTGCAAAAGATTCTTTTCCTTGCCCTTTCTTTCCTTTGTTTTTCCTTTTTAATCTTTTTCCTTTCCCTCTTCTTCTCCTTTCTTCTTTCTTCTGTCTTGGTTTTTCTCTAGAGTTATAGAACTAATTTCTCAGAACGAAGTATCAAACTGATCCTCCATGAGTGCATAAACTGAACAATCAGTTGCGTCAGTGAACGTGTGCCTGAGTTGTTGATGCTCTTGTTTCTGTGGGTTTTCACATGCGGATGCTTGCCAACGTCTGGGTTTTCGTTTTTATGCTTGTATTGAGTGAGGGCTTATGTTTGTTTCTTTTATACTAGTTTCAGTGGGTTTGTTGTGATTATTCATGGACGTCTTTGGTAGCTCAAATGAATGTCATTTTTTGCACAGAATTTTAGGGCATTATATCATAATATGATGTCATATTTACAGGGAATATCAGTCAAGAAAATCGTTTTTAAAAAAAAAGACAAAACATGAAAAATGTGTTGCAAGGAAACTGACAAAGCCATGTTTAAAATGAATCTAAAACACGTCTTACCCACTAGATCAAGGAGTTTATGAACGCATCTGGGTTTTTTTTCAAATCATTTGATTTTTTGTTCATGTCAAAACATATGTCTGAGTTTGACATGTTTATACGAATGTCTGCTGCTTTATAACCTCTCTTTTCAACGTCTTTCACAAAATCATACACAGTTATCCACCTACAGACGTTTTTAATGAAATCGTTTGTTTTCTTTACTTCTATCTCCTTGATTATGATTTTTGGGAATATAGATCATGTAATATGTCCTAAATTAGCGTTCTGAGTTTTGTTTCTATGGTGACATTGTTTGCCCTTTACCATTTTGTCTATTTTAAGATGAGTTGGGCTTTTTTAATCCAGAAAAAAGCAGCTGGTATAGTCGTTGTGGTTTCGGGTTAGTTTTCTCACTTGGAATGATTTCTGTACAATTGGCTAGCATTACAAAGCAGAACATTTTTCAGTGGTTTGAACACACTCAACCAACTATTTTGGGATGAAGTTGTGTTCAAACTGAATACAGATCTCGTTTTGTCTAGGTTTGTTTTGTCTGATTATACTTTGCACTTATAGGAATAATGACTTTTCTTCATCTTCATTAATGATATCTTTTGTATGTCTTATCAATGCATGCTAAATGACAGCTCTCTGTGTAAGCACACACACACGCGCGCGCGCGCAATTCCTATTTATTTTCATAGAAAAGAAAATGGTTTTGTCAGCCATTTGTTTGATCTCATAAAAAAAAACGTTTTCATTCTGAGTAGAATAAAAAGCTTGGTTACCAGCTGATTTATATTGCTAACAACACTACAGCTGATTTATATTGCTAATAACACGACAGCTGATTTATATTGCTAACAACACTACAGCTGATTTATATTGCTAACAACACCACAGCTGATTTAATATTGCTAACAACACTACAGCTGATTTATATTGCTAACAACACCACAGCTGATTTATATTGCTAACAACACTACAGCTGATTTATATTGCTAACAACACGACAGCTGATTTATATTGCTAACAACACCACAGCTGATTTATATTGCTAACAACACGACAGCTGATTTATATTGCCAACAACACTACAGCTGATTTATATTGTTAATAAACTACAGCTAAAACAATCGTGAATGGAGAAAGGGGGAAGCCTGGTCTAATAAAACACAACACCTGAGAAGGCTCTAATACCCCCACCCGCTGTCGTGGTGAGACATTACTCTGCCTTTCGCCGACACTGGTGCACGTTTTTAAACTCCTCTCTGAAACTATACACTTCAAAATGTTTAATGAATTAGCCTTCAAAGTTAAGAAAAAAGGGTTTGGGGAAACATCAACAAGTGAATATCCATTCATATTAATTAAATCTAAGTAATTGATTATATTGACGACGGTTCTTATAATTGTTTCATTATTTGTAACCTAGTTAGCTTAATCATGCATACTGATGCTCATCTTTCCAGCAACACCTTCGTTATCATTTTGTAATCCGTATTCACTGGCATTATAGGCCTGTAGTTGGCTGACTTATCACCTGTCAGTCACTTTTCATGCCCTTTCCCCCCCCCCCCCCCCCCCCCCCCCCCTTGCTTTTGAATGCATGAAAGCTGTCCTCACACAAAGGATTCGTTAAAGAAGCCTGATAGATATTTTTTGGTTTCATTGCAGAATGCCGTAAACTTCTGCTGTTATACTGGTATCCTTACGAGTTTTTATGGTACGTCAGACTTCATCTTGAAAAGGCAGTCAGATTGATTCGTCTCACCTCCCTTTCAAACCCTCCCTTTCCTTCTTCAATCTTCTCTCCTCCTCCCCCACCTGCTTCTTTGAATCCACTTTAAGAGAGAGAGAGAGAGAGAGAGAGAGAGAGAGAGAGAGAGAGAGAGATGAAATCTTGAGAATGCGTCAGTGAGGCCACTTCTCAAAAGACCGGAGCTCTGTGAGATCAAAGAGAAGCATAGTAACTTGGGTCAGTAGACCGAAAACTTTGTCGTCGGTGCACGCACCGCATTGACCTTTTTATCACCTTACACACTGGCACTTGTCCAGGGGTTCTCAGACCTTGATCTACAATTTCACGCTTTCCTGCTGCAGAGCAATGGCACAGTTCTAGTCGGTGCCGGTAGCTGTTTGATGTTGATCACTGTCTTGAATCTCGGCCTGTTTGTTATTGTGCTGTACTTGAGCATCACCGTCCGTCACATTAAAGGCTTGTGGGTTAAATTAAATTCCGTGAATTATCAGACATTTTTTACATTAATATTTCCATTCACGCATTTAGAACTGCATCGCTGAGTGGAAAAAAATGTTGTCTCAAATTGAATTGCAAGCTGATTTCGAAAAACATAGTGTTAATAAAACATCACAATTTCCATTCTTGTTCCGTCTTCGGTTTGATTGGATTTTACCCTATTGATGTCTTTATTTTATTTCATTCCTTCTTTCTGTGTGTATCTGTTCTCCTTTTTCTCCACTTCTTTCATTTTTTCCTCTTTCTTTATTTCATACATTTTTTTCTAGTAGGGGTCTCTCTCTCTCTCTCTCTCTCTCTCTCTCTCTCTCTCTCTCTCTCTCTCTCTCTCTCTCTCTCTCTCTCTCTTTGTGCATGTATTTCTTTTTGCCATTGATTAATTACTTTATTCAGTCATTCTGTTTCGTTTTTTTTTCCTCTGCAGTATTTTCTTCATCTGGGCGGATCGATATGGTGTTCCAGTTTGAAGGGCTGAAAACAGGCGATGCACCTCACATCCAGGGCGTCACTTTTTTGTCTCGTCGTTCCATTGTTTTTTTTTTGCATATTTTTGCAGTGCTTTAATTTCGACTGGGTGTTTTACATCTCGAGGGACCTTCAGCTGAACTTTTAACATAAGAACATAAACGAATGAAGGAAAGAAAAGAGGATTTCAAGTCTACAAATGAATGCAGCAGCACAGTTATCAGTACAACAGACTCCCACTCAAGATTCTGGAATTCGAGTCCAGGCAATGGGGTTTGGCACTAAGGAGGGATGGAGCAGCAAAGGGGGGAAGGGGGGGGGGAATTTCTCTTATTCATACATGCATTCCAACATATGTGCATCCATACAAAACATGCGTTCATGGATATAAACATTTCGGAGCCTGGAGGATTATGAAAGATGAAAACATGCAGCAAACATCTCGCTCAAATCCAAGAAGAGTTCCGGGTGGATTGGACTTCTTCAAGAGGATATTGGGCAGTTTCTTTGCGTGTCTGTCAGCGTGTGAAATTCAGCCAGTCGTTGTTAACTTAAATGAGCCTCCCCAGAGAGAAAAGGCTGGATGTTTCAGTTGTTCAGGGGAAGAGCGTAGCCTACAAAATACACACCTTCACGTGACAAAGAAATGTGGGCTAGGACCGACTTTTCTTCTGAAGAAAAAAAGAAAAAGAAACACCCGAAGGTGCTGGGGAGGACCCAGAGAAGCACTGTCTTCACCTGCCTT
>CM031595.1:81545418-81547918 GCA_018398815.1 Conus ventricosus | reverse complement strand
TATAAAAAGATATCCTCTAAGACACAAGTGCTGAGGGCCAGTTCTTGGAATGACTACGCAAGGGACTAAAATACAACAAACTAATAAATTCCAAGGATAAGTACCGCACCGTTCCAGCAACTTACAGAGCAGCTTGGTGTTGCAATGACTGCAAGAAATATTGAATTATAAACAAAGCTTGCTCTTATGTCTTAGATTGAAGAAATAGGGGGAGAGCAAGCTTTGTTTATAATTCAATATTTCTTGCAGTCATTGCAACACCAAGCTGCTCTGTAAGTTGCTGGAACGGTGCGGTACTTATCCTTGGAATTTATTAGTTTTCTTGTATTTTAGTCCCTTGCGGATTCATTCCAAGAACTGGCCCTCAGCACTTGTGTCTTAGAGGATATCGTTTTATATTTTTTTTTACTTTTCACAAGAAAATGTAGCTTGTTTTGCTCTTTTATGATTTTCTTTTGCTTCTTAGATGGCACCTTTGGTTGGTTTTTTGAAAACTCAACAAACATACTACGGTATTGTACACCAACCTTTTCTGGGATTGCATTTTTCTTAAAACTGAAAAGGCAGAGGAGTCAAATTACCACTTTCCGCGGTCACTGAGGAGAAACCACCAAGTTTCGAAATATTGGTATATGACCAGGAGTTAAGTGTTAGTGAGTTTCCTCCCTATTGGAGATTATAAGCTTGCTGAAGGCTCACTTTGAGAAGCATTTATTTCATTTTTTCCCCCATCCACCCACTTGAGCACATACTGTTAATTAGGCAGTATACCACTGCAGATATGAATGCTTATCTCCCCCTATTTCTTCAATCTAAGACATAAGAGCAAGCTTTGTTTATAATTCAATATTTCTTGCAGTCATTGCAACATAAAGTTGCTCTGTAAGTTGCTGGAACGGTGCGGTACTTATCCTTGGAATTTATTAGTTTGTTATATATATATATATATATATATATATATATATATATATATATTGTGTGTGTGTGTGTTCCCATTCGATAGCTTGTGTGTATAGACGTACATAATGTAAGGGTGTGTAGGTGCGCATATGTATATGGTTGTGTGCATTTGCGAGCGCGTTTACGTTAGAGAATATCCTTTTATGTGTGTGTGTGTGTGTGTGTGTGAGAGAGAGAGAGAGAGAGAGAGAGAGAGAGAGAGAGAGAGAGAGAGAATGGAATAGCATCTTGAATGCTTCTAAGGTGGCGCATTCCAAATGGAGCTGCAAAACATCCAAGACTGGAAACACAACGACTTGGTCAGTGGACGCAGAACGTGGTCGGCATTGTACATTCTACTCTTGTCTTCACGTTTCCCGGGGCTCAGCTTAAATAACGCTGGGCTTTTGACCTGTAAGATTTACACTGACTATGCGCTGCAGTAAATCAGCCGGTTGTGTTCTGGTCTGTGCCTCTGTAGCCATCCCGTTCAGATCACTGCATTGAGCGTTGCACATACTTTCTTCCACTGCTTTGTACTGGACTGTGCTGTGTTGTATTTATTTGACTTGTAATGCATGGCACTTTAGTACATGTATTGTATGGTAAGGGTAATGCTTAGCTTTTGCACAGTTTTGTATTATACTGTGTTGGGATACATTGTGTTATACTAAATTATATTGCCTCTACTGCGTTGTATTATGTGGCGTGGTTTTGTTTGTGAAGTTCTGTTCTGTGGTGGTTTGCAATGGATTGCGTCGTATTTTATTGCATTATATTCATGTTACAATGTACTTTTCCTGTTGAAATTGGGCTGATCTTAAGAAAATGCAGGCACCCTGTTTAAACTTCACGTATTTTCTAATTTTTGTCTTGCGTGTTGTTGAAAAAAAAAAAACATTCTTCAGCTGGACAGAACTTTGCCCAAAGTACTTATTTTATTGCTGTGCAATCTTTTATGTGCTGTAAAGCCGTACTAAACATACAATCCAGATCTCCCTATGATTAGAATCTGGCCCATGGCATATTCATCTGGGGGGGAGGGGGGGGGGGGGGCAAGAAGACCACTGATCCATTTCAGAAAATCTATACATGACCATACTGTCCATTCCCTTTTCTCCTCTTTTCATGTCCATCTTGCTCCATTCCTTTCCTTTTAACTATCGTACTTAAACCTTTTTTTTTTAATTTTCTGAAATTCTGTGTCCCATTCGTTACCTGCTTCCCTACTACTTTTTCTGTCTTTACAAATCTCTCTCATTTTTCCTCATTTTGTTCCCTCTCTTTCACATGTCCTCATTTTTCCCTTGTTTTTGCTTTCACTTTTTTCTTGGTTTTCCTTATTGTCCTGTCTTTTCTTTCCTTCTACCTTTATTCATTTCTCTCTTTCTGTCATTTACCCTTTATTGCATTTGTGCAGTTCTTCCCTCTTTCCTCGTTTTTGTAATATGATTTTTTAGCAGATCAATAATGTGTCCATGATTGAATTTCTGCGAACAGCCATTAAATGGGCAATGCACCTGACTTTCTTTCAGGTTGGCCTTTGTGCATCGTCGGTATT
>CM031595.1:81540418-81542918 GCA_018398815.1 Conus ventricosus | reverse complement strand
ATCCATTCATATTTGTTTGATCCAAGTAATCATTTACATCGACTTTGTTCTTATAACTGTTTCATTGTTTCTGCCTTTTATTTAACCCAGCTAGCATAACTGAACATAACGATGCATAATCTTTCCATTAACACTCTGATTGTCAATTTGTAATCTGTGTTAATTGACTGGCTTCCAGTTGGCTGACCTATCTCTGCCAACTCCTTTTTTGTTCTTGCTTTTGAATATTTGAAAGCTCTCTAATAAGCATAACGGTGCACAATCTTTCCGATAAAACTTTAATTATCAATTTGTAATCTGTATTAATTGACTTTATAGGCTTCCAATTGGCTGACCTAGCTCTCAAGTCCTTTTCGTCCTTGCTTTTCAATGTTTGAAAGGTCTCCGAGCTCCTCTTACAAAGGATTCTTTAAAGAAGCCTGTTTGAGGTTTTTTTTAATTGCCATGAAAATTCCACTATTATACCAGTATCCTTACCTTGTTATGATATGTCAGACTGTATAGTGAAAATACAGTCAAACTGACTCCCTCACAAAACCTCCCCTTCTTTCTCCACTCTACTCATCTTCTCCTGCATCTGCTTCTTTTAATCCACTTCAAAAGAGAGCAGGAGAGAGAGAGAGAGAGAGAGTGAGAAGGGGGGGGGGTAAAATCTTGAGATGCTTCAATGAGTACACTTTTCAAAGACCGGAGCTGCGTGAGATCAAATAGGAAAAACACAGTAACTTGATCAGTGGACCTAAAACTTTGCCACCAGTGCACGCTCTGCATTAACCTTTTTATCACCTCACACATTGACACTTGTCCAGGGGTTCTCACACCTTGATCTACAATTTCACGCTTTCCTGCTGCAGATCAGTTGCACTGTTCTAGTCGGTGTCGGTAGCTGTTTGATATTGATCACTGCCTTAAATCTCGTTCTTTTTGTTTATGTGCACAACACAGAATGGCATTGTGTTGTATTAATTGTATTTCATTGTGTGTTGTTGTGATGCTTTGCAATTTTCTATAGTTGTTTTACTGCATTGCAGCGTATCATACGGTATTAGCACACGTATTTCATCATGCTGCTTTTTGTAGAATTGTATCAGATTATTTTGCATTGTATGTCATTGCACTGCCTTCTGTCCTGCCTCTCCTGCCACTTTTGACACAATAGATCACCATACTTTCCTTGTGAGATTTCAGACCTTTCTTTTAATCTGTGACCGTTCTCAAATGTTTTCATTCGTATCACTAATATTGGGAACACTTACAAAAAAAACATATTTCGTTACAAAAAACATTTCGATTCTTTGGGTGCTGAGTGCTGTTTCCCACAGAGTTCTTAGCTTGGCCCTATCTATTTGTGCTGTGCGCTCAATGTCCAGTTTAATTCACCATGACTGTCCGTCACATTAACGGTTTGTGGGTTATAGTCAGCTCCATGAGTTATCTGGCATTTTTCAAATTTCTATTTTCATTCACATACTCAGCATCATTGATCAGGAAAGATTGAAGTCTCGATTTAAAGTGCAAACTGATTTTGATAAGCATAATGTTAATATCACATCACGATTTTTAAGTGTTGTCCCATCCCCGATTTAACTGGATTTTTACCATTTTATTATTGACGTCTTTTTTTTATTTCATCCATTTTTTCTTTCTGTATCTATCAATTATTTTCCCACTTCCTTTACTTCTCCTCATTCTTATTCTCTTCCAAGCCTTCGTTTCATTAGATTTTTTTCCACTATTATTGTCTCTCTTTCTGTTTGCTTTTCATTTTCGGTCATTCTGTATGTTTCTTTTTCTCATAGATTAGTTACTTTATTCAATCATTCTGTTTCACTTTTTCACCTTCAGGTTTCTTTTTTCATTTTGGTAGATCAATATTGTGTTCCAGTTAGCAGGGCTGGAAACAGACGATGCACCTCGCATTCTAGGTGTCATTTTTGTTTCTCCCATCTTTTCTTTGCTCATTTTTGCAGTGCTTTCTTTTAGGCTCGGTGCTTTACAAGTCGAGGTGGCCTTCAGCTGAGCTTTTAACATAACAGCAGGAAGAGAAAAGAATGAAGAACAGGAAAGCGGATTCCAGCCTTGAAGATGAATGCAGCCGCACAGTTATCAGTACAATGCACTCGCAGTCAAGGATCTGGAATTCGAATCCAGGCAGTGAGTGTGGCACTAAAGACGGATGGGGCAGGAAGGGGAGGGGGTATGTCACTTATTTACACATGCCCTTCAACGTGCGTACATTCACACAAAACATGTGGTCATGGATATGAACGCTCCGGAGTCAGAAGGACTATGAAAACATTAAAATGTCACAACATGCCTCAGCGCTAACTTCGAGTAGAGATGTGGATAGTAAGAACTTTTTCAAGAGAATGTCAGAAGCTGGTATACTGTTTGTATGTTTGCAAGCGCATGAGACTCAGCCAATCGCTGTTAATTGAAGTGAACCCCTCTGGATATAACAGGTTGGACGTTTCAGCTGTTCTGGGACAGAATGTTACAT
>CM031595.1:81512918-81520418 GCA_018398815.1 Conus ventricosus | reverse complement strand
GTCACGTGTAACTTGTGGGAAGAGTTCACCTGTTGGTTACAAACGGTACAACGTTCATAGTCAGCATTTTGCATGGATCCATACTTCAGTGTCTCCGCGCGCTCGCGCCTGCGTGCGTTTGTGTGCATGTGTGAGTGTGCGCATGTGTGTGTGTGTGTGTGTGTGTGTGTGTGTGTGTGTGTGTGTGTGTGTGTGTGTGTGTGTGTGTGTGTGTGTGACTGTACGTATGTGTGTGTGTGTGAATGTGCGCATGTGGGTGTGTGTGTGTGTGTGTGTGTGTGTGTGTGTGTGTGTGTGTGTGTGTGTGTGTGTGTGTGTGTGTGTGCGCGCGCGCGCGCAGAGAAGGGGGATGGAGGTAGGGGGATGTGTGTTTATTGGTGGTGTGTGTGTGTGTGTGTGTGTGTGTGTGTGTGTGTGTGTGTGTGTGTGTGTTGTCGTATTGTGTGTGTGTGTGTGTGTGTGTGTGTGTGTGTGTGCTCTGTGGGCGTGCGTGTGTGTGTGTGTGTGTGTGTGTGTGTGTGTGTGTGTGTGTGTGTGTGTGTGTGAACGCGCGCGCGCGCGCTCGCGCATGCCCCCGCGCGCGTGCTATATAGTGTATCCTGAATTGTCTTTCCGGTATTGTTGTAAGGCAGCGTTTTTAAACTTGGCATTTCTTCATGTTCTACGATTCCAAAAACCTCTGTGATGTTTCCGGCGTATTGTATGGTTTTAGAGTTATTGATCGTTTGAAAAACATCGGTTGTCATGTGATTCAAACATCGGTTGTCATGTGATTCAGTCGTAACTTGTTTGAAAGTCTGTCCTTTCTGCATGATATATCCCGGGATGGCTTCCGAACGAGTTAAAATATACCGTACTTATTTGACGTACTCAAAGATGGATTGTAATACCGCAAGTCGAAATGAGTTTGACCGGCCCTTGTCTATGCTAGTGGGTTAATGCCATGTCGTTTTGGGCCTTGCAGTTTAGTGAAACTTTGATTAAACTGCGAATTTCGCAAATCTCTTTTTTAGGATCTTACTTTGATGTAGACACTTCCTGGGTAGAAATGCGGGCCTAGACACATTTGGGAGGGGAGGGGGGGGTGGCACCTACATGCTCTCACAAACTGAAAATCGTCATTTCCTCACGCTCCGGTCGACATCCGGGACCTCCCCGAATAAATCAATCATTTAGAACGAAACTTTCATCGATTAGTAGTCTATTGATTTTCTTTTAATAGGAATTAAAGCTTATTACTCAATGGTTTGAAAGATAGCTAGATGTAATGATGTGTCAATAGATATAGGTATCTAATGCAAGATCGGAAGACAAAGGGGAGCATGTGTGGGAGGGTCCGAAGATATCCCAAGAACTCCCAGACTGATGAGGACTCTCGCGTCCCCCAGCGCCTCTCCATACTTCCCTGGTCCTGCGAGGCGTGTACGGGGTGTTCATATGTCGATTTTATTCGATGGAGTTGTTTTGGTGACGCAGACTGAGTTTTCACATTTTCACTTAGCTCGGCGCATCTACCACGCTTATTGAACACCGGGTTGTTGAGAACGTTTCCTTGTAGCGATGACGGTGTTGAACACACACACACACACACACACACACGCACACGCACACGCACACACACGCACGCACGCACGCACGCACGCACACACACACACACACACACACACACACACCTGTTACTGCTGTCTTTTTTTTTTGTCTTTTTTTTGTTTTGTTTTGCTGTCCCATCTTCTGTGCCACCTTAGGCATTGTACCCACGCCACTCATTCCGACACCCAGTCCACCGCCACAGCCCGGTCAGTCCCGCCGCAGCCCCGGCACCGGCAATCCACAGGGAGCAGTCAGTGTCAAGTCGTCAAGAGGCAACCCACCGGAGGAGACACTGCACTGCTGCCGAGTCACTTCAGTGGTATTCAGTGGCGCCTGTTCTGATCCAATACATGCAGGACACCATCTACTAAGCTCCCTAGTTACGACAATTGCTTAGTCGCGGAGCCGGCGTGAGTGAGCTCTCCCTCCAGAGGGCGCCACCACGTCCATAACTGAGGGCACCATGAGAGCAGGGCATGAAGGGCCACAGAATTTGATACTTTTTTATGCTGATCGATGAAAATGAGGATGACTAAGTTGATGCAACTGATTTTTAATCCAGTTTGAGACTGCACGACAGGGCTGTACCTTTCATAATATATCCCGGCGTCAATCTGGCCCGAGAGATACAGACACCTGAAGTTGTTGGTCAGGAAATTTGAGCAACACTCTCAGAGACGCATCCATTAAATGGATGAAACTCGACTGTGTGGTCCCAGTCTTCCCAACTGAGCCCGTAGCAAACTCAACTCTGGACAGGAGCCGGTTGGAGCAGAAAAATCCCACATGACTCTAATGGGAATCGAACCCACGACCTCCCAGCCGGGAGTCTGCGACGCTAATCACTCCGCCACGGCGGCTGGTTCCTGTTGCTGTCTTTATTGTTGTTGATATTGCTGTCTATCTAGTCGGTGTCCCTCCTTTTATTTATTGGAACGTACGCAGTTCGTTAAACGGGGAAGCGAGGCATGTTCATTGTAACGACAGTACGCCTGGCACCACAGAATAGCAGCAGGAGCAGCAATGCGTCAATGGCGACCTAGAACATCAGGATCCTGACATCACTGAAGAGTTGGACACGTACACGGAAAAACGGGTACGGGTAAAACGTTCGGGCCAGGTAGAGGGAGACGGGGTGATGGGGAGATGGGAAGGGGGAGGGATCAAAAGGAAGCAGAGAGAGAGAGAGAGAGAGAGAGAGAGAGAGAGAGCAACACACGCGCACACAAAGAAATTGATGGAAAGGTGTGAGGGGGTGGGAGGAAAGGAAACATGAAGAGAAACACACATATGCGCGGGCAGAGACAGAGACAATCAGACAAACAGAAAGGCAGACCGACAGACGGATGGAGGGAGAGGGAGGAAGAGAGAAATGGAGACAATGGGCAAAAGCGCTGAATCATCGAAAGTCTGCACAGACACCTAATATAGTGCTTTTGGCGTGGTGATTGTCATAGACTCAGTCTGCATAAAGCAATATTTAAGTATTATTAACTCTGAGGCAGCAATATTTCATTTTAAGCAAAAATATACACAGTGAAGAAGAAAAAATACATTTTTTTTTGCTTCTTTGTTCGCCTGTTTTGTTTGTTTATTTCAGGGGTGGGGGTTATACAAAAGATTTGTTCGAATAAACGGGTCTTTAGCAGCCACTCTGGATCAAAAAGTGTTTTCCTGTGTTTCATCACATTATGATAACATTCCACTGTATATCTATGTTTCAGCAGTCTGATAAAGACAGACCTTCGAGTTTTGTTCTTATTCCATTTACTCTTTTAAATGTAATATTTTGCTGAGATCGAGTATTTCACTAGTGGTGACACTGTTTAAAGTGTCTAATATCATCTGACGATGAAAAGACATTAAACAAACCTCTAAACTGAACACTGTTTATAATCCCGAAAAAAAGTTTTTAAAAATTCGAAAATGTGATACTGCAATCGCATTGTTCATTAATCTTTCACGACTATTCCAGAAAGCGTGTGTTACATGCCAGGTCTAAAACCGATGTACAATTGTTTGTTCTCCATCACAGAAGGCACAGTAAGGTGCGTCTATAAATTACGTGTTGGGATCATTCTCAGTAGGTGTCTGAGCAGGTACCATGTGAACTGGGTGTTATTTATCAGACAGCAGCATTTTCCCATTCCTATTTTCCCAGTTCACTTTTCGTAACGACCCTTGAATTGTGTACGAAATGCAGGGAGAACATCTCAGTCAGCAAGGATTGAATAAATGTGTATAATATTATCTTTCATAATAACTGTCTAGACTTTTCGGTCCAACAGATGATACTTTAGCGTCACTAATTTTTACGTTAATTTCGCCATATTGTCCAGAGTCAATAACATCATCATTATCATCATCATCATTATTATTATTATTATTATTATTATTATCATCATCAACATTATTAGTAGTAGTTGTTGTTGTTTTTGTTGTATCATTAGTATTATTATCATCATCATCATTAGTATTGTTATTGTTGTTGTTGTTGTTGTTGTTATGATCATTATATTGTTGTTGTTGTTGTTGTTGCTGTGGTCGTTGTTATCAACTCTTTATTACTAGTATTAGAATTTGTTTTTGTTATTGCTGTTGTTGTTGTCTTCGTCGTCATTGTTTACATAGCGCCCATCCTCTGTTAGAAACCAAAATCTAAGCGCCATACAAACCATGCTTTCGTTTATACAGTGGACCAACACTACCTGGGTAGAGTCGACTGAAGAGCTGCCTGCTGGTGCTACGTTCAGCCGTTTAGCGTTTGGCTCAGTGGAATTTCAGTCACTCAGTTTTTTTCTTTAACTGTTTTCTTTCCCTTTGTTCCATAGAAAGGAGTTTGTTATGTGTATACGTGTCACCCATACAAACAACGGAAGTGCGTGGTAGGATTTTACGTTAAAGCCAGATGTTATTAAACCATTATGAATAATACTCTTAACGTGTGTGCATTTTCTGCAAAGTTTTCAGATGGAAACAAACTACATTCTTTGCTTAACTCGTCTTTAAATACTGCTCAATCAACGTTTTCACGTTTTGCCTTTTCTATGTTTTGAAATATGCATTTCTAGCAATTTTTTTTTTTAATCAAGGCTGCTTTTTTTAAATCTTAAAATCCATTTAGATGCAGCAAGCACATATTCACTGACGCATACACACACAATTTTGATCAGCTGAAATGTAAGTTTGATTTATGCTGAGCCCTCATATCACTCTTTTGGGGTTCCGGTTTTCCAGCATGACCTGTCAGGTCAGCTATGAATAAACATGCAAAACAAGGTCAACAGTAACGCTCTTTGAATCCACGACACGAAAAAGACAAGTAATGTTTCGGTAAGACAACTATGTCATCTTCAAACGTCACACATTTACAGGTCAAGGGGAAAAAAATACACGAAACAGTGTTTCCAAAATGGCTATCACCAGAAAAAAAAACATCACTCTTATTGACAGCCACCTGTAAAGTGTGTGTGTGTGTGTGTGTGTGTGTGTGTGTGTGTGTGTGTGTGTGTGTGTGTGTGTGTGTGTTTGGAGAAAGGGGCGAAGGGTGTTTTGCTCTGTTTTGCTTTTGTCTGTTTGGCTTCTTTTTTTTTTATTGTAAGTGTGCTATTTCTGACGTTTGAAGAGGAGGTCCAGAATTTGCTTAACCGTTTTATCTTGAGAGTTACACGAGCGTTACCTAGCAACTTCTATTGTGTATTTGTCATTTGAGTTTGTTTCCTTTCAGCAACATTGCAGACTGTTACAGTCTCAGGCTGACCCGTGTTTCGTCAGTGGCATGCGAAATGATTATCATACCTTGGTTGCTAAGAAACGGAAACCAAGTCATCGATTTGAAGCGTTGGCAGACGACAAAATGACATATTATAGGCTGATACATCCATCTTGCTCCTCTACTTCCTGGTTATTTATTGATTTTTTTCCCCTCTTTTTCTTCTTTTTTTCCAAAAATAGTGTTTCGTGTTCAGCGCGTATCCTAGACTTCGGCAGAAACAGTGTATCAAATATAAATCAGTCGCCTTCTTTAGAACCTTTCTTCTCTTGATTTTTTTTCTGCGTTATTTACTAAGGACTGTATTTCGTGTTGCATCGCATTTAGCAGAATATGAATTATTTTGCAATGTCTTACTGACATTAAAAAAAAAGAAAAAAGACAAACTTGGACTCGAATGTGAAGTTTTGTGGTTTTTCTTACCAATGTCGATCTATTATCAAACCATCATTCGTTCAGCGAACCAGTCGCTCAGCTTTTATCCATCCTCTCTCATCAGTCCTCGTCTGCAGCCGGTTCACTCTCAGATTTACTGACACCACGATGGTAATTGAGAACTGCTTAACGGTTTCTGTTACGTGGAACGCATGCACCAACTAAAAAAATCAAAGGAGTGAGAAATGAGGAGCGATTGCTTTTTCGTGGACACGCTAACTAGCTATCAGTAAATCCATTTCCAGCGGAGAGCAGAGTGATTGGGCTTGTGGAGATGCAGGAAAGAAGATTCGTGGAACAGTGCCATCTTTTGTTCCTGTTAGTGCATCTAACTCGTTGTCCAAGAACGACAAAATCAATTTTACGCCTGACTTCCCGGTCCCTTCTACCTAGCGCTTCTTCTTTTTCTTTTTTTTAAATGATTATTGATAGAAAGCTATCTGTGGATTTTCATTCGTATAGTCACTTTGTAAATGTCAACGGACTTTTACGTCTTTTGTTACTTTTGGCTACCAATGGAATTTTGGGTCTTTAGTTACTTTTAAGGTTTCAGTTTAAAATGAAAAACAGAACAGAACAAGAAATGAAGAGTCTAGATTAAATAGTTTTAACTGTATTTGGACTTTTGAGCCTACAATTGCATTTTGGCTACAATGGACTTTCATGTTCACAGGCACTTGTTTGTAGTTATCAACAGAAAATGTTGTCCTGGGTCAGCTTTTTCGTCCATTCCTTTCCTAGCGGTCGCTCGATTTAAGGTTTTGAATAACTTTTTGGTCATCAGTAGATTTTTACATGTGTTGTCACTTTTCAACTATCAATAGATTGAAGGTGGCATGGCTTAAATGAAGTGCCACCAGTTGCCGTCGCGAAGGGGTTAGAGTCGCGAACTCCGGGCTGGGAGGTCGTGAGTTCGATTCCTATTTGTTGGATTTGTGAGATTTTCCTGCCCCTACGGGCTTCTGTCCAGAGTTAACTTGACTATAGGCTGAACTGGGAAGACTGGGACCTCGCGGTTTCTTCCGCTAAAGGGATGAGTCTTTGAGAGTGTTGCTCAAATTTCCTGACCAACGCTGCAGGTGTCTGTTTCTCGGACGTGGTTGACGCGGGGATAATATCATATTATATCGTGAATGTACACGTAGAGTACAGCCCTGTCCTGCAGTCGCAGACCAGACTGGAAATGCAAGGCACCATCTTCATCATACTCGTCCTCATCGATCAGCATTTAGAAAATTAAGAACGTGTGTCTATCGAGGGAAATTTTCTATACCGACAGTGACACTTTAGACATCAAGAAACTTTTACAGGTCTGGACACTTTTCAGCCATCCGCGGACTTACGCCTACCGCCACATTGTCAGGCATTGGTTACCTGCCCATTTGGCCCACTTTTTTTTTTCAATTTTAAGTTTTTGCTTTTAGTGGTACCAGTTGGGCTATGACCTATTGTGACCTATGAAAAGGGTTCACTCGACATGTACTCTGGAACACACATTCCGATTGGCAGCACTCAGCTCTGCACAGAAGTGTGTGGGCTGCTCGAGGGCCCAGTGCCCGTTCTCGCCTGCTGTCACCCTTTAGAATGGATTCAGTCCCCGTCTTCTTGTCCTCCCTGAGCGACTTCGCCAGCGCGTGGCGCCTTTTGTCCCCTTCTCCTCTGCGGGAGGAGTCCCTTTCGTCCCCCGTCACCCCTCTGTGCGA
>CM031595.1:81505418-81507918 GCA_018398815.1 Conus ventricosus | reverse complement strand
CATTTTACACTACGTTCTGCACACTTTGATCTCTTGGCTTGGTGGATGTCGTGTATGGTATACGGACTAGTCCACTCGTAGTGAAATCTCTTTGATGAAACTGAAACTGAAACCGAAAGAAAGGCAGACCAACACGTACGGTTGATTTGTCAGTCAGAAGTAGAGTCTATTATCAACTGAGTTTTTTTTTTTAATCTTGCTTACAAAGACCAGTTCCAGAAAGGAAGAAGGTTTGGGAATCAAGAAGCAAATACTCTCCCTCATAGTCTGTTAGAATGATTCCGTACTGCCTTGGAGTTGTTCCCTGTGTAACGTGCTGAAATGGCCTCCACTCTCGGAATCACTCTCCGGCAGGCAAGAAAGACCACTGGCCCAAATTCATTCCCCGAGGAGCAGGTCCAGACAGACCTCCCCCTTCAACTGTTCCAAAATCACTCCCTCCTTCAAAATCACTCCCTCCTTCAAAATCACTCCCTCCTTCAAAATCACCCCCTCCTTCAACATTATCAAAGTGTATCACACGACAAAACATATCAATCAAAGCACGTTGGACCTGAATTTGAGCGGTGAAGATTGGGGGGGGGGGTGTTGATTCTTGACCTGCGCAAGAACTCTTCCCACCCTGTTCCAAAACCACTCCCGGCGAGCAATTTGGGGCGTGGTCCAGAAACTCTCCATGAAGTGATTTAGGCACGTGCCCGTTTCCACCACCCTCTTTCATAGGGCGGGTGAGTTTGGGCACGTGCCTTTACTCACTCCTTGCGGTGTTTATGGACTATGCCCCAAAGCACTCACCGGAAAGCGGCTTTGGAACAGGTTGGGAAGTACTTCTGCCTCAGGCCCAGAATCACTCAAATCACTTGCAGTGTGTTTTGGTTAATGTTTTGTCGTTTGGGAGATATTGAAAATTGTGAAAGAGGGAGTGGGGTTTTCTTAACCAAAAGAAGGGGGTTCAGTATGAATTTACTCTCAGGGGTGGGGGTGGGTGGGGAGAGAGGGGGGGGGGGCATGTTCCTCTTCACACCCGCTTGGGGTCATCTCGGAAATGGGGATGATTTCAGCACGTTTCACTGGTTTTGGAGAACTCTGCATTGTCCTGGATTTTTCTCAACTGTTTTTAGTGACCGGTGTTTGTGAGCTTAAGAGTCATCCCACGAAGTAACGGCCATTGCCTGCTGTGATGTCATTGCATACTGCGCCTTCCGTGAAAGACGTCACAGGGAGAAGAAGCCCTTTGGGGGGGGGGGGGGTCTCTCTCCGTTATTTAAACATTTGCTTTACTGGTATTCATCACTTACAGTTCATAATCGAAACATTTCATTTCTAATTTTCAATTTTTCCCTTCACTTTGACAGGCCATTTAAGAAAATCACCTGGAGTGAAGTTCAGAGATGGTGGGAAATGTGAAAGAAGAGTCTGCAGTAAAACATTGTCTGTTTGAAAGATCAGCACCTTTGATTAGTGTTTTATATTTTCTTTCTCTTCAATTTCCTTTTCAAGTCGTCTTCCTGCTTGAGTTCCTGTTGTTGTTGTTTTTGCTTTTCATTCTCTGTTGATTTCTCGTTTACTCCCTGCTTTAATTTTTCTGTCTTTTCTTTTCTTTCTTTCTTTTTTTCTGTTCTTTTCTTTTCTTTTTCTTCCTTTACCATCTTTGTTTACTGATTTTTTTTTTTTCGTTCTCTTTCTCCAGCATCTGCCATCGACTCCCGATTCGAGTTCAAGGTCAGTGAGGACGACCCTCCTCGCTACACGCTGCTGCTGGGCCGGGCCTTTCCCTCGCTGGCCGAGTTCACCGTGGCCTTCTGGCTCAACGTCAGCAACCCCCAGCATCCGGGCACCGTGCTGTCCTACAAACATGGCGACAAGACCAACCTGATGCGCTTCATGAGCGGACCCAGGCTGAGCTTCGAGATCTGGGGGAGAGGAGGGAGACGGTGGCCAGTCTGATTCCCCACGAGTTGTTCCACGTGGCCTGGACCTGGTCGTCCCACGGTGAGGCGGCCAGGTCATCAGATTGTTCGTGGAGAAATATATTCTTGAAGTTGTGATAGGAATCTCTCTCTCTCTCTCTCTCTCTCTCTCTCTCTCTCTCTCTCTCTCTTCCTTGCTCGCTACCAGCCTGCTGGCTCGTTTTTGCTTTATCTTATTCAAACATTTATCTATTTCTCCTTGTCTGTCTTCACTCTTTCCTGTTTTTCTTTCCTCTTTTCAGACCTTCTCCCTTTCGTCCATTCATCTTGTTCTTGTTTCTTTCTTGTTCCCTATCTACCTCCCTTTCTTTCCTCTTTCCATGTCCACTATTCTTGTTCCCTAACTGCCTCTCTCGTCATTGTTCTTTTCCCTTTTGCCTTTTCCTTGTGTCAGTCATTCTTGCGCCCATTCGATTCTCTCTCTTTCGTTTGTTTCTCTTTGTGTATAGGTTTTTTGATGTACGTGTATTTATCGAAATATCATCTGGCTTAAACTCTGCATTGTAGAAAGAATTCCAAAAAGAGTCTGA
>CM031595.1:81492918-81500418 GCA_018398815.1 Conus ventricosus | reverse complement strand
CTACCTGTCTGTCTGTCTGTCAGTATGTCTGTCTCTCTGCCTGTCTGTCTGTCTGTCTACTTAGCTATCTCACCCAACCCGCCACGTCTGGCTGTGCAGGCGACCTGTCTCACTTCAACATCTGGGACTTCATCCTGCCGGCCAAAGAGGTGTCGTTCCTGGCCTCCAGCTGCACCTTCCAGTACTGCGGCAACGCCGTGCAGTGGGTGGAGTTCAGGGCCGGCACCCGGGGTGCGCTCCGGATGAGGTGGCCGTCTGGCATCTTCAGTAAGTCAGGGTGTCGGACATGTAGGTAGGAAACACATGTACTCATGAAAGCATCAAGCAAAAGAAAACCACCATGCAGTTATGATATTGTTCTTTTGAATGCAAATATGTTACTGGTTTAAGGGCTAGAAAGTGAGAATTTTTTTGTTCGTAGAGTGATGGTAGTGCATCTCATTGTATCATTTGTAACTCAGCATTGTAATTCAGTATTGTTGTGCTGTCAGGTTGAAACTGAATGTCGAGTCTGTGTCCTAGGTGACGTACTCAGTTTTGTCACATATCACTAAGTGCGCACGTCACTTAGCACTGACGTCACTAAGTGCGGCGTGATACTGGTAAGCCTGTAAATGGATAGAACGCTAGGGTGCTATCATAATAAAATTGTCAATACGTGTTTTGTCATAAAGTGTATTGAGATGACATCTCAGTTATTCTACCTTGGAACGTCAGCAAATGCTTCTTCGTATAGAGTATGTGTTTGTACTGAATTTGGTAACAGTGTGGTTCCTGTACTGTTACTGTTTTCTTAGGATGAACAGTAAATGCAATAATTACTTTCTAAATGCCTTGTTTTGACACCCCTACTCAGTTATCTGCAATTCGCCAAAACATGATTCACTCACATGATCTCACTTGCGTACGCTTGCGCGCGCACGCAACCACACATACACATGTCATTGCACAGGCGCGTGCAGGCACACGAGTGCGCGTGCGGGCGCGCGCGCGCGCGCCACACACACACACACACACACACACATCCGCGCACCGTGCTTTACGTGCAGGAACCAAGGGCTTGATTGCCTCTACGGCTATACGCTGATAGTGCGGACGCACAGACTACAAGGCAGCTTTTACACGTGCATTACCACAAGGCGGATCCCAAGTCGTGAGAAACTCAAAAGATCATCCCGAGAAACGAGAGCTGGTCCTCCAGACCATTGATCACCCTGTATAACAGAGAGTAAAGAGAGGAGGTAGTGGGTGCACATCGTGTCTATAATGGAGAACAAGGGCCATCACCAACGAAACAACCATTGATAATGTTTCAAGCCGACACTGCGAAATGGGTCGGCTTCTACTTGGCCTTTCCTGCAGCAGATGCAAATGACTGAATACGTATCGCCTGAGACCTTTACCATTGAAGTTCTGAGAATGCATTCTTTCTGTAGGTAGTATGTGTGTGTGTGTGTGTGTGTGTGTGTGTGTGTGCGCGCGCGTGTGTGTGTGTGTGAACAGAACAAAGCAAAACAGAACAGAGCAACGACGTTTGATGTGACTAAACTCAAAGAGCTTATGGGCCACAATCGCAATTGTCAGACTATTATTTCAGTGTTTGCTGGATATAACAATTATGAACACACTGAAGGACAATGCGCTGAGCATCAACCATTGACAGCAAGAAGTTCACAAGCTTTGACGCAGATTGGTACTACACTGTATGTAAAAAAAAAAAAATATTAAAAAAAAAATTATGTTTAGCATGAGAAATAAAATGGGTTGTCTGATGGGCTTTCATCATTCAGATCTCTTTTTTTTTTAATCTTTCTATGAGCAAGTCAGTTTATGAGTGAAAACGAAATTATCTTCCCGCTGAAAAAATTGATAGTAGGTACGAACTGAAAGAATTACCTCCCATGTGCTTTAAATACAACACACAAAATTGCAAAATTTCAACGTTTGAATCGCTAGAAAGTGTCATCTCATGGAAATTTCTTTCTTCGTTGATGTTTATCAGTTCAGGAACATTGACTTCACAGTGTTCATTTCCAATGGAAAATGTGTCATTATCTTTCTGGACGGATCGTGGATTCGCCGCTTAATCCGGATCCGCACGTGAATGTACGCCAAATATATAGAGTTCTCGTTCTTGTCCCATATTCTCTTGCTTTACAAAATTTGGTCAAAATCAGCTCTGTACTTTCTGCGTAAATCTTGCCGAAAGGCAAAGAAACTAACAGACGCGGCTGAAAACACAACGTCTGTAGTGAACATAACAATTCAGCTGGAGATACATTGCAATGGATGCTGTGTCAAAATTTCATGCTGTGATCCAGGGTATCTTCACAGGCCAATGTTTACCAAGTTTGCAGCTTATGCCTTTCTTCCATATCTTTCCACGTGAGCAAGTGCAGCTTAAGCCGGCTATTGACCTCATGCACAACAGATGCCATTGCGCATTCCAGTTGACAGACAGTCTGGGAAACACGTCAGCAGCTTCAAACGACAGTACCTTGCGTCCTGGACAAGAGAAGCGACCAGAATAATAGTAGACAAGGATTCCATCTTTCAGCTTTTAACTCGACAAGACGAACTTTTTAAGCAACAGGGCTCAACAGACGAGTGTGATAAATAGACACTTCTTGAAATACTTTAAGTATGCAAGAGCGGAGTTTCGCTCACAAGTTGCTGGCAATTGTTTGCTTCCTTTTACCTTGTGTCTAATTCTTTTAACATTTGTTTTCATTTCTGAAAGGAAAAATAAACCGGTTTGGTTTTTGAGTTCGGGACGGAAATCTTTGGATGGAAGACATGTTTATTTATCAGGTGTGTGTGTGTGTGTTTAGTTTTGGTTTGTTTTATTCTTTTGGTTGCTCCTAATTGTTCACATTCCTTTTTTTGTACTCCCGTTTCTTATAGAACAGGGAGTACTTTACAATGGGAACGAAGAAATGTTGTCTGTGTGTGTCTGTCTGTCTGTCCGTGGTCAAAATGTGTTCCACTCGCTCCAGACAAAACTGCTGGGCCGATCTTTCTGAAAATCTGTAGGTATGTTAATTATGACAAAATCGGAAATGAAATGAGGTAGGGAACAGTAAACGATAAACAGTAAACAAGTGGGGTATGTTTTGCTCCCATAAGGAAACCTAACACAGAGTAACTTTTATTCAAGACTGGCACAGCCTTTTAAACTTGAATAAAGTCAGACAAATACATAGACGAACAATCTAATAGTGGGGGAAAAAACAAGCGCAGGCTAACAACTGAACTGTCTGGCAAAGATTTGGACTTGAGAGGAGGGGAGTTAGAAGATGGAGAAACTGGGAAAATGAAATTTATATATATATATATATATATATATATATGCTACAGATATGAAAACTCTTCACTAGCTGCATAAGGGAACCATCGCAGTCCCTTTTGAAGGCAGATATATTTGTATTGCCTGCTCCGAAGCCTTTCGCCCGCTGGGTCGGGACTCATCAGGGAGACACGGCTGGTTGTGTCTGCGCTCCCGGCGTCAAATAGAGACACACCACAGTCCATAATACTGTGGTGTTCTCACCACCATGGGTGCAAAAAAGAATCCAATAGCACCCCCAGAGCAGCCAGCGAAGAGTAGTAAATGCAACCAAACGGAAGTGTGGGGAGGAAAAAAAAGTTGCTGTAAAACTAAAGACATTATGCAAATAATATAAAATGTAGGGGACAGTCTTTGAGCCTACGCCTGAGGATCCACCCAAAGATGCAAGGGAGATCAAAAGACAAACACACAGACGGACAGAAACAAATACAAATAACCTCAATTTAATCAAAGCAAAAATCGGAAATGAAATGAGGTAGGGAACAGTAAACGATAAACAGTAAACAAGTGGGGTATGTTTTGCTCCCATAAGGAAACCTAACACAGAGTAACTTTTATTCAAGACTGGCACAGCCTTTTAAACTTGAATAAAGTCAGACAAATACATAGACGAACAATCTAATAGTGGGGGAAAAAACAAGCGCAGGCCAACAACTGAACTGTCTGGCAAAGATTTGGACTTGAGAGGAGGGGAGTTTGAAGATGGAGAAACTGGGAAAATGAAATTTAAACAAAAAAAACAAAAAACAAAAAAAAAAAAAAATATATATATATATATATATATATATATATAATATATATATATATATATATATATATATATATATATATATATATATATATATATGTGTGTGTGTGTGTGTGTGTGTGTGTGTGTGTGTGTGTGTGTGTGTGTGTGTGTGTGTGTGTTACGGATATGAAAACTCTTCACCAGCTGCATAAGGGAACCATCGCAGTCCCTTTTGAAGGCAGATATATTTGTATTGCCTGCTCCGAGGCCTTTCGCCCGCTGGGTCGGGACTCATCTGGGTTTTTTTTTGTTTTTGTTTTTTTGTTGTTTTTTATAATTTCATTTTCCCAGTTTCTCCATCTTCAAACTCCCCTCCTCTCAAGTCCAGATCTTTGCCAGACAGTTCAGTTGTTGGCCTGCGCTTGTTTCTTCCCCCACTATTAGATTGTTCGTCTATGTATTTGTCTGACTTTATTCAAGTTTAAAAGGCTGTGCCAGTCTTGAATAAAAGTTACTCTGTGTTAGGTTTCCTTATGGGAGCAAAACATACCCCACTTGTTTACTGTTTATGTTAATTATGGGTCACGGATGATGCCCGATCTGTTATTTTATCGTTATGGCTGTTACTAAAGGCCATAACGGTCAATAACGGTTTTCGTTCTTTATGGAATATCTTAGAAAGTACTAGGCCGATCTCTCTAAAAATTTGTAGGCATGTTCATTATGGGTAATGGATGACGCCCGATGTGTTATTTTACCGTTATAGCCGTTACTAACGGCTATAACGGCCTATAACGGTTTTTCTTCTATATAGAATATCTCAGTAAGTACGTGGCCGATCTTTCTGAAAATTTGTAGGTATGTTCATTATGGGTCACGGATGATGCCCGATGTTTTAGTTTACCGTTATAGCCGTTACTAACGGCTATAACGGCCCATAACGGTTTTTCTTCTTCATGGAATATCTCAGAAAGTACTTGGCCGATCTTTCTGAAAATTTGTAGGTATGTTCATTATGGGTCACGGATAATGCCCGATGTGTTATTTTAGCGTTATAGTTGTTACTAACGGCTATAAGGCCCATAACAGTTTTCTTCTTTATGGAAAATCTCAGAAAGTACTTGGCCGATCTTTCTGAAAATGTGTAGGTATGTTCATTAAGGATCACAGATGATGGCCGATGTTTAATAGAATAGCCGTTACTAACGGCTGTAACGGCCCAAAACGGTCTTTCCTCTTTATGGAATATCTCACGCGTACTCAAGATAAACTGGGAGTACGTTCATATGCTTTGCATCTTGTTTTCTTTGTCTTTGTCTGGCTTCCATTGCTTTTCTTCTAATTTGTTCTTTCATTCTTTTGTGTGTGCGTGTGTGTGTGTGTGTGTGTGTGTGTGTGTGTGTGTGTGTGTGTGTGTGTGTGTGTGTGTGTGTGTGTGTGTGTGTTTCTTCGTTCCTTTTTTTCTGTTTCGCCTCCCTTGCTTTCCTTCTCATTTGTTATTTCATTCTTTTCTACTATCGATTTGCTTTGATCTGAGACTTGAGAGCGATAATGGTGATGCCCGTAGCATGTAATTCGTTTCTAAGGTGTTTGCTTAATTCTATTTTAAAATGTGGGTTACATTTCCTTGTGCAAGCTTTCTCTCTGTTTATCTTTTTGTTTGCTTGTCTATTATCGTTTCGTTTTGTTTACAGGTGCTGATAGTTTTACGTGCTTCACAGAAAAAGATGCAGGGGTCACATGTGACAAATCTTGTAGCGAGCGAATCGGTAAGTGTGCGTGTGTGTGCGTGTGTGTCTGTCTGTCTGTCTCTCTGTGTGTTTGTGTGTGTGCGTGCGTACGTGCGTACACGTGCACACATTGTACGTGTGCGTGTGTGTCTGTGTCTCTTTGTCTGACTGTTGTGGTCGTCACTTAACAGTTGTGACTTTTAAGCCAAAGAAATCTAAATAATGCAAAGTGAATTCAATCCAAACAACTGAAAATGCTATGGATTTGTTTGTATCTTGCTGTTCGGGAATGATCTGATTCGCCGTAGAATCTGTGTACTGCAGATCGTTACTCATGGTGAGACACGTTACTATAATTCAATTTTGGTGCGTTGTTTTATTGGAGTGCGCTACTATCTTGTATTGCGCTGCGTTACCGTCCTTTTATTGCAAATCATTACCATTCTTTCTTTAGCAGTCTGTATTACTCTCTTCTTATAGCAGTATGTCCTTGTTGTTTTATTGCGATGCGTTACTGTTAAGTTTATCACACTGCATTACTATCCTTTTATTACACCTTGTAACTATACCGTTATTGCGGAGCATTACAATCATTTCATTGCTGTAATCTTATTATTCTGTTATTTATGACCGTTCCTATCCTAATGTTGCAGTGCGTTACTACTCTTTCTTTTCAGTACGTTCCTTTCATTGCATTGTATATCTATCAGTTTATTGCCGTTGCTTTATCATCATTTCATTGCGGTGCATTACTGTCCTTGTGCTGCAGTGCATTCCAGTCCTTTCACTGTGGTGCATTACTATTCTTTTACTGCAGAGGGTCACGATCCTTCTGTTGCATTGCGCTACTATCCTTCATTGCAGTGTGTTACCAACCTTCTGCGATGATGCGTTTACGTGTTTCTGTCCATTCCTTGCGGGTGCGATTCTCTCCTTTTATTGCGGTGCGTAACTATCTGTTTACTGCAGTGCCTTTATTTTCTTTTTACCGCGGTACTTTAGTATCTTTTTACAGTGGCACCTTGCTATCTTTTTACTGTAGTACCTAACTGTCTTTTTACAGCGGAACCTAACTGTCGCGTTCATACTGGATCACTATCCTGTCTGTGAATTACCCCCATATCACGCAAGCCGGACATCGACACGCCGGTGTTTGGAATGCGGGAGGGGTTGGGTAGCCAGACTCTGCCTGATGAGACAAATTTTTCGATTACGGACCAGCCATTGCTGGTGTTTGTCGGTCTGCCCAGCCCCAAAGGACGGCGACAGCGTGATCGGTCTACGCTATCGATCAGCTGTAATACAAGTGGATCAAAGTCTGGAGTCCTTTGGGGCTCGGTCTTCGTGAGAGCCTCAAAGTCAATTTCTCTTCACTGTTTCTGTGTGGCGGCGTGCTTGTTCGGTGAATGTTCGGGAAGACCTAGGATTCAAACACTTGTTAGATATTGTGATCCTTTGAAGAACTCTTTTGTATGTTAATTGGGTTTGGGGAAAAGAAAAGGGGAAAGAGGATATTCACAGACACTGAGGATAAGTTGAAGCAGAATGAAAAAAGAACATGTCAATGCAACACAAAACAGAGAGATAGACAGACAGACAGAGAGGCAGAGAGAGAAAGTGCTGGCTTTTTGCTGGCATAGATTTTGATAGTGTACATGAGCCCGTGCACTGTGAGCGGTCGGCGTGAACGC
>CM031595.1:81480418-81487918 GCA_018398815.1 Conus ventricosus | reverse complement strand
AGTGTTGTTTAAAGAGTGAAAATGAGTTAAAGTGTTTGATTAAAGAGAGTGGAATGGAGTGAAAGATTTTATTAAGGAGAGTGAAGGGAGTGAAAGTGTTGTTTTGAGGAGATGGAATGGAGTGAACGTGTTGCTTAAAGAGAGTGAAATGGAGTGAAAGTGTTGTTTGAGAGTGGAAGGAGTGAAAGTGTTGCTTAAAGAGAGTGAAAGGGAGTACAAGTGTTTTTTAAAAAGAGAGTAGAAGGGAGTGAAAGTGTTGTTTGAGAGTGGAATGGAGTTAAAGTGTTGTTTAAGGAGAGGGGAAAATGGAGTGAAAGTGTTGTTTAAGGAGAGTGGAATGGAGTGAAAGTGTTGTCTAAAGAGAGTGGAATGGAGTAAAAAGTGTTGTTTAGAGTGGAAGGGAGTGAAAGTGTTGTTTGAGGAGAGTGGAATGGAGTGAAAGTGTTGTTTGAGGAAGTGAAATGGAGTGAAAGTGTTGTTGAGAGTGAATAGGGTAAAATGTGTTAAGGAGAGTGGAATGAGTGAAAGTGTTGTTTAAGGAAGAATGAGTGAAAGTGATTGTTTAAAGAGAGTGAATGAGTGAAAGTGTTGTGTTGAGAGGAATGGAGTGAAAGTGTCGTTTAAGGAGAGTGGAAGGAGCGAAAGTGTTTGTTAAAGAGAGAAATGGAGTGAAAGTGTTGTTTGAAGGAAATGGAGTGAAAGTGTTGTTTGAGGAGAGTGAATGGAGCGAAGTGTTGTTGAGGAGAGTGAATGGAGTGAAAGTGTTGTTGTGAGAGTGGATGGAGTGAAAGCGTTGTTTGAGGAGAGTGAATGAGTGAAAGTGTGTTTAGGAGTGAATGGAGTGAAAGTGTGTTTAGGAGAGTGGAATGGAGTGAAATGTTGTTTGAGAGAGTGAAATGGAGTGAAAGTTGTTTGAGGAGAGTGGAATGGAGTGAAAGTGTTGTTAAAGAAGTGGAATGGAGTGAAAGTGTGTTTGAGGAGAGTGGAATGGAGTGAAAGTGTGTTTTGAGAGGAATGGAGTTAAGTGTGTGTTTGAAGGGATGATTGGAGTGAAGTGTTTTTTAAAGAGAGTGAAATGGAGTGAAATTTGTTTAAAAGGGGAATGGAGAAAGGGGTTTTTTTGAAAGTGAAATGGATGAAAGTTGTTTAAAGGGGAATGGAGGAAAGGTTTTTAAAAGAGGGGAAATGGAGTAAAGTGTTGTTAAAGAGGGAAATTTGGGGAAAAGTGTTTTTGAGGAGAGGGAATGGGGAAAGTTTTGTTTGAGGGGAGAGGAAATGGAGTGAAAGTGTTTTTTTTAGGGGGGAAATGGAGTAAAGTGTTTTAAAAGGATGAAATGGGGGAAAGTGTTTTTAAAAGGAGTGAAAGGGGGGGAAAGTTTTGGGGTTTGAGGAGAGTGGAATGGAGTGAATGTGTTGTTTAAAGTGGAATGGGGGGGAAAGTGTTTTTTTTAGGGAGGGGGAATGGATGAAAGGGGTTTTTTTAGGGGAATGGGGAAAGGGTTTTTGGATGGAATGGTAAAAAGTGTTGTTGGGGGAAGGGGAAGGGATGAAAGTTTGATTAGGAAGGGGAATGGAGTGAAATTTGTTTTGCGGAAGGGGAATGGAGTGAAAGGTTTTTAAAGGTGGAATGGGAAAAAATGTTGTTTGAGGAAGGGGAAGGGAGTGAAAGGTTGTTTAAGATGGAAGGAGTAAACCTGTTTTTTGGGGGAGAGTGAATGGAGTAAAACTGTTTTTGAGGAAGTGGAATGGAGTGAAAGTTTTGTTTAAAGGGAAATGGGTAAAACGTTTTTTGGGGAGAGGAAAGGGAGAAAATCTTTTGCTTGAGGAGGGGAAAAAGGGGAAAAAAATTTTGTTTGAGGAGAGGGGAATGGAGTAAAACTATTGTTTGAGACAATGGAATGGAAAATTTTTTTTTTTCATAGAGAGTGGAACGGAGGGAAGCTGACTGTGGGAGGAGAATGGAATTTGCTGGCACAGATAGTGACCTGATAACAGGAAGTGAACAAAATAAATGACCGCGGGTAGTGGGGGAATTAGGGAAGTGCAGAAATTTAAAAGATTGGTGGGGTGGGGAAAGTGGAACTATTGGTATAGACGAGTGGACTTGATTAGTGGGAGTGATGAAATTTTTTAATTGCGTGGAGGACGGTGAAGTAAGGTTCCGTGGTCAGCATCGACAAGTTTGGCGCCGTATTGTATGGAAGGAATCAGAGAGGAGACTCGGTGAGAAGGGTGGTGCGGGATGGGGAACAATTGAATTAAGGGGAGCGAGTCGAGATACGGTGATGGAGAATGTTTAACCGAAAGAGACTGTCCTGTCTGTTCCTCCAGCATTAAATGTTACAGTTATCTCTGGAGATTTATGTTTTGTGTGCATGTCGTGAACACACTACTTTTTCTCTTCTTTTTTTTTTCTTTTTTTTCGGGGAGGGGTGGGGGATATGTTTCGTATAGCGGCCTTTGTTTACCCCGTATGAGTTCAAAATACTTTTGGTTTGTTTCCTTATGTCTGATTCACGTTTGGTTTAAATCTGCTAGGAATCGTACTCATCAAATAAGGTCAGTTAAAAAAAATCTTTCTGACTCAAAGATAGGGCGTGACAGAAAGATTTCCTCACCGATAGAGAGAAAAATGATTTACGTGCTCAGGTTCTGCAGTTTCTTGTTAAAGTAAAGTCCTATTGCCTTTAAACGTAGAGGGCACGGAATTTTAGAAGCGGAGCCTTGTCCTCTCTATTTTTGTCGCCTCCTGTACCGCATATGATGCCCGTATAAATAGCCGGGCGGACGGAGGATTTTCAAACCGTAAAAATCTGACCCTACGGGTGGTTCGAACTCATAACCGTCAGCTGCGTCTCCAAACGGTCTAGCCATTCGACAAGAGCTTCTGGGCAATGTGGGTGAATGTTCACAAAGAAAACCCCAAAATGCTCTGCTTTAAGAAGCGGAAGGCAGACAAGCTAAAAATATGGTAAAAAGAAGAAGCGTTGGCACGTAAGAAAATACCTTCTAAAAAATGTCAGAGGCAGCAGACTGCCGTTTAAAGCATCGATCCTTACAGAAACATGCAGAGGATGTGTGGTCAACACTCATGGAAAAAGATATACATCCATAGCCGGTGCAGACATACGGATTCAATTACATTGCTGATGAGCCTGACGGAATTCGACAAAATGGCTATGTCGGTGTTCACTAATTAATTCGGGCTTCGATAGAATTGTGATGAAAAATGTGGTGCATTTATTGTCCTATATCCTGTTTCAATGATGCTGTGCGAATGGTCATCATGTTTCATGTCCTACGTCGTTCTGTGCTTTTAGAATGTTCCTTAGAAGAAAAGAAGCTTGCTTACAGAAGTACAAAGAATAACCTCCTGTCGTCTATCTTCACAATTTCTTGTTTTATTTCTCTTCTCTTCTTTTGTTTCTAAAACCTGTCTCGCCCTGTCTTATATTTCCATGCGCAGTCCCGTCTATTCTGGTTCCCTCCAGCTCGCTTGTTTTGTTTGTCCGCTCCTCTGTTGATTTTTTGTCATGTCCTGTCCTTTTTTGTCCCTTCCTGTCGCTTTTGTGCTGCAGAATCCATTCCTGCCTTTTTCCCTTTTTTCCTGTACTGCATTGCTGTTTTATAGCTTGCATGGCTTTTGTTGGTTGCGTTGTTTTACGGTCGGATCATTTGTTATCGACATCGAACTCCAGATAAATAAAACATTGTTTATGCCATCGGTATTTATCATTAGAATACATGTGCAAGTGAGGGGGAAAAAACGGAGAGCCGGTGGGACTAGAAAGAGAGGCGTGGAAAGGATTAAGAAATAGACGAATGGAATATACGGTTTGCCAGTTCCAGAACAGACCATTTTGAAAGAGACAGTATTTTCCCAAATAAATGAAATTCGGGACCTGAAATAATAATTTTTCAATGTTTTTTCTCAAGTAAAGACTCAGTTGTGCATATTGATGTAAAGTTGCTCAGGTTTGTTTTATTTCTGGGTTTTTTTTCTTGTTTTGTTTCTGATACAGGCGTGATTGATTTCAGTACAATATTTCGTAGCTCCAGAATTGAAAACTCGCCTGAATGCTGAACTTCTGGTGCCTCTGCGAAACTTTCGTGCATTTTACGGTTGTTTTTGGCAATTACAGAGCCAGGTTTTTTCCCTTTCTTTTTATTGCGTTTTTTTAATGCTGTCTCTCGTCTGTGTCTGGAGAAGACGTTGTATCGAAAATATACTTGTTTGTTTTGAACTGTGTATTCAAAAGCGTTACATTGTTATTTCTTCCACGCTTTCTTTGTTTACTGAGTTTCTCCTCTGCCCCTTCCCTCCCGTGAAATTCCAGAATTCCCGCATCTAAAATCCAATTTCGATGTGTTCATGCCATTCGAAGTTGAAACTTGTTTGACCGGCCATCTCATCCTGAACTTTTGTCTTGGTATTGAAGAGGCCTAGATGGCCGCCGTGCCGGTCTTTCGTGTTGTCCGTCACCTCTTCGGTCCTCTCTCTGTCTTACTTGACGTCTCGCTGTCCCCCAATTATTGCAACTAGTCTGGCTCTTCTCCTATCTGGCTGTGTCAGACACTCTTATTCTCACATCGCTGCCGTTTGAACACGCTTCATCAAGGTTCGGTCCTGGACTCTCCACTACTTCGTACTAGATCAGAAGGCGGTCGTAAGGGTTCCTGGATAGAAAAGAAGAAAATGAAACTTTCCCTAGGGCGCCAATCGCGCGCGCGCGCGCACACACACACACACACACACACACACACACACACACACACACCACACACACACACACACACACACACACACACACACGCACACACACACACACGCACGCACGCACGCACGCACGCACGCACCCCACCCCCCCCTCTCCCACACACACACACACACAGAGTCTTCCATTAGCTTTTCTCATCATTCAAAAACTGTTAAACGGTGACCCCCTTAAACCGAAACAACTATAGATAGATAACAACGAAATACTTGGAAACGTTTTCTGCTGCATATTAAACAAAATATCTGATTATCTCGAAGACAATTATCTGTTAGCTTAATAACGAGCTGGATCAAAATTCAAAAAAATCTTCTAGAACAACTGACCACGTTTTTATTCTTAAAAATATAATTCCCAATATATCAAATGACAGAAAGGGTAGATTATACAGTGCTTCGTTGACTTTCAGAGAGCCTTTGATAAGTTTGGCATGAAGCTCTACTCACTAAACTATACAGAACAAGAATCAGGCCATTATTTCAAAATAATGAGATAAACGTACCATAACATTAAAATGTGTTTAAAGACAACAGACGAATTAACCGTAAGATACCATTACTGAACGTGTTCTTCAAGGAAACACGCTGAGCCCAACACAGTATGACCTACTTTTAAACAACCGTCCAAACTGTATGCTAAGCAATGATTCTCCCGACTGAAATACAATCAATGGCACCAAAATTCCGGGGGGGGGGGGGGGGGGGGGGGGGGGGGGGGGGGGGGGGGGGGGGGGGGGGGGGGGGGGGGGGGGTGGGGGGGGCTTAACCTGCAGATGAGCTGGTGATCCCCTCCTTCAAAGCTTGGCTACATATACGTTAAATAAGCTTTATGAGTACTGTAGCGAATGGGGTTTAATATAAAAGAAAAAAAAAAATATTGTAATGTTCACAAAAAAATAGCATTATCATAAAGTACCCCTCGTATTCAGATATTGGTCTAATATCATACAGATTACAAGCCAGTGCAAATATCTCGGGGTCATTTTCCATAAAAATAATAGATTTACGTGGGCACAACAGCATCTGGCAAGGCAAGCGAACAAAGCACTGTTCACCCTGAGAAAGACAATTAAAGTTGAAATCATATGTAAGGACTTACCTCTACGATGTTGATCATACCAGTATCAGCTTATGGCGCGGAAGTATGGTTCCTTCATGCATACCACATCAAGAGTGGCCATCCTTTTCCACCGAGGCCTGTCCCAAGCATTCCTACATGGAAAACTATGTACAAAATTTCGCAAGAACCTTCTAGGCCTGGAGAAAGAAAATGCAACGGATCTCGCAACATTAGCGGAACTTTTGTCCTTTCCATATCATCCCACAGTTAATGTGTCTTACACTTGGCTTTTGGTTGCACATAACACAAGCAGACAACGTGTCCTACCTTAAACAGACATATATCAGCATTGTTGTTCAAAATATAGAAACACCTTCCAATCCTTGGTTAAAACTTATCCGAAATGTTCAACATCAACTGGGAATAAATCATATTTGGGAAAAATCAGTCAACCCTTAGTACATGGAGAGCCGTTGAAAACAAATTAGAATCCAAGTAAGTAGACTTCTACAAATGTCAAAAGAAGTATTTCAAGACTAAGCTTTTACAACAAAATTACTGACAATTATCGTCTAGAACCACACACAATAAACGTTAAAAACTTTGAGCATACGCGTGATCTCGGTGGACGGTCAGTGGTAACGACGTAGAAAAGGGCATATACACGAACGCTTCAAGAGAAGACAAACAAAAAAGCTCAGAATGTGGTATGTTCGAAGATGAAACTCACTTTCTGGTACGAGCTGTTAAGCCTGAAATTTACAGAACATGTATAAAGAAAAAAAGAAAGAAAAAAACACCAGATCCAAACCTGTATAAACTTTGCCCAAATGCAGTGCTCGGCAGTGACGACCCACAGATCAAAATATGTCCATGATCACATGTCTCCCTATGCGGGTGCAGATGACTTGTTATCTAAATTTCAATTATCATTTGTCATAACTCTGATACTCTGATGTTGTGTCTTTAGACAGGAGTTCTCGTGACAATTAAAGTCTGAGTCACGCACACACACACACACACACACACACACACACACACACACACACACACACACACACACACACACATAGACACACACAGACACACGCGCACACAGACACACACACACGCACGCACGCACGCACACACACGCACGCACGCACGCACACACGCGCACACACACACACAAACACACACATACACACGCGCGCGCACGCACGCGCACACACACACACACACACACACACACACACACACACACACACACACACACACACACACACACACACACACACACACACATACACACACGCGCGCGCGCAAACGCGCGCGCCTGTTCCTCCATCACTTTACACCCAACCCAGAAAAGATAGAAACGAAAAGGAAAAACAGCCGATTTCGTGGCCGAGTTGACAAGTTGGACACTTCTCCCCTTGCTTCCTCCTCGCCTCTTAAACCCTTTCTTTTTCTTTCTTTCTTTCTTTCTTTCTTTTTTTTTTCCCTTATCTTTTCAATCTTCTTCAGAGAGTTGACCAACACAGTTAGTGTTTGCTTCAGGTTCTGTTCCTGCCACCATTTCCTTCACCCTATCAACTACCCCCCACCCCACCCCCCACCTCCACCCCCATCTATCCGCTCCCTCCCAACCTTCTTCCCAAACTCTGCAGTTGTCATTTTTCAGTTG
>CM031595.1:81462918-81465418 GCA_018398815.1 Conus ventricosus | reverse complement strand
CTTTTTTTTTTTTTTAACGACCCCTCACCCCCACGCTCCCTCCTCCACACCCCCCCCCCCTCCACTCTTGACCCACGCCCCTCTCATACGTTTCAGGTCAGTCGTGGCTTGTGAAATAGCCTTTTGAATGAGACGAAAGGCGGAGGTCGGACTCGTGCAACATGCAAGAGACAATGTTCGGAAGTCTGCAAGGGAGGTAATCAGTGGTAGAGCTCACCTTCGGCAAGAATGAACCCGAGGCTGTTTTTACATGGGGCCTATCCCGTTTGTAGGCACCCCGAACGCAATGTTGTCCTTATCAATCAGCGTAACAGCTCAACCAGAGGATGAAAATGCCAAAACATGGTGTGAAGCGGTGCGCCTCCAATGCAGACAGTCGATAATGCCGATCGTTGTTCTGTCGCCGTTGGCTTCAATCAAATATTTGATTCTCTGGCTATTTGTTTGACCCATGTCACTGTAATTGCAATGGAGTTTTCCCCCAGGATCAAGGGGCTGTTGAATACGTAAGAAAGAACCCAGGGCAGCAAAAGGCCGTGACGCTGGCTGGAAAATCCAGTCTGCTAGGCAACGAAAAACAAACTCAGACTGCGGAGGGGCAAAAAAAAAAAAAAAAAAAGGGGGGGGGGGGGGCTCTATACTATGTCACAGTATGTGCAATGATTTTTTTTTTACATAAAATGTGTAATAGCGTTAATTAATGTGGCGACACGCTCTGCCCGCTTGGAAGAGCCATCCGAATTTCTCACAGAAAAATCCGGCAGTCGTGAAGGCAGGTGCCTTCACGTAATGCGGTGCACTCTTAGCAAATTCGGCCCAAAATCACGCATGCTTGTGGTACAATACGAAGCAGTCTTGCATACCCATCATCAAAAAAGAGGGAAGGGGGTAAAGAGGCTGTCGCTGTACTTCGGCAATAGAGTTTCTCGAGCAGAATTTCCCAGCCGGATTTCAGTTCTTGTACAAAACAGCCAGGAAAGTGCGCTATTAAAGCCTGTTCCGCGTGGTTATTTAGTATGTGCATGGACCGTGAACTAAAGTATTTTTTTAAAAATTGAAAAAGGAGATGGCGCTTCATCTACACGTTCTTCGCAAAATAAAGCTATGAGAAACCATAGGGAAAAAAAAATAATGCCCCGAGTGAGGATCGAACTCACGACCTTCAGATCGCTCTGTTTCAGTGATTATGAGACTGACGCGCTACCTACTGCGCTATCGAGGCACTGTTAGCGGAGGAGTATCCGCAATTAATATTACTGAGGCTGCATCGTGGCACAGATGGTTTGAAGGAACAAAATGTGTGTGACACTGAAAGATAACTGTAGCCTAACCCTATTTTACAAATCGTGAAACAGTGCGCACACATACATTTATATGATGGATTTGACAGAGAGATAGGACAGCGTTGTAGCTTATTACCATTAGGCCTACACAAAGTCAAAAATGTTTCTCCGAGCTCGAGTCCGGTCACTCACTGACTCAGTAAACGTTCTGAACCGTAGGTGTGTGTGTGTGTGTGTGTGTGTGTGTGGCGTGTGCACTTTTTTTTTTTTTAATTCTGTGCCACATTGCACCAGGGAAGACCACTTTCCTGCGTTGCACCCAGCCCGCTCATTCCGAATCCCCGTGCACAGCCACAGCCCGGCCCGGCCCGCCGCAGCCCCGACACCGGCAAACCTACCCGCAGTCTTTTCACAGGTCTGAACCGAGTGACTGCCGTGCATCTGTAGAACAGTCCTGAAGCTTTCTCGCAGCCTGCCTGCAGTCTTAGCACATCTTATCGTCACACTAGTAGATCTACTAGTTTATGCAGTCGACAAAAACTAGCAGAGGGTGCAAAAGGGAAGGGGGGGAGAAAAGCATAGATGGACACACAGAGTGCTGACGGATTGATGTCCCCTTTTCTCTTTCTGTTCTTGATACACCCTATTTTGCAAGCGAAGTCAATTATATTATTTTCACAACTGCTCTCTCTCTCTCTCTCTCTCTCTCTCTCTCTCTCTCTCTCTCTCTCTCTGGGAGAGGACTTGATGTCAAAAAAGCACATCAGAAATATAGAATTTGTCTTGTCTTTTCTTGTCCTGTCTTGTCTCTCTCTGTGCGCCTGAAATTGAAATGGTTCAATACGCTCGAAAATTTTCTCTGACTGGCGATCTCTTTTTGTGCATGAAAAGCAGTAGGCTACATGTTGACTTTTCTGAGCTCCCCGATGTAGGCCTACGGAAAAAATACCGCAAGCCAGGGGAGCCTCGACATTTTTTTCAGAAGAAACTTTGAAAATAGTCTCTGTGTAAATGGTATATTCATCTTGAAGTTGCATGTGTGTGCGAGGTGTGGACTTGTAGGAACGGTAGAAAAAAGAATGGGGGGAAGGGGGGGGGGAGAGACGGTGAAGGGCGAAGGTGGTGGCCACCCCTCCACCCCCCACCTCCCACCCACCCATGTGTCTGGAAAAGTCAAGGGGTGGAGTTGAGCGAAATTTACCCGTCCCCCGCCCCCG
>CM031595.1:81452918-81455418 GCA_018398815.1 Conus ventricosus | reverse complement strand
GGGTTGGGGTGTCTGTGCATGTGTCTTTGTGCTTCCATGTATATTTTGTTACTGAAATAAGTGATTCGTTATTTACTTTGTTATCGTGCCCAAAACATAGACCTTGAAATTTTCTGCTAAAAAATTTTATTCCATATTTTATAAGAAAAAATAAGAAGAGAGAGAGAGAGTGGAGAGAGGAGAGAGAGAGAGAGAAGAGAGAGAGAGGAGAGAGAGAGAGAGAGAGAAAGAAAAGAAAGAGAGAGAGAGAGAGAGTGAGAGAGAGAGAGAGAGAGAGAGAGAAGAGAGAAGAGAGAGAGAGAGAGAGAGGAGACCCTCCTTCAATTAGCTAGATTATGTTTGTAACTTGCAGATATCGAGCAAACACAGTGTGTGCAAATCAAAAATAAATGAGCGAGTACTTAATGTGCTAGTCAGCTTGTCAATATTCTAGGGTTTGGAGGTGGGGGAAGGATGACCGAAAACAGACACTGGATTAGTTTCAACAATACTATCTTCTTCCGTAGTTTTTTTTATGCTTGTTTCCTTTGCTGAATAACAAAACATCTTAAACCTGAAATAGAATGGTTTTGTGCTTTAGTTCTTATCATTCTGACGGTCTTAGGATGTGAAGATTTTTTGTCCCACAAGATTTCATGTTTCATTCAAAACCTGTGGAAAATCGAGTTCTAGAGAACACCCAAACAATTTGCAAACACTGAAAAAGACTGTCTGATTTTATATCATACAGGAGGGTTTTCCCAAATTCATTCACAAAATAATAGATGACATAGAGCCAGACGGGTTAATTCAAAAACAGTTATTTTAAGAAAAAAGTATGCTGACAAGGTTGTTAAAAACCCAAAAGAAGTATTCTTTTAAGGGAGTATAAAATGGATCTATCTGCGGTCAGACTCCTTAAGCTTTCATCAGGGTTTACCTAGAGTTACTCAATAAGATATGCTTATTTCCCTTTGAAGTTTATCCAGATCATAATAATAATAGAAATATTTCGCCTGCCAAGCATCAGAGGCTAAACCAGTTTTGTTCTTGACTGAAGAATTAATGCTAACATGTTCGACATAGACCCTTTGTGCACTCAAAAGTCAGATGACTGAGTCAAGTTGAGTACGAGGTTTTTTTGTTGTTTTTTTTTCCTTCCACGAAGATAGCAGACCACTTCGACGAAACATACCTCTGATCCTATTGTTAAAATTTTGAAATCGAAAAACTTCAATCGAGAGCAACCCGACATGCTCTCTACCTGGTGCAGGTTGAAGGCATCGTGCTTGCTATATTCTTGCTTCCTGGTCGCCTTATTGAGCGGATGATCAACTTAGAATTGATTGACAGATTGAAGGCTTGTTGATTTTTTGTCTTGAAACATTATTTGTGACAGGTGCTGGTTTCCGCAGATCACATGTGGCTATTTTTAGGACCCGCCTTGGGCATTATAGGGGTAAGGCGTGGCATGAATGCGTCCTTTGTTTTTTTCCCCATTTCTGTCTGTCTGTCTGTCTGTTTATCTCTGAGATCACGTGCCTGTGTCTGTCAGTGTGCAGTGAGTAAAGATATGTTTGTTTGTTTTTCTTTTGGACTTAGATATTTTGCTCGTTGCTATTTCTAACTTTTTAACTATTTTTGTGAATTCGGTTTGCTATGCGTAATATCACAGCACTGTAAAAAACCGCGTTAAATGCATTGTTTTATTCTCTCTCTCTCTCTGAATGTTTTATTCTCTCTCTCTCTCTCTCTCTCTCTCTCTCTCTCTCTCTCTCTCTCTCTCTCTCTCTCTCTCTCTCACGCGAAATCCGCTGGCATGTACACTCACGCACATGAATGCATTCACGCACACCTACACTTATCCGCCCTCCCTCTGTCCCTACTCCCGCCTCATCCACAAGGACGCGCGTACGAGCACAGAGAGGAGAGAGAGAGAGAGAGAGAGAGAGAAGAGAGAGAGAGAGAGGAGGGAGAGAGGGAGGGGGAGAGAGAGGAGAGAGGGAGGGAGGGGGAGAGAGAGAGAGAGAGAGAGAGGGAGGGGGAGAGAGAGAGAGAAGAGAGAGGAGGGAGGGAGGGGAGAGAGAGAGAGAGAGAGAGAGATAGACAGACAGACAGACAGATTATTATCAGGATGATCAGTATACCTGACATCGATGTACGCATGTTTCAGATCACCATTCTGGTTCTCATTTTTGCGGCCAAGGAACACAACGAAAATTCTTACACAAACAGCGAAAAGACCAACAAAATCATCACGTAAGATGTCTGTACCTCTGGATGCGTAAGAAAGTGGTAGTGTCTTAAGCAATGTTGCTGTCGTTACAATGTCAGTGTCAGGTAGTTTTAATACTTTTGATAACTTCGTGGGCTTTGCCGTGTGTGTAATATGTCTGTGATGTCTTTTTTGCGTGCCACTATGTGGTATTTGTCAAAAAATCGATTACCACTCCTTTGAACTTGCTTAATGTTTAACGTTTATCTGTCCCGATATCCTTCATCAAAAATGATTAACGGTTGA
>CM031595.1:81422198-81452818 GCA_018398815.1 Conus ventricosus | reverse complement strand
CAAAAAAACAAAAAAAAAAAAAAAAAAAAAAGCCAGTGTTTTTGGGAAGAAAAGCGTCCATAGCCTACCCATTCATTATCGTTTTGAATTTCATTAAAAAAAATTTTTGACGGGATTTGGTACACAATACGTAGGGAAATGAATGTTTTAAAAACCCGAGAAAATGGATAAGTACCCACGGTTTTCCCAACCAAACTTTTACTCCAAAAACCCCGCCTAAGGACACATTTTTCAAAGAGTCTTTGTGCAGCGACACCGGTCGAGTTAAAAGTAAACAACAGGACAATTTGCGTTGGCTTGCAGGGTCACAATTTGTTTTGAATTCTCTCTTCTCGTTGAATCGCTTCTGATGAAAGGGACTGGATCACTTCCTAACGAAAGAGAATGTAAAACATACGTTTTTTTCCCAAAGAAATGTGACGTGGAAACCCGGGGACATTCTGAATTTTTACAACACAGCAGTCGAACTCCCGCGGCCCCCGGGGCTGTCCCATTTAAAAACAGTATGATTACCTGCTAAAGTTTCTGTGGGGGGAGACAGCGATGGGGGGGAAAGGGGGCTTCTAAGGGAAATGGAAGATGGTTGCTTCGAATCCCGTATGGATACTCACAAATGGTATGCAAGCAATGTTTGTACATAAGTACGAAACTGGGGGGAAGGGGATGGGGTTGGCTGAGGGTTGATCCCCAAAACCAACCTTTTTCCCTTTAAAAATAGGTCGTTGGGCCCCGTGGGTTTTAAATCATATCACAGTGTTTTACTGTTGTGCTAGTGTAAAGTATGTATTAATGTTTTAAGGGGGATGGGGAAGTTTTTTACCATGATCATGGGGTTTTTAATTTTTTAATTTGGTTTGTGATATTTTTTCAGGAAAAAAGGGGCTGCAATCGGGGAAATTATTTTTTCAGATCTGTTTGATCGCCTTTTGATTTTTTTTCAGTGTTTTGTTGTAATCGTTTTTCATTTTAATCCTCAGAGAATTTTTTGTCTATATCACTGGTGTGAAGGGGTGTGTGTATGTGTGTGGGGCACACACTGGGTGTGCATGTACTGGTGTGTGTTGGTTTATCAAGGTAAATAAGACAAAAGGGAAATTTAAGGAAAAAAATTTTACAATGTGATTAAAAAAAGAGGGATTCGGGATTTTTTTTCAGTTTAGTTACACACACCACAACACACACACAACACACAACACAACGTGCCACACACACACACACACACAGGATATCACCTACTCTTCACCAATGGGTCACAACATACATCAAAGTACCACCAACCAAAATACCATGACCAATCGCCTTTCCACACACCCAACAGACACGCATACAAACATGCATGAAAATCTGGGATCTCCCCACCAGTAACCAAATTCAAATTATTCATTAAATTTATTCTTTTGTTTTTAGAGAAAACTACAACGGGATCAAAGGATGTCAATGTAACACTTTTAACATAGAGTCTCATCTTTGGCTGTTGTGTGAGTAAAAGAAAAATGAAATAATGAATTTGGAAGCCCCGACAAAAAAGCAAAAAAGAGCGATCTAGTTATTTTTCTATGTAAAGCGCATCTTTTCACTTTTGATTCAACCAAGTATGGCTGTTGTGTTGTGCAGATGAAGCAATTCAGTATTTGGTCAAGTCCATGTCGAGCAAATTTTTTAACACAGCCGTTTAAACTTCATCATGTTTATTTCATTTTCAGACAGGATGCAAGTTGTTTTTTTTTTTCCTCCTATACTTGCACTTTCAGTGCCCATAATTTCTAATAGACACCAGACTGGATATTTTTACCATCTAGATATCTCGAGGGGGCACAAGGAAACTTTAGTTGGTTGTGGAAATTTTGTATGACTGACCTTGTGAAAAGTCAGTGAAATTTGTGTCAAGTGACCAGTACAGAAATGAGTCATTGCAAGTGTAATTTTTTTTTTTTTTTTATGAGCATTGTTTAAACAAAAAAAATTGACCAACATCTTTTAATTTTCTCTGCCCACACCCCTGTTATTCCACTTTCACAGAAAACACCATGCACTTTGCTGCAAATGCACACATGTTTAATGTTTCGCAGGCATTGCACATGTTTTTGCATGCACAACCAAACACACACACCCCCAAATGTCTCCCCTCACTTTTCCTTTTCTACCCACACACGCAAAACCCCACACACCCCACACAACACCACACACACCACACACACACCACACCACCACCACACACTCACTCCTCTTTCTCTTTATGTCTCACCAAAATTCTCTCTCTCTGCCCTTTTTCCCCCCCCCTCTCTCTCTCCCCCTCCCCTCCCCCTCTCGGGTCTAAACCCCTTTCACCATTTTTTAATTGCATTTGTGACTTACTAACTCTGAAGTTTTTCAGGGTGGGGGTCACAAAAGATGGGGGGGCCAGGGCTTCCCTGAAACCCAAACCCGGGGTCGGGGGATAGTGCCTTGGGGGCTTTTTATAAAAAGGGGCAAATTTCCCTCTGTGAAAAAATACAAAATTTTATTGTCAAAAATTTTAAAGATCTTTTTTTTTAGATAAAAATTTTGGGGGCCTTTTCTGGTAGGAAAAAAAGAGAAAAAGGACGGGTAAATTGTAACTTGCAAACCCAAATTTTCAACATTTTGCGGGTTTTTCCATTTTAAAACATTTCCCTGAGTCCATTTTCGGGAAACTTCCCTTTATCCATTTTAAAAACACTCCTGAGCCCATTTTCAACATTTCCTGATCCATTTTCATTTCCCCTGGCCGTTTCTTTGGGTGCTAAACTTTTGCGAGCCCATTTGCCCAGAATTTTACCCAGATTTCAAAAAAAGAAAATTATCAGACGGGAAAAATGAACTGAAAGGAAAAAAATTTAACAGTTGTGAATTTACTTTCTGTCAAGGGGGTCAAGTGTGTATGTTGGGTACATTTTGGTGAATCAAGTCCCAAAAGGAAAGAAAATTTATGTTTAACTAAACGGGAAAAAATATTTTTTTTTTTTATTATTTTTTTTTACTTTTTTTGGGGAAAAAACCCCTTGTACAAAACACCTCAGACACAATGAACTCAGGAAAACTGAATCAGAGTAATTTAGGAATTTTAATTTACAACCCCTTTTTCACGGTCAAAAAAAAAATCCACCAAATTCGTGGGCCCAATCGCCACCACCCCTTTTTGGGATTTAAAGCTTTTAACGAAAATTTGGGCGTCAGGCGGAGGGCCCCCATGGTTGGGGATCCGGGGAAAATTAAGCAAAGGGGGGGGGCTAATTCATCCCCCACAAAAGAGGGGCTGTCCGACCAACGGATTTAAATAGTGCCCGACGCATTCACCGTCGCCTCACCCAATTTAAAAAAGGCTTTTTTAGCTCTCTTTGGAGACAGCCCCTGTCTGTAGACGGACTAAACGTCGGGACCGACGGGTTTCTGGGTGGGTTTTGGGGCAGCCCGTGGCCCTACCCGACTCATCTAGCCACTTTAGAGTGCCCTTGTCCACGGGGTTAACCCCAAAACGGCGCCATTTAAAGTGGGGAAAGGGGGGGAAGGGTTTGTGTGTGGGGGGGGTAAAATCAAGCTAATCAATTAAATGACCAATTGAAACCCACAGAGGTAAGGCTTTTTCGGCGTGACTGTCATATTTTTTTTTCCCAAAATGGAATTGAGGGGCAAAACTTCGGGTGTCGGGGGTAAAAATACTAAACCCAATTTTACCCGCCCTTTTTTGGACAAAATCAAAACGAAAAAGAAAAAATGTGAGAGGAGAGAACGGGAGAAGGGGGGGAGAACAACAGAGAGAAAGAGAGAAAAGAGGTCTGGTGTAATCTCGGGGGAGAGAAAAGCAGAGAAAAATGGGGGGAAAGGAGAGAAAAAACCCAAAGTTGAGGGGATTAGCTGGGGGTAGTCTGCAGAGGAAGGACTGGGGAGAGATGTGGGAGAGAGAGAAAAAGTTGCCAAATTTAATGAAGGAAAAAAAAAAAAAAAAAAAAAGAAAAAAAAAAGCAACCTTTCCCCCTTTGATAAGAGCAGACTAAAAAAAGGGGAGGGGAAGTGCAATGCGTTAATGCAGGAAGAAAGAAAGGAGAACAATCGGGGTTGAAGTCACGTTCTACCCCTCACGGGGGTTCGCCTCTTTATTTGGGCCCAGGGGCCACTTTCATCACCCAGCCCACCTGACCGGGGGCCACCCGCCCCAGCTTGACCGGTGAAAAGTAACCCACCCCAAAGTGCCAGCAGTTGTGTCGTTTGGTGAAAGGGGACAGTGAAAAAAAAAAAAGAAAAGAAAAGAAAAACGTGATTCGTGAATAGTTAAGATCACCGGCCGGGTAAAGAAAGAAACGTTTATTACCCGGGTTGGGTTAATGAGGGTTTTAAAATAAATGTTTTTGGGTGAAGTTCAGGAAAAGGGAATTTTTTTTTTGGTTTGATTCCTTTTGGCATTGATTTTTTTCTTTTCATAAACATGGTAGTAAAGTTTAGACTTTACAGGGGGTTTGATGTACGAATGCAGAATAAAAAAAAGAAAACGAACAAGCTGTGAGTGTTTTTTTGGGTTTGTGCGCTAGTCCTTCCTCACGACATCACCCGAGGTTGACAATTTATTGGCGAGCCTGCCAGGATTTTTCGGCCCATTTTTAAAAAATTGTTCAATTTCTCAAAAGGGGAAAAGCTGGGGGGGATTCAAGGTTGTAATCCTAAGAAAAGGGGGTTGGGCTTACTGAATTTCCCAAGATATTTAAAAAACGGGCTTGGCTTTGGTTTTCCCAAGTTTAGTAATACTGGGCCCTTGGGCTTTTCCACCCCCCGAGAAATTTTTACTTCGCACAGATTGCCTATTTCGTCTCAATTTGGGGGTCAGGCGCGGGGCGCCCTATAAAAACTAATTACGTTGCCCCAAAGCTAATATTTCATTCATGGGGATTGGGGTTTAATTACGTCACTTGGGGTGGTAACCCCCCATTTTGGCTGTCGTAGTATTAAAAATTCTTGAAAAAAAAAAAAAAAAAAAGAAAAATTTATAATGGGGGAAAGGAAAAAAACCCCCCTTTTAAAACAACTTGTGAGCGTCCCCGGTGATTTGGGTTTTACTCAGGAGATGATTGCGGGTTGTTGAAAACCCAAAAAGAGGGAAAGAGATAAAACGAGCAAAAGACGACGGGTCGCTGTAGAAATAGAGAGCAGGAAAGGATAAAAGCTACGAAACGGGGAAACCCCGAAAGAAAAGGGGAAAACCCGCAGGAAACAAAAAAAGATTAAAGGTTAAATTTGGAGTTAAAAAAGTGAAAAATGCAGAGGGGGCCCCGATGAGGGTATTCACTTTCCTGACTCTGGGGCGCACCCTATGCTCCCCACCCAAGTTCCCAAAAATTTCTGGGAAAGGGGGACCGATTCGTTTGACCCATACATCAGCCCTTTTCCCGGAAAACTTTTGGGGGACCATTTCGGGTGCCCCCAAAGAGTGGGCAGTCATTTTGCCCAGCGCTGGGGGGGGGGAAAGGCTTTAAACAAATTTTCCACTGCGTTCCAGCAGAAAAACCCATCTGATTTCGGTGCTTGAAGGAATCGTTGTTTAAAAGGGAATTTGCCCTCCGGGGAGGGGTTCAGGAAGAAATTTTTTTTCACAAAATTTAAAGATTGAGCGAAACACTCAGGGGGGTGCACGCCCTAGATCCTATTTTGAGAAATGGTTAGAGTTGAGGGGTTCCAAAAAGGGGAGTTCGCTGAGTTGAAAGACAGTTTTGAAGGGAACAATTTTTTTTCGGGTTTGCGGCCCTGATTTTAACCATACATTTGAAAGAGAAACGCCAAACAGCAGGAGATTTTTTTTGAAGTTCGCAGGGGGAAATAGAAAAGGCACGTTTGGGCACAAAGGGTGCAGGAGAAACGGGGCCCCAGGCACAGGGGGAAAAAAAAGGGAGTGCAAGGAGACTGGGGGGAGTTTTCTGCAAATCTCCCAAAACCCCAGTGGTGGGGCAGAAGGGGGGGCAAAGGGACATTAGGTTTTTCATTTGTCACAAAAAGGGGAAAAGTGGCGGGGGTTTGGGCGCATGAGGTTCCAGAAGGCAGCAGCCTTCCCAAGAGGTGGAAAGGGGTCGTCAAGGAAAAACCTGCGGGGAAACCCAAAAAAGGGATTCAGCCCTGAAGAGGGTGGAGTGCACCCTTTTGGGGCACACGGGGAAGCAGTCAGTGCCCCGGGTGGGGGGCACTAGGCTGGGGTGGTTCGTTACCAGTGGAAAAAAGGGTGGATTGGCCACAAAGGGTGAAATTTTTTACGACCTTTTTTTGTTCATGCTTTTGTGGGACGACAACCCCTGGTCGAAAAGGGGAAATTTACGGGAAAAATCCAGACCTGTACTCTAATCGATGGCACTGGAGGGTTTTTCCCAGGGGCTTTTTGAATTTCGAAACCCCTTACTTCCAGGCGATTTTGCCCTGCGTTGGTGATGGAAAAAACCCCTTCATGATTTAAATTTTGGGAAAAATATTCCAGGGGAAAGGGGATCCGGGGGATCCTGATTTGTTGACTGTACGGGGCAGAAGTTCAACACGGAGAAAGAAGGAGGAAAAGGTTGAAAAACCTTAGTCTTTCCCGGCAAGGAATCAGGCATGAGGGTGTCGCCTGATAGTTTAGAGCAGCGCGGGAAAAAGGGCCCTTCGCTCGTGAAGTTTTTGGGAGTTGGCAAGAGGGGGGGAGAGAAACGGGAGGTTAGGGGGAGGTGAGCAAAAATTTCTTGTAAAAAGGGGGCTGTTGTACCGAGTGTTCCCCAAGGGGAAGGACGGGTTTAAGGTGAACCACCCCAGTTAGAGGTACCACCCGGTTTATCAGGGACATGTTTTTCAGTGGGTCAAGAGTCCTCATGGCGGTATCTCGGCACCAAAAAAAACCTGCCCGGGAATCTTTGATGACTTTCATTGGCCAGGACAATGGCAGCCCTTTAAAAACGGTTCTGCAGGGAAATGTGATTTTGTTAAAAGGTCAGCCAAAAAGAGGGGGGGAAGAGGAAGGCGCCTCTTAAACACCCTTTTTTTTAAATTTGGGACACCCCTTTTCAGGAGGGGGGCTGTTGACCTGTTTGGGCCCAACCCGCGCCCTTTTCCCAAAAGGGCGGAACGGTAGGTTTGACGCGGGTGGATTTCGCGCCCCAAGATCCCCAAGAAGGGGTTTGTTTGAAAGGCGTAAAATTACGAAAAAGGTCGTGAAGGGCGGGTAGACATCCTTTTCTCACGTGGGTGTGCCAGCACAAATTCTCAGTGAAGGGGGTACAGTTACCTAGGCGTGATGAGGAGGTCAACAGGCTGCTGGGGATAACACACTGCCACTCCCCCATACCACCCCACAATGAAAGGGCGGGGTGGAAAGTTTAAAAGGGGTTTGTGCTGAAGGGCATCTTAAAGAAGCTCTGGGGGAAAAGGCCAGAAATTTGGGGGAACCGCAAACCTTTCCCAGGGCACTGTTGGGCCTACGGGGAAGCCCCTCGGGAAAACACGGTTTTCGCCTTTTGACCCGGGCTGTTTGGGCGGACAGTTCGGGGACCGGTGGGAAATTCCCTCAAAGGCTGGGGTTTCCGGAAAAAACGGGGGAAGCCCGGGAAGAATAAAAAACCACATATCATATGTGGGGGGGACTTACGCAATGGGCTCAAAGGGACTTAAGGTCGAAAAGGGGAGAGTTTCCCAGGGGGCTGGGTCGTCCAGAAGAAGCAGTATAAACGGGAAAGGTGGGGAACCCAATTCCCAAGGTGGGAGATAAAGCCCTGTTTACTGTTTTCCCCAGGGATAAAACAAGCTGTGATGCTTTGGGGAAGGGACCATTCCCCCTCATTAAAAGGGGAAAGATCAGGACTACCGAATCGATGTAAATTTGGGAAAATAAACCCTTTTCCATGAAAAATTTCCCTCCGCAAATATTTTTCAGGGGGGAGCTCAGCACATGGGCCCGCAGCACCCAATAAATTAGGGAAAGGTAAAGGGGACCCAGCAAAAGAAGGGGGGGATTTTGTTGCCTGATTTTCCAGGAGAAGAGCCCTTTACAGGGATGTGTCCGGGTATAAAGGGGCTAGCAGTAGGGGGACAGGGGGAATTTAAAGGGGGCCCCCTAAAGGGTTATAGGGCCGCCCCTACTGAAAAAACCGGGCCAGGCCCAACTCAAAGAAACATGTACGGGGAGTTAACATCGCAAAAACCCCCCGTAATGTAAAGCCTCCCCCGATCCCATATGCCCCCAAAAGAAAAGTGATCGGGGGGGAGGGGGTAGAAAAGATGTTGGACCTTGGGGTGTTGAACGAAAAAAACCCTAAAATTTCGTGCACCCGTCGTCTTAGTGGGGAAAAAGTCAGGTGAGCATGATTCTGTGTGGGACTATAGCCCTCTGAACATTGCACCAAGGTCGATGCAGAGGCCCTACCGAACATGGAAGACCTGTTCGCTCAGTCCCCCCAAAACCCGGCCATTTATTTCACCGGATAGATCTGAGAAAGGGTTACGGGCAAATAGCCCTGAGTGAGGACCCCAAAGGAAGCCCAAACCCTTTCCCCACCCCTCTGGGGTTATCCCAAAAATGGGAGTATTTCCCTTTTTGGTATGGTAAACGGCCGGGCCAGTTTTCTTTTTCCGGAGATGGGAAAAGTTTTTGGAGGGGGTTTGGGAAAGGCGTTGTGAATTTTTGGAGGGACTTTTCTGATAGCTCCGAGACATGGGAGGAGTTATGGGGCCCGCAGGAGCGCCCTTAAAGAGAGTTGGGGAAAAGCCAACCACACCGGGCCAAAAAAGTCCCGGGGTTGGTTTTCCAACCTGGATTCCTGGGTTTTTTTTGTCGGGGGCGACACAAAGAAAGCCGGAAAAAAGGAAAGGGAGAAGATGAAAAAATTCGGGAGAGACCAAAACCAAACAGAAGTCAGGAGTCTGCTGGGGGTTTAGGGGTTTTTTATGGGGAGTTTGCCCAAAATTTTGCTGCAATCCGAGCCTCTCATGATTTGGCAAGGCAAAAAAACCCGGCAGTGGTCGAAGGGTTTCAAAACGTCCCCGAGCAAGCACTGCAGCGGTTTTGGGAAAAGGGACTGGGTTTCCCCCCCCCCCCATCTTGAAGCTACCAGATATGTCCAAACCTTTTTTTGTTGGGGACAGATGATAGGGGGTGGGATGGTGCAGTATTGCTGCGGAAGCATGAAGGGGGCGGGGGTTTGCCGGGAGGCTAGCGGGAATTTTGACAAAGTGTGAAAAAGGGGTACGCAACGGTGGAGAAGGAGTGTTTAGCGGGTCGTGGGGGCCGTGCAGAAGTTCCAAAATATTTTGTATGGGAAAGAGTTGGGTTGAAGAGACAGCCCCAACCCACTCAAATTCCTGCAGGAGGCCATTTTGAAAAACCGCAGGTGCTGGGGTTTGGGAAATTGGCTTTGCAGCCCTACGGGTTACCGGGGGGCGTACTTTCCCCGGGTCGACAAAAAATGTCGGGAGTGACTTTTTAAAGCCGTGTAGCTAGCAAAGCTGCAACTCAGAGGAAGTCAGTCTTTTCCCGGGTGCTTTTTTGTAATTAGTGTTTGACAGTTTTGTTGTTTGGGATAGGGTTCATTCCCATTGGCTATGGTTAATTCTTTGTGTGGATTTGGGTTAATTTTTTCCCTTTTTTGAGACTTGTTATGTGAATGTATTTATGTTGGGCATACAGTCGCTTGGGTAGTGATACTTTATTTGCAATAAGTTGAGGGGGAAGATTCCTCGGAAAAGTGTCATGGATCAGGACAAAAACTATATTGTCCCTTTTCATGGGAATTGTAAAAGAAGATTTTTGGCCCAAATCCGCAAGTGGGGGAATTGATAGGGCGCACAGAGGGGTTAAAAAATTGAGTCAAATAACGCAAGGTGCAGTCAATAAATAACCCCATTGGAGTATATCCCCAAATTGTTATATTTATAATTTTAAAACCTTTGGGTTTTGAAAAGTTTTTTTCAAACTTTTGCCCGGGGATTGTGGGTAAAGAAATTTTCTTTTTGTTGCCCTTTTTTGTCCCGTTGTTTTGAGACAATGCGGGCTTGGTTTTTTGAAAAGGGGGAAATTGTCAGGGTTCAAAATAAACTCAACCAAATTCGTGGTCAATCGCCACCACCCGGGTGGACTTAAGCTCAACGCAAAAAATTCGGGGCGTCAGGGGGAGGGGCCCCCATGGTTCGGACCCAAAACAATTAAGCAAAGGGGGGGGGCTAAATCCTCATCCCCCACAAACGGTCGCCCCCGACCAGACGGATTTAAATAGCTGGCCCGACGCTTTCCCACCTGTCCCCTCACCCAAATTTAAAAGGCTTTTTTTAGCCCCCGTGGAACAGCACTGTTGCTAGACGGACTAAGAACGTCGGGACCGACATTTCCCCGGTGGGTTTGGCCCCAAAAAACCGGGCCGTTGCGCCTCCCCAAAACTCTCTACCCACTTTAGATGCCCCGGGGGTTTCCACGATTAACCCAAAAGGGCCCCATTTTAAGTAGGGAAGGGGGGAAGGTAGTGTGTGGGGGGTGAAATCTGGCAAATCAATTAAATGCCCAAATTGACCCCCCAACAGAGAGAAAGGCGGGTCGGCGTGACTGCCCTTGATTTAAAATATCCAAGGGAATTAGAGGGAGCTAACTTCGGGGGGTCGGGGGAAAAAAATACTGCCCAATGGTACTTCCCCCCTTTTTTTGGACAGATCGGAACGAATAAAAAAGTTTGTGAGGGGAGAGAAGGGGAGAAGGGGGGAGGAACGAACAGAGAGACAGAGAGAGAGAGGTCTGAGTGTAACCCGGGGAGGAGAGAAAAACGGGAGAGTTGAGGGGAGGAGAAAAAAAACCCCAATTTGAGAAAAATTAAAGAATGAGTTATCTGCAAGGAAGGACTGAGGAAGATTTTGGGAGAGAGAGAGGTTGCAAAACTAATAAGAGGAAAAAAAAAATAAAAAAAAAAAAAAAAAAGAAAAGAAACCCATGTCCATTTGAAAAGAGGGGATAGAAGAGAGAGAAGAGGGGGAAATCTTTTAAAGGCGGAAAGAAAAAAAGGAAAACCGGGATTTTTTGTTGATAGCCCAGGTTTTTATCCTAAAGGGGGTTTCGACCTCAAACTTGGCCGCGCCACTTTCATCAGCATCCAGCCCTGACCGGGGGCCACCCGCCCCGCTTGCCCGGGTGCAAGTAGACCCCCCCGGGGCCCAGCAGTTGTGTCGTGTTGTAAAAGTGACAGGGGGAAAAGAAAAAAAGAAAAAAAAAAGAAAAGACAGTGTTTCGTGAATAGTTAAGTTTCCCCTGGCCGGGTAAAGTAGAAATCTGTTTTACCCGGGTTAGTTAAGGGTTTTTTAGATAAATGTTTTTGTGAAGTTCAGGAAAGGAGAATTTTTATTTTGTTTGTTTCCCCAAGCAGAGGTTTCGTTCTATGAAATGTTTTGAAAAAATTTTATGATTTTAAACTATTTGGTTTGATGTGCCAATGCATGATATAGGAATCGTAAGAAAAGCTGTGAGGGTTTTTTTGGGCTGGCGCTGGGTTCCCTTCCTCCACTGACATCCCCCGAGGTTGCAGCCCAAAAGCTTTCTTTCTTTTCACGGGGAATTTGTTTGGAAAGGTCAGGAAATCAGAAGAAAAACGGGTTTTCTCACTCCTGAACCCCCTAAAGCTCTTCTAACAGTAAGGTTTTTTTCTTCTGCACTTTTAAAAAGGTTTCGTGTAAAACCCTTTGGACTTTTTCCCAATGGCTGCAGCTGCATAAGTTCATACCCCTGATCCTAAACGGTCCATGCCCTTTGGGGGCAGATTTGGCTTTATTTTTGAGAAATTTTTGCCCTTTTTAATTTATTTAAATGGTTTCAGTTACTTTTGGTTCGTAGGTGCCGTGTAAATTATTAAAACGAAATTTTTCGTTGTAAAAGCATATCCCTCATCACATTTACTTACTTTTTCCAGCAAACAAGGTAAAATGCGGGTGAGCCGGGCCCGGCAACTGATTTTCAATTTGTGTTTAAATTTGGGATTCTTTGGGGGCTATACTGCAGAGAGATGCGGAAGATGTTGCTTACAAGTTCTTGAACCCATGGGGGAAATCCTTGAATGCGGGTTGAGATGGATGACGCTACGCATTCTTAGAGTGTTGCCCTTGCCTCTTTTCCCATCTGACCCCCAAAAGCCCTGAGCATGGGGTTCGGGAAGGGAAAGGGGGAAAAATTTCCATTTTTGTTTGTTGGGGGAAATTAAAACCCCAACTTCTCCCGGTCTTAAGTTTTTAAACCCAATTTTCCCGTGAAAGCGGGGTTTCTGAAAAATTTAAAACAGGACCAAATTTTTCATTTGAATTTTTTTTTTCATTTTAATTTTTTTTTAAAGATGACAGAAATAAATTTGTTTCTCTTTTACCCCTGTACTACTACCACAAAAGGGTCTTGGGTAAAAGAGAAGGGATTGAAAGGGAAATTTTTCCCAAAGTTTTAAAGGGTTTTTACTGTTAGGGGCTAGGGAAAAAATTAAAGGATGGTGTTTTTTAAAGTTACAAGTCTTTTTGTGATTTCAAAAAAAATTTTCCATTTGCCCTTTTAGTGTGTTTTAGTACTTTTTCCCTTAGGATCATGATTATAAATTTATTGAAAAATTTATTTTGAATTTCAGGCATTGACTTTTAAAAAAAACCACTTTTTCTTTTGGATGGAAAAAGAGCCCAAAATCCAGTTATGGTAAGAAAAACTTTTCTTTTTATCATTTTTTAAATTTGAGTATTTTTTTTTGTCAGTCAACATCAATAAAAGTATGTTAAAATTGTGTTTTGTTTGTTTTAAATTGTGTTTTTTTGGGAATTTTTTTGTTTTTGGCTTTTTTTTCTTTTTTTTCTTTTTCTTTTTTTTTTTTTTTATTTTGACTTTTCCGACGACTTTTTTAAAAAGGGAAAAAGATTCCAGAAAAAAATTTGTGTTATACTTTGTTAGTTCATGTTCCCCCCTTTTCCCTTTATGAAAAGGAGAGGCAAAGTCAGTATGAGAAATTTTGGGGGAGTTGGGAAACTCTGTAAAACTTTTTCTTTTGGGCGAAGCAAAAACACTCCCTGTAACAGGTTTTTAAAACCAAAGGGCAAAGTATTGTGATGTAAAAGCCTTGGGGGAAATTAAAAAGTGTTTTTTTTCCCCCGCCTACAAATTTAAAGTCCATTTCATTAAACCCGGGGCTGTCATTTTTAAAAATTGGTAATGGGGTAGATTTGTACCAGAAAACATAAAAGGGCAAAATTTCCCTTGGGTGGGGTAAAAAAACCAAACAGCTGAAAGTTGATTTTTAAATTTTTAAAACCCAAAATGTGGGAAGTGTGAAATTGAAATTTTTTTTTCATCAGGAGCACTGTATCTTTTGTTGTTGTTTTTGGGTTGTTTTTTTTTTTAAATTTATTTCTTTTAATTAAAAGCTGCAAAAATTTTAAAGAAAAACCTAAAAAAAAACCCCATAGAATTTTTTTTTTTTTGTTTGAAAAGTTTCTTTCTGTTCCCATCAAACTTGATAAACCCGAGGACCCTGGGGAATTAAAATTTCTATGGATTTTTCCCAAACCCCCAAAAAAATGCGGGAAAAAAAGCAAAATTGGTAAAAAATTTACACAAAAACCTATTTTTAAAGGTCCTTTGTATCCCTACCATTTTGTACTTTGAATCAAAATTGGAAAAAAATTTAAAATCTCTGAAAAAAAATCACTCCTTGCTCAAAACCCCCCCTCCCCCCACCCCCACCCCCTTTAAAAAACAAAACAAAAAAAAACTATTCCAGGAGAATGATAAGAGGCCCGGGTGTTGGACTAGAGTACTTGAGAGAAGACTTTTTTAAAAGGGTTTGAAGCCCGGGTCAAGATCATTTGTTGAACAGAAATTTTAAAACCTACACAAAAGGGCCATGAAATGCAGAACGCATGCTTTGGGTCCCCAATAAGTGTGCATCTGAGAATTTAGATAAGGGGAAAGGAAAAAGGGACTGTTCAGTTTTTTTAATTTGGAAAAATTTACTAAACGGCCAGGGGGGTTTTTTTGGGTTGGGGGGCCAAAACTCTTCCAAAAGGGTGTTGACGGGGGGGGGGGGGGGGGGGGGGGGGGGGGGGGGGGGGGGGGGGGGGGGGGGGGGGGGGGGGGGGGGGGGGGGGGGGGGGGGGGGGGGGGGAACCGGGAGGAGGAGAGGGGGGGGGGACGGTATTGTGTGTGTATGAAATTTATGTCTTTTTTGATAAGGGGGAGAAAAAAAAAGAGCGAAAAATTAGCTTTAAACCCAAAAATTACAACAATTTCTATGACAAATTTTCCTACGGGACTATAAAGAAAACATTTCGCAATTTTAAAAACAAATATTCTTTTTTTAAAAACCCTTAAATACAATTTTCAAAATCACGGGTTAAGTAGGTTTTTAAAACCTTTGACTTTAAAAAAAAAAAATTGATTTTGCTTGCTAGTTTTGGGGTTCCCCAAACGGTGCGCGCTTTGCGGTGGGGTTTGAAAAGAAGGACTGTTAAAGATTTTTTTGAATCCATAAAAAAAAAAAAAAAATTGGGCCAGGGTAAGACTAAGAGGGCGCCAAAAAACTCAAAAACTAAAGTGTTGCCATTTGTTTTTGTGTGTGTGTGTAGGGGTTGTGCGTGTGCGCTTTTGCTTGTGTGTGTTGGTGTGTGTGTGTGTGGGTGTGGTGTGTTTTAATTATAAATTTAAAAAAAATTTTTGTTTTTTGTCCCAATTTTGAAAAATTGCCTGTTAACATTGTTTTTTTTTGATTTCCCGGGGATACTCTTTTCAAGGCCGATTTTGCACCTTTTTAAGGTAAATATTCCGAGGGGGTTCAGGTAAAAACAAAAAAACATACAAAATAAATAGAATCTGGATTTTTGGTGAGGGTTTTGTGTGTGTGTGTGTGTGTGTGTGTGTGTGTGTTCAAAGGAAACTTTCTTTAATCTGTGCACATTGATAATGTGGAAATTGTGAGAGAGAGAGAGAGGAGAGAGAGGGGAAGAGAGAGAGGGGGTGGTGTGTGGGGTGTATGTGTGTGTATAGATTTTTAAAAAGTTTTTTTAAACCCTGACTAAATTAAGAAACATGTTTTTTGCTTTGCAAAAAAAGGGGCAGTTTTAGATTTTTCAAATGTTCCCAAATTTTTCTTTGAAAAAAAAGAATTTAAAATTTTTTTTGTGTTTAAGCTGTGTTTTTTAGTCTAATGTGCTCCAGTGGCATTTTATGACCCGTTTTGCATTATTTTGCAAATATGCTTGTGCACTAAAGTGTGGTGTGAGGGGGTGCAGGGTGTGTTTGCAGTGCGTGTGTGTGGTGGTGTGTGTGGTGTGGGTGGTGGGGTGTGGGGTTGTTTTAAATTTTAAAAAAGATGTATTCTTTTAAAAAAAAATTTGGCTTTGTTTTTTGCAAAAATCGGCATGTAACTTTTTTTGGGACAGCAAATTTAGGCTGAAAAAAGGAGCGGGTTTCCCCAGTTCCTTTAATGGAGACATTAGACTGGGGGCCCACCTCAATTAAAACATCCAAAACTGTCCCCCCCCTTCCCCTTCTCCCCTCCCCTTAACTCTTACCCTTTCCCTTTTCACACACACACCCCACACCACCACCACAAACACCTTTGCTGCGTGCCCACACCCCACACACACACACACACACCCAAACACACACACACACCACACCACGCACAACACTTTAGGGCACCACATTACACTCAAAAAACACACAGAACAACAGACATAGAAAAAACAGACATACAGAACAAAAACCACACAGACACACCACACACACACCACACCACACACACACACACACACACCCCACACACCACCCCACACGGGTTTTAAAATTTAACAACTTTCCAGTGCTTTTTTTAAGTAAAAATTTGATTTGGGGGAAAAAAATTGCAAGGGTTTAGATACGGGAAAAATTTTTGGAAACAAATTTCTTATCCTTCACGGGGAAACTGGGGGGAATGTTCCCTGAAAATTTTTCTTATTTTTTTTATTTTTTTTTCAGGTTTTTTATAAAAAAAAGAACCCACTCTCATTGGTTTGGCCATTAGAAAAGGGCCATTTTAAAATTTTTGGAAAGTACCACATAGAAACCCCATGCTGCACACAAAATCATTCATCAAACTCATGAAACCCTTCCCCATACCACTACACGGTTAAGATTCAAATACAACACACTGATGTAGTTTAAATCTTTTAATGCATTCGCAATATATTGGACGGGTCCCCCGAGCCCCCCCCTCGTTTTTAAAAAATATGATTTTCATATTCAGGGTTGCAGGGGGTTTTTGACAGAAGTTTTTTACGCTTTCAAAAACCCAAAATGCGCTCCCGCAAAGGCAACGCACTCGTCACTCAAAAAGGGGGGCCCGCACAAAGGTAAAGGGGGAAACCCAATCTTTTCATAAAAAATTCAACTTTTTTTCCCAACTTAAATCCGGCCCCCCCCCGTCACAAAAAAAACCCAAAAATATCTTTTAATCTAAAAAAATGTAAACCCATAAAACAATTTAATAACGACCCCCTTTTCCTTCAGTTATTTTATTTAAAGGCCAGGAAAGCCAATATTCCACTTTTCTTTTTTGCAACTGAACCTTAAACAAAAAAAGCGTCCATAACTTCCCAAAGCTTTCCCTTTGGGTTTGGGACCCAGTTCTTCTCACACTGAAAGCCCACGACCCTAAAGCTGCCCGTTGTGCCCCTCCGTTTGGGCCCAAAATCCCAGTTGGGGGACACGGGCCCAACGTAGCTTGATTTGTACCCTGCACCGTTTCTCCCCGGGGACCCCCTGCACTTCGCCCTCCCCACGGAAAGGGCCCTTGGGCCCTCCCCAAACCAGGTCTTTTTGGGTGAAAACCCCCACCTTTTTCCCTGGCAGTCCCTGCCCTAGGGCCCCAAAACAGGGGGGCAGGGCCCTTGTGTCGCCCGTCCCCACAGGGGAGCCCAAATTCTTCTCGTCTTGGGGCCCCGGGGCACAGAAACCCTCCACGGTCATACGCCCCCCCCCAGGAGCCCAACGAGGCGACAAAAAAACCTCTGCTTCCGCGTTTTTTTCTTGAGCCCTCACAAGGGGGGCGATTTCACTTTCCCTTAAGTGATAACCAAAATTCCGGGTTTTTCCCAAAGGCAACTTTTTTCCCGTTCCCAAAAAAGAGAGAACCCAGTTTAACGGCTAAACCCAAATGGAATCCCCGGGCCCCCACACACACTCCCCGATTTGAAACCAATAAACCCCCAAGTTATTTTTATTCCACCAAGGGGAAATCACAGTACCTACCCCATACAACACACCAAGTGCTAGGGGAAACCCAAAGATTGGGCACCCAGTGGTTAATCCCAATAACCCCATTCAAACCATGTTTTTTTCCCCAAAGCTACCCTTTAAAACCAGCCCTGATGTGGCCCTTTGGGGGCGGCGGGCTATAAGAAAACTTATCTTTTCTTATTTTAAACCCTTTAAAACAAACAGCCTGGACCCCCTTTCCACCCCATGTGATGCTTCAAGTATTTACTCCCCTCTATAAAAAAAGGGCGAAAACCCACTCGATAGGCCCACCCTTTCCCCTTCTTTCCCAAAAACGGGGAAACGACTGAATGGCCCGCTGTACTCCCCGGAGGCTGACGGTCACCTACCCGGGGCCCGGTCCCTGACCGACCCCCCCTTTCCTTTCAGGCCCAGGGGAGAGCCCAGTGAATAGCCAGTGCTAAAAGGGGGGACACTCTTTTTAAACCCAAGGGGAACGGGCAGGTCGCCAATTTCCTTTGTCACTATCCTCGGACAATGCAAAACCACTTCCCGTACTCTCCCTCCTTCAGTATACGACTCGGGGTCCCCCCCCCGGGTGATGCCAAATTCCGCACACGGAAGCCCAAAAGGAACGTGCTCTCAACAACACCCAAAAATATTTTTAAAATTTGGGCCTAAATGCTCGAGAACTTTCGGCCCGGGCTCATTACACCCCCGTACCTAAGTTTTTGTTTCCCAAACAACTTTCCTTTAAGGACGAATGTTTCAAAATTTGGGTAAAAAAAACTCATGGCTTTGGTCCGTATAAAAAGTACTTCCTCTTGCTTTAAAACTCATTCCATCAACATCTCTTTAAAATGGATAATGTACCCCAATTTAAACCAATAGATCAATCAGATAATCCAAAGTCACTCCTTTTGGGCAGTCTAAAGACTGTGCACAACATTTAAAACCCATAAAAGCTCAAAATATAATCAAGGAAATTTTCTCTATAGCGTTAGCTATCGCAAATCCCCTTTAAAGTTAAAATTTAATTTATTCCATTCCTTCTTTAAAAATAACCCCACCAAAGATTTAAACCCAAAATTTTTTAAATTTAGGTGTGTGGCCCCGCCCCCCAACCCCAAAAAACAAATTTAGGCGTGTGGCCACAATCCCCAAGGACAACATTCAATTCCCGGCGTGTGGGCCCGCCCCAGTAACATCAAAAACAAATTCAGGCGGGGTGGCCACAAATTTCTCACACGGTCTCACCCCCCCAATAGCCAATTTAAACCCTTCCCTCCTTATGTCACCCAAATTAAGTACATTTTTCTGACCGTGACAAACAACCCGAGCAAAACAGAAATCAAAACAGAAAAATCATAAATCATTTAAAACTGAGCATGCAATCAACCCGCCCCCTAATGGGGAATGGGAAAAAAAACGCATACAGGAAACATATTCAAATTGAAAAAAAAACACATAAAATAGGCTCAACCCCGCCCCCTTTTCTGGGCCCAAAAAAAAAACAATAAAACCCGTGGCCGGGTTTCCCTTAAATTTCCCCAGTAGCCCTGTCCGAACGTTACCTGCTCACACCACCACCAAAAACACAGCAGCCCCTAGGGATTCCCCCTACCCTTGTCCTGCTTCTGTTTTTTACACTTCGAGGCAACACCCAGGAAAGGGGGTTACTCCAAAAACCTTTACCTACTCCTGCCCCTCTCAATCTTGACCGCCGTTTGTGGCTCGCCCAAAAAGTTCCTTGGGCAATAGTTTTTCGCATTTTCCCGGCTTTACAAAAGGGGTCCCAAACACCTTTCACACAGTTTAAATTCCCTTTTTTTTAAAAAAGGGGCGCGTGAAAACTCGCGATTTCCCCCTTTTAGCCTGTCCCCCACCCATTTTCCCCCCGACGACGAACTTCTCCCCTTTTCAAAAAGTTTAAAAGATGATCCCTCACTCATCCCTTTTCCCCAACCGATTTCCTTCTCCGGGGGAAAATTTCCCTTTGGGTTTTGAATCCCCTTATGGCCATGCCCATTTCTTTTATTTAGCCCTTTTTTTCGTCTCCTTTTCCAACACGGCCCTCTGCTCCTGGGAGCTGCCCATCCTTGGCATTCCCAAAGAAAGCTGGTTCCTTTCCTTCTTGCCATGCATTTTTTACTGCCTTTCCCCGGTCCCAAACCCCGCTGCGGTTTTCCCGTTTTCTCTGTGGTCCATTTTGGGCCCCCACCCTGAGTCTGCCACTTTTGGGGGTCCAATTTCTGACTACCCCCCGGGAACGCCAACAACTTTTTTTAACCACCACTTTGGGCCCCAGGGCCCCCGGGACCGCCACGACGGCCCCCTCCATGGCCCACGGCACCGCCCCCTAAAAGGCCCCCTTTTTTGGCCTTAAAACTAGCTCTACTGCTAGCGGTGCCTTGCACTCCAAACCCCGGTCTGGGTTTTCTTTCCCCCCCTGCACTGCCCTTGCTTTCCCCACTTGACTGGCAGCCTGGTTTTGGCTTGGGGGTGTTTTTCCTACCCCCTAACAAAGCTGGATAGGAAGATTGTTTTTTTCACTGCTGCAAATGAAATACCTGACAAAACGTGACCCCTTTTTGACCCCGGGCCAAAAAGGGAAACCCATTTTTAAATTTTTCCTTTTTGCATATTTGCACCAGGGGTTTTCCCCCCGGGTATAGTCGTCCCCTCTTTACAAAAAAGGGGTCTACCAAATTTCCGCTAGAGTTTAGTCCTGTGTCCCAATAAGCAGGTCACCGGCTCCCCCTTTACTACTGCCCCTAGTATTTGGGGGTGGCACCCCGCCCTTTCCCGTTGGGAAAATTTTCAAAAGCAACAACTGGGGTGTTTTTGCACTCCGCTACATTCCTTTGGGAATATGGGCCCTCTCTCCCACACTTTTAAAATTTTGGTTTCACCCTAACATTTTCTGGGTCCCACTGTTTTCCCTTTGGGGCTTTGTATGCGTTTCTAACTGCGGTCCCCGCCCCCCTGTTTGGGGGAGCGGCGAATCACTCCCCGACTGTGTGGTCTGGGGAAATTCGGGTCCCACGGGTTTGTCCCTTTATCCCTTACGCTGATCCCTGGGCAAAATTCATACCTTCCCGCAACTTTCACTAACTCCTTAAAAAACCCCCAATTCTCTTTCTGGGGGTGAATACTGTGAAAATCCTTCCGACAAGTGGAGAGAATTTTCTCCTTAACGAACTCCTCCCTCAAAATTCAAAAGTTTGCTCGATTTTTTCCTTTTAAACCTTTTTCCCTTTGGGCAAAAGAGAGCCCCAAGCCGATAAAGAAAAATGTTTCGTGGTTCACCTATTTTCGAACAGGTTTTTTCCCCGAACAATTTCTTACTATCGGCGGTTACTTTATACCTCTGAAACAAAGCATCGCGCACCGGGCTTTATAATCTGTTTTTTTTTTCCGGTGGCAAGCAGAAAAAAACATCCCCCAACCCTTTTGGGGGGGTTTAAACAGCGCCGACAAATTTGTTGGGCCCCCCGTTCTTGGGGGGTAAGCCCTGATTTTGGCAATCCTTTTAAATTGCGAAAAAAAAAATCCTCTAAAAAGGGGCCCCGGGTTATCCCTGAACCTTGGCATATTGATCAAGGGGTGACATTTTGGTGCAAAGGGCACTTGGGTTTTCGTCCACGTCCCGTTCTTTTCCCCCCAAATTTTAATTTTTTTAAATCAAACTGCCTTATCTCCCTTTTTTTCTCTTCTTCTCTTTTCCCCCCTTCCCCCTCTTTTTTTGTTTTCCCTTTTTCTCCCCTCTTTTTTCCCCCTTTTTCTTTTCTCTCCCCTTTTCCGGTTTTCTTTTTCTCTCCTCTTTTTCCCCTTCTCTTTTTTTCCCTCCTTTTTTTCCCCTTCCTTTTTTCTCCTCCTCCTTTTCCCCCCTTCTCTTTCTCTCTCCCTTTTTCCCCTTCTCTTTTTCTCTCCTCTTTTTTCCCGTTTCTCTTCTCTCTCCCCTTTTTTACCTTTTTCTTTTCTCCTGTTCTTCCCGTTCCCTTTGTTTTTTTCTGGGGCCCCGATACACGAGGGCCGTTTCTCTTTCATAGGCCTTTAGTTCCGGGGCCCCTTTTGTCCAAAGCTTTTCCCCTTTTTTATGAGGTCCATTTTTTTCAGGGGGAACCCCTTTTCCAGCCCCCTCTTTAGTCGACATTCTGAACTATCAAACCCCCGATCAGCTAGTTAATACCACCACCGTAAAAAAGCAAGATTTCCACACGATCACTTGTAAATTTAACGATCAAATGTTGTGCACACACAATCAACCAAATCAAGCAAGGGTTTAAATACCCGGGGACAGTCATGGAAAAAAAAGATCAAAACAATCAAAAACTTTCAAACGCTTCCCGGTAAGAAAAAAAAATCTAGGTTTTCCCCAATTACGACAAATTTCCCAAAAACCTTTCAAAATGAACAAAAAAAAAAATCAAAATCCCCTTATGACCATTTAGGTTTTTTTTCCCGGAGACCCGTCCCCCAAAAATTTTGGGCGGGGCCCCCGACGCTCCCCCTCGGTTTTTAAAAATGATTTTCATATTTAGGGGGTGCAGGTGGGGTTTTTGACGAATTTTTTACCCCTTTTTCCCAAACCCAAAAAACGCTCCCCGAAAAGGCACACCACTCGGGCACTCAAATCGGGCCCCCCAAAGGTGACGGGGAAAACCAAAAAAAACCCCTTTCATAGAAAAAAATCTTTTTTTTTCAACTTGGAAACCCGGCCCCCCCCCGTCCCCTACCAAAACAACTTTGATCTTTCAACATGGGAAACAGGGATACGACAATTTTTTAAATCGCTTTCCCCCGTTTTTCCGTTATTCTTTTCTTAAACCAAGGGGAAAAACAATATTCCAATTCAGTTTGGGACCTGATAACCCTTTAAAGCAAAAAAAGCGTCCTTAATTGCCAGCATTCCTTGGGGTTTACCATTTTTTCTCATCCCCCACTGTGCGCCACGAGTGAAGCTCCACACGGGTTTTGTCCTCCCGTTTTGGCCCAAAACCCAGTTGGGGGACATGGAACGTACTTGAGTTTTTTCCCTCGCAAACCCATGCCCCGGATCCACTGCCTCCCCCTCTTTACGGGGAAAAAGGGTTTCCCGCGGGGCCCCTCCCACAGGTTTTTTCTCTGGCTGCAAAAAACCCCACCCTTTTCTGGCAGGGTCCCGGTCCTTTGGGTCCAACAGGCTGTCACGTCTTGCTTTTCGACCGTCCCCCACGGGAGACAATTCTTCTCTTTGTCGGCCCCCCCGAGGCTTACGCAACCTCCACTTCAAAACGTCCCCCCCAGGAGACAAAAAGAGGCGACAGCTTTAAACCCCTGCTTCCGAGTATTTTTTTTGGGGCCCAGCAAGACGGGGGGTTCACTTTCCCCTTTAATGAGTCACACACTTCCCGGTTTTCCCCCCCACCTTATATTCGTTCTCCCAAAAAAAGAGAGAAGCCCCAGTTTAACTGGCTCAACCAATGGAATCACTGGCACAACCCCACCCTCACACGATTTTTTCCCAAAAAATCCCCAATTTTTTTTATTCCACCCTTTGGGAAACAAGGGCACCTAACATCCCCACACACCACAGCTGCTAGCGCCAAAAAAGACTTGGGGGACCCCTGGGGTTTTTAAAGCATAACCTCCTATTCAAACTCATTTCGATTCCCCCCAAACTACCCCTTGAACTAAAGCCGGGCCTTTTCTTCCCGCCCTGACTGATGGGTTCAAGTATTTTTCCCCTATAACAAAAAGGCGCAAACCCCCGGTTTGGGCGCAGCCTTCCCCCCTTCCTCAAACAGGGAAGACTGAATGGTTGCTGTACCTGCCGGCAGGGGACGGTAAACCCACCCGTACGGTCACCTGAACGATTTGCCTTTTTTCAGGCCCCCGGAGAGCCCCCGGAATAGCCCCGTGCTCAAAGTGGACCTCTTTTTACCCAAAGGGTGGCAGGTCCCAAAAACCCTTTCACTATCCCTCGGGCATGCGAAAAACTTCCCATACTCCCCCCTCCTTCAGTAACGACTCGGGGTTTTCCCCCCCCGGTTTATGCCTGAATTCGCCCCCACTTGAAGACCCAAGGAACGTTTCTTATAAAAACAGCAAAAATACCCTTAATTTGCCCAAAGCTCGAGAACATTCGGCCCCATCATTACCCTATATTATTTATAAAATAATTTTATAATATATTTTATATATATATATATATTTTTTAAAATATATATGTAATATATTTATATATAATACATCTTTCCTTTCTCATGGCCCCGCCCCGAAAGTGGCCCTTTGGGGGTCGGGTTGGGGTAAAGCAACATTTTCTTATCCCTTCTCCTGGCCATCCTCACTCCTTTCCCATTTTAGGTTTTTACTTCGAAGGAATTCCAAGGGCAAAAATAGTTTTATTTCTTTTGTACACACCCCGCAGTCAAACTTGCACTCACTGCACACACAGGCCACACAAACAAAACCCCACCCACACACACACACCAAAACCCACACACACACACACACACACACACACAACCACCCTCTTCTCTTTTTATTTTAAACCCTTTTACCTTTTAAAAGAAAACCCCGTTAAAAAAAAAACCCCAAAAAAAAAACAAACAACAACAAAACAAAACAAAACAAAAAAAAAGCCACTCAAAATTTTCCATCTGTTGAGTTACTTAAGAAACAAACAAGGGGGAAATCCCAGAAATAGGCCCCGGGAAAAGGAGTTTCTTATGAAGGCAGTCCCCTGGTTTGGGAAGTGGTTTATCTATAGATACAACTCCCATGCCCCTCCCCGCACCCATGTAGGGGCCCCCCCCCCCCTTTCCCCCTTTTCTTTGTAATTGAAGGGTCACATTTGCTTAAAATGTGTAGCATTCTTGCTTCTCCTTCAGCTCGGCTATAGCGATCAGTGTACTTTACTTCAGCGGGAGGGGGAACGCTAAGGAGTGTTTCGGGGAGCTTTCCGGGTCGGGAAAATTTCAGTGTGTTTTGTGTTTTGTTGTGGTGTGAGGGGTGTATTTGAGGGAGGGGGGTGTGGGGGTGGGGGTGGGTTGTGTGGTGTGTGGGGTGTGTGTAGTGAGGGTGAGTGGGTGTTGTGTTGTGGTGTGGTGTGTTGTGTGGGGGGTGGTGTGTGTGTGTGGTGTTTCCGCGCGTGCGTCCCTGCATGCCACTTGCCCCCGGTTTTTGAAAGTAAAATTCAAACGGTATTTAAAAACTTATATGTGCATGTTTTTTGTTTTTTGGGTGTGTGTGGGTGTGTGTGGTTTTTTAGTGTGGAGTGTGTGTGTGGGGTGTGGGGGGGTTTTGTTTGTGTATGCCAGAAATTTCTTTTAAAATCCGGGCCCTTTAAATCCTTTGAATGGATTTCCTTTCTTGGGGGGGAAAGAATTTCTTGGGTTTTTAATGGGGGTTTCCCTTTTTGGGTTACGTTTTTGCACCTTTTATGGTGGTTGTGTGTTTGTGATGTGTGGGGTGCATAAGCACTTTGTACAATGGAATTGATGTGTTATGGTGTGGTGGGGGGTGTTGGGATTTTGGTGGTGTGTGTGTGTGGTGTGTGTGTGTGTGTGGTGTGTTTGTGTGTGTGTGCACATGTGCTTGTCTTCAAAAAATATGTGTACCCTGTTTTGTGTGCTGTTTTTGGGCTGAGTGTGCCCTGGGGGAAAGTATTGGGGGGGTGGGGGGGGGTGGGGTGTGTGTGTGTGTGTTGTGGGGTGTGTGTGTGGTGTGTGTGTGAAATTTGTGTGTTTTAACTTTTTTGGGGTGTGTGTGTGTGTGTGGTGTTGTTTTGTTTTTGTGTGTGTGTGTGTGTGTGTTTGAATATGGACAGGGTCTTTTTGGAAAAACCCCTAGAACAGTATATTATGGAATAAATTTGATGGAGGGCCAGAAATGGTAAGCTACAGTATGGAAAAAGGATAGTGCAGTGCAAATATTGGGGTTTTTTACTTTTATGGTACCATACTGAAGTAAGCATCATTTTGTACCCGTTTGGAATAATAAAGTCAAGCATAGTATCAGATGGAACGTAGAGGAAATACGTTTTTGGTTTTTGTAAAATTATGGGACCATACATTTAAAAAAAGCATCAGTTTTTTTTAAAGTTTGGAATAATAAAGTCCAACATAGTTTTCATATGGAAAGGATAGTGAAACAAGTATCTGTACAATACAGTATAGAAGAGTATACTGAAGTACATCATAGTAAGAACAAAATGGAACAGTTTTAGTGGGAAGGGGGGGGCAGCACAAAGTCTGTGGGAACAGTAAAGGGAAGGACAGGATCTGTTTGGGAAAATACAGAACAGTACAGTGGGAAATACAGGAACTGTATGGTAAAGTACAGAACCCGTATAGTGAAAACACAGGAAACCTTTTAAAGGTAAAGTACAGAAAAAGTTAGTGAAGCACAGGATCTGTATGGTAAAGACAAACAGTTTAGTGAAACACAGGGTTTTGTATGGAAAGTAAAAGAACATTAGTGAAGCCCCGGGTCTGTATGGTAAAATACAGAACAGTATAGTGAAGTACAGGATCTGGGATGGTAAAGTAAAAGAACGTATAGTTTAACCCCGGATCTGTATGGAAAGTTCAGAACGTAAAAATAAGGGACAGGTCTGTATGGTTTAAATACAGAAAAGTATTTGGAAGTACAGGGCCCGTATGGTAAAGTACAGAAAAAAGTATAGTGGGAAATACCTGATCTTTTATGGTAAAGTAAAAGAACATACAGGAAGTACAGGATCTGTAGGGAAAGTACAGAAAAAGTATAGTGAAGTAAGGATCTGTATGGGGTACAGAAAAAGTAAAGTTTAAATACAGGATCTGTATGGTTTAAATAAGAACAGTATAGTAAGTACGGATCTTTTCGGTAAAGTTTAGAACAGTTTTAAATGAAGTCCGGATCGTATGGTAAAGTACAGAACCCGTATAGTGAAAATAAAAGGGTTTGTATGGGAAAAATACAGAACGTTAGTGAAGTACGGTCTGTACGTAAATACAGAACAGTTAGGGGAAATTCAAGGGTCTGTAGGGAAAAGGGAAAGAACGTATAGTGGAAAATCAGGGTTGTTCGGGAAAGTACCGGAAAAAGTTAATGCAGTTTCAGGGTCTGTACGGTAAAGTTCAGAAAAGGGAAGTTTAAGTTCAGGAAACTGTACGGTAAAGTAAGAACATATAGTGGGAATACAGGGTCTTTAGGGAAATACAGAACAGTATTAATTTAAAATACCCGGGTCGGGACGGGAAAGTACCGAACAGTATAGTTTAAATTCAGGATCTTTTACGGGAAAGTACAGAACAGTATAGTGAAGTACAGCATCTGGAAAGGTAAAAATACAGAACTTTTAGTTTAAGTACCGGGATTGTACGGGTAAAGTACAGAAAAAATAGTAAATACCGCATTGTACAGTAAAGTACAGAAAAGTATAGTGGGAAATTTCAGGGTCTGTTGGTAAAGTACAGAAAAGTAAAATTTAAGTTTCAGGATTGGGATGGTAAAAATACAGAAAAAGTAAGGAAAATTTCCCGGATCTGTTTGGTAAAGTAAAAATAGTATAGTGAAAATACAGGATCTGTATGGTTTAAAATAAGAAAATACAGTGGTTTAAAAGGGTCTTATGGTAAAGTTTTCAGAACATATAGTGAAGTACAGGGTCTGTAGGTAAAGGACAGAATAGTAAAAAGTGAAGTAAACAATTTTGTAAGATAAAGTTTCAGAAAAAGTATAGTGAAATACAGGACTGTATGGTAAAGTTTCAGAAAAAATGTAGTGAAGTACAGGAAACTGTATGGGGGAAAATACAGAACATATAGTGAAGTACAGGATCTGTAGGTAAAAATACAGAAAAGACAAATGAAGTACAGGATCTTACAGTAAAGTACAGAACAGTAAAAGTGAAAATACAGGATCTGTAGATAAAGTACAGAACATATAGTGAAAATTTCAGGATCGGGATGGTAAAGTACAGAATAGTATAGTGAATTTCAGGAAACTGTACGGTAAAGTACAGGGGAAAAGTTATAGTGAAGTACAGGATCTGTAGGTAAAATACAAACAGTATAGTGAAGTACGCCATCTGTACGGTAAAGTAAGCACAGTAAAAAGTGAAGGACAGGGCTGTATGGTAAGTACAGAAAAAAACAGTGAAATAACAGTATCAGTATGAAGGGTTTGGGAAAAGGGCTAGTGAAGTATTCAGTATCCGTTTTGGAAGAGTACAGTGAAGTGAAAATATCGGTCTGCGTGGAACGAAAAATTTAAGCACTGTTTCATATGGGTTTAGCAAGATTAAAAGTACAGGTCAGTTTTGGTATAGTTTTTGGGAAAAAAATAGTGAAACACCGGGCAGTAGCGGGTCAAGGGAAAAGTATAGTTTAAAACAAACTCTTTTGATGGGAAGGAAAAAGTGGGGTGAAAAGTAAAGAATCAGTATGGGTTTAGTAAAAGAACAGGAAAGGGGAAAAACCCTTATAGTCGGTATGGAACGGGTATGTTTTTAAAACATTAAATTCAGTATCCCTATGGCACGTTTGGAAAAAAGTATTTGAAACACAGTATGGAACAGGATAAAGAAGCACGTGTATGGAAACCCGGATTTGTGGGAAAAACGTACAGTAAGGGGGGAGGAACATATATGGGGCACAATAGGGGTTTGATAATGGAACAGTATAGTGGAGCACTTATGGAACAGTTTTAGTGGGAAAACAGTATCTTGAAGAGTATGGGGAAAAAATTTTTAAAGAAGCCAGTATCATATGATAGGGGTAAGGGGGCAGTATAGTGGGGGCACAAAAATCATATGATAGAGTATGGAACAGTATTTAAAGAAAAACGTATTAATTTTGATAGAGTATAGAAAATTTTAGGGGACACAGTATCAATGTAGAGTATGGAACAGTATAGTGGAAACACAGTATCATAAAGAAAGAAATAGGGGCAGTATAATGAGGGACAGTATTTTATGATGAGTATGGAACAGTTTTAAATGGAGCACAGTATCATATGGAAAAGAGTAGGAAAAAGTATAATTAAGCACCTTTTTATATGATAGAAATATAGAACCTATAGGGGGAAAACAGTTTTCATATGATAGAGTATGGAAAAAGGATAGTGGGCACAGTATCTTTTGATTTTTGAATTTTGGGGAAAATATAATGAAACACAAATATTATATGATAGAGTATGGGAAAGTAAAGTGGACACAGTTTCATATGAAAAGGGTATGGAACATTTTATTGGGGGCCCCAGTATCTATTTATAGAGTATGGAACATATAATGAAACACAGTATTTTATATAGAGTTGGAACAGGAAATGGAGAAGTATCATTTTGATAAGTTTTTGGAACATTTTAGTGGAGCAAAAGTTCATATGATTTAAATATGGAACATATAATGAAGCACGGTTTTCAGTTTGGGAAAGGAACAGTATAATGGGAAACACAGTATTATATGATAGAGTATGGGAACCGTATAGTGGAACACAGTACATATAGAGTATGGAACGTAAGTGGAGCACAGTTTTTTTTAATTTTTTTTAAAAAGTATGGAAAAGTATAAGAAGCACAGTATCAATGGTAGAGTACAAACAGGATGTGAAGGGACAGTATCAGTATAAAAAAATTTTGGGAAAAGTAAAGTGAACCGTACAGTATAAAAACCGCCTGGGTGTACAGGGGGAAAATCCCGGGATCAGTAAACCGTAAAGAAAAAACTTGAGGGCCCGTATCGTATGGGTGGGGAGGGAAAAATATTTGAAATTTTCAATATCATGTGGTTTTAGTATGTACCCAAAATACTCATAGTGATGACAGTATTATATGGAAAAAGTATGGAAAAAGTACGTGAAGAACAGGGAAAAAGTTTTGGTACAGAAGGAAAAAGTACAGTAAAAAAACATTATAAGTATGGTACAGTATGGAACCGTACGTAAAGAACATTATAAGTATGGTACAGTAAGGAACATATGTTGGGAAAAACAGTTTAAATAGGGGACAGTATTTGGCCCGAAATGTGAAGAACAGTTTTTGTGGTTTCAGTATGGAAAAGTACATGAAGAACAGTATAAATGTGGGACCGTAAGGAACCCGTACAGTGAAAAACAGAATTTTGTTGGGGACAGTGTGGAAAAAGTAAGTGAAGAACTTTTAAAAATGGTACATTGGAACCGTAAAATGATGTAACCCGAGGGGCAGTATGGGAAGAACCGTATCATTTTGAAGTGGTGTTTTGAAAAAACCCGCGTTAATTTTTGTACATGTGGAAATTTAAACATGGAAATGTAAATTTATATGGGCCCGTGTTGTTCAGTACAGTGTGCCAAGGAAAAAGGTTACGCATGTTATCAGTTAGAAAAAATTAAAAGTAAGGGATCGTAATGAACTATAATGTAAAGAATTTTCCCAAACGCTTTAAAAAATCGATTTCTTTTTTTACAAAAGGTTTTTTTTAAGGGTTTCTTCTCCTTTTTTTTTAGCATGGTGAAAAAAAAGAGTTAGAAAAAGCGAAAACAAATAGACACTGGGGAGAAGAAAAGAGGCTGTGTAAGTGCCCGTGTCTAATACCGGAAAAGGAAGTGATTCCAGACTTTTGGAAAATGTTGAGCTTGGGGATGAGAAAAATCCTACTCCACCTTCACCTACCGGTGCTGGGGGTTGCTCGACCCCCCAGCCCTCGGGGGTAAGGATCCCAAAATTTCCAAATTTCCCAAAAACCCGACTGTCTCTGGAAAAAAAAAAAAAAAAAATTTTTCCATAAATTCCCCAAACTGACCTAGCGAAAAAGGGCTCAGGGTCTTATTCCCGGTAAAGGATTTGATTCTTGCTCCCCGACAACCAAGTTGGGGGAGACTTTCCCTGTGGAAAATAACAACTGTGTAGGCTCCATTCACCTCCATGCAATCTTAAAAACCAAAAAAAATAGGAGAGGTTTCTTTTGTAAACAATGCCCTTTAAAAAAAATGTTATTGCATTTAAAATTTTGTTTTCCCCTTTAGGAGAAAAATGGGCTGTTGTTTGCCGGTGGAAAAATGACACGAAAAAAGAAAAAATGCACACTGGAGCTTTTTTTCTCTCCTTTTTTTTGGTTTTTGTAATCCCTGAAATGAAAAAATGGTCTTTTTCAGTGGTTGGGGAAAGAAAAAAAAAAGTCCGGGAGGGCATGAAAAAATCCCCCGGTGATGGGAAATTCAACTTCCCTTTGTGAAGAGCAAAAAAAGAAAGGGAAAAGGGGTCGCTGTTTAAGGGGTAAATCTAAAATATAGACAAAGGTTCATTGCATTTCTTGGGAAAAAAATTCTTTTGGGGGGAAAGGAAATGTTTATTTTTAGGGGGTTTTTTCAGGGGAAAATCAACATTATGAGATCTAAATGGGACCCAGACCCGGGCCCAGAACACATGGTGTCAACCTGGGGAGGGGGTTCAGGTACCC
>CM031595.1:81389698-81417198 GCA_018398815.1 Conus ventricosus | reverse complement strand
ATCTGTATGGTAAAGTACAGAACAGTATAGTGAAGTACAGGCATCTGTACGGTAAAGTACAGAACAGTATAGTGAAGTACAGATCTGTACGGTAAAGTACAGAACAGTATAGTGAAGTACAGGATCTGTACGGTAAAGTACAGAACAGTATAGTGAAGTACAGGATCTGTATGGTAAAGTACAGAACAGTATAGTGCAAGTACAGGATCTGTATGGTAAAGTACAGAACAGTATAGTGAAGTACAGGATCTGTACGGTAAAGTACAGAACAGTATAGTGATACGGTTGTGGTAAAGACAAAATTAAGGAAGTACAGGATCTGTACGGTAAAGTACAGAATAGTATCAGTGAAGTACAGGATCTGTACTGGTAAAGTACAGAACAGTATAGTGAAGTACAGGATCTGTAGGTAAAGTACAGAATAGTATAGTGAAGTACACAATCTGTATGATAAAGTACAGAACAGTATAGTGAAGTACAGGATCTGTATGGTAAAGTACAGAATAGTGTAGTGAAGTACAGGATCTGTATGGTAAAGTACAGAACAGTATAGTGAAGTACAGGATCTGTATGGTAAAGTACAGAATAGTACAGTGAAGTACAGGATCTGTCAGTAAAGTACAGAACAGTATAGTGAAGTACAGGATCTGTATGATAAAGTACAGAACAGTATAGTGAAGTACAGGATCTGTATGGTAAAGTACAGAATAGTATAGTGAAGTACAGGATCTGTACGGTAAAGTACAGAACAGTATAGTGAAGTACAGGATCTGTATGGTAAAGTACAGAACAGTATAGTGAAGTACAGCATCTGTACGGTAAAGTACAGCACAGTACAGTGAAGTACAGGATCTGTATGGTAAAGTACAGAATAGTACAGTGAAGTATACAGTATCAGTATGGAAGGGTATGGAACAGTCTAGTGAAGTATACAGTATCAGTATGGAAGAGTACAGTGAAGTGAAGTATCAGTGTCTGCGTGGAACGAAAGAGTGAAGCACTGTGTCAGTATGGTTCAGCAAGATTACAGTACAGTGTCAGTATGGTATAGTATGGAACAATATAGTGAAACACAGGATCAGTATGACGGATCAAGGAATAGTATAGTAAAGCACAACTTCTGTTTGATGGAGTATGGAACAGTGTGGTGAAAAGTATAGTATCAGTATGGTTCAGTATAGAACAGGATAGTGAAGCGCATTATCAGTCGGTATGGAACGGTATAGTTAACACATAAGTTCAGTATCAGTATGGCACAGTATGGAACAGTATTGTGAAACACAGTATGGAACAGTATAATGAAGCACAGTGTATGGAACAGTATAGTGGAACACAGTATCAGTATGGAGGATGGAACAGTATAGTGGAGCACAATATGTGATAGATAATGGAACAGTATAGTGGAGCACTTATGGAACAGTATAGTGGAGCACAGTATCATATGATAGAGTATGGAACATTTTAATGAAGCACAGTATCATATGATAGAGTATGGAGCAGTATAGTGGAGCACAATATCATATGATAGAGTATGGAACAGTATAATGAAGCACAGTATTATATGATAGAGTATAGAACAGTATAGTGGAGCACAGTATCATATGATAGAGTATGGAACAGTATAGTGGAGCACAGTATCATATGATAGAGTATGGAACAGTATAATGAAGCACAGTATTATATGATAGAGTATGGAACAGTATAGTGGAGCACAGTATCATATGATAGAGTATGGAACAGTATAATGAAGCACAGTATTATATGATAGAGTATAGAACAGTATAGTGGAGCACAGTATCATATGATAGAGTATGGAACAGTATAGTGGAGCACAGTATCATATGATAGAGTATGGAACAGTATAATGAAGCACAGTATTATATGATAGAGTATGGAACAGTATAGTGGAGCACAGTATCATATGATAGAGTATGGAACAGTATAGTGGAGCACAGTATCATATGATAGAGTATGGAACAGTATAATGAAGCACAGTATTATATGATAGAGTATGGAACAGTATAGTGGAGCACAGTATCATATGATAGAGTATGGAACAGTATAGTGGAGCACAGTATCATATGATAGAGTATGGAACAGTATAATGAAGCACGGTATCAGTATAGAGGATGGAACAGTATAATGAAGCACAGTATTATATGATAGAGTATGGAACAGTATAGTGGAACACAGTATCATATAGAGTATACGGAACAGTATAGTGGAGCACAGTATCATATGATAGAGTATGGAACAGTATAATGAAGCACAGTATCATATGGTAGAGTACAAAACAGTATGCTGAAGCACAGTATCAGTATAAAACAGTTTGGAACAGTATAGTGAGCACAGTATCAGTATAAGACAGCATGGAGCTGTACAGTGAAAAGTACGGTATCAGTATGGAACAGTATAGAAAAGACTTGAGTCCAGTATCAGTATGGCATGGTAGGGAACAGTATTGTGAAATACAATATCAGTGTGGTTCAGTATGATACAACATACTCATAGTGATGCACAGTATTAGTATGGAACAGTATGGAACAGTACAGTGAAGAACAGAATAAGTATGGTACAGTATGGAACAGTACAGTAAAGAACATTATAAGTATGGTACAGTATGGAACAGTACAGTAAAGAACATTATAAGTATGGTACAGTATGGAACAGTAGTGTGAAGAACAGTTTAAGTAGGGTACAGTATGGAACAGTAGTGTGAAGAACAGTTTAAGTAGGGTACAGTATGGAACAGTACAGTGAAGAACAGTATAAGTGTGGTACAGTATGGAACAGTACAGTGAAGAACAGAATAAGTATGGTACAGTGTGGAACAGTACAGTGAAGAACATTATAAGAATGGTACAGTATGGAACAGTAAAGTGATGTATCAGTATGGAGCAGTAGTGGGAAGAACAGTATCATTTTGAAGTGGTGTTTTGAAGCACAGCGTTAATATAGTACAGTGTGGAAATGAAACATGGAACTGTATTGATATGGAGCAGTGTTGTTCACGTACAGTGCTGCCATGGAATAGTGTTACGCATGTTATCAGTATGAAAGAATTACAGTAAGGGATCGTACTGAACTATAACTGTATGAATTTTCAATCGCTTTAAACTCGTTATTTCTTTTTTCACAAATGGTTTTGTTTAAGGGTTGTCTTCTCCTTTTTCTTAGCATAGGTGAGAAAAAAAGAGTCTAGAATTGCTGATACAAATAGACACTGGAGAAGATGAAAAAGAGGCTGTGTAAGTGCAGTGTCTAATACTGAATGGAAGTGATTCCAGACTGTTGGAACCTGTTGAGCTTGGGGATGAGAAATATCCTACTCCACTCTTCACCTACCAGGTGCTGGTGGTGCTCGACCCACAGCCCTCGGTGTAAGGATCAAATGTACCAACTTTCTCAAAATCCCGACTGTCTCTGGAACATTCTCCATAAATCCAAGCTGACCTAGCGAACAAGGTCTCAGGGTCTTATTCCAAGGTACAGGATTTGATTCTTGCTCACGACAACCAAGTTGGAAGAGACTTTCCCTGTGGAGATAACAACTGTGTAGTCTCCATTCACCTCCATGCAATCTTAACCAAAAAAATAGGAGAGGTTTCTTTTGTAAACACATGCTTAAAAGAAATGTTATTGCATGATAAATTCTGTCCCACCTTTAGGAGAAGAATGGGCTGTTGTTTGCCGGTGGAATAGATGACACGAAAATGAAACACATGCACACTGGTAGCTTTTTTTTCTCTCCTTTTTGTTGTTGTTGTAGATCCCTGAAGATGAAATATGGTCATCTCAGTGGTGGGAACGAAAAAAAAGTGTCGCAGACATGAAAAATATCACCGGTGATGAACTTCAGACTTCTTAGTGAAGAGCAAAGAAAGAGAAGGGAAGGAGTCGCTGTTAAGGGATAAATCTAGATATAGACAAAGGTTCATTGACATTTCTTGAAAACAAGTTCTTCGTGGGGAAGGAGTGTTTATTCTGAGGGTTTTTACAGGGAAACTCAACATTATGAGATACTAAATGGGACTTAGATCGGTCCCAGAACACATGCGTGTCAACCTGGCAGTGTTCAGACCATCTGCATGTGGAGACCCTGACTGTTGCAGGGCATCCTCTTGGTGTATGACATCACCAACAGGTGGTCCTTTGATGGCATCGATCGCTGGATCAAGGAGGTGAATGAGGTCAGTCAGTTATCCTTTATACTCTTTTTGAGCGTGTGTGTGTGTGTGTGTGTGTGTGTGTGTGTGTGTGTGTGTGTGTGTGCGCGCGAGCGCACGTGTGTGCAAACCTGTGTGAGCATGGTGTGTTTTCAGCCAATGGTGAATTAGAAAATTAAATGAAACTTACATGGAAGGGTAAGTTTAATTGAGATTATTTACAGTTTAGTTAAAAGAATGCACAAACCACCAGAAATTCTAGCATATGTTCGGCTCTTCACCGCAAGCACATCAGCACATCAACTGAAAAATGGCATACACTCAAATCTCATGTGACCAGAATTGCCCATATGATGAATAATTGAGCTTAGGTGTTTTTTCTCACATTCCTTGCTTCTTGTTTTATTCTGCCAGCCCCTATTTTCTTTTCTTTTCTTTTTTTCTTTTTTAAATCAGTATTTTCTTACAGTGCAGTAGATTATCATTTGTCTGTAATAATCCTTTCACACTTGCCATTATTTTCAGTTACACACACACACACACACACACACACACACACACACACACACACACACACACACACACACACACACACACATTTATATATTAGCAACCAGTCAAGCAAAAGACCGTCTGAGAATGATGATGCTGGTGCAAAATTTTGTCTCATAAAAAAGAAAAAACGCGGATACACATACAAAAACCTTTTTCTGTTATAGCATGCTCCAGGAGTGCCAAAGATTCTGGTTGGTAACCGACTACACCTCGCATTCCGACGTCAGGTGGATGAGTCCATTGCTGAACAGTATGCCTTGAAGAATGACATGGCATTCTTTGAAGTCAGTCCTCTCTGCGACTTCAATGTCACAGAATCGTTTGCGGAACTGTCTCGTCTGGCACTGAAGAGAAACGGCATGAGTCGGGCTCTGGGCCATAACAGAGGTGAGTGCCGGAATGCCATTGGTACTGTGCGATTTGGAATCTCATTTTGTTTGTGCAGCACTGTTAACCTTTTAACCTCTGTTTTGCCCAGACACATTTTTTTGTGTGCAGCATGTTAACTTTTAACCTCTGTTGCTGCCCTAGTATTTCCCATCCATCATTACCAGGTAACTAACGTTTGGCTCTATACGACATGTCTAGAACAACCCTCTGCTTCGTTTCCATACAGGTCAGCATTCGAGGCAATTAAGTGGTTCATCAACTTGCCAAGAATGCCACAAATTCTCAATCCATCAAGCAGATCTGAAATCTAAAGCTGAGGTTTACATCAAAGATCTCATACAAAATTAATGCAAGTGGCAGACAGATAGCAAAGTCTTCCAAGTCTGTCCAAATGTTAATGAGATTTCACTGTGTGCCTGGTGGCTGTAAAGAAGAAACAGCCGCGTGCTGTGCATACACAGGCCGTTCCTTTTACACCAGGCTGTAAAGAAGAAACAGCCACGTGCTGTGCATACACAGGCCATTCCTTTTACACCAGGCTGTAAAGAAGAAACAGCCGTGTGCTGTGCTGTAAAGAAGAAACAGCTGTGTGCTGTGCATACACAGGCCGTTCCTTTTACACCAGGCTGTAAAGAAGAAACAGCCGTGTGCTGTGCATACACAGGCCATTCCTTTTACACCAGGCTGTAAAGAAGAAACAGCCGTGTGCTGTGCTGTAAAGAAGAAACAGCCGTGTGCTGTGCATACACAGGCCATTCCTTTTACACCAGGCTGTAAAGAAGAAACAGCCGTGTGCTGTGCTGTAAAGAAAAACAGCTGTGTGCTGTGCATACACAGGCCGTTCCTTTTACACCAGGCTGTAAAGAAGAAACAGCCGTGTGCTGTGCATACACAGGCCATTCCTTTTACACCAGGCTGTAAAGAAGAAACCGCTGCGTGCTGTGCATACACAGGCCATTCCTTTTACACCAGGCTGTAAAGAAGAAACAGCCGTGTGCTGTGCTGTAAAGAAGAAACAGCCGTGTGCTGTGCATACACAGGCCATTCCTTTTACACCAGGCTGTAAAGAAGAAACAGCTGCGTGCTGTGCATACACAGGCCGTTCCTTTGACACCAGGCTGTAAAGAAGAAACAGCCGTGTGCTGTGCTGTAAAGAAGAAACAGCTGCGTGCTGTGCATACACAGGCCGTTCCTTTTACACCAGGCTGTAAAGAAGAAACAGCCGCGTGCTGTGCATACACAGGCCATTCCTTTTACACCAGGCTGTAAAGAAGAAACAGCCGTGTGCTGTGCATACACAGGCCGTTCCTTTTACACCAGGCTGTAAAGAAGAAACAGCTGTGTGCTGTGCATACACAGGCCGTTCCTTTTACACCAGGCTGTAAAGAAGAAACAGCTGCGTGCTGTGTATACACAGGCTGTTCCTTTTACACCAGGCTGTGAAGAAGAAACAGCCACGTGCTGTGCATACACAGGCCGTTCCTTTTACACCAGGCTGTAAAGAAGAAACAGCCGCGTGCTGTGCATACACAGGCCATTCCTTTTACACCAGGCTGTAAAGAAGAAACAGCCACGTGCTGTGCATACACAGGCCATTCCTTTTACACCAGGCTGTAAAGAAGAAACAGCCGTGTGCTGTGCTGTAAAGAAGAAACAGCTGCGTGCTGTGCATACACAGGCCGTTCCTTTTACACCAGGCTGTAAAGAAGAAACAGCCGCGTGCTGTGCATACACAGGCCATTCCTTTTACACCAGGCTGTAAAGAAGAAACAGCCGTGTGCTGTGCATACACAGGCCGTTCCTTTTACACCAGGCTGTAAAGAAGAAACAGCTGTGCTGTGCTGTAAAGAAGAAACAGCCGCGTGCTGTGCATACACAGGCCATTCCTTTTACACCAGGCTGTAAAGAAGAAACAGCTGTGTGCTGTGCATACACAGGCCGTTCCTTTTACACCAGTACCAGGCTGTAAAGAAAGAAACAGCCACGTGCTGTGCATACACAGGCCGTTCCTTTTACACCAGGCTGTAAAGAAGAAACAGCCGTGTGCTGTGCATACACAGGCCATTCCTTTTACACCAGGCTGTAAAGAAGAAACAGCCGCGTGCTGTGCATACACAGGCCATTCCTTTTACACCAGGCTGTAAAGAAGAAACAGCTGCGTGCTGTGTATACACAGGCCGTTCCTTTTACACAGGCTGTAAAGAAGAAACAGCCGCGTGCTGTGCATACACAGGCCATTCCTTTTACACCAGGCTGTAAAGAAGAAACAGCTGCGTGCTGTGCATACACAGGCTGTTCCTTTTACACCAGGCTGTAAAGAAGAAACAGCCGTGTGCTGTGCTGTAAAGAAGAAACAGCTGCGTGCTGTGCATACACAGGCCATTCCTTTTACACCAGGCTGTAAAGAAGAAACAGCCGTGTGCTTTGCATACACAGGCCATTCCTTTTACACCAGGCTGTAAAGAAGAAACAGCTGCGTGCTGTGCATACACAGGCCGTTCCTTTTACACCCAGTTGTCTCATTCGAAAGATGAAGAAGCTCCATGGAGCATTCCACGTGATGTACTACTAACACAAAAACATGTTCTTCTGGAGTGTTGGGACTTGCATGATATCAGACATGAACACTTTACAGTAGACTCCATGAAAATCTTGTTCAGAGATGCCCCACCTGACGTAATTTTTGAGATTCTCAAAGAGATAAACATTTTTCTTCTGGACTAAAAATTTTTTTGACGTTTCTTTGGGGGAAGGGAGGATCTATTTTGAGAGTTGACTGCAGCATGGTGACAGCGCTGATATGGCTATGCAGTCAGCTGGGCAATTAGCAACATCTTGAATTAGAACTGGATCATGGTTGTTGCTGTGGTGGCTGCCATCATAGTAGAGTTTTGATTCTGTGCTAAAAAAAAATTGGAATATAAATTTCAAGCTTTTCTTGTGTTGACTATAAATGACGTTGATTGATGACTATTCATCGAGTGTGATGGTAGAGAGTTTAGTGCCCCAGGCACAACTACATTGATAATGATCGATCAGAAAGTCGAACAGGTTGTATATATGTGTGTGTGAGTGTGTGTGTGTGTGTGTGTGTGTGTGAGTGTGTGTGTCTGTGTGTGTGTGTGTGTGTGTGTGTGTGTGTGTGTGTGTGTGTGTGTCTGCACTGATTTCAAACTTCAGTGCCAATGTATCAGACAACAAAAAATGGGGGCAGTCACCTTTGAGCGAATATAGATTCCTTATTTTTCTTAAACAGGCAAGTTTCGGAAATGGTCTGTTCTAAACGTCAACAAAACACATACAGGCACAAGCAAGCAAGCTACATCCACTGCTGTTTTAGACAACATCTGGTATGATTTAAATATCAAAAACATTGTTGAGCAACTTAAAGAAAAAAAAACACACCAAGTTTTAGGAGTTCTATGTAATTTGTTAAAGGCTTAAAAAAACAAAACACTCTTATAATTGCAGGAATGCACTGTAAAAAGAAACAAAAAAAATTTTGGTTGTTAAAGGTTAATCATACTCAGACGCAGACAGAAATTAAGCATGAATTAAATGACGGGGAAAAAAAAGAGAATAGAATAGTAGTAGTTTAAAAGCACAGCCAGATTTTTTTTTTGTTTGTTTTTTTGTCAGGTTCATTATGTAGTTAGATTTTAACCTTAGCTGAAACATTTTTAGGCATGATATCAGAGTGATCATTAGATTGATTTTTGTGACAACTTGACTCTTTTACTCCTGTCCAGTGCTAAGCCTGCAGGAGCTAGCATGCCGCACCATCGTCTCCCAGACCACCATCTACAGCATCGACCATCTCCCCTTGCCGCCCATGCTCAAGTCCCACCTCAAGTCCTACGCCAGACCAACAAGACACGGGCGCGCATGCACAGTTTTCTACACCGAGACAAGCACAAGAAGGCCAAGTACCTGAACCCCCAAGAATTCCCTCCCTCCCACTGCCGCAAGGCTTGTGTCATCAGCTAGCGACTGGATGGTGGGGTGTGGGTGAGGGTGGAGAAAAGGAGACACCTGCAATAAGGGCGAAGAGGGAGTGGGTGCCTGGGTGAGAGAGGAATGCGGGGGGGGGGGGGGGGGGGGGGGGGGGGGGGGGGGGATGAAGAGGACAGAGAGATTCTGAGAATGGGAAGGCTGCAATATGTGTGTGTATTTGAGTGTGTATGTGTGTGTGTGTATGTGTATGTGAGATGCCCATTGCTTGAACAATTTTTTCGACTGGAAATGGAAGATGGTACATTTAAACAACACATGGTCAAGATGAATTGTTTTTATGTCTTCGCTTCTTCTCAGTTTCACTGGAAAACCTAATTCAGAGAGTATTCTTGCAGTTTACGGAAGGTCTTGTTGGTGTACTGTGTGAAATTGTTCAGTGAAAAAGCATCGTAAGCAAGCACTATGAACTGTGCATTGAACTGATTATTTTTTTGAAAATGAATAGGATTATTTATATGAAATAGGAGTCAGTATTTAAAGATAGAATGGTTTCCCTGATATGAAAAAAAAAAGACGAACTGGCAGCCCAATGCGACTGTTCATCCTGAACAATAAGGGCATGTTTTTTCCTGTCTTACTTTCATTGTTTTGGTGCATTTATGATGGAAGGATTGCAGTATGTACATAACAGGAAACATTTTCTGTTCAAAAGGTATTCTTATGAATGTGATGTATGTAAAGTACAAGAGAAGGTAATGAAAACACCTCTCATTTTCATAGTTGTGTTTGAAAGCAAGCATTCATTGTGAGTACTCAAATGTATCGTACAGTTGCATGTACACATATATGCATTAAAATGCACACATATGCATGTGGGAATAGGCATGATCACATTAACACACTCAGATACGCCTTCACACACTCAACACATTCACGCATTTTTTTCTTTCACAAACTTGTTATAATTCACTCTCATCATTATTCATTCAAGTGCGCGTCCCAGCCTTGAGCTTATATGGCCTCATACTTCACATAGTGCAAAGATGCGGGGTAGGAAGAAGCCATTGTATTGCCCATGAAAGACATATTGTTGGCTCTCTCATGTCCATGCCCACACATCATCACATTAAGGACTTTCATAAACTCTTTGCATGTTGTTGATGAGCTTCCATGTTTGAGAAGACTGGTGATTCATTGTGAAGAGATCGTGGCCAACCAGTCAGCACCTTAAACATCAGTCTCTCCTGGTAATTCCTATAGAATAGCATCAGTTTAGTAAGCTTGATCAGTCTCTCTGTCTGTCTTTGTTACATTTTTTTTTCAATTAACAGCAAAAATGTGCTGTGGTTTGTTTCCTGTGTATGTTTTGCTGTACGTTCAAAGAGTTTCTGCCAACATTTGCTACTGATCTGCATACACAGTGTCATATCTTCTGAGTGCCAAAGTCTGAGTGATGTAGAGGGAATGAAATGATTGTCTTGATTATTTGTTTGTCTGTCATAGTAAATGTCATAATGTATGTTTTGTTGATTTTAGTGTTTCATGTAAAAAAAAAACCACACAGACAATTTTTCTTAGTTTGTTTTAAAGTATTTCATGAAGATAGCAACCTAAAGACATCCAACAGTAAAGGACTTGTGAGAGGTGGACATTTTCATACGGAGGGAAAGAAGAAACAATTTTAAAAGAAAGAATGTACAAACAAACACAAATGTGTAAATGGATACACACAGATTTGCAGACACACAGATGATAAATGAATAAAGACATGAGGGCAAAATCAATATGGATGCAGTGAAAGAGACTTGGGTAGAAGGGTGAAAAAAGAGGCCATTTTCAGGGTGCTCAGCAGTAGTTTGACTCGTGTACTGAACATGACTAGAGCATGCAGATGTGGGATACTATTCTGGAGACATTGAAAAAGAAAAAGAAGAAAAGCAAGACATGCCTAGATTCCCAAAATTTTGTGCTAATCTTGTTCGAAAATCTTGATAAGGTTGATGCGAACATCATTCTGTCTTGGAGCTCTTGTTCAGAGTGAAATTCACATTGATCTTTTTGTAAGAGAGACTGCTTCAGAGTTCTTTGTTTGATTCAGTTCCTGAGGCTCCTGGCTCAGCATTCTTGAGGCAGTCGCAATACGTTTGTGAACTGTTGGGATTGTACTAGCTCTTCCTCTCCATTAACCGGGAGGATAAAAAATTCCAGAGTCCCAGCAGCCATTTAGGTGACCTGACCAGCGATGTGAAAATTCGTTGTCTTAATTTTTTCATTGCGATCCAAAAACTTTTCAGTGATGCATGCACATCTCTCTCTGCCTTTGTTTCTCCACTTCATTGAACTTTCTCATGACATGTAGTGTGTAGGTGACGTCAAGGCAGCTATTGCCGTTAGCTGTGCTGTGTGTAGGGAACAGCAGCCTAAAAGAAAATGATCATATTTTTCTTTCTACTATTCAATGGATATGATCATGTTTCCTACTTTGTTGTAGGTGTCAGCGGGTGCAAAATGTTATCTGTTTTAAAACAGAAATGGTATTTTGATGCGAAGAATTTAGAATGAGGAATGTCTGACATTTTTTGTGTCCGGTAGTCGAAATTTCTTTTTTTTTTTTTTTTTTAAAGTCACAACAGTGTTTTGGTAATAGCTACAAGGTATCTAAAAGCGTGCAGAATTAAATGGTCATGTTTTACCCTTTCCGTTGATATATAGCTATACATTTGTTTGGTTTGTCTGAAGAGGCATGGAATAAAATGACATCCGTCATCATACACAGCATCTGTCATAAAAGAATTAAAACGTAGCCTTTTAGAACAGTTTAAAAAGATTTGTACTATACAAGCATCATAATAAAAAAAAAAAGGGATTGAACTTTGTTCAGTTGTGAAATTCAATGAGAAATTGTTTGTAGTGTCCCGTTTCGTTATAGGTGTTTTTATCTTTCTTATTGACAGTTTCTCTGAAGTTGAATCTGTGCTGAACAAGAGGCTGCCCATTTCATGTAGATTGTCATTTCCTCTCTGCTGGTGCAGTAGACAGCTGGAATGGGGCAGACGATGCAGGACTGTTGGCGCTGCAGTGTTACATGGGTTGCACTCCAGTTTCAGGACATTGAACTTTGGAGCTGTGCGGTTTGGGTTTGTTCCAAAAAGCGCTGTTCTTGTCCTAGTGGGAGATGGAAAAAGATGGGGGAATTTCACCCCCTTAGCTTCCTCTCCCCCCACTTTCACCTTCTTTCTCTGTCTGTCTGGTATTCTGTAAAATCCTCTTTGAAGATTTAAGCCCTTACCACACCAGGGATTTCCTCTCTCTCTCTCTCTCGCTCTTTTTTTTTTTTTTTCTTCTCACCCTCTGCCTTGTTTTCTGTAAAATCCTATTTGAAGATTTAAGCCCTAATCGCTTCGGGGATTTCCTCTCTCTCTCTTTCCTTCTCTCTCTCTCTCTCTCTCTTTCCTTCTGTCTCTCTCTCTCTCTTTCCTTCTCTCTCTCTTTCTCTCTCTCTTTCCTTCTCTCTCTCTGTCTTTCTTGTTTTCTGTAAAATCTTATTTGAAGTCCTAATCACGTTGAGATGTTCCCTCTCCAGTGTCTGTGTTACATTGTTTGAGTATCAACTTGTCACTACATATGTGATTTTGATACAGTGATTCAGCTAAGTCTTGTTCACAGACGCTGTCCCACAATTTTTTGATTAGTGAATCACTTAATTCTTTAAGTTAACCCAGCTGTGAGCTAAGCCCACTGTGGTCTTGTGGCTAACTTGTGGTTTAGTGTATGTAAAGGAGTCTGCACACAGTGACTCCCCCTGGGTGAAATGGAAACAGATAATTATAGTGATGATTTTGTTGGTTTAAGCTAAGTCTGTTGGCATTTTAAACATGTTTTGGCTTGTATAAGAGGTAAAAACCATTTATGTCCCGGTGCTATGTTGAGAATCTCCTCTTTAGTTAGAACACAGTGTGTGAGTTTGCATGTTTTGTGTGTATGTGTGTGCACCTCTGTCTGTGTGCACCTCTGTCTGTATTTATGTGCGTTTTGTGTGCCCATATGTGAGTATGTGTGCTCTACTGCATCACTGACTAAGTCCTGTTCAAAGAACTGCTCTCGCCCGATCTGAGGAAAGGAGAATTAAAATCACATGTTTGATGTTCACGTTTGTTTCTTAGGTTTTTGGATCATTATTTAGGATCTGTGCCTGTTTTCATGTGTGTACACAAATGTATATCTGTGTGGGTGTATCTGAATGTGTGTGTGTGTGTGTGTGATATCAGCAATGGTAAAAAAACAATGATTGTATGTATGATTGCATTTATTTTTATACAACTTTGAAATGCACATTTCGGCAAGGGAGTTTTCTCGATTATAAACTTATAAAAAATTGCACATTTTTGTGAGACTTTCCTGTTGTTGTTTGTTTAGCTAGTTTTTATGTATGTATGACTGGGTGTGTTGAAATAATATATGTATGTGTGTAAACATATGTTAAACATGTGTGTGTGCGTGCGTGCATGATTTTTAGAAAAGTTTAAGTCAGTTTTTCTTTAGCTTTTTGTTGTCCTGTTTGAAAATATGTTGCAGCTGTCAAAAAAATAATCAGCAGCTTAGAAAGAATTGTATTCATCATCATCATTATTCTTGTTGTTATTACTACTACTACTATTCCTACCAGTATTTTATGTGTCATGTAGACCCAGTTTGAGTTGCATGTTAGGACAGATCATGGAAAAAAATAGTGGGCTAAATAATTTCCTCAAATCATGCAACATTTGATTTACCACATAAGGCGGTTTTTACCTTGAGTGTTAATGTCTGTTTACATACAGCCCCAGCATATGTGTGGAGGCGTTGTTTCTGATTTTGTCATGTAGCAAAATTAACGTTTAAAGGAAATCTTTTTATTTGCTTGTGCTGTTCAGCTGGGGTCAAATGTTTTGTTGTTCAAAGTTCAGCGGACGTGGGGCAGTGTATATGATGGATTGGTCTGTTCTCATTCACAGCTGCTTAATGGTACTGAAGGTTTGAACATAATGTTATACTTAAGAAGGTTGTCTGTCAGGTTTGGTTCATATGTTTTCTGCTTTATGCAAGCATTGTGATGAAAGATTTGTACACATCCTGTATGACCTGGATGTGAGCACACATGCTCTGTTGATTCTTGAACCTTTCTCCATTTGATTTTTCTCCCATTTCAGAAGGCTTGCTCCAACTTAAATCAAAGGTACAGATATGTAGTCACAGTAACGTCGTGGCAGCTGCACAACATGTGAGCGGAAACTGTGATGAGTGCAATGAGAAGAAATAGAGAACATGAACATGAATTCTCTGTCTTTGCCGTTTTCTGTTTCTTTCTAGCCGTACGTTTTGGTTTGCTGTCTCTGTTTCTTTGTCTAGTTGTCGGTGTGAAGAGAGAATAGAATTGTGACTAAGAACTGTATGATAACCGTCTAAATATTTTTGCATTGAAGCATTCTTGAGGGCTTATAAAGTTCGGGTACTAAGCAAGGGAAAGAAATCATACCATACCTACATCCCCTGACACAAAAGTTCCCCCCCTTCCTTTTTTTTTCTTTTTTCTTTTTCTTCATAATTTGGATTTTTTCAACATAGTGTAGGACTAGAACTGTATGTATCAAGTTCTTTCAAAGATATCAATTTTAGAGAAAAGAAAAATGTTGAAGTGAATAGTGTGTTTGTTTCATCAACTGAGGCGTTGTTCCTCACTGCTGTCGATTTTCATTCACAGATGTATCAGATGCTCGGTACTGTGTCACAACTGGTAAGTTTTCACACTTCTTTCTGAACTGAATCTAATCAAGGGATTTTGTGTCATTTGCAACGCAACTGGTTGAACGACAGATGGACCGTAGGTTGTTATAACATTTAACAAAATGAATGTGGAGAAGTTTTAAGATGCAGAAAATGAATGATCAAAAATGCAGATTAATAAGCAGCACATGTTAAGTGTGTTATAATCAGATCACAACATAATCCACATGGGAACACATTCTTACATATGTAAATACACACTTACCCTGCGTTACTGGGCCTCTGTGGTTGGCTGGGTTTTAAACAACGTGAACGTGACTCGATTTTTCCATTTTGGTTTTGCAAATGGTTTTGCTGTTCCGTCTGTCTGTAGCATTTTCATATGCTGACTGTTTTGATCCTCCCTCCACAGTCATTCAGCTTGTTCTGTCACAGTTCAAGAGCCAGCGTTCCATAGGGAGCTGTCTGTATTAGGTCATCATGAGGCCTCGTCAATGGAACGGTTGCATTGTTGCTGAATCCCTTTAGTGAGGTTTGGTAGGCTGTATTCTGACGTCTCATGTGCATGAAGTTATCTTCTAGCCCATGCTTGTTCAGCTGTGGAGCCAGACTGAGTAAGGTGACTTTGCTGAATGCAGATAGCTACCATATCCTTCCACCAACAGTCCCCATGCGGAGTGAAGACCTCCACGTCACCACATCCTTCCACTAGCAGTCCCCATGTGGAGTGAAGACCTCCACCACACCCTTCCACTAACAGTCCCCATGTGGAGTGAAGACCTCCACCATACCCTTCCACCAACAGTCCCCATGTGGAGTGAAGACCTCCACCACATCCTTCCACCAACAGTCCCCATGTGGAGTGAAGACCTCCACCTCATCCTTCCACTAACAGTCCCCATGTGGAGTGAAGACCTCCACCACACCCTTCCACTAGCAGTCCCCATGTGGAGTGAAACCTTGACATCCTTCTACTAACAGTCCCTACTTGAAGAACTCCACCACATCCTTCCACTAACAGTCCCCATGTGGAGTGAAGACCTCCACCACATCCTTCCACCAACAGTCCCCATGTGGAGTGAAGACCTCCACCACATCCTTCCACCAACAGTCCCCATGTGGAGTGAAGACCTCCACCACATCCTTCCGCTAACAGTCCATGTGGAGTGAAGACCTTCACATCCTTCCACTAACAGTCCCATGTGGAGTGAAGACCTCCACCACATCCTTCCGCTAACAGTCCCCATGTGGAGTGAAGACCTCCACCACATCCTTCCACTAACAGTCTTAATGTGGAGTGAAAACCTTCACATCCTTCCACTAACAGTCCTCATGTGGTGTGAAAACCTTCACATCCTTCCACTAACAGTCCCTAGGTGGAGTGAAGACCTCCACCACATCCTTCCACTAGCAGTCCCCATGTGGAGTGAAGACCTCCACCACATCCTTCCACTAGCAGTCCCCATGTGGAGTGAAGACCTCCACCACATCCTTCACTAGCAGTCTCCATGTGGAGTGAAGACCTCCACCACATCCTTCCACTAGCAGTCCCCATGTGGAGTGAAGACCTCCACCACATCCTTCCACTAGCAGTCCCCATGTGGAGTGAAGACCTCCACCACATCCTTCCACTAGCAGTCCCCATGTGGAGTGAAAACCTTCACATCCTTCCACTAGCAGTCCCCATGTGGAGTGAAGACCTCCACCATACCCTTCCACTAGCAGTCCCCATGTGGAGTGAAGACCACCACATCCTTCCACTAGCAGTCCCCATGTGGAGTGAAAACCTCCACCTCATCCTTCCACTAGCAGTCCCCATGTGGAGTGAAAACCTCCACCTCATCCTTCCACTAGCAGTCCCCATGTGGAGTGAAAACCTTCACATCCTTCTACTAACAGTCCCTACTTGAAGAACTCCACCACATCCTTCCACTAACAGTCCCTAGGTGGAGTGAAGACCTCCACCACGTCCTTCCACTAGCAGTCCCCATGTGGAGTGAAAACCTTCACATCCTTCCACTAGCAGTCCCCATGTGGAGTGAAAACCTTCACATCCTTCCACTAGCAGTCCCCATGTGGAGTGAAAACCTTCACATCCTTCCACTAGCAGTCCCCATGTGGAGTGAAAACCTTCACATCCTTCCACTAACAGTCCCTATGTGAAGATCTTCACCACATCCTTCCACTAACAATCCCCATGTGGAGTGAAGACCTCCACCACACCCTTCCACTAACAGTCTCCATGTGGAGTAAAGACCTCCACCACATCCTTCCACTAACAGTCCCTGTGAGTCTGATAAACCAGGCAAATCTGGATGCTAGCTCAGTTGTAAGTTTGTTTAAAGCACCCAAAGGCTGGATAAGCATGTGAAACTGTTTAACATCTGTGTAGAAAGATGGTTTTTTTTAAAAAATTAAAGGTGATGTTTCCAAGGAGCTGCATCAGGTGTGTAGAAAGAAAGTTTTCTTTGATAGGTGATGTTTCTACAGCACTGCATTTGGCGATTCCTAGCAGGTGTGTCTCAGCGAGTTCTAGGCTGGACTGCTTAGATGGAAACAGTTCCAGAAAATCTCCGTGTAAGGAAACCTTTATTAAGCGTTAAGCTTCAAATTGCCTCAGGTAACCATAGATAATTCTAATTTTATTTGCAATAACCTTTTTTTTTTTTTTTTAAAGAAAATGTACACAGTTTTTCTCAAGTATTTTTCTGCTGCTTGTTCAGATGTTATTCTGGCAAAGGAGGCTCAAAAGATGTAGAGACGTACTGCCAAAAGTTTTCCCATATATACTGCTGTGGTTAAATCTGATTAAATCCTGGGCGCCTTCCCTCTCCATGATGATTGGTCTCAAAACTGGGATTGGAGATCGAGGGGGAAGGGGGGGAGTAGGGGGGGGGGGGGGGGGGATTGCTAATGTAGAATTGCACATGAACCATAGGGCAATCAAGTTGTCAGCTTATGAGGAATATGTATGTTGGGGTTTACAAATCAGCATTGTACATTGCTTTGCCTGGGCTATTTTCTTTGTTACTTGATATTTTTTTTTGAATTATTTCTGCCAAGGTAATGTTTTCATCTGTGGCTGCTAGTCTGTCTGGTAGCAGAATTACACAAAGACTGATGTACCCATTGTAACCAGACTGGGTGGAAAGATGGAATGTGACCCACAGACAAATCTTGGAGGCTTGGGTGTGGATCTGTAGTGCAGATCTGGATCAAACAAACGGCAGATCCAGGATTGGTTTAGCAAGATTGTTGCAACTTTTCCACTCAACATTAACACCATGAAGTTACTGTTTACGAATTGATAACTGTCTTTAGAGTAATACAGTTTATTACAATTACAATACTTTTGAATATAGCGTTGATATTTTGTGTGTCCTATTATTTTGCTTTATTTTTGTATTGTTGCTAATAAAAAAAAAAAAATCGCATTGGCAGTGACACTTTCAGTCCATTATGTACAATTCTTCTGGCAGACAGAAAAGTTTGTTTCCACCCATGGACTGACTTGCTCACTGAAGTAAAAGGGAAAGTGAAAGAATTCCTGTCAAACCTGTGGTTCGTTTTACTTCCCATGTTACAGTAACTACTTTGTTTTCCCCTTTGCATTTTGATGCAGATAATAAAAGGGCAGATCCAGGGTCCATGGCGAAGGTCTTTGTTCCCCCATGTGCCCATATAGTTTTCCCTGTGTATTGTCCAAGATTCACATTATCTGTCATCACAGTCTTGTCTCTTTCCTTTCTCTGGTTGTCACTGACATAGAGACCATCTGATTCTGAAATATCTATGCATCATATGTTTTAGTATTGTGCATCATTGAACACTTTTCCTGTTACACTGATTAATTAAAAAACATCGAGCCCGGAGATTTATGGTAATTCTGAATCAAGTTCAACCAAATACAAAAGTGATTTGTTGAATGAGTTCCAGAATGCTTCATGAGAGAGACTGCTGTCAGATATGATTGTGAGGATGTTGTTATTGTTTTTGATTTTGTTTGGTTTTGAAAGTAGGGGGGTATCCCAAGTTGATATGTGACTCAAAAACTGTGAATCCTTTGCTTCTGAAATGTTTGCTGTTACCATAGGGCCACTGGATAGGTCAAGAAAGCAGATTGTTTTAGTGTTGTCATTTTTAGCATTGTTGGTTCTTTACTTGTGCAAAACAATTTATGAGATTGTCAAAATAAGTCTGTTGGATTAAATGTGTGCAAAACCATGTATCAGATTAACTAAACAATTCTGTTTGGTAAAATGTCATTTCAAGCTTCATTGATGGGAACTGATGATACAGGCTCTGCAAAGAGATGAACACACAAGTCTTTCATCATGACGCCTGATGAACGTGCTGAGTGATGAACTCACTGCATGGACGTGTCCATCTGGTGTTGACCAGTGAGATTAATGTGACAATTTGACCCAGATGTGCGGAGAGAAGGAAAGGTCTTTCTGTAACTGTACTGTATTTTCTATGCAGTATGATCCGTTGTAGCGTAGCCTTTTTTGTGTGTGTGAAGACAGATAATTTTCCAAAATTTGTCTCCTGTCTTGTTTTAATCTTTTTTTTTAACCCTTTGACTGCTGAAAGCTGACCAGCATGTAAGACTGTGAGATTACAGGAGAGTATCTCTGCTTTGTGTACATTTCAACAGTGTCAGTGCTACATCTGGGTAAACTTGACCCATCTTCTGTGGAAAGAGAACAAGGCCGTGATATCACGTCACCTGATCTGTCAGTCCCATCCCATCACATCCCAGCCTATCACTGATGAGTATATATTTTTGTCAGTAGCACCCAAGGGGTTTAAATGAAATTCTTTGTTGTCCTTTTGTTGTGTTGAGTGGTAATGTTGTAAATTGTACAGTATAGTTACTCTGTTGTTGTGTTGTTCTGACACGTGCTGTTTCTTTTAATTAACATTGTGTTGAATTATCTGATTTAATGGCATTTTGTGTTTTGAATAAAGCGTAGCAGAACAACGCGTGTGTGTAGTTGTTGTGTGTTTCGCTTTCCAATGTGGAAAGAGAGTATGTGCAGAGACAGAGAGCCGGGATGGAGAAGAGATGGGTGGATGTTGGGAATGGGTGAAAATGGGGATGGGGAGTCAAGAAAGGTGGGTAGGGAAAACAAAGAACAAGAAAAGCTTTGATATTAGCATATGCTGGACCGTACGTATACTTACTGACTCTCTGATTTTCTTTTTTGTACATCATTTATGCCATATAAATGAGTGCATTTGATTTGTAAAACTACCCTGTGCATGTGTATGCATATGCATACTACATATTTGCACGCACACACACACACACACACACACACACACACACACACACACACACACACACACACACACACACACACACACAGACACACACGCACACACACACACACACACACATGCATGTATCCACAGAGACAGAACAATCTTTTCCTTTGTTAAATCCATGTTTGAAAAGAACTGGGGAAAAAAACGTGATGTTCAATAGTCATGTGAATAGGATAGGGATTGTAAAAAAATATAAATAAAAATACGTAATGCAACTGTTTTATCATAATGAAAATACTGAAAAGAAATTAACTAGGAGATCAGTTGTGAGTTTTTCTGTGGAAATTACAATTCAGATTGAAGATTCATGCTTCATGGATCAACAAATCTTGTGTGATAAACATTCCACTCTAGGAATATATCTAATTCTTCAGCTGTACATACCCGAGTTCAAAGTCTGATGCCAATGATAGTAAATGCACACAAACATGAGTGCACATACACACACACACACTTGCACACACACACACACACACACACACACACACACACACACACACACACACACACACACACACACACACACACATTTGCACATGTTTTCGAAACATTTATGGTTGTGCACACTTACACTATTTTTTTACATGCACTCTCGACATATGCTATTATTTATTGTGCATTCTCTCTCTGTCTCACACACACACACACACACACACACACACACACACACACACTAGCACATATATTTTTGAAACATATACAGTTGTGCACACTTATACTATTATTTACATGCACTCCTGACGTACATGCATACTATGTTTGCGCCACACCGTTTCTCACACATCTCTGGTGCAAATATGTGTTCAATTCTTTACAACTTCCCTCCTTGATTATAAATGTGTTTTTTATCAAAGGGATTATGCATGATAAATTACATGATAAAGACACAATACAGACCTGTTTTCCAAGTACATCTTAGATTTGAGAGAATGCTGTTTGACTGTGAATGCTTCAAGTTGCTTTAAAAAAACAACAACAAAACAAAGCACTTAATGTTAACAAGCCACCACAAATTGAATATCACAGACTGCAATTATGCCCATACTCGGATCACATTATACATTGTAAACATGTCATTGCTGAAGTCAATGAAAGTGTTCATGATATTACATTGTAAACATCATACTTTGAGCAGCATGCATTATGTCATGTAGTGAACAGGTCATGTTGCTGCAAATTTTGACTGCGCATCATCTTAAACCTGCAAGAGTTTGATCACACCCGTTATAGTTGACATGTCATAAATTGCATGCTTCAGATCAGATATTGACATGCCATTCAAAACTGCATGTGTTGGCTGGCCTATTGTTAACAGGTCTGCGAACAGCGTACAGATTGACATACACAATATGCAAAAGTACATGTAAACATGTTGTAGATAGCATGCGCAGTTCAACCACAGACTGTTAACATTGTCATAGATAGCAAGCACAATAATATTTTTAACATTACATGAGCAGCGTGAATTATTATATCACATATTGTTAACGCAGCATAAATAACGTAATTCAATCACATTTTAATTAACATGTCATAGTTACTATGCATAATTACATCACATTTTTAACATGACATGAATACCATACATACATAATTACATCACAGGTTGCCATGTCATCATGAGTAGCATGCATCAGGTAGAGTACTGGTTTTCACATAAGTAACAGAATATTGATGCAGCTAGTGTCAACATCTTATGACAAAAAGCATACATTTGCTGGTCACATTTTATCAGCATGCCAAATTCCAGATCGCTTGCAGTGTACCATACAGAGAGATTCTTACAGCTGGCACACCTTGCACCTGTGTACTGCTCAACACTCGCTATGGATCAGATTTGGAACACATAGATATAATACAATAACAAGAATGGGCTTAAGTGAATGGCGAGATACATGAAGTGCTGATAGCTCAGCAGCGAGTGTATTAGCCTTCAGTGGTGTGTGGCGTGATGGTCAATGTGTTTCAGACCTGATACTTAGTGAGTGCACATTTTGTCACATAGGACAAATCACACATGACTGACCAAAAACAAACAAACAACAACGAACACACGAACAAAAACAAAAAAGAAAAGAAAAAGAAAGTTTGTTTGACAGGCCTAACAAGATTTTAGGCAGAAAGATGTCCCTTTCAATAATGCACCCTCCCAGTTGGCAATGCAATCCCAGGTCCATGGATTTTTAAAAGGGTGGGGTTGGGGAGGATGGTTGTTTTTCTCCACTCCACCTATCTCTTAAGACTTTAAGTATGGTCTTGGTGCAAGCCTTTCGGATGAAATTATAAATTGGGGTCCTGTGTGTAGCATGCACTTTGCACATGTAAAAGAATCCACAGCCCCAAATGAGTCGTCCCTGAGGAATTTGAATATAGAAACAAGTATAAACAAAGATATATGCGCAAGCAGAAAAATAAAGAATAGGGTGGTGCTATAATAAGGTAAAGCATTCTCCCGCAGCACAAATGTTACACTGAGAAATGTGACAATATCGAGATACAATACAATACAGTACAATATAACATGGTGCAATGATAAATGTACAGTAAAACACTACAAGGCTGAAGAGTGCAATACATTAAAACAGTACCGAACAATACAGTAATGTACAGTTGAATACAATGCAATACAGTGCAAAACAACACAAAAGAGTACAGAAGAATACGATGCAATACAGTAGAATGCAGCACAATATAAACATACATTTAAATATGTTTGTGTTTTGTTGTCTGTCGAGACGATGAAGACGATTATATATATGCGTGTGCGCGTGCGCGAAATATAAAACTGTGCACTACAGTATAGTACAGTATGATATGATGCAACACATTACAATACAATGCAACATTACAATGCAAGATGAAACAATGCAGCACAATATAATGCAGTATCGTACAGAACAACACAAGGCAATACAGCAAGATACAAAATAACGCAGTAAAATATAGTAGAATACCATACAGTACAGTACAATACAACGCAATACAATTGACCCACAATGCAACGCAATACACTGCAGTGCAACACAACACAGTGCAACTCAACAACGACACAATACAACACAATGACACATAACAAAAGCAGAATGACGTCCATTACTAACTGAATACGTCACCATAGCATGGCATTTTGTCTGGGCATGAACGACTGCAAGTCATCAAACGTGTTCCATCACGTAGCACGCATGAGTATGTCGCGTTGCGTCATTCAGTCTGTGTTTGGTTATAATTATACGGTCATTAATTACCGATGACAGACTGCTATTTCAGATTCAAGAGTCGACCATTCTAGCGGCACTGCCCAGATTTTGTTTAGCATTTACCCAGTTCTTGGGGTAGGAGGGTGGGTACGAATGACACATAGCTTCGTTTCTAATGGTTGGAAGGGTTGGGTGAAGAGAGAGAGAGAGAGAGAGAGAGAGAGAGAGAGAGAGAGAGGATGTTGCTTATAGCCCAACCGACCGCAAAGGGCCATATCAGGGCTGTCACCACGTTGAAGTCAATTCTCAAGTTGTATAAAAAAAAAAAAAAAAAAAAAAAAAGACACCTCAACACAAATCATTAAAACACACCTTCCTAAAACACAATCGGAGATTACGTTAAAATCCTTCTTCCGTAAAATCTCAGATCAGATGAAAAATGTTGATCTCTTTCAGAAATTCAAAGATCGCATCAGGTGGGATATCTCTGAACAAGGTTTCCACGGAGTCTGCTGTGAAGTGTTTATGTCCGAAACATTATACAAGTCCCAACACTCAATCAGAACATGTTCCATTGTGAGTGGCACAAGGCAAGGGATGCACCACGGAGCTTCTTCAACTTTTAGAACATAAGAAGGGATGTAAAAGGAGCTGCCTGTGTGCAAACGGCACAAGACTTTTACGACCGCCCCCAAGAGGGCGAGGAGTGACTTAGGGGCTATGGGAGACAGGGGCGTGAGAGGTGGGGACTTTAACCCTAATCTTTCATGCCCTTTCAGTAACCTCTGGATCTGGATCTGGATCTCCGCCTGTGGTTGTTGGTTGGCGGCTAGTTGTAGGAGCCAGTAATGGCTATTACACAACTGGTTGCGCAGCGTAAGACTCTAAAAGATTAAAAACAGAGGGGGATATGGGGGGGGGGGGAGGGGTGTTGGCGGGTTAGTGGTGGAAAATGGCCTTACTCCCTCGTCGCTCATTCCGGCTCTCTCTGGGCCTACATAGCCACAACTGGGTTGAATGTGTTCTGTCGCAGACCTGCATGGCCAGCACTCCATAGGCTGCGGTCAATACCAGGCTTCCACGGGGAAACTCACCACAGGAGACGATGCACTATTGCTGAGGTCACCACGAGACCAGATCTTGGCCACAGAACTGGATATGATTGACAATTAGGATCATGTCAGACGGAAATAACTGTTACTGGGAACGTAAAGGTACGGGGCATAGCACGACACACATACCATCAGAACGACAACACGTGAAGACAGGCAGCTGAAATGGTAATGTTTGTGTTGGGTTCTCATGGGGGTTCGAACTTGCAACGCCCGCCTGGAGAAGTCGGTGCTATACCACTGAACCAACCAGGCACCGTAAAGTTTAAAATCGCAAGAAAGTGTCAAGCAGAAGACATACTGAACTCATGGACACACAGCTTCCTCATGCTCGTTGTGGCGTGAGGATTAGCGCTGGGGACTACACCTGTCCCTCGTGTGTGTGCATGATTAGCTGCCGTGAAATGTACTGTTGGTGTGCCAGTATTAATCTCACGGATCAAGGTAAACATTGAAGCGGCAACCTGCCAGAGAACTGCTTGTTTAAAAAAATTAAAAACCATGTTTGAGACAAGATGATCTGCGTAAGTGAATATTGCGGAAGTGTGCATGTTTTCACAGACCTACAGTTAGCTGGTATTTATAACGTTCTGCCTGTCCAGTAATACCATTCGCCATGAGATTCGCACAAGTCGGAGGATCACGAAGCCCAACACATTACACCATATGCATTTTCGTGTGTACATAAGTTAAAAAGACAGAGATGAACTGAAAAACAAGGATTAAATTTAAACAACCAGCACAGTTTCTTTCCGTTTAAAACCCACTTGCCTTTTCTTTTTTTTGACAGGAACCAGATAGATGTGAACTGCCGAGACTAAATGTCAAAAGAGACATTTAAAGAAGATTATGTAACACCATTTTTCCCCCACACATCATGAATAGTGGCATCCGCTATCTGGTATTCATGTTGTGCACAATAATCTTATTCTCTAACTGCACCGGATTGCCTTGCCTTGTCTTGCTGGCCTCGCTTGGCCAGGCTTAACCTTGCCTGACCCTTGCCTTACTGTGCCGTGTGCCATGTCTTGCCTTTCCTGACCTGAATGGCCTGGCCGGGCATTACCTTGCGTGGCCTTGCCTAGCCTTGCCTGACCTTTCTTCGCCCGGTCTTGCCTTGCCGTGTCATACTGTGCTGTGCCTCACCTTCCCTTGATCGGGTTAGCCTGGTCTGGCTTGGCCTTGCAATGACGTGTCTGGCCTTGCCTGGCCTTGCCTAGGGGTGAGGATGGGGTAGGGTCGTGAGGACACCACGATGATAATTAATTCACCGGTCTGTTCCATTCGTGGTTATTGTGTGCAACTGTCCGAATACCTGCAAATGGTTTGCCTATCCACTTCGCAGTTTTGTTACCGCACATTTTCTTCTATGTTTTTTTTTTTCTTTCTCTCTCTTCTGTTCGTCATTTCTCCACAACTATTCCCTGCAGAATGATCTTTGGGAAGGCCACTCTAGTCCCGTGGCATGGCTCGCCATCTAAGTTCTCTCTGTTCACCACTGTCTCTTGTTGTTGGCCAAAGTGCACCACACAATTACACATATATATATTGAATAATATTTCCACAGAAGGCGTTGTGACAGTGACTGCAGTTTGTGGACTGTGCTGTACTGTACTGTACTGGCTGATTTTTATATACAGATCCACAACAAATACTCTGGCAGCATCACGTACAGAACAGTAGAACATTTAATCACACATCGATGAAATCCTGTTTCACATCCTGAATTACTCATCCTACGAAACAAAAGTTACCCAGAAGAGAGAATCACATATGAGGAATTTTCCACTGGTATGAGATAACTTTTCAAGACGAACACAGAATTCTCTTTCCACTCACATACATGTCACAAACGACCCACGGACCTACATGACAGTTCAACATCATCATCTCACAGAATTCGCCTCATCTGTAACATCAGATATCTCGTCCGGATCCGTAACGGTTGTGGTCAGTATAGTGGAGGTCGTGCCTTCTCTTCCTTTAAGGGCGTGGGCGACGGGAGGAGGGGACGGAGGGATTAGCTTCCCCAGTGCAGCCCCTCTGGCTTTCAGACTCTCTCTGTCGTACAGCTGATCGGCCACAGGGACTGAGGCACTGGTCCCCGGGGTCGGCTGAGGCTGAGGCATCTCCCTCATGACGAACGCCGGGTTGATGTAGTCTGGGGTGGAGTTAGACGGTAGGGCGCTCCTCCTCTCTTGGGGCGCTTTCTTCTGCGTGCTCCGCTCTTTGTAGATGGTGTAGATACAGCCCACCACCAGAGAGCCCACGCCCATGACGATGAAGAGGGCGCCCAGCACCATGATGTCCACGATGTAGTGCTCGTCCCCGAGGTGGACCAGCACGCTGCCCAGGATCAGCAGCCCCAGCCCCACGCAGGCGGTGAAGACGATGGCCTGCAGGTAGCCCTTGCCCCGCGTCGCCGCCACCTGGGACAGCCCCGCCGTGGCCGATGAGAAGCGTGACGTGTTGAAGAACCTGGGTTTCTTGCCCACGGCGGATTTCGTGGTGGCCTTGTTGCCTGATTTGCCACCCCCGGCACCCCCTCCTCCTCCCCCACCTCCACCAGTCTTTGGCAATGGCGTGATTTTGGTCGGCATGGTGACTCAGGGAAATGCTACGTCACAATAAGTGGCTGTTAGTTATCCATTCAGGTCGGAGTTATAATCACCGAGCTAGTTTGACCAGGTTCAGGAACATTTGGATTTTCATTTCTCGGGCTCATCAATACAAATCTTTCAAATGTGGTTGGATTTGGATTTCGTGTGAAATTTCGAGTCAAGACATCCATTTTTTAGTATTCGTCAAATATAAGGATCAAACGAATCTAATACTATTTTCATCGCCATACCTACTCCACAAACTCAAGTGAATCAAATTCCAGTACCATGCCTAACAGTGATTCGCTGACCACAGACAGCTCTGATTCAGATCGTCTTAGCCACAGGGATGTATTTGGTGCCGTTCTCCAAAAACGGCTCTGGATCTTTCCTGCCCACTGGTTCCTGTTCCAAACATGTGGTGAGTTGTCT
>CM031595.1:81386852-81389598 GCA_018398815.1 Conus ventricosus | reverse complement strand
GTCTGCCTGGCTCCTCGTCAAACTTGACTCTGAAAAGGGGTGTAGACACACGTTTACTTTCTGGACAGAAATATGCTTCGTCTGTATATGCCAGTGTCTAAGGATAGGCTACTGTTAGTGTGCTAAGTGCGCGCGCGCGCGCGCCTGTGTGTGTGTGTGTGTGTGTGTGTGTGTGTGTGTGTGTGTGTGTGTGTGTGAGAGAGAGAGAGAGAGAGAGAGAGCGAGAGAGCGCTTCACTCGGGCGCGAATATAACTGTTATGGGCGGTTTTGAAAAGTTGTTAGGCTCACACAGGGCCTACAAGTAAAATCTCTGTAGTTGGGCGATATCATTCACGATTGCGAAATGGGGCCTACTTTCTTCGGTCCGCTGGTTTGCTGGTTTTGCAATCACTCACTTTACATGGATATTATAAACGGTCTGAGACATATATAAACAGAATGCACCCGACCGTGCACTTCGTGAAGGTATTAACAAACACACCGCACAATATTGGCAGTGAACCCATAGCCTGTTCACTCTCTTTCTCTAACACGACATATTCGATTTCAGAAACGACATTTCGCAACAATCGCGCTTCCTCTTTGTTGCCCCTTCCCCCTAGCTACCACACACACACACACGCGCGCGCGCGCGCGCGCGCGCGCGCGCGCAGGAACGCAGGCACACATGCACGCACGTATGCACGCACACGCACACAAACACGTACCCTCTCCCTCCCTCCCTCTCTGCCTCTACTACCTCATTAACACACACACCACACACACACACACACACACACACACACACACACACACACACACACACACACTCTCTCTCTCTCTCTCTTTATGTCTCTCTCTCTCTCTCTCTCTCTCTCTCTCTCTCTCTCTCTCTCTCTCTCTCTACTGACATAAAAGACATGTATGTTTAGAAGTCTTTCACTCGGGGTCTTTCAAGTGGAAGATCGAACATAGAGGAAACCAAATCTGCTCCAAGAGCTTGGCGAATACCTGTACCCACCAAGAACTCCAACCAAATTACCTGTACACACACACACACACACACACACACACACACACACACACACACACACACACACACACACACATCATTAAAAACTATTAAGTCTTATATTTCCAATCAAAACATAGACTCTGAAATCACTAACATTGCTTCTAAACCATCCTTTTCACCAATTCCCAGGTGGGTGCAAAAAAAAGCCTCTTTTGATATTAGTTCCAATGAAATATCAAAAAAAGAGATCCCCCATATATTAAAAGAATTTGTCAATATTCATCTGGATGAAAATTACAGAAATCACATGAAGATTTTCACTGATGGCTCAATTTTAGACGATAATGAAGCAGGCGCTGCTTTTATTATTCCAGATTTGAATGTAGAGAAACTCTATAATCTTGGTAAAAATCTTTCCATATTTAGTGCAGAGCTCATCGCCATTTTGATGTCTTTGGAATTTTTGTTACATTACCCCCTAAATTCTTGTCGAATTCTTGTGTGTACCGATAGCAGATCGGTGCTGGGTGCCCTCCAGTCCCAAAATTCAAAAATTCGACTTGAGATTATATTAGAAATTAACCATGTCATTCATCATTTATCACTTAAAGGGATCACTGTTACGTTTATTGGGTACCATCTCACAGTGGAATTGTATCAAATGAAAAGGTTGATCACGCAGCAAAAAGAGCAGCTAGAAATATGGAAAGCACAACTTCACTTAATATACCTTTAGATCTTTCAGAATGTTATTCCTTAATTGACAAACAGACTGAGATAAGTTTCCAACAATCCTTAAAGAACTCGGAATCTCAGTACTATCATAACTGTATTGCATACAGCTCTGGAACACAGAATAAAACGGCAAAAACGTATCTAACTCATATACCTAGAGACGTAAGAAGCTTAATCCACAGATTACGTTTAAATTCACTGAAAACAAAATTCAGTAGAAATGTTAGATGTATGTGTGGAAACGCACTAAGTGTTTCACATTTGTTAATTCATTGCCCCAAAACAAAGAACTTGATTATCATGGCTGGTGGTGATACTTCCGATAGATCGACGTCATCACTCTCTAAAATGTTGAATGATTATTCGTTTCTCAGATTAGTTAGTCAAAGTTTCTTACAGAGTCCAGTTGGCATTTTACTTTAACTGGTTTTATCTACGGTGATTTTTTTTTTTTTTTTTTTTTTTTAAATAAGCTTACGTAGTAGTATTCAAAGTTCTACACGCTTTTCCCCTATCCCTCCACCAATCTTTTCATAAGCACTCATTCGCATACCACACACACAATTAACACATCGTCTGATATCACTTTTAGTGAGAAGACGTTAAATTGAGGAACAACACACACACACACACGCGCGCGCGCGCGCGCGCGCGCACGCACGAACAAACACACACTTACATGCACACAACGGCATGTCAATATTGAACTTGCCCTGTCCAATCAACCACACATACTTCTCTCTCTCTCTCTCTCTCTCTCTCTCTCTCTCTCTCTCTCTCTCTCTCTCTCTCCCTCCCTCCCTCCCTCCCCCCCTCTCCCTCTCTCCCTCTCCTCTCTCTCTCTCTCTCCAGACACCATGATACAATTTCGTTGAAATAAAACGCGTTTGGTTCACAGGAAAATTAAGCAGGCCTACATAAGCACACCCAGTTAGGAATTACATTCGAACCCAAAGCAAACTGAAAACTCGTTATGGAAAGTTACTCACATAGGCCTATAATGATGTTTTAACGAA
>CM031595.1:81363295-81373295 GCA_018398815.1 Conus ventricosus | reverse complement strand
AATTTAGAAAAATAGAATAAAAATTTTTCCCTGACCCGAGAGGGGATTGGGCGAGGAGACGACGGGGGATGCGGAAAAGGACAGTGTCTGACGGCCCAACCCAATCGCCCATCGATGGATCGGTGAAGACAGGGGACGGGTTTCAATGGGGGAAAAACGGTGAAGAACCCTTTCGTGATTTGAATCATAAATTCGGGTTGTAAGGGTTGGAAAATTTTGTGAAACAGGGAGTTATTATAATTGTTTTTATTGTAAAAAATTTGGGGCGTTTCCCCTTAAAAAAACCACCCCGAGTTTTTAAATTTTTCCCGGGTTATTTTTAAATTGTTGTTGTGTGTCTTTTTTTAGCTTGATAAAAGTTTTTTTTTTACCACATTTTTTTTTTCCCTTCATACTATATCAGTTTTCTAAAGGCGCACGCGGCACGCAACACTTTGAACACGCAACCACAACAACAAAACAACACCAAAACCCCCCCCAAACCCCCAAAACAAAAACACACAAACACAAAAAAACCACACACCACTCACACACCCCACACCACAAAACCACACCAAAAACAACAACACACACACACACACTCTCTCTCCTCCCCTCTCTCTTCCCCTCTCTAAATCACAACACACCCACCCACACACACACAACCCCCAAACAACCCCCTCCATCGCAACACACAACAGTACACGACGCAAAAACACCGTTTCTCTCTTCTCCCCTCTTCTCTTCTCTCTCTCCCCCCTCACAAACACACACACCACTTTAAAACTGCGGGGCGCGCGGGGCGCGCGCACACCCCAACACAACCACAAAACACCACACACACCACACACAAACACACCACACACGAGAGGAAAAAAAATGACGGGAAGGGGGAAAAATGACGAAAAAGAAACCTTTTTTCCCCTATTACGATGTCGGGAAAAAATGACGCATTTAACGAAACCCGAAATTAATCAAAGCCCAAAGTGAAAAACCCAACTTTTTCTTTTTTCGTATTTTAACCCCCCTTCATCTGGGGATTTTCCCGGAGGTGAGGTGGGGGCAGGACGGATAAACGTAACGGAGCGAGGCTTAAAGGTAAGGGAGGCGGGGCAAAAGGGCCCGGGCGCTTACTTTTTCAACGGAACGGACGGGAAAGTGCTTTCTTTTAGGAAAAGTGTACCCCTTGGCGCAGCGCTCCCCCAAGCAAATTACCCCCGGACAATGTTTTTTGATGTCGTGTATTTTTTTTAATTTTCCCTGATAAAAAGGAAAACCCCAGGGGTATTTTTTTCTCTTTATTGTTGTTTGTTTTGTTTTATTTAAGAGGAGTGGTAAGGAGCGGGGGTGGGGTATATATATATATATAGCATTCGATGTTCGTGCCTACTCTCTTTTTCTAAAACATAGGTTTTTGACTCTTCTCTTTATATGTTTTGATACATAAAATCACTGCCAGAAATTGCCACTGCATTCATCCTTGCAATATTCTTTTAAACATCCCATCCCCTGTATCCTCTCCACTCTCCTCCCCCCACAACCGCTAGCTCTTTCCAGACTAGAGTGTATTGTATGCATTGCATTGCACTCTACCACACTGTATTTGATTCCATTGCGTTTTGTTATCCAGTATAATATTGCTTTATGTGACAGGACAGAATAGTTGCCCATGTAGACTATTTGTCTGTCTGTCTGTCCCTCTCTCTCTCTCTCTCTCTCTCTCTCTCTCTCTCTCTCTCTCTCTCTCTCTCTCTCCCTCTCCCTCCCTCTCTCTCTCCCTCTCTCTCTCTCTCTCTCTTCTCTCTCTCTCCTCTCTCTCTCTCTCTCTCTCTCTCTCTCTCTCTCTCTCTCTCTCTCTCTCTCTCCCTCTTCTCTAAGAGTCAACGAATTCCACCTAGTAAGTTCATCCTTTGCTGAGACAACAGTTCTATTCAGCCTGCGTCGAAGCAGGAAACACAGCTTCCTCGGCTGACACTTCCTGGCTTTCATAAATTAGCCTGACAGACTCGTCGTGGAAGTGGGCCTTCTCGACCGGCGAGACTAATTGATACCACATGGTCAGTCGTGGACTCTCTGCCTCCAGATTAGGGAACTATTTTGGACTGAGGAATGACCCCATAACACTGTAAACAGGCTTTCAGCCAATGATTCCAGGGCAATGTAGGAATATGTGGCGTGGGGACAGAGAGGGAAGTAGTCCCAATGTGTTGAGATATACTTTCTTTTGCATCGGAATTGGAAGAAGGCAGACGTGTAGAAAGACTTGTGCAGAAGATAGCCTCTATGATGTATTGAAAGCGAAGTTGTAGATGTACTGAGACAGATGTCAAGAAAAATGAGAACAAGACGGCTCCTATGAATTGTGTGAAAATACTGGTAAGCATTTTGCCTTTTTTGGGGGGCAACAATGTATCCTTTTGATGTTGAAAATTCATATTCACTTGTTGACTGATGATTGTTTTGTTTTAATAATTGCATGTCTTCATTAGACGATTGATGACTGGGTTGTGTACTTGCTTGTATTATTTATGTTTCCTAGTACGCAATGAGTACATGAGTATTATATACTTTGTGGTTAGGATGGAATGACGAAGTATGGTGTGGAGAGATAAGATTATGAAGTCCCATGTGGTTAGTCAGTGTTGGAAGATATTAATTGTGTGGCCCTCATCTTGATTGTCTTATGGTAATGCATAAATTTTATATTAATGATAAACAGAGAGGTATAGTTGTGTGTCGGGAATTTAAATATATTGCCAGAGTTTTTAATTCCATTTTTGAATGCTAATATGACTTAAGTATTGTGAGGCATAAAGTGGGCCTATAATCCCAGAGTGTTAGTGGTGTTTGTAAATAAGACTGAAGAACGAAATCATGGTTAGGGATCGTAATGTAAAGTATATTTCCGGGATTTTTATAGCGCTTATCAACGGTAATATAATCCAGGGTTGTGACGTTCAAAGTAGGGTTCCAGAATTCAAATAGCAATCATAATTAAAGCTGAATATGGTACTACGATTGTAGACCAGAGACGTAAGACAGAGACCTCTTTCTTGCAGTCAGCTTGAAGTACTTCCTTCTTTCTTGTACAGGCCATGTCTGGGAAACTAATTAACCAGTCTCTGGCGCTGGACTGTTAGCACTGTCTCTAAGTCCGTACCTTAATTGCCCGTGTTCTACGGATTTCCCCTCCTGTTTTGATAATTTATACTACAGCTTTGTGTCAATGAATGTTTACAATGCGGATTACTTATTTAATGAAGACTCTCATTTTTTGCTTGGATATATATTATACTGTAGTACTATAATTTTGGGTAAATGACTTTGTTATAAATATGTTTTGGAGGAACGCTTTTCATGTGTTTATTGTCATTGCCATTTCTTTATATAGGGTTGGGAGGAATGAGTTGTTATTTTACTTAGTTTAAGTCGTCATTTTCGCTGTAATATTATTGGTATCGTGTAGATTGATCAAGGATGATAATTTGTTATAACGCAGATTTTCTTACTTTTTAGTCAAAAGTTTGGATTACGTTGGTAGGTTGTTCACTATACTTTTTTTAACATAGTTGAGAACCTACTAATTCCACTGAGGGAAAGGCCCTTATACACGTATACATATGCATGTGTGTACTGGTTGAAATCCTCCCTTTATTTACATGACTCAGACACTAAGTGGGGAAGTGCCTGGTTACAGATGGAGTAGACGCGGCATTGGGTTGCATCACTGCTGTATGAAGATGACCGATGAGTGAAGATGCGCTCTGGGCGAGAGTCACTGCCCCAGGTGTGTGCACACTCTATTTTTTGGTTGTTGCTTAGTTGTTGTTTTATTATGGTTTGACGATTGTATTTTTTTGTAACTGTTTTTGTACGGAGCACACGCATCCTTGGGTTGTTGTCATAATTATCCTGTTGCGTTAAGCAAGAAGTGTTGAAATGTGAAAAGAGGAATACACACACTCTTTGGGGTTGTTGTTACATCTTGTTTCATTAATTAAGAAATGATGGGCGAAATGTGAAAAGGGGAATAATGTCCCCCTTGGATTGAGGTTGATTACTAGATGCCGATCAGACGTTCGAGAAGAAGAAGATGGTAGACACCTCAATACTTGTTATTTTTTTATTCTCATGTTTCCCCTTTCAGCCTTGGTTCGAGGGTTGCACCAGTGCTGACTATTTGTGGACTTGTTGTTTTCTCATTGATTTTTCAGTTTGTTCGTATAAAATGTCTTTTTTTGTATTTCCAGGTCCACTGGGACTAATAATAATGACCTTTCTTGTATTATGATAATTGTTATTATTTTAGATGAAATTCACATATTCGATTACCAACTTGTTTTTCTGTATTTCTGTAATTGCATATTAGTAATTGGTTTTCCCTATTCGAATATATTCCAGGATGGTTGGCACGATTTGATGTAGAATAAAAAAAGGGAAAATGGAGAGTAGCAAGCTGGCGTGTTTGAGAAGGATGTCCTCCCTATCCCCTCTCCACCGCAGGCACCATACCTCAACCTTGCAACCACTCCACCTCCTCACCCCACAAGATGGCGTTCCCGACAGGATGGACAGCCAACCCTGGGGCGCGGGGAAGAACGCCTCGACACGATGGACAAGAATGTGACTGCGCCCGGACCTGGTGAAGTACAGCATGTGAAAAAAGACTGTCGATATCCTGTATGTGAAAGGATAAGATAATTAGTTCCATGTAAATAGTTCAGAGTGATTTTAGTGTAAGTAAACAATTTTGTATGAACTGGAATGTGTGCGTGAAAGGCTGTTAGAAAACCCTCTTCGATTGTTTATTATTGATGATTGAGAATCAAAAGTCATGTCAGAGTCTGAGACGGAGGAAGGCAATGGACAGTGCGAACGGTTCAACAGGACCATGCACAACTTGTTGAAGGTGTTGTCGGCAGAGCCGAAGCAGAGATGGACAGAGCATCTTGGAGAGCTAGTGTACATGTACAACTGCACACCACATGCCTCCACAGGATTCTCTCCATTCTATCTACTGTTTGGGAGAGAACCACGTCTTCCCCTGGATCTGTTCCTTGGAGAAGGGACGTCAGACTGGACTCCTGTGCCACCCGTAGAGTGGCTGAGTGATCACCTGAAACGCCTCCGGCTGGTCCACGACACAGCGGGGGAGCGTGCAAGGAAAGAGGCGGACAAGAGAAAGGCAAGAAGTGACCAGGGTAATACTGAGTCAGATCTGAGGCCAGGAGACAGCGTTGTCACCAAACAGCACTACAGGAGTCGGTGCAAGATCCAAGACTTTTGGGGGAAAGGATCTTCACAGTCACTGCGGTACCAGGACCAAGTGGTGGGCCATACACCATCCGCCCCAGAGATGGCCTGGACGGTCCCAGAAAGGTGAATCGAAGTGAAATACGACGATTCATTGCCCCACCAACAGCCAGGGCCATGGGTACAGCGGACCTTCAGCCGATCGCTGAAACAGAAGCGGAATTGACAGAGGTCAAATACCTTAGTGGCACATAGTGGGGCCACAAAGACCACAGTCCCGCATACCGATTCGCCGGTCTGTCCAGTCCAGACCCTCGGTGACAGCAACTGTCAGGGCGCCCAGTCAGGCTCCGCGTCTCTAACACGCACACCTGTAGCACTCCGCCGATCTGGCCGGAGTAACAAAGGTGTGAGACACGTGATAACGTAGTGACGATGGCGCCAGAGAACAATGCCATATGTTATGAAACCATTTTTTGGGAGGTTTCATTTTTGCTGGGAAGCTGTTATTTTTTAGTGTGTGCTCCATATTTTTTTGTGTGTGTGCCCCAAATTGCTATACATGTATTTTTGTGTGTGTGCTCCAGATTGCATTTTTTTGTATTCCGGGTTATTATAATTGCTTGTGCTGGTGTCCAGTTGGTCATGCTGGATCGATTTTTTTTGTGATTATGTTTTGATGTAGAAGCCTGGTTATACAGGGGGACCATTTACCGAAACAGTATCGGTTGTTATTGTCCTCATATTTGGAAGTTCAGTACAGAGGAAAATGGTGTGGATAGTGTCTTCATAAGACAAACATGATTTTTGGGCCTAAACGCACATCATGTTGTCAGTGGCATAATGCTAAGAAAATCGGCACTGGTATATGCAGTAACCTTTTGACCATGCAGGTCAGAGTGGGTGTCTACTTTCAATGATAAGGAGGTAACTTGAAACAGTCACTCCTGTCTGTGGGCTTAAACGCCAAAGAGAGTAGCTTCCCTTTTCCTCTTGTTTATGGAGTGGGTGGAAGTGGACGATCGCCACACTGGACTGAAGAGAGTTCAGAAAGAATGGGCCCTGTTCGGACCCAGATGTTTGTTGTTGTTGTTGTTGCTTTTGGACGATCAGTTTGCCAAGCTTAACAGCTGTATGACTCTGATGGTCAGGAACTTTTTGTATTTTTTAGTCCTTTTTGCAGTGATCAGTGGTGTCACCTGGGTGAAGCTCTCACTTTGATGTTTTTTTTTGGTTTTTGATAGGTCTTTTTTGCATTGTATGTTTACGTCCGATGGTGTTACCTTTTGTTTTTTCGGATATGCTTCCTTTTTGTGGTATACACATTTTTGCTCGCCCATACTTTTTGTCGAATCTTCAGTTTTAATTAGGATGTAGTGACATCTTTCGTTGATATTCATGGGGACCATGAATCTTAGCGGGGGAGATTTGTGACAGGACAGAATAGTTGCCCATGTAGACTATTTGTCTGTCTGTCTGTCCCTCTCTCTCTCTCTCTCTCTCTCTCTCTCTCTCTCTCTCTCTCTCTCTCCTTCTCTCCCTCTCCCTCCCTCTCTCTCTCCCTCTCTCTCTCTCTCTCTCTCTCTCTCTCTCTCTCTCTCTCTCTCTCTCTCTCTCTCTCCCTCTTCTCTAAGAGTCAACGAATTCCACCTAGTAAGTTCATCCTTTGCTGAGACAACAGTTCTATTCAGCCTGCGTCGAAGCAGGAAACACAGCTCCTCGGCTGACACTTCCTGGCTTTCATAAATTAGCCTGACAGACTCGTCGTGGAAGTGGGCCTTCTCGACCGGCGAGACTAATTGATACCACATGGTCAGTCGTGGACTCTCTGCCTCCAGATTAGGGAACTATTTTGGACTGAGGAATGACCCCATAACACTGTAAACAGCTTTCAGCCAATGATTCCAGGGCAATGTAGGAATATGTGGCGTGGGGACAGAGAGGGAAGTAGTCCCAAGTGTTGAGATATACTTTCTTTTGCATCGGGAATTGGAAGAAGGCAGACGTGTAGAAAGACTTGTGCAGAAGATAGCCTCTATGATGTATTGAAAGCGAAGTTGTAGATGTACTGAGACAGATGTCAAGAAAAATGAGAACAAGACGGCTCCTATGAATTGTGTGAAAATACTGGTAACATTTTGCCTTTTTTGGGGGGCAACAATGTATCCTTTTGATGTTGAAAATTCATATTCACTTGTTGACTGATGATTGTTTTGTTTTAATAATTGCATGTCTTCATTAGACGATTGATGACTGGGTTGTGTACTTGCTTGTATTATTTATGTTTCCTAGTACGCAATGAGTACATGAGTATTATATACTTTGTGGTTAGGATGGAATGACGAAGTATGGTGTGGAGAGATAAGATTATGAAGTCCCATGTGGTTAGTCAGTGTTGGAAGATATTAATTGTGTGGCCCTCATCTTGATTGTCTTATGGTAATGCATAAATTTTATATTAATGATAAACAGAGAGGTATAGTTGTGTGTCGGGAATTTAAATTATATTGCCAGAGTTTTAATTCCATTTTTGAATGCTAATATGACTTAAGTATTGTGAGGCATAAAGTGGGCCTATAATCCCAGAGTGTTAGTTGGTGTTTGTAAATAAGACTGAAGAACGAAATCATGGTTAGGGATCGTAATGTAAAGTATATTTCCGGGATTTTTATAGCGCTTATCAACGGTAATATAATCCAGGGTTGTGACGTTCAAAGTAGGGTTCCAGAATTCAAATAGCAATCATAATTAAAGCTGAATATGGTACTACGATTGTAGACCAGAGACGTAAGACAGAGACCTCTTTCTTGCAGTCAGCTTGAAGTACTTCCTTCTTTCTTGTACAGGCCATGTCTGGGAAACTAATTAACCAGTCTCTGGCGCTGGACTGTTAGCACTGTCTCTAAGTCCGTACCTTAATTGCCCGTGTTCTACGGATTTCCCCTCCTGTTTTGATATTTATACTACAGCTTTGTGTCAATGAATGTTTACAATGCGGATTACTTATTTAATGAAGACTCTCATTTTTTGCTTGGATATAATTTATACTGTAGTACTATAATTTTGGGTAAATGACTTTGTTATAAATATGTTTTGGAGGAACGCTTTTCATGTGTTTATTGTCATTGCCATTTCTTTATATAGGGTTGGGAGGAATGAGTTGTTATTTTACTTAGTTTAAGTCGTCATTTTCGCTGTAATATTATTGGTATCGTGTAGATTGATCAAGGATGATAATTTGTTATAACGCAGATTTTCTTACTTTTTAGTCAAAAGTTTGGATTACGTTGGTAGGTTGTTCACTATACTTTTTTTAACATAGTTGAGAACCTACTAATTCCACTGAGGGAAAAGGCCCTTATACACGTATACATATGCATGTGTGTACTGGTTGAAATCCTCCCTTTATTTACATGACTCAGACACTAAGTGGGGAAGTGCTGGTTACAGATGGAGTAGACGCGGCATTGGGTTGCATCACTGCTGTATGAAGATGACCGATGAGTGAAGATGCGCTCTGGGCGAGAGTCACTGCCCAGGTGTGTGCACACTCTATTTTTTGGTTGTTGCTTAGTTGTTGTTTTATTATGGTTTGACGATTGTATTTTTTTTGTAACTGTTTTGTACGGAGCACACGCATCCTTGGGTTGTTGTCATAATTATCCTGTTGCGTTAAGCAAGAAGTGTTGTAAATGTGAAAAGAGGAATACACACACTCTTTGGGTTGTTGTTACATCTTGTTTCATTAATTAAGAAATGATGGCGAAATGTGAAAAGGGGAATAATGTCCCCCTTGGATTGAGGTTGATTACTAGATGCCGATCAGACGTTCGAGAAGAAGAAGATGGTAGACACCTCAATACTTGTTATTTTTTTATTCTCATGTTTCCCTTTCAGCCTTGGTTCGAGGGTTGCACCAGTGCTGACTATTTGTGGACTTGTTGTTTTCTCATTGATTTTCAGTTTGTTCGTATAAAATGTCTTTTTTTGTATTTCCAGGTCCACTGGGACTAATAATAATGACCTTTCTTGTATTATGATAATTGTTATTATTTTAGATGAAATTCACATATTCGATTACCAACTTGTTTTTCTGTATTTCTGTAATTGCATATTAGTAATTGGTTTTCCCTATTCTGAATATATTCAGGATGGTTGGCACGATTTGATGTAGAATATAAAAAAGGGAAAATGGAGAGTAGCAAGCTGGCGTGTTGAGAAGGATGTCCTCCCTATCCCCTCTCCACCGCAGGCACCATACCTCAACCTTGCAACCACTCCACCTCCTCACCCCACATTTATATTTGTATTGTATGACTTCATCGTTAAGAAGATTTCTCTGTGTGAAAGTCAGGCTGCCCACCTATGGGAAGAGTATGTGCCCACGGTATAGCTTCTCTAATCTGTTTTGTTTCTGTTTGCTTATGTTTGGGCCTGCTTATGAACATAGAATTTCATGCAAAAATCTGCCAGGGACAATTTCATACTCGTTTCAGAGCAATGATATTTATCATTCTGGACTTTTTTCCTACAGAATTTTGCCAGGGACAATGTTTTACTAGGGAGGAACAAATCCCCGTCCGCATCTTCTCCCGCCAACTTTATCCCTCTCTTCCCATAGACCATTTGTTGCCCATTTATGAAATTAAACGGCTTTTTCCCTTTTGTCAAATGACAATCTATGACGGTTTTTTTTCTCTTCTGCGGTAACATTTTCAGAGGGCAAGGAAGTGGAGGGGGAGGAGCATCCGGTCGTAACGCTGGCTGC
>CM031595.1:81343785-81363195 GCA_018398815.1 Conus ventricosus | reverse complement strand
GATCGCATGGAATGTTGTTTTAAGTGCCTTACAGCGCGGTTTTAATGAACACACACACGTGTGTGTGTGTGTGTGTGTGTGTGTGTGCGCGTGTGTGTGTACGTGTGTGTGTGTGTGCACGCGCGCGGCGCGTATGTAATATTATATATATATATATAGAGAGAGGAGAGAGAGAGAGGAGAGAGAGAGAGAACATCCCAATCGCGCCTGTCTCTGTCTCTGACTCCCTCTATCGCTGTCTGTCTCTCTCTCTTTCTCTTTCTGTCTCTGTCTCTCGAGCTGTCTGTCTTCTTCCTTTTCTCTCCCTCTTCCTCCCCTCCGCTGTCTCTCTCCCTCTTTCTCTCTCTGTTCTGCCCCCCCCCCCCCTCTCTCTCTCTTCCTCCCTCCCTTCCCCTCTGTCTCTCGGGTTGTGGTGGTGGGTGTTGTGTGTGTGTGTGTGTGTGTGTGTGTGTGTGTGTGTGAATTATTCGATCTTTCTCGCATGCTTGCTTTGACTGTTTGTGTTTTTTCTGATGGTGGTGTCCTTTATCGATTTCTGTGCATGGGTATGCACACGTGCGATGTGTGTGTGATTGTGTGTGTGTGTGTGTGTGTGTGTGTGTGTGTGTGTGTGTGTGTGAAGAGAGAGAGAGAGAGAGAGAGAGACAGACATACGGACGGAGAGAGAGAGGAGAGAGAGAGAGAGAGAGAGAGAGAGAGAGAGAGAGAGGGGAGGAGGAGACGGAGAGAGAGAGAGAGAGAGAGAGAGAGAGAGAGAGAGAGAGAGAGAGAGAGAGAGAACGGACGGACGGAGGAGAGAGAGAGAGAGAGAGAGAGAGAGAGAGAGAGACGGACGGACGGACAGAGAAGAAAGAGGACGACAGACGACGGACGGAGAAAGAAAGAGAGAGAGAGAGAGACGAGGAGAGGAGAGAGAGAGAAAGAGAGAGAGAGAGAGAGAGGTCTGGCTGCCAAAGCAGGACGCCTGTACCGTTGTGTTGCATTGTTCTGGTGGTAAACATTGTCCGTGGTGTGTTGGGCGGGCAAGCCGATTATAGCCAGAACAGAACAGGGCTGGGTGGGTGGTTAGTGGTGGTGACGGAGGGTAGTGTAGGAAGAAGGGTAGAGCCAAGGAGAGGGAGAGGGGGTTTGTGTTGTGTGTGTGTGTGTGTGTGTGTGTGTGTGTGTGGGTGTGGTGTGTGTGGGTGGTAGTGTGAGGGGGAGAGAGAGAGAGATGTGTGTGTGTTGTGTGTGTGTGTGTGAGTGAGGAGAGAGAGAGAGAGAGAGAGAGAGGTGGGGTGTATGTGTATGTGTGATGTGTGTGTGCGTGCGGTTGGAATGTGTGTGGTGTGTGTGTGTGTGTTGTGTGTGTGTGTGTGTGTGTGTGTGCGTGCGCGCGGTTGCAAGCGGTGGTTGGAAGTGTGTGTGTGTGTAGTGTGTGTGTGTGTGTTGAGAGTAGAGTGTGAGTGTGTGTGTGGTGAGAGAGAGCAGAGATGAGAGTGAGATGGATGCAGCAGATCTGGAACGAAGAGGTGATGTGGATGGTCAGTGTTTCAGGGATAGTCGGTCAGTGCGCAGGGTCCGGGGTGGTTATGGCCATAGCAGTCTAATTATGTATTCAGGGATAGTCGGTCAGTCGCAGGGTCCGGGGTGGTTATGGCCATAGCAGTCTATGTATTCAGGGATAGTCGGTCAGTCGCAGGGTCCGGGGTGGTTATGGCCATAGCAGTCTATGTATTCAGGGATAGTCGGTCAGTCGCAGGGTCCGGGTGGTTATGGCCATAGCAGTCTATGTATTCAGGGATAGTCGGTCAGTCGCAGGGTCCGGGGTGGTTATGGCCATAGCAGTCTATGTATTCAGGGATAGTCGGTCAGTCGCAGGGTCCGGGGTGGTTATGGCCATAGCAGTCTATGTATTCAGGGATAGTCGGTCAGTCGCAGGGTCCGGGGTGGTTATGGCCATAGCAGTCTATGTATTCATGGATAGTCGGTCAGTGGCAGGGTCCAGGGTGGTTATGGCCATAGCAGTCTATGTATTCAGGGATAGTCGGTCAGTCGCGGGTCCGGGGTGGTTATGGCCATAGCAGTCTATGTATTCAGGATGGTCGGTCAGTGGCAGGGTCCGGGGTGGTTATGGACATAGCAGTCTATGTATTCAGGGATAGTCGGTCAGTGCAGGGTCCGGGGGTTATGGACATAGCAGTCGGCTGATCCCAACAGACCGGCCTACTGTGGCGTGTACCTTCTCTCTCTCTTCTCTCTCTCTGTCTCTGTCTGTCTGTCTGTCTCTCTCTCTCTTTATCTCTCTGTCTCTGTTTCTGTTTGTCTCTGTCTCTCAATCTCTCTGTTTTTCTTTCTGTCGGTCGGTCGGTTTGTCCAGAGCTCTCTCTCTCTTGTATCATATTCCTCTTTTCTCATTTTTCCTGTTACTTCTTTGTATGTGTGTGTGTGTGTGTGTGTGTGTGTGTGTGTGTGTGTGTGTGTTGTTTTCTTTTCTTTATTTTCTCCAGTCTTTTCTTCCTTTTTTTCCTTTTCTTTTTTTCAAATCTTATTGTATTCCACAAATATTTCTTCCAGGTCTGACGTCATCACCCAGTCAGAGGATATGGACACTACTTGTTAGATTATTGATATTTTTCAGTTTGTAACACACGCACACACAGGTGTGCGTGCGCACCCCCCCCCCCCTCCCCCGACGCACACACACTTTTTTCTGTCTTCTTTCCCTCACATCGTATCCATCTATCTTACACACACGTGTACGCAAAGTCTTTATGAAATCCACACATCATCCATATTCTCTCTCTCTCTGTCTCTATCACTTGTGTTACACACACACGTGCGCGCGCGTGCACACACACACACACACACACACACACACACACACACACACACACACACACACACACACACACACCCTTGCACCAGCCCACCACACCTGGCTAGTATGACCCTCTCTCATATACTGACTTCCATAAAAAACGCGAAAAATTGAAAGGCTATTTTTCGGGTGAAAAGGGGTGAATATACAATATTGAACCATTGTGGCAAGTTGTTGGGTCCAAGACTCACGTGCAGTGAAAAAATTGTGTGAGCAACACATCATTCCCGGCACTGGAGGGTCAACAAAAATGGCAAACTGGTTGCTGCATGTGAGGCACGTGCACACTATGCAGAGCAAAGTTAACCAGCTACAAGTACACGGGCATGCAGCCCTTATAAAGCCGCGCTACAAGGTTCAGGTAACGACTTGCCGTCTGAGCGCTACAGAGATGCCAAGACTACGAGCAGAGGAACGCAATCGTGCCCTAGGCCATCTCGAGGCTGGTGCGGATGCCAGGCAGGTCGCCAACATCTTTAACGTCCACATCTCAACCATCTATCGTCTGCAGCACTGCATGCGAGTCACTGGTACCACTGATGATCGTCCCCGGCCAGGCCGTCCTCGGGTCACCACACCAAGAGAGGATCGCCATCTTGTTCGAACCCATCTGCGGGACAGGCGGCAAACAGCCGCTAACACTGCTCGACAGGTGCCTGGGAATCTCCAGCAACGAATCAGCCTCAACACTGTGCGGCGGCGTCTTCAGCAGAACGGGCTGGCATGTAGGCGTGCTCACAGAGTTCCGGTACTGACACCGGCAGGACAGGCTGCAGTGGGCACAAGCCCGAATCAACTGGGGCAGGCAGTAGTGGGGACGCATACTGTTCTCAGATGAGAGCCGTTTTTGTATTGACATGGCTGACGGTCGTGCCAGAATATGGCGTCGACCTGGTGAACGCTATGCTGACTCCCATTTGGTAGAGCGGAACCCCTGGGGAGGCCCGAACGTTATGATATGGGGTGCAATTGGCATTAACCACGCCATAGGACCAGTCATCTTTCAGAACATTGGTCCTGGTCGCGGACAAGGGTGTCAATGCACAGCGCTACATCAACCAGGTGCTCAGACCCCATGTCGTTCCTTTTTTTGCGCTACACCCAAACTGCACATTCCAACAGGACAATGCAAGACCACCCATCGCCAGGGCCACCCAGCAATTTCTTCAGCATAACAACGTCAATGTGCTGCCCTGGCCAGCCCTCAGTCCCGATTTAAACCCAATAGAACATTTTGGGGATGAACTTGGCAGACGGTTGGACCTCCTGCGTCCACGACCAGCAACAGCGGCTCAACTTCACCAGGCCATCGTCCATGTGTGGGCTCGTGTGCCAAGGGGACGCATCAACCACCTGGTCCACTCAATGAGCCGCAGGTGTCAAGCAGTTGTCAACGCAAATGGTGGCCACACACGGTATTAGGACTTCAAGCTGGTTTGTCACGTGACCTTGGATTTTGCACACAAAGACATATTGCTGATGACATTTTCACACATTACCGGTGTAATGAATCAAATCACGTTGAATTCTCGCTTCCACTCTGTACAATTGTGACCAATAAAATTCACCCCCAACCTTCAGCTTGTTTTGTTTTCGCGTTTTTTTATGGAAGTCAGTATACATATCTCCAATGTATGCCGCGAAAGCGGCTGCTTTGCGTTAGTAGCCGGTCCAGATGATCACCGAGTGAGACAGACCATTGTTAACCGGCCCAGATGAACACCGAGTGAGACAGACCATTGTTAACCGGCCCAGATGAACACCGAGTGAGACAGACCATTGTTAGCCGGCCCAGATGAACACTGAGTAAACCATTGTTAGCCGGTCCAGATGAACACCGAGTGAACCATTGTGAGCCGGTCCAGATGAACACCGAGTGAACCATTGTTAGCCGGTCCAGATGAACACCGAGTGAGACAGACCATTGTTAGCCGGTCCAGATGAACACTAGAGTGAGGCAGACCATGTGAGCCGGTCCAGATGATCACCGAGTGAGACAGACCATTGTTAGCCGGTCCAGATGACACCGAGTGAGACAGACCATTGTTAGCCGGTCCAGATGAACACCGAGTGAGACAGACCATTGTAGCGTCAGATGAACACGAGTGAACGACCATGTTAGCCGGTCCAGATGAACACCGAGTGAGACAGACCATTGTTAGCCGGTCCAGATGAACACCGAGTGAGACAGACCATTGTTAGCCGGTCCAGATGAACACCGAGTGAGACAGACCATTGTTAGCCGGTCCAGATGAACACCGAGTGAGACAGACCATTGTTAGCCGGTCCAGATGAACACCGAGTGACACCATTGTTAGCCGGTCCAGATGAACACCGAGTGAACCATTGTTAGCCGGTCCAGATGAACACCGAGTGAACCATTGTTAGCCGGTCCAGATAAGCACCGAGTGAACCATTGTTAGCCGGTCCAGATGAACACCGAGTGAACCATTGTGAGCCGGTCCAGATGAACACCGAGTGAACCATTGTTAGCCGGTCAGATGAACACCGATGAACACATGTGAGCCGGTCCAGAGAACACCGAGTGAACCATTGTAGCCGGTCCAGATGAAACACCGAGTGAGACAGACCATTGTTAGCCGGCCCAGATGAACACCGAGTGAGACAGACCATTGTTAGCCGGCCCAGATGAACACCGAGTGAGACAGACCATTGTGAGCGTGACACTTGAAGGGCTGAGGCCCACATCCCCTCCTCTGGTGGTGAGTGGGCAAGAGTGGGGGGGGGGGGGGGGGGGGGTGGGGGGGGGGATTACTGAGTGGAAGGGGGTGGTGGTGATGGATGGGTGAGAAGGTGGCTAGGGGCTAGTACTAGATTCCGGTAACCAGAATTATATGTAACATGTTAAAGAGGGGCAGCGAAAATGCCCCTTTTATTTATTTATTTATTTTTAAATTATTTTTTTTTTTTTTTTTTTTGCTGGAGCCGGCGTGTTTGGATATTGCAGTGTTATCAGTCCGAGACTCGGAACTCCGTGCTCAGCCGTGGAGCCAGAGGAGCACCAAAGAGAGCCGTAGGGTGTTTTTTTTATATTTTAATTTTTTTTTAATTTTATGTTTTTAAATTACTATGGAAGCAGGTAGAACAGGGGATGGGCGGGCAATGGGATATAGATAGAATCAGGATGGGTGGGGATGGAATAGGGTGGGGTGGGGTAGGGGTGGACTAAAAGTAGGGACATAACCACCAGCTTACCCCCCCTCCACGAGTATGCCATTTATTCCTTAGATTTATTCGACGCTTTTTGTTTGAAGCCGTTATTGATCGCCCAGGACCCACCCCACCACCTCCCACCCCCTGCTGTGTTTTAAACCACTGGTCCGAGGAGCAAGCTTCCAGTGCCACCAGGCATCGTCATTGAAAAGGGATTCAACAGGGAGGTAACAAAGCGAGTGAAGAAGAGGGGTTGGGTGGAGTGGGGAAGAAGGTGGGGGAGGGCAAGGGGGGGGGGGGGGGGGTGAGGGGTGCAGGTCAGGGTATCATATGACAGCAGGCACGGAACGGGACGGAAGGAGGATTCCAGGGAGTGTCCGGAGCACTCTCCACCCTCCCTTCCCTTCCCTCCATCCCCCTCCCCTTCCGACCCGCTCCCAGTCCCTTTGCCAATTAAAAAAAAGAAAAAAGAGACACCTCACACCCTCTTTAAAAAAAAATAATCGGCGTAGAAAGTATTTGAGACGGGCGGGAGGGTGTGTGTGTGTGTGTGTGTGTGTGTGTGTGTGTGATGTGTGTGTGTGTGTGTGTGTTGTGACGGGGTGGAGGACCCACGACAGACCCATGTCATCGTCAGGTGTAGCAGACAGCTTGCAATGATTGATGATGTACGAGAACGGGTTTTATTTGTGTTTGCCGTCCTCTTTTTCCCCCCCCTCCCTCCCTCCTTCCCTCCCACCCACCCTGCTATCTTTTCTCCTTTCTCTCCCCCCCCCCCCCCCCCCCCCCCCCCCCCCAACAAAAAAAACAAAAGAAATAACAAACAAAAAATTTTGGTCATGTTGGGGCGTCTAGAAAGACGATGGACCACAAGTCCCTCCTGGCCTTGATAAATGACCCATCCTCCCCTTTTTCTCCATCAGAATGATACACCCTCTTTTTCCTCCAACCTCCATCCTCCCCTTTTTCTCCATCCCCCCCTTTTCTCCATCCTCCCCCTTTTTCTCATCCTCCATCCTCCCCTTTTTCTCCATCCTCCATCGTCCCCTTTTTCTCCATCCTCCCCCTTTTCTCCATCCTCCATCCTCCCCTTTTTCTCCATCCCCCCCCTTTTTCTCCATCCTCCCCTTTTTCTCCATCCTCCATCCTCCCCCTTTTTCCCCCATCCTCCATCCTCCCCTTTTTCTCCCATCCTCCATCGTCCCCTTTTTCTCCATCATCCACCCTCCCCTTTTTCTCCATCCTCCCCTTTTCTCCATCCTCCCCTTTTTCTCCACCCTCCCTTTTTCTCCATCCTCCCCTTTTTCTCCATCGTCCATCCTCCCCTTTTTCTCCATCCTCCCCCTTTTCTCCATCCTCCATCCTCCCCTTTTTCTCCATCCTCCATCCTCCCCTTTTTCTCCATCCTCCCCTTTTTCTCCATCCTCCCCTTTTTCTCCATCCTCCATCCTCCCCTTTTTCTCCATCCTCCATCCTCCCCTTTTTCTCCATCCTCCATCCTCCCTTTTTCTCCATCCTCCATCCTCCCCTTTTCCATCCTCCATCCTCCCCTTTTTCTCCATCCTCCATCCTCCCCTTTTTCTCCATCCTCCATCCTCCCCTTTTTCTCCATCCTCCCCTTTTTCTCCATCCTCCCCTTTTTCTCCATCCTCCATCCTCCCCTTTTTCTCCATCCTCCATCCTCCCCTTTTTCTCCATCCTCCATCCTCCCCTTTTTCTCCATCCTCCCCTTTTTCTCCATCCTCCCCTTTTTCTCCATCCTCCCCTTTTTCTCCATCCCCCCTTTTTCTCCATCCTCCATCCTCCCCTTTTTCTCCATCGTCCATCCTCCCCTTTTCTCCTCCTCCCTTTTTCTCCATCCTCCCCTTTTTCTCCATCCCCCCCCTTTTTCTCCATCCTCCCCTTTTCTCCATCCTCCATCCTCCCCTTTTTCTCCATCCTCCCTTTTTTCTCCATCCTCCATCCTCCCCTTTTTCTCCATCCTCCATCCTCCCCTTTTTCTCCATCCTCCATCCTCCCCTTTTTCTCCATCCTCCATCATCCCCTTTTTCTCCATCCTCCCCTTTTTCTCCTCCTCCATCCTCCCTTTTTCTCCATCTCCCTTTTTTCTCCATCCCCCATCCTCCCCTTTTCTCCATCCTCCATCCCCCCTTTTTCTCCATCCTCCATCCTCCCCTTTTTCTCCATCCTCCATCATCCCCTTTTTCTCCATCCTCCATCATCCCCTTTTCTCCATCCTTTTTCTCCATCGTCCATCCTCCCCTTTTTCTCCATCCTTTTCTCCATCCTCCATCCTCCCTTTTTCTCCATCCTCCATCATCCCCTTTTTCTCCATCCTTTTTCTCCATCCTCCATCATCCCCTTTTTCTCCATCCTTTTTCTCCATCCTCCACCTCCCCTTTTTCTCCATCCCTCCATCATCCCCTTTTTTTCTCCATCCTTTTTCTCCATCCTCCATCATACCCCTTTTTCTCCATCCTTTTTCTCCATCCTCCATCCTCCCCTTTTTCTCCATCCTCCATCCTCCCCTTTTTCTCCATCCTCCATCATATCCTTTTTCTCCAAACGTCCATCCTCCCCTTTTTCTCCATCGTCCATCCTCCCCTTTTTCTCCATCCTCCATCCTCCCCTTTTTCTCCATCCTCCATCCTCCCCTTTTTGTCCATCACCCCCCCCCCCCTCCACACACAACACACACACACACACACACACACACACACACACACACACACACACGTTCAGATCTGTTGACGCCATTCGGGACTACCCTGTGGCTAATCAATAAAAAGACGAGACACAGAGTTTGTCCCTTAGTCCCACTGATGTCAGAACAGATCAAGTTGGGATCAGAACTTGTCGAGCTTAATAAAATGTGATCCCACCCCCCCCCCCCACCCCCACACCCTTCCCCCCACCCCCGCGCCTCGAGAAGTGCTCCCGTTGGCGATGTTTATTTGCTTTTTTTTGTTTTTTTGAAGTGTTTTGTTTAATTAAGTGGCAAGTAAACAGAAACTCTGGCCGTGTGTGTCATCAACTAGAGATAGCCACACGTGATGTAGTTTTCTTCGCAAGGAACCTGTTGCAGATAAAGACTTAAACGCTCGGCGTCAGTGTATTCACGAAATTTGAGATCTTCGCGCGCGAGTGGATCAAAGAACATGTGAATTTTATGGGAATGAAAGGGAAAAGTAAATAATACATACGAAAAAAACAACGAACAACCACAAAAAAACAACAACACAAAAAATCAACAACAACAAAACAACACAACAACAAAAAACCCACCAACAACAAAAAAACCAAGAAAAGAACAGGAGTACTTAAATAGTCTCCTCGGCTTTAGCTTGTTCACGTGCGTCAATTATTATATAAGCAATTGAACACATTATAACAAAAGCTGTGTCCAACCTCCTGGGTGATGTCAGTGGGATGAAGTCTAGCGAACGCGCCCACACACACTCACACTAATTGCTTACAATCTCAATCATATATCATGCATTTCGTCACATCAAACCACTAGTAAAGTCAAGTAACTTTACTACACATGATCATAGAACGAAACATCAATGCATATGGAATCAAATGAAAAAAACATTCCACTTGTCCCTGAACTTCACACAAAATCATTTATCTAATAACATCATTAACTAACCCGGGTATAAATAGATTTCTACTATACCTGCGAGGTGATCTTAACTATTCCACGAATCCACTGTCTTTTCTTTTCTTTTTTCTTTTCCATTCACGTGTCATTCACAACACGGCACAACTGCTGGCACTGTTGTGGTCTGCTGGCACCGCGTTGGGTCCTGTGGACATCCGAAGAAAGCGGCGCTGGCCAAGTATGAGGTCTAACCCCAGTGAGGATAGAACAGTGACTATCAACATCGATCAGTTCTCCTTTTTTCTTCCTGCAATAAAACGCATTACTCTCTCTCTCTCTTCGCCCGTCTCTCTAGTCAGCTCTTCACAAATGGACAAGTGCTTTTCTTTTCTTTTTTTTCTTTTCTTTCTTTTCTTCGTCATTAGTTAGCAACTCTCTCCACTCTCCACATCTCTCCTCAGTCCCTTCCTACTGCAGACTATCTCATGCTAATCTCTCCAACCTTGGTCTCTTCTCTCCTCCCCTCATCCTCTCTGCTTTTCACCTCCTCCGAGATTACACTCAGACCTCTTCCTCTCTCTCTCTGTCTCTCTGTTCGTCTCCGCCCCATCGTCCCATCGTTCTCTCACTCTCACATCCATCTTATTGTGTTTCCGACTGTCCAACAAGGCGAGTTACCATTGTCGTATTTTTACCGAAGTTATCTCCCTCTAATTCATTGGATATCAAAACCATGACAGTCCCTGCCTACACACCTTACTCTCTGAGGTGGTTCAATTGTCTTTTAATTGATTAGCTAGATTTCACCCCCCACCACACACTACCTTCCCCCCTTCCTACTTTAACTGGCGCCAGTGGCTTAAGTCGGCACTTGTTCATTGTATTTGCTAGCTAGTCTGGGGTAGGTAGGCGCCACTACGTCTAACTAACAATGACGCTGGTTGTCCACAAATTGGCGAGATGAGCCTAGCCAGGCGCTACGACTCGTCTCCGCTAGATCATATCGAGGCTTCGGTCAAAACGGCTTAGGTCTGTCCTGGAGGGATCGTACCGTCTCCGTGAAGCCTCACCACTAAGCATATTGGCCGGATCCGAACCATGGGCCCGGTCTAAAGGGCGTCCAAGATGTCTGCGTATGGACTTAGTCCAGTTGAGTGGCCGGCGACGGACCACACTTTTTGGTTGTAGTTGAATATTGACCGTGACAATTTTCCCCCTTCAAAAGACTAAGCATCCGCATTGTCCTCAAAACAAACGGTACACAAAAAAAGACAACAACCGAAATTTGCTGAACCACAGCTACAACTGCAAAGTTTGAAAATACTTAACAACCAACGGTTTTATAAATTACAAATATATCATTAGTGGGATACCACACCCATGAGTTATCATTGACGTGCGGACCTGCGATATTCAACTCATTTTAGACGATCCTCTGTGCGCCCTTAATGCAATTCCCCCACCTGCGATTGCCATCTCTCCTCTTCACAATTCTTATGGGAAGCACAATAATATGAGCAAGATCCATGACACTTCACTGAGGAATCTCAACCTCACTTATGTGCAAATAATAGGCATCACTACACAAGCGACTGTATGCTCAAGCATAACAACATTTACATGAACAAATCTCACACAACAAAAATATGAACCATAGCCAACTGGGAATGAACCCATATCCAATCAACAAAACTTGTCAACAACACATTATACTACAAACAAAGCACCCCGGATATGACTGACTTCCTCTGAGTTCGCCAAGCTTGCTAGACACACGGCTTAAATAGCACACCGAAATTCTGTCGACCGGGAATGTACTGCACTCGGTACGCTGTAGGGCTGCAGTGCCATTGCCACCGCAGCACTCTGCTGTTTTTCAGCTGTCCCTCCTGAAGGAATTTAGAGTGGGTGGTGATTCTGTCTCTAACACGAACTGCCTTCCCATACAAGTATTTGTGGAACTTCAGCAAGGCCCACACGACAGCTAAACACTCCTTCACCACCGGTGCGTACCCTTCTTCACACTTTGTCAACTTCCTGCTAGTAAACCTCACAGAAACTCGACCTCTTCATGCTCCTGCAGCAAAACGCACCTATCCCACCACGCTGATGCATCTGTCCGCAACAAAAATGGTTTGGACATATCCTGGTAGCTTCAGATGGGTACGGAACCTGTCTTTCCACACTCGACTGCAAGTGCTTGCTCTGCAGCGTCTGAGCCAGACGATCAACTTGCCGGTTTCCCTGCCTTGACCAAATCACTGAGAGGACTCGTGATTGCAGCTAAAATTTGGGACAAACTCCCTATAGAACCCAATAAAACCTAGCAGACTCCTGACTTTCTGTTTTGGTCTTTGGTCACTCTGATTCAACATCTTCATCCACCTTTCCTCTTTCCGGCTGCTTTGTGTCGCCTTCCGACAACAAAAACCTAGGAACTCCAGCTTGGAAAACCAACCTGGCAGGCATTGGTTGGTCTGGGCTGTGAGATTGCTTTCCTCAACCTCTCTAAAACTGGCAGCTCCTAGCAGCCTCATATGCTCCTCCATGTCCTCGGACGCTATCAGAATGTCATCCATGAAATTCACAACGCCTTCTAATCCCCGTCAATAACTTCCTCATCATCCGAGAGAAGAACTGCAGCGCGATGACCATACCAAAGGAAGAACTCGCCACTGGTATAGCCCCATAGGAGTGGAGAATGCTGTGACTTCCATTGAGTCCTCCTCAGGCTATTTGCCAGTAACTCCTTGCTCAGATCGATCCAGGTGAAATACTGGCTCTTGCTTGTGCAACTAGCGACAGTCTTCCATGTTCGTATGGACCTCTGCATCGACCTTGTGACAACGTACAACTCTATAGACGCCACAGAATCGTTGCTCCACCTGACTTTTTCCTCACTAAGACGATGGGTGCCTTATAAGATGAATTGGACGTTCAATCACCCCAAGGTCCACATCTTTTCTAACCTCCTCCTCGATCACTTGCTTGGTGGCAATGGACGGAGGCTTCCATGTACGGTTTCTGTGATGTTAACTCCACCGTACATGGCTCTAAGAGTTGTGTCCTGCCCTGGTTATCATACAGGGACGCCCTATACTGGTCTAGGAGCCCCCCAAACTTCCTCCTGTCTCCCTACTGACTAGCCCTTCATATACAGTGACACATCCCTGTATGACGCTTCTCCTGGAAACTCATTCAACAAATCTCCCCCTTCTTCTGCTGGGTCTCCTTCACCTCCAACAATGATTGCAGCTCGCCTTTTTGCGAGTCTCACGCTGAAAATATTTGCGGAGCAAATTTGCATGGAAAAGTTTTTGATTTCCCATTCACATCGATTCGGTAGTTCCTGATCTACCTTTTTCAAGATGGTGAATGGTCCCTTCCAATGCATCAGCGCTTGTATGATCCGTGGGAAAGCAGTAACAGGACTTGATCTCCCACCTTGAGGAATGCTTCCCACACCTTGACCTGTCATATTGCTTCTTCTGGACGACCTAGCCTCCTGCAAACTCTCCTTGCACCTTACCATGTCTCCTCTAGCCTATTGCTAAGTCCCACCACATACTGATAAGTGGTTTTTGACTTCTTCGGAACTCCTGTATCATCCGGACACAGCACTTTGAGAATGCACACACTGGTCCCTCCCCGAACTGTCCCGCCCATACAGCAGCTCAAAGGCGAAAAGCCTGTGCTTCCTGAGGGGCTTCCCTGTAGGCAAACAGTGCCGCTGGAATGTTAGCGGTCCCAATCTGCGGCCTTTCCCTCACAGAGTTCTTTAAGATGCCCATCAGCACAAGAACCGTAGAAACTTCTTTCCACCAAGCCATTGCAATTGTGGGATGTATGGGGTAAGTGAGCAGCTTGTGATCCCTAGCAACCTGATGAACCTCCCTCATCACGCCTGAGGTGAACTGGTGGACCCCCTGTCACAGAAGAATTTTGTGCTGTACACCCACGCGAGAGAAGATGTCTACCAGCCCTTCAGCGACCTGTTCGTATCTACGCCTTTCAATGCCACCGCATACGGTATCTGGTCGGTAGTCACAAGTGTCAACACATACCTGTGCCCCCCTTTGGAACAGGGCGCGATTGGGCCCAATCAGATCAACAGCCACCGTCCTGAATGGTGGTGTCAATTTAAAGGAGGCTGTTTAAAGAGGCTCCTTCCTCTTCACCCCTCTTGTGGCTGAACTTTGACACACGTCACATACATGCAGAAACGCTTGATGTCTGCCCATTGCTCCTGGCCAATGAAAAGTCCATCAAAGATCGGTCAGCAGTTTTGCTGGTGCCGAGATGACCCGCCGCCATGAGTCGACTCGTGACCCACTGACATGACAGTGTCACGATAACCTGCTGTGTCCCTCTAACTGAGTGGTCACCTTACCTGTCTTTCCCTTGGTGAAACGCTCGGTACAACAGCCCGCCTTTCACAAGAAATTCTGTCCACCTCCTCTAAACCTCCTGTTTTCTCCACCTCTTGCCAACCCCAAGACTTCAAGAGGTAGCGAAGGGTCCTTGTACCTGCGTTGTTCCCTAAACTCATCGGCAACACATCTATCCTTGACTTCCTTGCTGGAACGACTAAACGGATTTCATCACCCTTTTCCTCTTCATGCTCCGTGTTTTTGAACTGCTGCCCCTGTAGCAGTCCAACAACTCAGGATCCCCTGGATCCCATTCCCCTGGAATATTTCCAATGAATCAAATCAATGAAGGTTTTCTCCATCACCAAACGCAGACAACTCGCCTGAGAAGTAAGGGGTAACGTACTTCTATCTTAGGCCAACTGGAAACTCCCTCACAGTGCCATCGTTTTTATTAGAGTACAGGTCTGGAATTTCCGCTGTCAAATCCCCTTTAATCGACCAGCGTGTTTCGTACTATACACCGCATGAACAACCGCAGTTGTTCTCTAACACTTTCACCCTCTGCTCTGCTGGCCAATCAACCTTCTTCCACTGGTAACGAACCACTCAGCCTAGTGCCCTCCATCCCTGACACTGACTGCTGTCCCGTGCTAGCCATAGGCCGGCACTTCCAACCCTCTTCATCCTGAATCCCTTTTGGTTCCACTGCAGGTCGTTCCCATGACGACCCATTATAATCCACCTCTTGCAAGCTCTGCCTTCTGGAACGCTCATGCACCAATCCCTCCGCACACATTCCCTTCTTGTGACAAATGACACACCTAATGTCCCTTTGGTGCCCTTCCTTCTGCCGCCACCACTGGGTTTGGCAGACTTTGCATATAAACTCCCCCTGGTCTCCTTGCACTCTTCTCACCTGTGCCTAGCACCTGTTTCTCCTGCAACCTTAGTTGCCCAAACGGCTCTCTATACACCTCTGGCGCGAACTTCAACAACTCTCCCTGCTGTCTCTGGCAGTCTCTCTTTCAAATGTATGTTAACTCAGGGCCGCAACCGTGTACAAAAACTGTTTCTTTCATAACTAGCTCTTTCAACTCAGCGAACTCCTTCTTCGTACCACTCAACTCTAACCATTTCTCAAAATAGTGATCAGACGTGCACCAAACTGAATGTAACGTTCCCCTGCTGCTAATTTCAGCTGAACGAAATTTCTTTGAAACCTCTCTGTGAGTCAAATCCTTCATCAAGACTTCCTTCCAGCACCAAAATCAACTGTTCTGCTGAAAGCAGTGAAAACTGTTAATGCCTTACCCGCAATACGCTGAACAAAATACTGCCCACTCTTCTGGAGGCCACCCTGACGGTCAAACTTTCGAAACGACTGAGATGCATCAATCGATCGTTCTCCTTAGAGAAATTTTGGTAACTTGGTCGGGGAGCATAGCTGCGCACAGAGTCACTGAAACTTGAGCCAACCACCTCGTGGTCTCCCATCGTATTCTCACTTTCTACTCAATAATTGATCCTTCCGTTCAATCTTTCTGCATTCCTGCGTCATCCTAGCTAATCCTTCTCTGTTCTCCTGCTTCATTCTTCTGTTCCCTGCTTCTATCTTTCTGTTCCTGCTTCATTCTTTCTGTTTCCTGCGTTCCCTTATTCTTTCTGTTTCCTGCGCCTAACTTTCTGATTTCTAGCGATACGGCGTCTTTCCGCGCGTTCATCTCTTTCCATCTTTTGTTGGTTTTCAACGAATGCACGCAACTCATCTCCTGAGTAACCTAGATCACGAGCGACGCTCACAAGTTGTTCAATAGGGGTTTCTTTTCTTCCGCCATTATATCTCTTTTTTTTTTTTTTTTTTGAACAAGATTTTATTAACTACGACAGCCAAACTGGTGGTTACCGACACGAGTGACGTAATAGCACAATCCTATGAATGATAATATTAGCTTGGGACAACGTATTAGTTTTTATAAGACGCCCAGCGCCTGACCCAACTATGAGAGCGAATTATAGGCAATCTGTGCGAAATAAGTACTCTGGGGCTGAAATGCCAAGCCTAGTATTAACTATCTTGGAAGCAATGCCAAGCCTAGTATTTAACTATCTTGGAACATACAGTAAGACAACCCCTTGTCTTAGGATTACAATACTTGAATCCCACCCAGCTTCCTCTCTGAGAAGTTGAACAATTATAATAAATGGGCCAGAATATCCTGGCAGGCTCGCCAATAAATTGTCAACCTCGGGTGATGTCATGGAGGAAGGACTAGCGCACAGCCCAAACACACTCACAGCTTGCTTACATCTCATTCATATATCATGCATTCGTCACATCAAACCACTAGTAAAGTCTATAACTTTACTACACATGTTCATAGAACGAAACATCAATGCATATGGAATCAAAGAAATAAAACATTCTCTCTTTCCTGAACTTCACAAAATCATTTATCTAAAACATCATTAACTAACCCGGGTAAAACAATTTCTACTTTACCTGGCCAAGGTGACTTAACTTATCACTGAATCACTGTCTTTTCTTTTCTTTTCTTTTTTTCTTTCACTGTCACTTCACAACACACACAACTGCTGGCACTGAGTGGGTCAACTTGCCCCGTCATGCTGGACTGCTGGCACCGGTCAGGCAGGACAGCTGATGAAAGTGGCGCTGGCCAAGTATGAGGTCGAACCCCAGTGAGGATAGAACAGTGACTATCAACATCGATCTGTTCTCCTTTCTTTCTTCCTGCATTAACGCATTGCACTCTCTCTCTCTCTCTTCTAGTCTGCTCTTATCAAATGGACATGGTTGCTTTTCTTTTCTTTTTTTTTTTTTTTTTCTTTTCCTCTTCATTAGTTAGCAACTCTCTCTCTCTCTCCACATCTCTCCTCAGTCCTTCCTCTGCAGACTATCTCATGCTAATCTCTCAACTTGGTTCTCTTCTCTCCTCCCCTCATCTCTCTGCTTTTCTCTCCTCCGAGATTACACTCAGACCTCTCTCTCTCTGTCTCTCTGTTCGTTCTCCCCCCGTTCTCCCGTTCTCTCCCTCTCACATCTTTCTTATTCGTTCCGATCTGTCCAAAAAAGGGCGAGTACCATTGGTCAGTATTTTTACCCCTGACACCCGAAGTTAGCTCCCTCTAATTCCATTGGATATTCAAATCATGACAGTCACGCCGACACGCCTTACTCTCTGTGGTGGTCAATTGGTCATTTAATTGATTAGCTAGATTTCACCCCCACCACACACTACCTTCCCCCCTTCCCTACTTAACTGGCGCCGTGTGGCTTAACTCGTGGACACTGGTCACTCTAAAGTGGCTAGATGAGTCTGGGTAGGCGCCACGGCGTCTGACCAAACCTACCGAGACCTGTCGGTCCAGACGTCTTAGTCCGTCTAGCAGACAGTGCTGTCTCCACGAGAGCTAAAAATAGCCTTTAATTGGCTGAGGCGACAGGTGAATGCGTCGGTCAGCTATTTAGTCCGTCTGGTCGGACAGACCGTCTCTGTGGAGGATGAGGATTAGCCTCCCCCTTTGCTTAATTGCCTGGATCCGAACCATGGGGCCGTCCGCCTGACGCCCAGAATATTTGCGTTAGAGCTTAAGTCCAACTGGGCTGGTGGCGATTGACCACGAATTTGGTTGAGTTTATTTTTGACCGTGACAAGGGCGTTGTACTTAAAATTCCTAAATTACTCTGATTCAGTTGCCTGAGTTCATTGTGTCTGAGGTGCTGTTGTACAAGCGTTTGTCTTCCCTAAAACAGTAAAAAAAATAATAAAAAAAAAGTATTTTTCCAGTTTCAGTTAATCAGTATCTGTCTCCTTTAGGGACTTGATTCACAAAGTGCTACCCAACATACACACTTGACCACTTGACATGACAAGTAATAGTATCACAATCTGTTAAATTTATTCTTTCAGTTCATTTCCTGTCTGATATTCTCTGTTTTGAACTCTGGCTAACTTCTGACAAATGGGCTCGCAAAAGTTTAGCACAATGAAACTGGACACAGGAAGTACTGAAAATGGACTCAGGAAGTGTTGAAAATGGACTCAGGAAGTGTTGAAAATGGACTCAGGAAGTCCTGAAAATGGACTCAGGAAGTGTTGAAAATGGACTCAGCAAGTGTTGAAAATGGACTCAGCAAGTGACAATTTACAGTCCTTACTTCTCTTTGTTGTCCTGACAAGAGAGGCCCCAAATTTGCATCTAAAAAAATAAGATGCTTAAATTATTGACAATAATTATGTATTTTGCACAGAGGGACTTTGCCCTTTGTAGTACTGCCCACAGAGGCACTATCCTTGACCCGGTTGGTTGCAGGCAAGCCATGGCCCCTCATCTTTTAGTGACCCCCACTCCTGAAATCTTCAGAGTTAGTATGTCACTAGTGCATGTATAAAAGTGTGTGAGTGAGTGAGACAGAGAGAGAGAGAGGGAGGGGGAGAGAGAGAGGGAGGGGCGAAGAGACAGAGAGAGAGAATGTGTGTGAGACAGAGAAAGAGAAAGAGAGAGTGAGTGTGTGTGTGTGTGTGTGTGTGTGTGTGTGTGTGTGTGTGTGTGTGTGTGTGTGTGTGTGTGTGTGTGCGTGTGTGATAGAGAGAGAGTGAGAGAGACATTGTGCGTGTGTGTGTTTGTGTATGTGCATGCATATACATGTGCATGTGCATGCGCATGCATTAAACATGTGTGCATTTGACAGCATGTGCATGGTGTATCTGTGAATGTGGAATATCAGTGTGTGTGCAGAGAAACTTAAACTGATGTTGGTCAATTTTTGTGTTCTATCAATGCTCAGTAAAAAATAAAAAATTACACTTGCAATGACTCATTTCTGTACTGGTCACTTGACACAAATTTCACTGACTTTTCACAAGGTCAGTCATACAAAATTTCCACAACTCAACTAAAAGTTTCCTTGTGTCCCTACGAGATATCTAGATGGTAATAATATCCAGTCTGGTGTCTATTAGTATTATGGGCACTGAAAGTGCAAGTATAGGAGGAAAAAAAAAACAACTTGCATCCTGTCTGAAAATGAAATAAACATGATGAAGTTTAAACGGCTGTGTTAAAAAATTTGCTCGACATGGACTTGACCAAATACTGAATTGCTTCATCTGCACAACACAACAGCCATACTTGGTTGAATCAAGAAGTGAAACAGATGCGCTTTACATAGAAACTAACTAGATCGCTCTTTTTTGCTTTTTTGTCGGGGCTTCCAAATTCATTATTTTCATTGTTCTTTTACTCACACAACAGCCAAAGATGAAGAGCTCTATGTTAAAAGTGTTACATTGACATCCTTTGATCCCGTTGTAGTTTTCTCTAAAAACAAATGAATAAATTAATGAATAATCTTGAATTTGGTTACTGGTGGGGAGATC
>CM031595.1:81331114-81343685 GCA_018398815.1 Conus ventricosus | reverse complement strand
CCAGATTTTCAGTGCATGTGTATGTATGCGTGTCTAGTTGTGCGTGTGTGAAAGTGCGACTTGTGTCATGGTATGTTGGTCTGTGTGTGTGACTTTGATGTATGTTAGTGACCACATTGGTGAATGAGTAGAGTGCATATCACTGTGTGTGTGTGTGTGTGTGTGACACGTGTGTGTGTGTGTGTGTGTGTGTGTGTGTGTGTGTGTGTAACTAAACTGAACACAATACACATGAATGCTCAGTTATTTTAATACACATTGTAAAATTATGTCATCATTCACATTCCTTTGTCTTATATTACCTTGATAAACACACACACACACACCATGTACATGCACACACACACGTGTGTGCGCCCACACACATACACACACACACACTCTCACACACAGTGATATAGACAACAAATTCTCTGAGGATTAAAAATGAAAACGATTACAACAAAAGCACTGAAAATAATCAAAAGGCTGCATCAAACTAGATCTGATAAAATAATTTCACCGATTGCTAGCACCTTTTCCTGTAAAAATATCACAAAACCAAATTCAAAAGTTAAAACCCCATGATCATGGTAAACTAACTTGCCATACGCCCTTACAACAGTTAAGTACATACTATTACTACTAGCACAACAGTAAAACACTGTGATGATAGTACTTACACACACTGCGCCAACGACCTATTATTACAGGAAAAGGTTGGTTTGGGGATCAACACTACAGCCAACCCATCCCCTTCCCCCCAGTTTCGTACGTTATGTACAACACATTGCTTGCATACCATTTGTGCAGTATCCATACGGGGATTCCGAAGCACCATCTTCCATTTCCTTGAGAAGCTCCTCTTTCCCAACATCGCTGTCTCCCACCAGCAGAAACTTCAGCAGGTAATCATACTGTTTTGAAATGGACAGCCGCGGGGACCGCGGCAGTTCGCACATCGCTGTGTTGTAATAATTCAGAATGTCCAGTTTCCACGTCACATTTCTTTGGAGAAAAGAACGTACTGTGTTACATTCTCTTTCTGTCTAGGAAGTGATCCAGTCCTTACATCAGAATGCGATTCAACGAGAAGAGAGAATTCAAAACAACTTGTGACCCTGCAAGCGCAACGCAAATTGCTCACTGTTGTTTACTTTTAACTCGACCGGTGTCGCATGCACAAAGACTCTTTGAAAAATGTGTCCTCTAGGCGGTTTTCGCGTAGTAAAAGTTTGGTTGGGAAATCCGTGGATACTTATCCATTTTCTCAGGGTTTAAATCATTCATTCCATACGTATGTGTGTACCAAATGCCAGTCAAACATTTTCTTTTAACTGAAATTCAAAACGAGTAATGAATGGGATAGGCTATGGACGCTTTTCTTCCACAACTCACTGGCTTATTTGTTCGTTGCTTTATTGTTGCTGTTGTTTAACTGTTATGGTGTTTCACGTCTCTTTGCTGGATGCGAATCCCTTCCATCCCAGCACATTCATATGAATCACTTGATGAAATTATGTTTTAAAAAAGACTGGGGATGATCTTATACGGGATAACTGTTTACCAATGCACCTTCTGGTTTTCCCCGCTTAGCTATATGAACAGCAGATGGTTTGAAGTATGCACACACACACACACACACGCACGCACGCACGCACGCACGCACACACGCACACACGCACACACACACACACACACACACACACACACACACACACACACACACACACACACACACACACACACACACACGAGGTATTAGGAAGATAGGTACGATATGTCTTGAGAGAGACAGACAGGCAGGCAGGTAGACAGACAGATAGATTATTGACACATAGATAGAAACATGGATAAATAGATTTGGGTGTGGACATTAAACCTGAATGTAATTTAATTTTAAAAGTAACACTTTTTTTTAAACAATGGATTGTTTTCCCCAGTGAATGTTACACAGCGCCCTTCCATGCTGATACTTGTGAATTGAATGGACTGAATCATTGCAGTCTTTTTTTCAGACAAGCTTTCCTCGTGAACAGCTGCCGTCAGTCAGTTAACTGTGACTGACGCAAGAGTTCACTGCGGCTATGGTTACGTTTCATTTCCTACCTGACCTGCTTTCAACCTGATCTTAACAAATCTTGAATAAATGTTAGCAAACCGCCAACAGAAACGTAGACAAACGAGTCACAAGACAAAGCACGACGCGTTTCGACCTCTTAGGTCTTCTTCAGGCAAGACACAAACAATAAGACAACGAAAAAGCGTTGATGCCTGCCTACCTTGCGCTGAAGAGTGAAGAGGTCGAAGCTGAGTACCAAATTCGTTCATTTCCGTTGTCTTATTGTTTGTGTCTTGCCTGAAGAAGACCTAAGAGGTCGAAACGCGTCGTGTTTTGTCTTGTGACTCGTTTGTCCACGTTTCTGTTGGCGGTTCGCTAACATTTATTTAAGATTTGTTTAGATTTCCGCCTGCAGTCGTCTCACTTTGCAACTAGATCTGATCTTAACAGTCAGATTTTCAAATCAGACTGCGATACTTATAGTGTTCTGGATTGTCCCTGAAACTACAATTTGCAACAGTTGAGTAACACTTTTCCAAAACCTTCTATCCCACCCTATCCCCCCTCTTACCAGTAACTGCATGGTTTCTACGCGTGTTCCATCCATTGCAAAGAATTCATTCTATGCCCTTTCTCTACATTTAAATCCGGATTTACATTTATCCTTTCAGAAAGATTTCATTACATGAACAGTTTACAAATGAACAGATAAATAAATAAATAAGTAATGAAAAAATAAATACATAAATAAATAAATTATTTAAAAAAAGCTTTTATATAAATTTGATGAGAAATTGGAAACTTACTAGCCTTGCTGTTTAAGACATCGGCTAAACATCTCGTAAGTTTTTATGAAACTGCCTGACTTTAAGGACACAGATATAGAAACAGGATCTCATTAATCGATCATACGGAAAGAAAAAATACAGAACGTGAACTGTATACCGCCTGTGTACACATGAGGAACTCCGGTGTTTGTCAATAATCACTGACTTTGATCCCCTAAATATATCACAGGCTTCTTTGTTACACAAACGCATTGAAGGGATCTTTTATTAAAAGAAAAATCTGTTTCATGTTGTTTGGGTTTGTTTTGTTTTTTATACCAGCTGACCTCAAGGGGGTATCGATCTACTATTGTGGTTACCGTATCAGTATATGTCTGTCAAAACAAGACAAAACAAAACAAAAAATCTATTCCACACGAAATCTTAAAAAGAACATTATTTTCTCCTTTTAGAAACAAAAAGGAAAAAAAGGAAAAGAAAAGAAAGGAAAAAAAGGGGGGGGGGGGGGGGAATCATTTCTCCTGAAACGAACAGATATGAACCACATGGTTATGCGGAGTCTGCGGTAAAGTGCTTATGTTTAATGTCATGCAAATCCAAATAGTCTATGGAGACATTTTTTATTGTGAGTGGATCATCACATCGTTGTATGCACCATGCATCCACCTCACCTTCTAAAAGATGCGGAATGTGTGCAAATGCAGAACGAGTGGCTATGTGTTATTAACAGAAATGGGATTTTTCTTTTGTGCGGCCACCAGCGGCAGATGGTAGAAACTTTTAAGTTCTGACGGATTTGATTTAAAAAAAAAAAGTTTATCATCCATTTGTATGTCCCAGCCATCTTGCCAGAGGTGTTTGACATAACTATGAACTTTATTTGGTGATTGGCGTGAAGGGGATAGGTGCTGCAGTCAAATGGTTATTGGGCGTTCAGCTGAGGACCTGGTGGTCTTGAGTTCAAACCATGCAAGGATTGGGTTTTCACAGTTTGTAAACTCTTTCTGTCCACCCAGCGGTAACTTGGTAGACTCATGCAGTCCAGGGAAGGTTCGTGAAGGCAACGGAAGGAAAGGCCGGTTGCTTTCCACTCTCCACATTGCCATGCGTTACACACAGTGTGCCCCTCACAATTCACTGCTCCAACCACACTTCAGTTAGTGGGACTTTCATGTATGTACGTTGGTGGTTAGAAGAGAAGAAATGAGAGGCACTGGCGTGCCACTGTTCTGACTGTTAATGCGCAAATTTTCTAGGCAGCTTAAAAATACGTCACTGGCATCGTTGATAATGCAAAGTCTTGTTTGTCAAAAATCCTTGCATTCACTACAGCCAAAACAGTTATTCGCCGTTATAAATAACCTACTTCGAAACGTAAACAGCACTCCTCTTCCTACAATATTCTTTGTGAACGAACAGCCTCGGACATTTTCAGACTTCCTATTCGTGAGAAACTTGATTAACTCTATTGTTCCATCGCTTTCACCTGCCACAGAACGTTAATACAGCGCTCCCGTTTTTGCAATATTTTGAGCCAGCATCAGAAGAGTTTGTGAAGAAAGTGTGTCTGCCAGAACTCTAATCTGAAATCATGTGAGCCTGACTCTGTTCAATCTTCCGTACTGTTCGATTGTCTTATGTTTCACTGCGATCTATTACTCATGTTATTAATTCTTCCTTGTTAGCAGGACGCTTTCCTGAAATTGTCAAACTCACTGTCGTACGGACACCCGTCAAAAAACCTCCCTCGAATTATACTTGCTTGAAAAATTGACGGCCTGTGTCAAATTTGTCCCCCCCCCCCTCCCCCCCGCCCAAATTGTTAGAAAAGGTTGTATTGTCCCAGTTCTTATCTTACTTAGAAAAAAATCATCTGCTTAATTCACACCGGCCAGCTTATAGACGTTGCCATTGTTGAGAAACTGCTCTGCTTAGAATAGTTAGTAACTTGTTTGATGGATCTGATGATGACAAAATATCTGTTCTTGCTCTTTAGACTTGTCAGCGGCCTTTGACGCTATCGACCACATCCTCTTGACTAGACTTAAAACTTCTTTTGGTATTCGCAATACTGCACTAGCATGGATTAGCCTATTTCCTCTCTGACAGACTGTTCATAGAAAGTGTGTGTGAATGATAATTAATATGATGTGTCTGCCTTGAAGTGTGGCATCATGCAGGGCTCTGTTCTGGATCAAGTTCTTTTCATGCTGTACGCGGCTTCTGTGTCTGGTGTCACCAGTTGTCATGCGATGTTACATATGAAGTTTACTGACGGTAGTCAAGTTCATGCGCAAGCCTCCGTGGCTGATATTGATGCACTGATGTCTCGGACACAGGCGTGCAATGCTGACTTAAAGAATAGATGACACTCAATAAGCTCCAACTTAATGATGGTAAGTATGAACTTACGCTATCATGTCTAAAAATATAATTATCCAGCAATCTTCTCTTCCTGATTCCATTCTGATCAATCATACATTTGTTTCTTTATCCTTGTCTGTTCACAGTTTTGGTGTTGCCCTTGACCAATCACTTTTTTTTTAGCAACAGCACATTTCAAACGTCTGTAAAGTTGCATTGCACAAAATTGGGTTAGTTCTATCCGTCTCTGTCTCTCTACTGGTGCAACTAAAACGCTCGTGTGTGCTGTGTCCTCTCAAGGATGGATGTAGGCCTACTGTCATTCTCCTTTGGCCGGCCTACCCATTGCAAGTACCTGACAAACTTCAACGAATCTAGAATGACTCTACCAGAGGATTTCTTCTCTTCTTCACTTTCTCTCCACTGATTACCTGACGAACAGTCAACAAGCTGTCTACTCTTTTTTTTTTTTTTTTCCTTCTGCTGTCAGTTGCACTGGACTATTGCATCTTTCTGATCTACTGCAAATCTATACTCCGTCCTGTCTGAACTCGGCGCGTTTAATTCTCGACTTCTTAAGGTACCTTATACCAGAGCTAAGACTTCAGGACAAAGGTCGTTTTTCTTTGGAAGCCCAAACAACATAGAACAGACTCCGTGATAATCTCCGGTAGGCTTATTCTGATTCCCTTGACTCTTGAATCGGGCATTAAAACTCAAATCTTCTCTCTGCAGGGGTATGTCCATTCAAAGAGTATGCACTACTGAACATGTATGATAAGTTTGATGGATTAGTGTACATGTGTCTATGTATGCGTTAGTGTGCAGCAATTAGTGCACGGGTGTACTTCTTTGTTTTTATCTGTTAGCAGCGACTGGATACTTAATGTCGATAGCCGACACATTTGCAGTATGTTTTAAGCAGTGTGCATGTGTAAGAATGAGTGTACTGCTCATTATGGTTCGGCTTTCTTTTATTCATTTATTTATTCATTTTTAATGTTCTTTCTCAGTCACGGTTATTTCTTTCATAATATGAACAGATTTGGGTCTCTCTCTCTCTCTTTCACACACACACACATACATACATGCATGCGCGCGCACGCACGCACACACACACACACACACACAGGCCTACATACATGCATGCGCGCACGCACACACACACACACATTTCCATCCTCAGCACATTCTTTTCTCTCGAGTTCTTCTTCTCTGCCTCATCAATTAATCATCATTTCCTCTGGACCTTAATAAATCAATCTTAATTTATGAACAAGAATGTCGAGTATAAATATATGCATCCGTGCTTGTTGTGCGTTTTCCTCAGGCTATGATTATGATACTGTATGTGGTGACTCATCCTTCCTAGATTCTCACTTTCTCAGGAATACCATGCACTGTGTAATGTGTGTGTGTGTGTGTGCGTGCGTGCGTGCGCACGTGCGTGTGTGTGCGAGAGAGAGAGAGAGAGAGAGAGAGAGAGAGAGAGAGAGAGAGAGAGAGAGAGAGAGAGAGAGGGGGGGGGGGAGGAGAATACGAATATGAATATTTTAATGAAGATGAGCAGATAACATTAAAGCTTCTTTACATTATGCCAAGAGAGAGAGAGAGAGAGAGAGAGAGAGAGAGAGAGAGTGCGTGTGTGCAGGCGCACGTTTTCTCTCATGTTAAATGAATCATTACTGTTCTTGTTACAATAAACATGAATGTTGGGTCAAGGTATATGTGGTGTAATTGTGTTCATAATTTACTTTCCTTTGTCCCGGCAGAGGGGACTGGGGCCAGATGCGGAAGAAAAAAAGCATCTCGCATATGTTACCCTTGGACATTAGTCCATTGATCAATCCAGTCAGACTAGTTGTGTCATTTGATACGCTCAGTTTCAAGCAGGTTGAACAATATGTTGTTGTTACTTGTTCTTTGCGCCTGGTTCAATACTTTGATCTGGTTTGGGCGCACGAATTAAGGTCAGCAACTTTCACGGTTGTTTAGAACAAGGGTCTGCACTCTTTATCTATTCGTTTCAGTTATCCGACATCTCATTCCGACGCAAGATCTCTGTCTCTGCGATTTGATCTAGGTCCAAATATGTGTGTGTGTGTGTGTGTGTGTGTGTGTGTGTGTGTGTGCGCGCGCGCGCGCGCGCGTGTGTGAGAGAGAGAGGCCTAGTCAATCTTGCGGCCTGTCAGTTCAATTCAGTTCAGTTCAGTGGTTTATTTAATTAATGTCTTTTCATCGCCAGATGATACTAGACACTTGTTAAAGATTTAAAAAAAAAAAAAAAAACCCTTTACACTCAGCTTATCTAGTACTTTCAAACCTATCTGATATATGCATATTTACATAAGTGAAATATTTTAGTTATCCATCAGCTTTAAGTTATACGCAGACAGCCTGTCCGTTTTATGCACACATGCTTCCAATGTGCATCATTCATATTGACAAATCAACATGATTAACAATGCAAATCTTATTCTAGTACCGACAGTTTCAGTTTCATCAAGGTGTCATTGCATGCGGACTAGTCCATACACGCTATACCAAATCCGCAGTTTCGAGACCACAAACAGTACCTGCTAAAATTGGCTGTGCAATTTATATCATTGTATGTGCGTGTTGGTGTACACACACGCACGTGTGTCTGCGTGTGTGTGCATGCGCGCGCATGCGTGTGCACGGGTTGTGTGGGTGCGGGCCCATTTGTGTGTGCCAGAGCTCATTGATGTACTAATAAAGTTTTGATTAGACAAGGATGAGAAACGAGTTGAGAGAAAAAGAGAGATAGAGAGGGAGGGAGGGAGGGAGGGAGGGAGAGAGGGAGGGAGGGAGGGAGGGAGGGAGAGAGAGAGAGAGAGAGAGAGAGAGAGAGAGAGAGAGAGAGAGAGAGAGAGGGGGAGTAGCAGAAAGAGTGGGAGTGGGGAGAGTAGTTAGAGTGGGTGTTCAGATGTTGTATGACGTCTAAAAGGAGTGCCTATGGACGTAAATGATTTTAATTTTTCAATTGTTGAGACATATAATACATAAGCAGATGTCTCCTGAAATATTTTAGTGAATTAATATTTTATAGATTGGGTAGAAGTGAGTTCAAGACATCTAAAGTAAGGTAGACTTACTTGTACTGATCAATTTGTGGGTGAGGTAGTAGGAAATTCTGCGAAATAGAATCATTACTAAAACTTGCAAAAAAGGGCATTCATGTAATATGGCATTGTAATTGTCGACATTTCAAACATTTAAATGTAAACGTCACACTTAATTTAAGTTATTCAGAGGAAGTATGTTCAGCTGGGAGGACTAGACAATGCTCATCAAACTGTTCAATAGACATACCGTTCAAATGAAGCATTAGGCAAAGAGGAGATAACTGGTGCTTTCTGCAAGTGGTTATAATCATAGGTTTGGTTTGGCTGGATGTTTTATCATGGAGTTTGAATTGCACTTGTCCGACTTTTCAGTAAGACTGTCTTGGAGAGATGTTACAACTGTTTGTAGATTACTCCCTCTTGTTTGAAGAGATGAGTCATCTGGAAAAAAGATTTGTTGTGACTTTCTCATCTGATATGATTAAAGGCAAGTCATCACTAAAGATAGCGGGGATTGTCTTCAGTCGTGACAAGCTCCTAGCATAACATTATCAGTCTCCAAAATATCCCGAAGTCGGAGTGTGGCTGCCCACGTGGCAGGGTAATCAAAAACGGTCACACATGTAATGTTCTCATCCCCAGCTGATGCATTTGTACCATAGTGTTCAAGTACTTTGGCTGTTTGGATGATCCCTGGAGTCTTTTAGCCAGGGTACGACAACAACATCATCATCACTAAGATACAGAACCGGAGGCGTAGCTCTGAACCTTGTCGGACTCCATGTCTGACAAGGTGTGTAAAAGAAATTTTGCTATTAAACAACACATACCGAGTCCTGTCAACTTATTATGATCGGAATAATGAGACAGTTGAGGAATTGTTAAAATAGAGCTTCTTTGAAAGAACTATGGTCAACAACAGAAAAGGACTTTTTGAAGTCAAGAAAAACGCCTGTGACTTGGGACTGGTTCATATTTAAAGGGACTGGTTCATATTTAAAGGGACTGGTTCATATTTAAAAGCCCGGTCACTAATTCATGATAACACTGTGTGGCAAGGATGATCAGACAGGAATACAGACTGAAGTGAGTTTTTTTCTCATGAACCGAGACACATGCATGTGTCTCTCGAGGGTTCATGGATGGAGAGAGAGAGAGAGAGAGAGAGAGAGAGAGAGAGAGAGAGAGAGAGAGAGAGAGAGAGAGAGAGAGAGAGAATGAGAAACAAGAGGATCGGTCAAGAAATGAATGAAATGGATAGCTGGATTGAACAAGTCTAAAGATACTGTGAACAACCTAGACAACAACAAGACAAACAAGAGCCTTTAAGACTGCAAAAGACTTGACCAAACCGAAGTATCACCACTCAGGACAAAGATGGCAATCGACTTCACAGGAAAAAGACATACTACGACAGATTGACAGCAAAACATTTCAGATCGAATATTGCTTTGAACTCTGAAAAAGAGGTTTTTTCAAATGAAGATCACTTTCCAATACTCCGTGAAGAAGATGTAGAGCAGCAAGTTAATGAAATGTGATAAAGCTGCTGGCATTAACAACATCCCTGCAGAACTCTTAGCGGAGAGACTTTAACTGATGTTGTTCAGTGGCTAATGCTATGGGATTTTATTATTTGCACTGAACTCTGTCGAAGGAATTATGTACACTAAGCACAAACACACGCACATACACGAAAATAGAAAATGAACGAGCCAACAGATACACATTACAATACATGAAATATGTTGGTGTATGTGTGTGTGTGTGCGTGTGCAAGCGTGCGCAAGTGTATGTGTGAGAGAGTGTGCGAATGGGAATGTGCATGGTGTGCGTGTATGACATTCCTAAGTCTGCAACACTGTGCTCTGAGACATTTTTACTGTCAATATTAAAACATCACAAATACAAAGAATACCATAATCATTTGCTTTTTATTCCCCACTTCATTCTCTATTGTCTCACAATAAAAATACTTCTCATAAATCACGTAAAAACTGTTTTCTGCTAGCTGGAAGAGGGTGGTGGGGATGGGGGAGAAAAGTTGGTGGGAGACGGATCAACATTTAGGATCTGTAACACGCCAGGAACACACAATCGAAGTTGTGACAACAACATATCACAATGACGTTCAACAAGACAGTCAATTACAGCAATGCAGCAGAGATCAGGTAAAATTTTATCAGAAGTTTTCTGTGTCTGGAAATATACAGAAACTCTGACAAAAGAACAAATAAACAAAGAAGAAGGATATGGTTTGTGCTGTCAAATTAAGTGTCAGGTCTGTATGAAAGATTGTCGTCAAAAATGATAAATTGTCTTATTGTTAAAAATTGTAATCATTATTTCATTAAAAATGGCAATCTTTCCCTTGAGTAGAGATATGGCAAGGTACAAACCCCATACAGATCCATGAATAATGTGAATTTAACAATAACAAAAACCAGAAAATACAACCAAAATATACTTGGGGACCAGAGGAAGCCAAATATGTTCAAGACATGTTATGCTCTGTGCGCAAAATTGATTCTTCCATGAATCTTGCAAAACACAAAGCATTTCTTTTCCTAAGCATGTTTTGGCATTTGTCTAGTCAACAGATCTGCTGTAATTTTTTCTTTCAGTGCTTGAAAAATAGCTGCTATATTCCAAAAACAAAAAGCAGAAGCAAATTTTTCATAGTGATATTTTGATGCCTGTACTTCCGTGGCATTGCCCCGATTGGAATCTATCAGAAGAGTCTGCTTGCCAGAAATAACTGTTGGACCCCTGATCAACATACTTATCTGGGGTGAGTAGAGGTAGGTAAAGAGAACAACACCTGATAAAGCATACAAAGATGAAAGCAGTCATAAAAATACATTTCAGAAACATTTCTGACCCCATGCTCGCAAATTTGGTTCCAGCAATCCACAGAAAACATCAAATAAAGCTTCAATCAGTTCTATATCAATCTTGGTCAACACCCACCCTTCCCCTACCAAAAGAAAACAATGGAGAAGGGGAAGTAGGAACAGGATGGGATGGGACCAGTGAGTGATCAACTTGCATACAACTCACTCAACCCATACACACACACAAGCACAGACAATGACAAACCTACCTTAACATACCAATTCTTAAATGCGCACATCACAAACAAGTGCCAGTTCATTTGAACATTTCCTGAAATTGACTACTTCAAAGTCAAGTATTGCCATATCTATTTTGGTCTAAAAGCTGATATTCTAAACTTTGTGATAATTCATATTCATCCAAATGGGGTTTTAATACCTGATCTTAAATCAATATTTCACAAATTTTCACGATAAAAAAACAAAAGCTAGATAAATGGCAATGAACAAAGAGGGGCCTTAAAGATTATTTGTGTGCTGTGATTTACTGCTCCTATTACAATTATTTGGCAGAAAAAACAAGATTTTGATGAAATGCCTTATTCTTACAAAACAGATTTACAGAACTCTGGTAATAACTATGCTAACTAGGAAATATTACACACAATATGCTAACCAGAAAATATTAGACACAAATTATCTTCTTAGGAATGACTTTCGATGAAACTATTACCATTTGTATACAAATCCCATCCAGAAAAAGTACATAAACTTCTGTCGAAATGTAATCATTACAACATAAATATTTCTTTTTGAAATACATGCTCACTGCACTAATATAAAAACACTAAGATTTTTACACATAAAACAGTTGGTAAACAAAAACAGGATTTTTTTTGGTGGATTTTTTTTAAAAAGCTTAAACAAGCAAATTCTGAGCAATCGAGTGTTTCCAGAACAAACAGAATTCAGGTAACTGCTACAAGATTATGGATTCTGCAGCTTGGTCACAGATTTCTAAAGAAAATACATCGACACAGTACTGATTGTTTCACACAGACCCTTATTACTGCCAGTAACTGGAATGAAATATTACACAAATAAGATAAGAACAAGATCTTTGGTCATTGCTATCAATAGACATTGTATGTTCAACTGAGATTGTTTCAAGCAATGTGAATGCACTGTATTCTTCCCACAAAAAACTACTCTTCATAAGTGTCAGGCTGTTGATGACCCTTTAAATCTATTTTTCAGACAAGACACTGACAGTGATTATCATCAACGGAACTGTCCCACTGTTTATGGCTTAAGTGGAGCAGTTCCTGTTCAACAAGGCTCTCTTCCTTTAAACTGGGAACTGCTCTGATGCAAGGAGTTTTGTAGTGCAGGAGAACGCCCAAGGAAAAACAACAACACATCATCACACCTGTCTACAGATCCCCCTGCAGACGGCCT
>CM031595.1:81311114-81326114 GCA_018398815.1 Conus ventricosus | reverse complement strand
ACATACAGTTCTGATCACCTGCCAAAGATGATGAAATTGAACAAATTACTGACTTTAAAATAATATTTGACAGTGGAAGGAGAATGTTTACACCAGGCATACCTTGAACAAAGTCTGATGTTGCTGCATAACTGTTTTCAGGTCTGTTGAAAATACTGTTGTCCAGTTGTATAATTTGCCTTTGCATACTTTTGTCATTATATCATTCTTGTTTCTATTTGCATGTTCACTTGATCAAAATTAATTTTTGTTCAGAAAACATTTACACTTATCAGTAATATAAATGCACCAGAAGGAAACATACAGAAACACATTTTTAAAAAAAAGGTCCCGGAGAAAACAAAACCCCTTACTTGGCAAGATTTCGAGGCCTCCAATAGAGGGAGCCACACGCCCCTCGCCTTCAACAAGAGGCGGAGAATTTCTCCCATCATCCTCCTCTGACTCGGGTATCCTGTCTTCCCCGTGGATGACTGCAATGCTCAGACGCAACCTCTCAGCATACGATGTCGCTCGCTTCACAGAGTTGGCATTTCTGGCTACAATAACAGCATTCCTGTAATCTGGGATCTGAAAACAGCAGTGAAAACAAGATAAAACGCCTGCAACTGAATAGTTCATCGGTGCAATATCTTACCTTCTGAAGCCTGCATATGTGAAAAGCTCCTGCAAATTTTGCATGGATGGTTGCCGTTTTCTATGCGCATGTTGAGTGTATGTGTGCTTCACACCCTCTAATCTCACCTCTCTGTGGGCGGCTTAGTAGGTGCCGTCCTGCATATGTTACGTAAGAACAGACTCTACTGAGCTTCACTAAAGTGATTTCGCAGTACTGCAACCTCCCTTGAAGGCTGCCTTAAGATGACTAGACACTGAATGCTCCCTGTAGTTTGCTGGTGCCTAGGCCGTGGCAGGATAAATTGGGGCGTAGGTTTGGACTGGGTGCTGGAATGAGCTGTAAGGGGGTAGTGCCACTGAGATTGCACACAAGATGAGAAAGGAGAAAAAATTACCTCTAGCTATGAACTTCCAACTCATGAAACTTTCACTGTGAACTGTTGCTTAACAAAAAAGAGATAGTTAAAATCACAAGACTCTCACAGAGTTTTGAATATAGTCCACCAAGAAAGTTGACGCGCGGAGGTTGTCCACAGGCACGTTGAAGAACCCCTGGACTTCCTTCTGGTGAAGGTCCATGGTGATGATGTGGCTGAACCCTGAAACACAGCTCTATAACTTCATGTACTGTTTATCCCCCCAAGTCCATGACTTTCTCTCTTTCTCTCTCTCTATGTATAACATACACACAGATAGAACATCAAAGTCCAGTAAATTGCAGGGCACCATGCCCCTCTACCCCAACTCCCCCCTCTCCTTCCCTCTCTCTCCTCTGAAAACTTCTATGGGTAAAACCCTGAAATAAAACAAGAAACATAAAAGGTTCCAGTTTTATGGTCTTTCCAATTCCGACTTTCACTTTTGAAAAAGCTTCATAAGAATACATACCATTTTTTTGTATTCAACATTATGATAAAATCTCAAGGTATATTGTAATTGATTAAAAAAAAAAAGTTAACCTGTAATTAACAACAGATTTGCGTACACAGCTACAACGCATGGGACCACCAACTGACTGACTATGAATGGCTAAATGAAGCTCAGCATCTAGTTATGCTTGACATCATTAGAGGAGCAAAGAAACTTCCCTCTCTTCTTTTGTCACCTTTTTTGAATAAGCATAGAGTAATCTGACTTTCCTCGTCTGTCCGAGTGCATCTTCGCCTTCTTCCCTTTCCTTCATTTGTCATTTCCTTTTCTATGGGTTAATTAGCTGCCAGTGATCATGTGTGTCTGTTTGTGTGTGTGTGTGTGTGTGTGTGTGTGTGTGTGTGTGTGTGCGTGTGTGTGTGTGTGTGTGTGTGTGTGTGTGTGCTGCTTGTTAAAAGTAAAAACATGTCTTACTTTAGTGGCTGTTACTGTTCTAGTGTAGAAGGTTTGTTCATTTGTAACTACTCACTTTTGTGGGCTCTTTTGTTTTTGTTTTTTGCTTCAAGTTTGTCACTTCTGTTGTCATTTGGTTTCACGTTAAAGATACAGGCAGAGAACGTCCATGAAATACTGTATGAACAAAATAAATCTGATTAGTGGATGACAGAAGTAACAAGGAAATGGGTGGGTGGGTGGGAGGGTGGGTGGGTGGGTGGGTGCGTGTATGTGTATGTGTGCATCCATGAGAGCAAAATGCAAGGAATGCACATCCTTGTAGCACAGAAAATTACTTTTTAAAACCACTTATATTAAAGGTTAATGAATTTAGAACTGAATGAATGGACGAATTTTTCACACTGATGTCAATACCTCTCTTACTTTAATATTAGACAAATGACTGCAACAATCACTGCAATAATGCATGATGTGTGTAGGAAAATTGAGGCTTGCATGACTAAACATCAGACTTTAAACAGGAAAAATGGGATAAAATCAGATGCCTAGGTACATTGCATGATGCAGACCAGTCAATATTTATCAAGCTTACTTCCTGAGCAGGAATCATGGGTTCTGGTAGATCTAAATTTCATATGCAACAAAACTGATGTATTGAAAATCTTCCATCTCCTCAGATTTTTTTTTATTGGCCCAGCGCTTTCTGCAATACTCTGTTCACAATTTGGTAGCAAGCTGTTGTACAAACAATACAAACACTGGGCAGTAGAAGACCTCACTTGACTGTCAAAAACTTGAAGCACGAATTCGCCTCATTTTGGTTGAAGGATCATGACATGTTTCTACAGTCCTCTTGCTGGAGTCACAAATTTACTCATGATGTACAACAGGAATTATACCGATTCAGCAGAATGCAGCATAAGCCCTCTTTACATTAACTACAATTCACAAGATTTTCATCTGTTAACTGCCTACCTAGATATGGCTGTCGACATTGACCTAGGTATTTCACTGCAACGTCTAGTACCTGACCCCGCTACTGCCCCCCTTCTCCCGTCCCCTCTCTTTCTGAATACAAAATATCATCCATGATCAAAACAGCAGACTTTAGTGATTTTCTGTCAAACTAATCTTTTATCTCTTAAATCTGGAGAATTTGCAGTGTTTGGAACCCCTGAGGAATTATTCTGTATTGTAACCAACTGCTGCTAGTGGGACAGAGAAGTCGGTATTGTAAAGTCAGTCACAAAACACAATCTCACATCAAGTTATCTTACCAGCTTTGCTGATCATGGTAGCAAACAGTTTACACACAATGGAACCTCTCTTCCTCATCTTACACTGCCGGGAATATGGCAGGTAAGGGATAACGCCCACAATGTTGCGGGCTGAGCTGGTTTTGGCTGCATAGGCAATGATGAGCAGCTCCATAATGTCATTGTTGACATCTCTGAAAGAAAAGGTCAGTCGCTGAATCAGGTGTTTACATACATAGCAATATATCCTCTTAAGAAATTTGATCTTTTTTTTTCGGAGACGCAACTGATTTAAATTCACTATAATATTATCAATGACAGTCGTAACACTGGTGCTTAGAAAAGAGCGACACAATGTAGATATGATGCTTCTATTTCCTTTTCTTCTTTTTTTTCCCAAATTGCGATCCTTGCCCTTTACTTCCCCAAATACATCGTGGACACTGCTTCCTCATCCTGCCACTGAAATGGTCGTTTCCGAACTGTACTTCTGATTTTATCTTATTCAATCTCTGCTATGGAACACGCTTTAGAGTGATTGTGATGACAATTAAAACTCAACTCACTCTGAACTACTAACAACATGCTACACGATGACAGTCTCACCAGCTGACCTATGAGACAACTCAAAATAGTGGGTGCGATCAAAACTCCACTGTCAAGCTCAACTATTTTTAGTTAGGACCATGTCATTCAGCTTATCTTCCATACACAACTTCCTTCATAATGTTGAAATGTGCATTTTCACTGCAGTGGGACTTTAGGATTGTTATTTTTACTGTGCCCAGTGGTTTTTCTGTGTTTTCTTCGAGTCAGCCCAGGTCACAGGATAAAGCTTTTTTTTTATCCTACAACGTGTCACAAATGGGTCAATCAAACATTACACATAAATAGAGCCAATGGCAGCAAGGAAGTTGTCTCTGACTCCTGTCAAAATTCTGAAAGAAAATTCATTCTGATACATAAGCAAAAACATGTGCTGACAGTAAAAAAAAACAACAACAAACAAACCGACCTGAAAGCAACCACACGATGAGGAAGAGAGGTTCCATTGTGTGTAAACCACACGGTTGCTTTCAGGCATGAAACTACAGATAAGCAAATACCAAGGAATTTTTCTATAAAAAGGAGAAAAGAGAAGCAGATAGCACGGATTGGTGTAAACTTTATATAAGCAGGCATCAGCTTGGGGTACGGGCGAGGGCTAGGGGACGAAAGGGTTTGGGTGGTGGGGGTGGGGTGGAGGGTGGCTGTAACTATTCCATATCAGGCGTTTCATTGTTCAAATGTACTATTGTAGAACAACACTCGGCTCTTTTCAGTCTTCCTCAGAATACGGTTGCAAAGCGAGGCGACAGCAGGCAGAAATCTCAACAAATTTGAAAAGTTATTGATAAAGCACTGCCAAAGAACGCAGACAAACGAACCACAAGACAAAACATGACGCGTTTCGACCTCTTTGGTCTTTTTCAGGCGAGATACAACACTCAGGGCAGCGAAAATGAAAGTGGTTCATTTGTCTATGTTCTTTGGCAGTGCTTTATCAACAACTTTTCAGATTTCCTCAGAATGTTTTTTTCTGTTCTTTTCACATTGATTTCAATTCATTGATAACCATACATATAAAAAGCGGATTTTTTAAATCTCCAAACAGCAGAATTTCAAGCATGTACATTCCATACATACAAAAAGCGGATTTTTATCCCCAAACAGCAGATTTTCAAGCGTGTACATTCTACTGGAAAAAGCAGCATGAATTACTGAATTCCAAGCACAGAAATCTGTTGTGAGCGAAATTCTTCACTACAGTAACTATTCTTTTAACAAAAATTAAGAGCAGAAGAAAATATGAACAATTTTTACTACAGTCATTATGGTTTTTATTTGTTTGTTTCACAGCCAACAATACACAGCTCAGTATCAACTGCTTACAACTCAGTGTCAACTGTTGTTACATCAAATGTTTTTGCATTATTCTTTCTTTTAGAATATGTTGCCAAAACTGATTTCGGCACATACATGGGCGTTCTGTATTGTAATGTGTCTTGGTCATGTTTCGAGATATAACACCGCCCCCCCCCCCCCCCCCCCCCCCCCCCAAAAAAAAAGGATGGGGGTGGGGAATTTAGTTGGGAAATCACAGTTAATCAGTAACCAGTATCCTTCTTCAATTGTTAGCAAATAGTCATTATCTGTCCTTCTTCTTCCTTCTTCCGCGTACGCAGGCTGCTACTCCTGTGGACACTCCCTGTATAGACTGTTAGACAGGCAAGGATGAATCCCATCTACCCAACAAAAAAGAGTGGACTTTTGTGTATGACCTTTCTTTTCAATCCCACCATTAAGGCAGCCATAATCCAACTTCGGGGGAGGTGCATGCTGTGTGTAATGGATCATCCATACCAACGGCCAAACTGGCCTTCTCTTCCCAAGGTTGGTGATGAGATTTTACGTGTGTGCATGTGCGTTCACACACGGAACCTCAGTTTATCGTATCATTTGAAGGATTGTATGGGAAACGGAGTCAGAACCAATGTTAACTCCGATGCTCTGCATAGTTATGCGGGGATTGTCTTCAGTTGTGACAAGCTCCTACTCCTAGCATAACATTATCAGTCTCTAAAATCCCCCGAAGTCGGAGTGTGGCTGCCCATGTGGCGGGGTAATCAAAAACGGTCACACACGTAATGTTCTCATCCCCAGCTGATGCATTTGTACCATAGTGTTCAAGTACTTCGGCTGTTTGGATGATCCCTGGAGTCTTTTAGCCAGGGTACGACAACAACAACAACTCCGAGGGAAAAATCCCCCTGTACCGAAACAGCCTGGTGGAGATTTGAACCCATAACCCCAGGATCACCAAGATTACAAGTCTGGCGCTCTACCACTGAGCTATTCCAGCCCCATTATCTGTCCATTTCATAAGGTTGCTTGAGTCTCTCAGTTCCAAAATTCCAAAAAGGAAGAACGTAGTTGGGTGCAGAGCATCTCAGACTGATTTTTCTAAAAGTGAAATATAATTTAAAAAAAGGTTTAACTTCCTCCCTAGATATTGATTTGTATTTAACATTTAGTCTGCTTGAATATGGTCTCTAAATAATCCTGGCAGCAAAGGAGTTACATAGGCTAACATCTTTCATCTAACAGGTCTAAATCTAGACAAATATATATGACATTCCCCAGCTCAATGAGTACTGTTCAAGTAGTTTCTTACTTTGTGCCTGTCTGTATGATGTAGATGTCTTTCCCTCTAATAGACTCTTTGATTTCCACAATGGTCTCTGCAATCATAACAAATCACTAGTCTATTTTCCATTGAAATGAATCATGAACCAACCCTTGAAAAATGAAAACAAAGATGAAATACCACAGAGAGAGAGAGAGAGAGAGAGAGAGAGAGAGAGAAAAGAGAGAGAGAGAGAGAGAGTAATATACAATGTGAAGGTTACTTGAAATATTGGCTGATCTTCACTGGATCAGTAGATGTAAAATTATCTGTGCATTGTGACTCAATGCACACATACATGCATATGCACATGCACACGCACATACACACACACACACACAGATGCTTTGTGTACACATCCAGTTTTCTCACCTGGCACACACTATGAAATTCAAGCATGTCAGTACCATAATAAGTTGGAAAAAAAAAAAAAAAGGAACTGTAAATGTACATGACGTCTGTCTTACTCTTATTCATGTCTTAATGTATGTATGTGTGTGTGTGTGTGTGTGTGTGTGTGTGTGTGTGTGTGTATGTGCGTGCGTGCGTTGTGTGTGTGTGTGGTGTGTGTGTGTGTGTGTGTGTGCGTTGTGTGTGTGTGTGTGTGTGTGTGTGTGTGTGTGTGTGTGTGTGTGTGTGTGTGTGTGTGTGTTGTGTGTGTGCGCGTGTGTGAGTGCAGTGTGTGTGTGTGTGTGTGTGTGTGTGTGTGTGTGTGCGCGTGTGTGAGTGCGAGTGTGTGTGTGTGTGTGTGTGTGTGTGTGTGGGTGCATGTGTGTGTGTATATGTGTGTGTGTGTGTTCTTACTTCATTCAGTGCTTAGTTTCAATTCATTAACTATTGCTTTTCTTCACTTCCATCAAATGTCAAACTGTAAGTACTACAACATGGAAATGAATCTCAGAAAGAAACAATCTCAGAAAGAAACAATCATGAACAACGTCATGTCAACTGCATATAACAGCTTTTTTTTTAAAAAAAGTGAGAAAGACAGAGGAAAAAACAGAAATGTAATGGTATATGTTATTGATCAGGATTCAATTATGCAACATAAAATTGATGTATGCTGACTAGATGTCCATAGGTAACATTTCATAAAATTCATTTTGATTTCCCATTTCTCTGTAAATCTGCACGGGAACAAAACAAAAAAAAAGAAGAAAAAAGAATCGATCCATTATGCAAAAGTTTAAAATATTTTTGAACGGGTACATTAAGATCAGTTCATGATTTCATTGCTCAGTCAGTGTATTAACTTTAACAAAATTTAACAAACCTTTAACAAAAACAAAATCCATAGAACAAACAGCATTGCTTACATACCTCGGTTTGTCTTATGATAAATGGAGATATCAGCAAGACGGAGCCCAAGCTTTCTGAAAAATGAAGAACATAATTGGCATACAGTTCAACTTGAAATTATGCATATTTATCAAATCACTGAGTATCACATGAAAAGAATAGCCAGGGTCACCAGCTGTTCAGATTAACTAATTCAACTGCAAAAAATCTGTCCTGTAATGCAAAAAAAAAAAAATCTTATACATGTCATTTTCATCAGCATGGCCTGGTATATAACGCCTTGGAACACAAAGCGCTGCATTACCTGGTTATCTCTTCAGTGCCTATTGCCAAAAATGGCACAATAATGTGGAGAGTAGATATTCCTCAGACAGAATGAAGTCCTGAGTGGACAAAGAGGAGGCCTGGATTGGTTATACCACCTCTATCCTTCTCTGCTTGACCATGGACTGGCGGCTGTCATGGCCCGCAATTGCCCAAACATGTCAAAGAAACCCAAAGATGATGATGATGACGATGATAAGATACCTTCACTAAGCACCCGCATGTAAAAAAAATCAGCAATTTTAAAACGAGGAATAGCATATATCTTTTCGTAATACTGAAGGCACTCAGCTATGTGGTTCCAGTCTTCTGATTCAGGCCTAAAATCTACCAATAAGTGCCCGCAACAAAAGCAGGTCAGGAAAAACCAATCAGAAATACACTATAATCAGCTCATGATGTTTGAGGAGACTGAATCTATATCCTGTTCATTAAACATGTAAATGGTAATGTTACCATTACTAGTCCAATGTAAGTCTGTTAGCTACTGTATTAAGATTATTCATTTAACTTTGCATCATAAATCTTTTCTGAAAGCAGAAATAATTCAAACCTTTAACATGGGTCTCGTGTAAAAAAAAAACCTCCTTGTCTAATTCAATATACTACCGGTAATTCCATATGCTGCCATTTTTGTTAGTATTTTCAGTTACCTTACTGGCAGTACTGTGTCAACTGCTTTTTAAAAAAAATCAAGGCTGACAATGTCCACTGCTTTTCCTTCACCTACTATTTACGTACTATCCTCAGTTACCTCCAAAAGTTAAATCACATAATATTTTTGGCTCCAGTTGTGCTAACATTCCACATAAGTTAATTTAGGTCAAACATTAACAACTGCATCTCTTACAGAGATTTGCAATACTTTACCTAATACATAAATTAAACCACCTGTCAATTTCCAGGATGTATTTTAGAACCTTTTTGTGTTTTTCCACTACAGCAGTCACCTAAGCTTTTTTCCCCCTGTCATCTGGAATTTAAAACAACTCTCAGGACTTGTTACATAAAATAGTTGAAGAAAGAGCTAATAGGAGAATTGCCAGTTCTGCCCGTGTGAGAGATCTTTCGAACCCAATTCGAGAAACCTGATTTTGTTGCGGGCAGTTTCTTCCTTTGAAGGCTGAGGCATGACATGAGCACTAGCAATGCTTGTAATGAGCCAAACTTCTAAGCACACACAGACACATTTGAAGCATTTGTTTCTTGTACATTTGATTGTGTTGAAGCGGGTGGAAAAATCTCACACAGCATGAAAAACCTACATGATTTCAAGCAGTGTCAGCTGGCTAGCAACTTGCTTCTTTCTGGCTCAATTCCTTAGAAGATCAACAAGAAAATAAAAACTGTACTAACTGTTCCTTAACTCTTAATGAGACCATTCTTATTTGAAATATGTATTGGACTGGAAAAGGTGTTCTACATTAATGAAAAAAAAAACAACCTACAGACATAAAAAAGTTGATAATATTTGACAACAAAATCAAAATGCCTTTTGGAAATCTGTACAAGAAAACAGCCAAGGTCAATGTAGGAGATATTGACCTCAAAGGAAATGATGGAGACAAGCTGTACGATCTTGATAAAGTACGAGATATTGACCTCAAAGGAAATGATGGAGACAAGCTGTACGATCTTGATAAAGCAGAAACTTCCATCAACTTTTTGTTTTTTGACCGCTGTAACTGATGTGCCAGATATTGAAGAATATTCTCAATCAAATAACACGCGACTTGAAAATTATTCTGCTAGCAGTCCAGAAGAAAATGTTGAGCATTAACCCGCTGAGTGCGATGGGCCACGATCGTGGCTTTACCGCCCGAGTGCGATGGGCCACGATCGTGGCTCAGATGAAAACCGTTATACTACCGCCGCTAAACATTCGGATTGATCAGTTCACGTGACTTGCTGGTATCCATTGTGCACTGGCAAGTCGTGTCAGTCCGTTATCTCCAAGTTTTTCGTGCGTTTTGACTGAAATAATGAGTGAATCAGCGACCGAGTTTGAGCAGGAGTTTCGTGGAAGTGGCACGAGGGAAGAATCAGTTGCCGGAAGCAGTAGTAACGAAAGCGAAGCAGGTGAGTAGATAAACTTTGATTATTTTGTGTGTCGAGTGATGGAACACTTGCTGCGTGCGGTTATTGGTTATTTTACATTTGTTGGTCCGCCACATGAAGGAAGGGGTGGATGGAGGGGGCAGGGTACATGGTTACTTACAGGAGTTGCCTGATCAAACTAGAAGATCGTTTCTGGGTGATTACAGGTGTTTTGAATGCACTTTAGAGATGAATAAAAGTGGTGATTTGAAGAGAAAAATTTATAACTTTTTTTTTTTTTTTTAGTTTGGAAACAGTGTGGGCGTGTCACGAGTGGGCGTGTCTCCAATGAAAGCTATAGCCCTCCCCCTTCCTTATATGCTAGTGATTTAGATTTTATTTTTATTTATGATTTTATGCATTTTAAATAGAATGAATAAGTAATGTTGTTAATATTTTTTTCTTTCTGAAAATCAGACTGATCAGTGGAAACTGAGTCAAGCTCTCTGTAACAACTTTTGCACCATTATGAAACAATGAAATGAACAGAAGACTTAGGATATGTGCTTTCTTGTGTGATCCAAAATCTGGAAGCACTACTGCAGAGGAGAGTGATGCTGAGAGAGGAGCTCAAGAAAGAGGAACTGTGCTGCTGGCCATCCTACTTGTGTGCGCTCTGGCTTGGAATGTTCTGGATGCGACATGGGACTCTGCCCCGAGTGCTTTTCAGCCTTCCACAGAAGACCAAGACCCTAACTTTGTTCTGTGTCTTTCAAGGACATGTTCTTCTTGTTTTCACTGAAGTTTCAAGTGTTTTGACATTCAAGCAGGAAAACTGTGGTGTTTCAAACAATGTGACTGACGTTTTGGATTACCTTTTCGCCAGTGTTCTGGATTACACTGTGAAGAATATCTTCAGCTGCCGTCAGGGTACTGTGTTGTAATTATTTTTTTCAGATTCCTCATTATCTCTAGTTTACAAAAACATATAGTTTTACCTATCTAGCTTCAAGATGAGCGTGCACAAACCCCATTTCCTTATATAGTGGAATGTGATTGTCCGGATGCTGAATTATAGGTACATCATTTGAGGCACAATTCATTATACATAGCTCAAGTCAAGAGAATTATCATCTTTCCCATGTTTCCAGCACATATTTGTCTTCATTTTATCTCCAGTCTGAAGTGTTTAGCTAGTACAGAAGAAAAACTGTGTCTCTCCTAACATTTGACTTACTTTTCAAATAACTTTTTCAGAAATTTTCTCTGCTTATACTTTAAGGTCAGTCTCCAAGTAGGTACCACCTACAGTATTTTCAGTTATTTCACTAGATTCTACAACATCTCTAGTTTCTAAAAATGTATAGGTTTGCATATCTAGTGCAAATAATATGTATGCAGAAGCCAAATTCTCAAGTGTGGGTGTGTGACGAGTTTCCCGTCCTAGATTTTAACTACATTTCTTTAAAGTTTAAATTGATATACAGAGTACTGTGAGGGTTAAAGCTGACGGACCTAATCAAATTCCTCCAAGGTTATTTAAAGACGTTTTTGTTAATTCTCGACGGTTTGATTCTTGTGATTTTTTTGCCCACGTTTTCATCTAAGCTTTAAAGAAAAATGATGAATACACATGAAGTTGGCAGCCAACCTAGAACTGAGAGAAAGGTACAGAAAGCACAAACGATTTACATACGTAGCCACAAGCGAGCATAGTTCAGGATGGGAGTTCCCAGCGAGAAGTATTATTGGGCCTTTCGTTCCTAGGGCCAAGCAACTCATTTTGTTGATCGTTCCTCCTGGTCCAGGCGAATCTGTCGACGAAAATAGTAGCACCGCAGAAAAGCGACCTTGACATTAAGCCTACCTCATTCTTCAAGACACCCGATCCCGGGGTTTCATTCCACATCCCTGGTCCGAACTGCAAGGAAACTGCAAAAAATCGTAATTGCTTGAAACAAATGTGGAAGAGATAAATTCTTCTTTTTCGGTTTGATTTTAATGTATTCTTGGATATTTCTCCACCATCGAGTAACCTCTCAGTGACCTCATTTGCATGAAACCCGCGAACCATTAGGCTCACCTTAGCCCCGCCGGTGGTCAAGGCTAAACGAATGCACGTTGTGTATGTCTCTCGGTCAAGTTTTATTACAGGGATCATGTCACAATCGAAATACTTCACGCGTCAGAAGTTAACAGCCCAAATTAATCAGCCTAGATCATGTTCAGAGATAATACCAGTTTCCAAATTTGCTGGCAAGAGACATCATGTGAAAATCGATCACAGTTGCCTCAACGCTTCCAGTAATGATTTTGTTGGCGACAGAAGTGGACAAATTAAGACTGAACCCGAGGACGCAGCTGTCACCCAGGACAAGATAACAGAATCGTCGGAAACAAGTCGGTACATTTTTGACGTGAAAGACGAGCCAGATGTCAAGACGGTCAAATGGGAACCCCGCATTGGCCGGAGCAGCTGTCAAACATCAAGCAAATGAGAAAGTTTCGAGATGCTCCAGTGGACACAATGGGATGTGACGTGACAGGAGACAGAGATGCAGCGCCCAAAGTACGTGTGTTGACCTGTGTGTGTGTGTGTACATGTGTGTGTGTGTGTGTGTGTGTGATGCACAATGATAACTAGTGGTAATTAATTAACACAAGACAAGCCAAGGACAACACAGTGCAGCTATCTTTGGGAGAAAAGGGGAGGGGGGGGGGGGTGTTGACATGAGTGTGGGGTCGTAGGATTTGCACCTTCCAACTATTCTCACCATTTTGATGGAAGGAAAGTAAAAGACATTTTCATACCAAGCATTTAAATCAAATCCTTAATCATGTTCTAGTAGACATTTGGCAGGTAAATGCTGCAGTGTATTCAGAACTGGTTGATTGCACAGCAATACATTGCCCCGACATAGCAAGAGTAAGTTTTTGCAAAAGAAATGTCAAGCGCTTGTGCTGAAGCAACACTTCCACTAGTTCCAGCATTCTCACAGGAAGATGTGATAATCAGCTTGCCGAGATCTGTAAAATCATCCAGCTCTGGCTTCCTCCACAGTCGGCTTGACTGCACTGCCATTGGCAAGCAGGGCGGGTTGTAAAGGCTCGTGCTGTGCCATTCAGATGTATTCTTGCAGACCACAACAGCAGGTAGGGAGGCCCAGCAGAAGCATGATAGTACCAGTGGAAACTACTTTTTTTTTTCTCCAGTTACACTCCTCAGTTTTCTCCTTCTAATGCCATTTCCAAAATTGGGTTCTTCCTCTCTACCACCACCATTCCTGCAAAGTATATATATCACTAACCAGAAACACACTAAGCGACAATACTTTACCTTGTTTTTATAAGTCTGTTGTAAAAAAAAGTCCTCAGTTCGCAGCATCTCATGATGATGATCCTTGTGATCCTTGGACTGGGGGTTCAATTCTCTGCCAGGCTGCTTTAATACAGGTGGATTTTGCCCTCAGAATTTACATTGGTTCATGCTCCATTTACCTAAACGTCCTTTGACTGACACTAGAGTTTAAACCAAGGTTCCATGTGTGAACATGCGCATAAGATCTTGTGCATACGTAAAATCCCATACTAATTTCTGAAAGAAAGCATTTTTCTTTGATTTTTCATGGAGGATGCTAGACATGGCATACATCCTCCATGAAAAATCAAAGAAAAATGCTTTGGATTGTTAAGGCATCTCAGTTTTTTTGCCTTTCAAATTTTTGTTGTTATATGCCTCTTGATGTGTTTTGTTTGTTTTTGTTTCTGGCTTATTGTTTGTTTTTGTTTCCTAAGCCAGAGAGCCCAGATAATCTTCCTTATTCTCCTATTTGGTGTTGCAGACATTTCGATACCAAGTGTTGCTGTCGCTGATGCTATCCAGTCAAACGAAAGATGAAGTCACTTCAGAGGCAATGAATCGACTGAAACAACATGGGTGCACTGTGGATAACATTCTCAGTACTCCAGATGACCAGCTTGGTCAGTTGATTTATCCGGTGGGCTTTTGGAGGGTATGTCAAGTTTTCTGTGTGTCCTAATTAGTGTAATCCTTCCTTTAATTCTTTGTAATATGCACTTTAACTTGACACTGCTGACTGAATCACACACACTCACACACGCACACACACACACACACACACACACACACACACACACACACACACACACACACACACACACACACACACACACACACACACACGCATGCATGCATGCATGCATGCTTGCATACAGGTAGGATCATATCTGCATGCTTGCACACACATAAAGGTGTACACGGTGTATTTTAGTTCTTTTGAAACCAGTGGGCAAGTCACACACTTGTAATGTAAAAAAATACACTATAATATTGTGTAAAGGTACTCATGAGCATACATTGTGCTTCATAAAGATTTGAAAATAAGCAGTACAACTCATAAAGTACTATATAAAACAACATGCACAACACACATACACACTCTCTCTCTCTCTCTCTCTCTCTCTCTCTCTCTCTCTCTCTCTTTCTCTCTCTCTCTCTCTTTCTGTCCCTCACACACACACACACACACACACACACACACACACACACACACACACACACACACACACAGAGAATATTTGAGGTAATGGAACAGGTGGGTAGGTCAGACATCCTTGTATTGTATGGTGCGAGTTCATGATCATTCTGCTTGTAGAAACAGTCATTTGCTCGACATTTCTTTTCCAGAGTGAATGTATATATGCAGCACATTTTATTTATGATCTAGCTTCAGCCTTTGTACTAGGGGATAGATGGAAGGGATGAGTGGAAGGGAGAAGGAGGGTGGTAGAAAATGAGATTGAGACAGGGGGTGCAGAAAAGAAAGCTCTATTTTTTAAATTGATGTGTAATATGATCTCTATATTTTATATATAGTAATGATAGAATAATCT
>CM031595.1:81301114-81306114 GCA_018398815.1 Conus ventricosus | reverse complement strand
TGAATTTAGAGGCAATACGCTTACGTATTCTATGTCCAAAATATGAAAATGGGTGGGGGTGGGGGGGGAGGGGGGGTGTTCTTCACAACGTCATCCAGAAGACAGATGTCGGCTTCCCAAGCTTACTTATGGAGGTCTGACTCTCCAGGTGAGTCACTCGTCAGCTGTCTATCAGATCGAGTGTCGTCGTCGTATCCTCTGGTTATCTCTAGTTCTAGTTCCTCATTTTCCTCAGGGCTGTTTTCCAGTTTCATCCACAGCAGAATCTTTTGTTCTGGATGACCCGTGTCTGGAGGCAGGACTTGAGCAGACTCTCCACCTTGTCAGCCGGCCATCTGGGGATCTCCGTGTGGATTTTGCAGATTGTTTTCTGGATACGTCTGTCCATTCTGCGCTCTCTGTACCGATCCAGTAGGCTGTTGAAGGTGTAGAGGTGTGGGTTGAGGGACGAGTTGAAGGGAAGAATGAATAAGGCTGCCAACACATTCACCTCACCAGGAATCGGAGTGCCCATAGAAGACAGCATACCCATCAGGCCAATGGGAAACCAGCACAGGAAATCGGTGAATGTGATGAGCATCAGCCGACGGGCGATAGTTGTGTCCCGCTGCTTGTGGGATGATGAACTGGACAGGCCAACACTGGTGATGGCTTTATAGATACAAATTTGTCCAGCCCAATAAGAATGAAAAGAACGAAGTTGACATAGATGAAAACAGCGAAGATGTAATCCTGTCCTGGGAACACGGTTCTTGTAATGGGCAGGGGAAGGCAGAAAACGTTTTGTCCGTATAATTCCCAGCCAGCCATCGTGGGTACAGTGGCCAGAAGCAGCCCTAGCAGCCAGATCAGAGCGCACACCACCCCGGCTGATCGACTGGTCAGGTGGAACTGACGTCTCAGTGGAAAGCACATGACCAGGAGACGTTCCAGGGTGATGAGGCAGACGACAAATGCTGACACTTCGCTGGACAGAAATGCCAAGATGCCTGCAAATTTGCAGATCTTGCTGCCGGTCCATTCATTAACTTTTGACACCCAGACGTTACGGTAGTGCACATCTGCTGATCCAATGAAGACTAAATAGATTCCCATCAGTAAGTCTGATAGACATAAGTTGGCCACGAGGACAGTATAGCTCTTTGATCTCTTCTTCTTTATCTCCCACAGTCTGTAAACTAGCACAGCAATATTGGCCGGGATATTGAATGCAGCTAGAATCCACACGGAAATCTGGTAAAACTTGTTGCTAAGAAGATCATCACACGATGACAGCTCATCCTTGGGAGCATGGCATTCGAGTATTGGTACGTCATGGAAGTATGGGCAGCATAATTTGTATTCATCGGTGTGTAATGTTTTCAGGTTTAAAAGGCCAGTGAAAACATTTCTGTCGAAATCGGTGATGTGATTTTGACGTAAGTCTAGGTCAGTCAGCTCAGGTAAGGAGGCGAGTGTGTTGCCTTCTATGGAACGTAAGCCTGTGTTGACAAGTGACAGCTGTTTTAAGTGCATAACTCCTGAATTTTGTATGAAATTTGTAAACGTTGAGTCAATGCTTCGTGCCAAAGGGTTGTTCGATAAGGAAAGATATTTCAATCCTGTGAGTACATAGAAACTGACAGAAGAAAGATCTTCAAGCATGTTGTAGCTTAGGTCAAGAATTTGAAGCTGTGGCATATTTGTCAGATTCACATATTCGAGTTGGCAGTTTGACATATTAAGAAAGAACAAATATTCCATACGTGGAATGTTTTTCAGGCCTGGTTGATTGACCCCACTGATATCAAGATACCTTGTGTTCAAATGCTGGAGTGGATCAAACATTGCTGACACTTGTAAGCATAACCCTCACATGTGCAATTCGGAGGACAAGCAAGATCACAGTAACGTTCGTCGTCTTTTTCTGGACAGTGGGGTATTCCATCACATAAATAATCACTGTGGATGCAGTTACCATAGAGGTGACAGCGGTAATACCAGGACAGGTGAAATTCTCTTCAGGGATGCCTTCGTCTAATCCGTTGGGACAGTCCTGCTCTCCATTGTTCAACAAAAACGTTGGAATGCACAGATGTGTGTCACACTGAAAAAACCCTTCTTGGCATTCATTTCTAGCAGGCTTCAAGCTTGACATGCCAAATCCATCCAACTCAACAAATGACAAATCAAACACTTTGTGTCTTAATGTAGAATTCGGTTTGTTTGGAACCTCGCATGCTTCAAAGTAATCTTTGTATTGTGCAGGAATACAGCCTTGAGTAGGACACAGCTCTGTCTTTTCCCTACACTTGATGCAGTCTTCTTCGTCACTATTGTCAAAACAGTCACGGATACCATTGCATCGCTTCACCACTGGCACGATCTGTACATTGGCACAAGTGAAACTTCTTTTCGTTGAGGATGTGAACTTTGGCGCCATGCAGCTGATTTCATCACTTCCGTCTGCACAGTCGTCGACAGCATCGCAGACAAAGGTGTAGTGGATGCTTTGACCAAGCAGACATTTAAAGGCAGGAAAGATTGAAGAATCCGGAGGTCGAAGCCCAGGAAGCTTGTGCCAGTCACATGTATGGAACGTTTGTACCAGTGAACCGTCAGGGCATGGCTTTGTTGGGAAGCCCATTTCACGCTCCATGACTGACGGAAGATGAAGGCTATGTAATTTCTGTGTAATTGGTCGTTTGCTTTTTAAGGAATTAACTTTCATGCAGATGAACCCTTCAGGTACTGAATCCTGGGAAGGAGCTTGATCGCAATGCAGTGGCTGTAAATACGCACTAACAGTCAGGTCAAACACTGCACAGTCAGTAATTGGATTATTCCTCTGTATCTGTACTTGTTCGTAAGCTACAGGGGATCCACTTTTCCCCCACTGCCACACATACTTGTAGAACTGCTTCATTTGGAGAGATCGCGGCCTCATCTTTCTCAAGCCAACTGTTGCCGAATGATATCCGCTGTGGTGTAGGATTTTAGCTGTAAGTTGTATTCCAAAAGCATCAGGGAGCAGCGCAAGAATTGCCTGGAACTCCCTGTTACACGTGCTTTCCGCTGGCATTGACATTGTGATGTGCGTTCGCTTCTGACTGAGCTTTACGACGGGTTTGAAAAACGCTCTGAGACAATTCTCTCCGTATGGAATCCAGTCCCCACAGCCAGGAGATTTATAGGAACAGTCTTCTTCGTCTTCACCAGCAACACACTGCTGGATCATGTCACATTGCAAAGCTCTGGGGATTTGCTTTGGATAGAGACTACAATTGTACATCACACTACTGGTTCTGAATCCAGCACCCTCAGCGTCAACCTCGGGTGGAATGAATGTCAACGGGTGTGCCACATAACTCAAATTGAAGCTGGAGAACTTGGAAACAGAGCCAGAGGGCTGAGATGTCTCACGACCGGGCTGTTCAGTGAGTGACAGGCTCACTTGAACCATCGCCTGGTTTCTTCGAACGAGCAATGGTGCCATAAAATTGTTACCTTTTTTGTCAAAAAAAAATTTCCACAGAGGAGGGTTCTTCGGTGCTTGAGTTCGATTGTCAACTTCTTGTATCAAAAGGTGAAGCCCGTTCAACATACTCACAGAGCTGAACGTGAAGACGATGCCATTTTCAACAGGAACTGTGAGAAGCCACTTGGGGGAGCAAACAGACTGAGATTCAGTCCACAGAATATTTCCTTCTGCATTGCTTAAGTCTGTCAGAGGACATTTCGGGTCGTTCTGATCGGTAGAAGTATACAGGCTGTCTTGGGGGTTATCCTGTTGAGGACGTTCAGGCTGTGTACTGCTCTCTGAACTCTCCTGGTTTGGCTTTGTTTGCACTTCCCTTCGAGAACGTTTTCGTTTTAATGTCAGATATACCTGACGCTGAGGTTCAGCATCTATGCTGCTTTCAGAATGATGATCATTTTTCGAGCTTAATACTATCTGTGGTCTCTGGTTTGTTTGAGAATTGCCTTGACGTGGGTGTGGGCCTGTTGTGAAGTGAGGTTTCCAAGTAGCCGTCAGACCATTCTGGATGTCTGCTGGAGGGCCTGAACTTGGAGATCTTTCAACAAGTAGTGACTGAGTCCGTTGATTAAGATCGACTGCTGATGAAAAGGCGAATGTAAGATGAATGATCATCAAAGTTCGCCACGAAGAAAATGTTGCCTCCACACAGAACGTAGCACGAAGCCATGGTTTGTGTTCCTAAACACAGACCAAAACATGTACAATAATCATTCTTTATGCTTCAAGTCTCGTGTAAAAAATCTTCACACACACACGCACATACATACACACACACACACGTCCGCAGGCACGCACGCACGCACGAACGCACGCACACACACATGCACACATGCACGCACGCACGCACGCACGCGCACATGTGTGCGTACAAATACCCACCCACACAAACCATACGTGTGCTGTGTGCGTGTGCACAGACTCGCACCCATCCATTCACGCGCGCGCGCGCACACACACACAAAGAGATACACAGATAGGAGGGAAAGCACAGGCAAATGCGCGCACGTGCAAACACGCACGCATACACACACACGCATGCACGCACGCACGCACGCACGAACACGCACAGAGAATCCTAAAGTTTTTTTTTTTTCTCCCAGCAAACCGATAGTGGTTCAACGTGTTGCTCCGCATAGAAAACACTATAGGTGGGGTGTCTCCGTCAAGGAAGAGACCCAAGATGGGCACGAAATAGCACAATCCAGGCTCTGTTAATTGAGCAGAAGGCCTGGGTCCGTGTCTCCCGGGCGCTCGCCACCGAATCTCGTCGCCACTGCAAGCCACCAGAACCAGGGGTCCGGGCGGACAACCAACTACACCAGTAGGCCAGTCCAGCTGGTGACCTCACAAAGCCAAAGAGAAACATTCCACCTCCCCTCCCTGGCAACAGCCTTTTACATGTTAAGAGTTCACGGTCTTCCCCCTGACACTGCAGCTGAAACATGAGGGACAGTGAATGCTGTAGATTCTCAAAATCAGT
>CM031595.1:81291114-81296114 GCA_018398815.1 Conus ventricosus | reverse complement strand
CAATGGTTGAGTAGCCCTTTTTAAATCCTGCTTGGTGATCACCTGTGATGTTATTTTCCTCTACCCATTCTTGCAGTCTGTTATCTATGATACTTCCAAAGAGTTTACTACTTATGTTACTAACAGAGACCCCTCTGTAATTATTGGGATTATCAACATCACCCTTTTTAAAAATGGGGAGAGAGAGAGAGAGAGAGAGAGAGAGAGAGAGAGAGAGAGAGAGAGAAGAGAGAGAGAGAGAGAGAGAGAGAGAGATTCAAATTCAGATTGGGATTCAGATGTTTTATTCATGTATAGGCCATTGCTCCTCATGAAGGAGAGTAATTGAACAATTATTTCACACAAGTTGCTTTTTTTGTTTGTTTGTTTCTTTTTTAATTTTTTTTTTTAGACCGATTAAAAGGTTAAAAGTTGTTTTTTACAACATAGCAACTTGACGCAACCGAAACGTTTTGTACAAGAAAATTGATAGATTTCAGATGGTTCTTCCATGTTCACACGCCAAAGTAAATTTAGTCGAAACAGAGAGAGAGAGAGAGAGAGGAGAGAGAGAGAGAGAGGAGAGAGAGAGAGAGAGAGAGAGGAAGAGAGAGAGAGAGAGAGAGAGAGAGAGAGAGCACAAGACAATCCAGGACAACACAGAACAGCATAAGTCAGCGTAAGGCGATACAGCAAAACCTAAGAAAAGGCAGCACAGGGCAGCGTAAGATGACACAAAACAATCCAAGATAACATAAAACAACCCAGTACAGCTCGAAACACCACAGGACAACTGAAGACAGCACAAGCCGTACAATACCGCACAACCCAAGACAGGACAGGACAACTCAAGACAGCACAAGACAGCCCAATCCTAGATATGGCAAGAGAATCTAAGACAACACAACACAGGACAACAGAACTCAAGACAACACAGGACAACCCAAGATGACACAAGACAACATCCATTTTCCATTTTGTACCGAGTGAGTGAGTGAGGTAGTGTGTTTATTGTAAAGCGCTTAGAGCTTGGTCTGTGACCGAGGATAGGCGCTATATAAATACCCAATATAATAATATATAACACAGGATAAATCAAGACAATAGAAGACAACATAAGACAGCACAATTCTAGATAAGGCTAAAGAATCTAAGACAACACAACGCAGGACACAAGAACTCAAGACAACACAGGACAACCCAAGATGACACAACACAGGAGAAATAAAGATAATAGAAGACAACATGAGACAGCACAAGACAATACAGAACCCACGATAGCACAAGACAACCTAACTATTGTAACACAAGACAAGATAAGACAACACAGGACAACCCAACTGTGATAACACATGACAAGACAACACATGCAAACCAAAGATAACGCAAAACAAAACAAGACAACACAACACAGAACAACCCAAGACAATACAGAACAGAACAAGACAACACAATACAGCACAGACAACACTGGACAGCATAGGCAACACAAGACAACGTACAATAGCACAGGCAACACTGGACAGCAAGGACAACACAGAACAAACAGGACAGCACAGAGAATATAATATGTCAACACTGTACAGCACAGGCAACACAGGGCAGCAGAGACAACAGAGGACAATACAGAACAGCATAGACAACACAAAACCACAAACTACAGCATGGACAACACAGACCCTCACAGACAATACAGGACAGCTCAGACAACACAGGACAGTACAGACAACACAGGACAACACAAGACAACACATTTATCTTACCATTCTGTAGTCTTCGGTCTAATAAATAATGGCGAGTAACAGAAACTAGATTGGAACTGTTTTCAATACAACAGCACCTGTAACCAAAATTCCCAACAACCCCGACTCCAAAAAGATTTTTTTTTTCTGCAGGATGGCGATGATCTGTTCCAATTATTGTCCGATTCGCACGGTTCACAGAAGGGAAATATACGCGGAGTCAACATTCGAGTTGGTTTTGATGAATGCAAGCAATCACTTAAAGGTACGTTGCACAGAGAGAGAGAGAGAGAGAGAGAGAGAGAGAGAGAGAGAGTCTGTATGGACTTGCCTTATGTTGCGATAAATATTGTCGCCGGCCAGATGTTGTTGCTGACCTAACATATGCCGCCGTTCTTCGCTGGCACATATCGTACCTAACATACATTGTCACCGGCAACAATGGTGCAAAGTCAAACTGCACAGTTTGTTGCCAGTCTACAGAGCAAACATGTCGACTAAGAAATGATAAGGGTGATGACGATGATCAGCACTCATTTTCTCTCCGAACAGTCCTCTTATTCTCCAGACAGATTCAAATCATTGAAGACAGAAATCATTCTAAATGGGCGGCAGAGGTTGCTCACAAGCACGAAAGTTCAACCAAAACAGCGAAAAATATGTGCTGTCAAAGCCAGCACATTTCGTCGCCGGCGACAAGATATGTTGCAAAAGCTGGCAAAAGCTGACAGATCTTGTCGCCAGTGACAATTTATGGCACAAACGTTTCATTTTGCAACACTTCGAAAGGTATGGGTACAAGCTTGTGTCTTTCTATATACTTTCATGAGTATAATGATGAATGTGACGATAATGGAAATGTTACTAGTTGAAACTTTCCAACAGAACCGAGATCGTAAATACTACAAAAAGGGGAGGGGAAGGTGTGTGTGTGTGTGTGTGTGTGTGTGTGTGTGTGTGTGTGTGTGTGTGTGTGTGTGTGTGTGTGTGTGAGGGGGGGGGGAGCTATTACATGTGAACAGCGAAAAATAGGGGGAGGGGAGAGTTAATTCCAGACATTGCATATAATACAAACAAACTTTCCAAGCAGCTGATCGACCACATGACAAAATCTAGTAACTGAAAACTGCTTTTAAAAAAGTGATTACACGTAACTTGCATACATGAAGAATGAGTAGGAACGAAACGAAACAATACTAAACACAAGCGAAAGGAAGAAAAGTATGAATAAGAATGATTGAACAAACAAATGAAAACACACACAAAAAAATGGAAGAAAGACAGAAAATGCAAAGAAGAAGAAGAAGAAGAAGAAGAAAAGGGACAGAAAGAAAGAGGAAAGAAACAATTTAGAGAGAAAGAGGAAAACAAAGTGAACAAAAAGAAAACAAAAAGAAAGAAAGAAAGACGAAGAGGACAGGCTAGAAACTAAATGACTGAATAATGATCCCAAAAGTGGCAAGTAGATAATAGTACATACAGTTTTATATATATGAAGAACGAAGTAACAGCAAGAACAGCAAAGAAAAAGAAATACAAACACACTAAAATAAATGGATAGAAGAAGAAGAAGAAGAAGAAGAAAAAGAAGATCAACAACAATAGGAGGAAGAACAACGATAACAACAACAATAACACCATCACCACCACCACCACCAACAACACATAAAAAAAGAACACGTGCATCCCATCTTTAAACAAGTAAACAGGCATAACGATTGTGAAAACGCTGAATAAACCCGAAAGGGGTTAGAGGGATACAGGCGGGGGCATCAGACCGTGTTTTGATAGACATCAGCCCTAAACCAGGCGTGACTATCAATGCATTATTAGTGAGCTCTACCCAGTCAAAGGTACAGTAAACAGGAAGATCAAGTCGAGAGGGGAAATTGTGTGTGTGTGTGTGTGTGTGTGTGTGTGTGTGTGTGTGTGCGCGTGTGTGTGTGCACGCGCGCGCGAAGGTAGAGAGAGAGAGAGAGAGAGAGAGAGAGAGAGAGAGAGAGAGAGAGAGAGAGAGAGAGAGAGAGAGAGAGAGAGAGAGAGAGAGAGAGACAGAGAGAGAGAGAGAGAGAGAGAGAGAGAGAGAGAACAACAAGGAAGTGGATGTAGACTAGGACCAGGATGGGTAGGAAAAAAGGGAGTGGAGGGTGGAAATGGCAGCGATTTAGTTGACCAATCAGATGATGTTACTATTTTAGGTCTATGGGGATAAAAATGAAACTTAAGTGATATTTGAAAAGTTTTCCTTTTTGAACCTTTCGCCCTTAAAGAAACATTTCTTGTGTTTGTATTGAAGATGAAATGGATTTTAAACGGAAAGAAACCGTTAAACTCTGTATTGAAGATCAAATGGATTTTAAACGGAAAGAAACCGTTAAACTCTGTATTGAAGATGAAACGGATTTTTAAACGGCAAGAAATTGTTAAACTCTCTGTCGAAGATGAAGTGGTTTTTAAACGAAACAAAACTGTTTAACTTCGTCTTTCTTTCTTTTTTTCTTTTTAAATAAAATCTCTGTGCTCTTTGTCTGTAAAACCATTGCATATGTCGGGCTACTTGATTCGTCCAATTTTGTTAACTTTCAAGCGATTGACACACAGAACCTGTGCCACAACCTGTTATGTGTGGTGAAACCACAACCACAACAACAACAACAACACCGAGGTCAAGAGGAGAGAGGCTCTGGTTTCTCGATCAACGATTTGTCACAAACAGAAGGGTAGTGTGGCCGGAACAGACAGAGGACCCATCAGGTGTGGTAGGCAGAACGCCAGCTGGAGCAATGGGAAGTGATGGATGGCTTCAATATACGCAACAGAACGCCTAACTGGTGAAAGGCGAAGATACTTATCCTCTGTCCGAATCAAACCATCAATCAGCGACAGGACACGCTGGCTTCATGTTTATGGGCTCTCGACCAACCCGGAGATATAACAAGGTGAATGCATGACTGATTTTTCCGGGTGATGTCTGGCTGGCTGTAGTGGTGGCAATGCTCCGATTTACATTCAGACATGGCGGGTTCAAATTCCTCCAGCGGCCGATGTAAACACGGTCATTTTCACTGCTGCCTCAATGTGGCTACACACACACACACACACACACACACACACAGAAGCATTTTTGTATTCATTGATACACCTGCATGCATTTAATGTCTATGGTCCATGCCCCAGCAATGTCTTTGACCTCTTTTTTCTTTCTTTCTTTCTTTCTTTTTCTTTCTTCTTCTTCTTCTTTTTTTTTTTTTAACAGGGGAGGCTGGCTGTTTTCCGCTT
>CM031595.1:81233614-81288614 GCA_018398815.1 Conus ventricosus | reverse complement strand
ACTTTCGTGTGTGGAGTGTCTCTAAGAAAAAGCTGATAAAACTAAGTACAAGATTTTAAAGAATCATGTAAATAGCGACGTTTTCATTAAACTCTCTCTCTCTCTCTCTCTCTCTCTCTCTCTCTCAAGTCTATGTGTGCCCCCTTGCCACAATGGCCGTTTAGCTAAAGGCAATAAAAATCGTCAAAAGCCCCCTCTCTCTCTGTCTCTCTCTCTCTCTCTCTCTCTGTCTCTCTCTCTCAAGTCGTAGGGTGTACCCCCTTGCCATAAATGGCCGTTTAGCCGAAGGCATAAATCGTCAAAAGCCCCCCCCACCCCCCCCCCCCCCCCCCCCTCTCTCTCCCCTCTCCTTGTGCACAGTGCCCCAGGATGGTTATGTTCCCAGTATGAAGGGAAAGAGCTTGAGGTGTTTGCTTGCATTTTATGCTGCTGGTTAACGACCTGCTTCATCCCGTAGGGATGACGTAAACATTATCCCTTTCCGTCAGTGTAACACAGAGACTCATGTCCATGTTAACCCCTACATATTATTCGTTTGTTTGTTCGTGTCTTTGTTTCGCCATCCTAATTTTTCTTATCAGGTTTCTCTTCCTGTGGCACAAAATATCAAGCAACAAACAAACGAATAAATTGAACAAACAATAAAAGAAAAAAGCAAAGAAAGTACAATAATTCGAGCAACAGACGTTTTAAAAAAGGAAGTGAAGTCGTCATCGATTTCGTTTAGTCCTCAGTTCTTCATTTGTTTACTTGTTAATGACCATTTTATTTTTTCTATTGGCTATTGTGATCGGCTAGACTGAAGCAGCATGAAATTTATTTAGTTACTGATTGATTTTGTTTATGTCTCTTTTTGTGTGTGCCTTTTTTCGCAATTCGTACGAATGTCCCCGTATAAATGGGCCCACATCAGCTTGTCAAGGTTTTTTTTTCTTGAAATGTTATTTTCGTTTGTCAGTTTGCTTCAACCATTTTCTTGTCCCCAGAATTCCTGTTCGCCACACCGTTTTCTCCTTGTAAACAAAACAACACAAACAAAAATGAAGAAATAGGTTAAATTGACTTGACGAGACAAAGTTTCATAGATTCACATTCATTCTGGTTATACAGTACAATCATGGTGACATATTTTTGGATAATACTTTTTATAAAAGAAACAACAACTTGCAAACAACAACATATTACAGTAATTAGTAAGAAACTAAACTGTCCATTGATAATATAAACACACGTACACAGAGAGAGAGAAGAGAAGAGAGAGAGAGAGAGAGGAGAGAGAGAGAGAGAGAGAGAGAGAGAGAGAGAGAGAGAGGAGGGAGGGAGGGAGAGAAGAGAGCGAGAAAGAGAGGGAGGGAAAAAGAAGAGAGAGGAGAGAGAGAGAGAGAGAGAGAGAGAGAGAGAGAGAGAAAAGAGAGAGAGAGAGAGAGAGAGAGAGGGCCGTGTCGGCACACTTGGCACAGCTAGATCTTGTAACCACATAAACTGACATCATTCTAGATCGCCGTCTCTAAATTATGTGTGTCTCTTCCCTGTGACATAATAAGATATAAAGACATTTAAAAATTTGTGTACAAAACAGACACTTTTTAAAACTTCAAGTCAGCATTGAAAAGAGATACGTAAAAAAAGAATAATTTACTAAATAGAAACAAAAACAATCAAACAAGAAGACCGTGAAACATAAATTTAAGAAAAAAAATGCAAAGAGGAAAACAGAACAGGAAAAATACACCTGTCTTAGCCCGAATTGATTTAAACTTCTCCCGAACATCACGCAATTGCTTTAACCCTAAGGCTACAAACAACAGTGTGGAAAATGCATCACGTATAAGACTGTTTTCGGTCAGAATAAAAAAAATGTATCCATTAACAGTTAACACACAGTGCGGACAGGAAATTTTCTTTAATGCCTTTGAAGTACAAGAATGTATCTGTCATTAATCAAACTTTTACTTTTACATGAATTACATGGAGCAGAAAAAATACAGGAATGTCAAAAAAAATGCATGTTAAATTTTTGGGCGGAGAGCTAAACTTCCGCTGTTTTCAAAACAGAATGAAACAACAGCTTCGTACAGAATGAAAACGAAAAATTGTGTCATTGATTAACTCAAGCTTTTAAAACAGGCCAAAAAATTTTGTTTGTAAGGTACCATAAAAAACCTTTTTTTTTAATGTCCCATGGGGTTTTTGTCAGTCGTGTTACTTCACCAAGAATACGACAAAAAAAATGAACACTCCCTTTTTTTGTTGCGAATAACTTGCACTGAAAAATTACTCCGGTATTCCTGTGCGCCCGCATAGGTGAAAGTGGCGACCGTTTCTTCACATTTTGCCAGTTACAACTTCAAATCTGTTTCTGTGAAAATTATCAAAATGGTAACACCACTGACATTTCACATATCAATTTTTATTTTATTTTATCATTTCAGTTGTCAAGTAATTGCTGGTATGTTCGTACATCACCCTGAACATGTTCAATAACCCTTTAGATTCAAACAATTTTTCAAAGCTTTTGTGGCCTCATTTTTTTATACTTTTAAGAAAACAGTCACATACACATACATCAACCATTGATTGGAACTGTGTGCGAACGCCGACAACACGAACATGAAAGGCTGGTTGACTCACAGTAATCACTTTACACATGTAAAATCAATGTACAACTTGCGTAAACCTGTAAATGCCAGTAACGAACAACACATCTTGACTACCATCAAAGAACAAATTTTCCCTGAAAGTTTATACTGTGAAGACGTAAAACTCATCATCCACCATCAACAGGTTGGCATACTGTCAAGAACTGGCATCTGACTAGCTTAGCTTGAGTAGGACTTCCAACTTGACTCACATCTCATTAGTTTTGCTCTGTCGAATGAAATCAACACCTGCTGCATAGTTGAAATGCCTGTCGCTAGTGTACTACGTTAAACAACATGATAAAGTCATCGCTGAGAAACAAGCCTCATTTCAAAACATTATTTAGCTCAGCAGACTTGTCCGTTACGTGACTTTTATTCGCAAACAATTCATTGCTGATCATTGAGATAAACTTTAATTCACAAACAATTCATTGCTGATCATTGGAGATGAACTACTTTCGTAGAATGTCGAATTTAATAGCAAATCACGTTTAACTCTTCTGTACACGTACTTAGTGAGTAAACAAATTCAATAACTCCGAAACGATTGAGAATTACGAAGTTTCTAGAGATTCGAATTGTAGAAACTGATTTAATGATGATACCCCACCCCTGCCCCCTGCCATCCCCACCCCCACCCCACGCACAACCCCTACGCCAAAAAAAAAGAACATAAACAAAAAACAAACAAACCAACAAAAAAACAAACAAACAAAAAAAAACCAACCGAATGTCAAATTGGAATACAATTTGTTCAGCATTATTGTTTATGCGCAAGTGGATTTACCCTATCAGACCTTATGTTTGACCATGTATTACAAGTGATGTAGTAACACCACGAAATTCAACGTTTAATTTGTTTAAAAGTCATAGTGCCAAAACCCTAATTGTTCACATTTCCACAATAACTCTGAAAGAACATAAGTTATTGTCAAAGTACTAACCTTTGAGTCTGTGATTTATAACAACTTGATTCTATTAAAATAAACATATTTGAAAGGAATTTGTTAATCATTAGCAGACCAAGAAAAAGAAATTCTTATCGCAACGCATCTTTGAACACGTGTCACACGTAAAATAATAAAGCCACAACCCATGCACCTCATCATGTCAGAAGCAACTCGGGTTATCTCATACAAAAAGGCACCATTTCAACAAAAACTACGACCAAACTGATTTATAATTGCAGTTTCACAAAAACAAGTTAACTCAAAAAGTATATATTGCCAAAATCTCGGTGACCCTCTCTACAAATCTTTAATGAATGAGAAATGGCAAATGTCAAAAACGCCAATGAATGAGAAATGGCAAATGTCAAAATGCATTCTAAAGCACTGGAAATACATGCCTAAAAACATTCAACGATTTCGTTATCACACCCTATCTTTAAACATGTATTTCAAATGAAAGAGTAAAGTCCACCAATTCATTGCTGATACAGCTCAGGAGCTATCTCGTACAAAAAGGTAACACAGACTTTCGACTGAAACCGCGTCACAACCAATCGTTTACAAAAATGCAGTAAGTACATGTCTAAACACCAAAATATCGGAGGGCTTCCTCTTGATATCTGCATTCAGGATGTCCAAAGATATGGCTCTGGACACATCATACACACATGCATACGTACAGGAAGTATAGGTTCATTCATAGCCAAACGAATATTTTTAATACCCGTTTAAACTAAACACAACCCGGCATCAAACAAGTGTGGGGTTGAGGTTTTGAGTAAACGCTTCCACCAGTCGCCAGCATGAGCAAGTCGAGTTGGTCGTTTCTGGTTCTGATCCGACATGGGCAGGACACTGCCTATTCCATGACATCCGATTGAAAACTGCTGGGTTTTCGAGCGTGCAAATGTGAGTGTTCTCTTGACAAATCGCCTATTTACACACACCACCCTCAGGATTTCAGATGTATTGATCAAAGATATTATTCTTTGAGTCTAGCTGATAATTCTGATAGGTTCATCAACTTGCGTTGACAAAACCAACAGCTTCGTAAGAAACACTCACAACTGCTGCACTTGGGAGAGCACAGACATAGGTCAAGGTCGATCAGTTACAAACAACAACCCAGATTCACCATTTCACTCGAGTTTGCAGCAAACTTTAATCAGTATGGCTTTGGTTCACACTGCATCTTTTCATCAAGCTTTGTTAATATTAGCTCAGTAGTTTTTGTGTCTTCTTGCATACTGACAGACAGACACAAATGGAAACTAAATGAGAAACGAGATAATATTCTTTCCGTGTACACTGAGACTGCTATTTCCGCTGAATATGCACATGTGCATCATGTAGAGGTGCTTTTTTTTTATTTAAATAGAGTAATATGCAAATAAACTAACATTCAGTCAGTACACATGAAAAACAAATAGACCTTCAAATTTGTGTTCTCCAGACGAAGATCAGCTCTACACATGTGCGTACACATTTTGTTTGGATTGTTCAGTTAAAGGACGACCCAATGATCTTAGAACTGCATGCAGGCATACTGCAAACACACTCTAACACTTGTACAGACTCATGTATTTAGGAGTGCATACGCACAGGCTCACTCATATATGTGTGCACACATCTGCGCCGAGCATGAACTTGCGCACACATAACTACACTCCCAGAGCTTTCAGAAACACACACACATATATATATACAGGAAACATTTTTCGGTCTAAAATGTGAAAGAATAAAATGACAAGGTAGGAGTTAGAAAGTTCAGCACACACCTATTTTCACGAGCACTCGAGGTCTGACCAGCGCGTTTGGCTAATGCGTAGGTCAGACATCTGCTAAGCCGTAGACACGAGACCCTTTACTTAAATTATCTCATCTTAGTCATCAATGCATTTATTCACTAGCTTTAAATCATGTGCAGTGTGGTCTCGAAACTTTGCGGTTGTGGTGTAGCGTATATAGACTAATCCGCATCCGCACGCAGTGACACCTTCTTGTTGAAACTGAAACTGAAAATGATACGAGCACTGTTCACCAGACAATGTCATTTTTTTAGGGCACAGTTTGAAATAACATTTCTTAGTAGGTAATTGTTGACTTGCCTAGTTTACGTACAGAGATCTGACTCTGCATGCGAGTGAATCGTCAGCTGTCCGTCAGATCGTGTGTCGTCGTCACATCCTTTGGCAATCTCTAGTTCTAGTTCTTCATTTCCTCAGGGCTGTTTTCCAGTTTCATCCACAGCAGAATCTTTTGTTCTGGATGACCCGTGTCTGGAGGCAGGACTTGAGCAGACTCTCCACCTTGTCAGCCGGCCATCTGGCGATCTCCGTGTGGATTTTGCAGATTGTTTTCTGGATACGTCTGTCCATTCTGCGCTCTCTGTACCGATCCAGCAGGCTGTTGAAGGTGTAGAGGTGTGGGTTGAGGGACGAGTTGAAGGGAAGAATGAACAAGGCTGCCAACACATTCACCTCACCAGGAATCGGAGTGCCCATAGAAGACAGCATACCCATCAGGCCAATGGAAACCAGCACAGGAAATCGGTGAATGTGATGAGCATCAGCCGACGGGCGATAGTTGTGTCCCGCTGCTTGCGGGATGATGAACTGGACAGGCCAACACTGGTGATGGCTTTATAGATACAAATTTGTCCAGCCCCAATAAGAATGAAAAGAACGAAGTTGACATAGATGAAAACAGCGAAGATGTAATCCTGTCCTGGGAACTCAGTTCTTGTAATGGGCAGGGGAAGGCAGAAACCGTTTTGTCCATATAATTCCCAGCCAGCCATCGTGGGTACAGTGCCAGAAGCAGCCCTAGCAGCCAGATTAGAGCGCACACCACCCCGGCTGATCGACTGGTCAGGTGGAACTGACGTCTCAGTGGAAAGCACATGACCAGAAGACGTTCCAGGGTGATGAGGCAGACGACAAAAGCTGACACCTCGCTGGACAGAAACGCCAAGATGCCTGCAAATTTGCAGATCTTGCTGCCGGTCCATTCATTTTCTTTTGACACCCAGACGTTACGGTAGTGCACATCTGCTGATCCAATGAAGACTAAATAGATTCCCATCAGTAAGTCTGATAGACATAAGCTGGCCACGAGGACTGTATAGCTCTTCGATTTCTTCTTCTTATATCTCCCACAGTCTGTAAACTAGCACAGCAACATTGGCCGGGATATTGAATGCAGCTAGAATCCACACGGAAATCTGGTAAAACTTATTGCTAAGAAGATCATCACACGATGACAGCTCATCCTTGGGAGCATGGCATTCGAGTATTGGTACATCGTGGAAGTATGGGCAGCATAGTTTGTATTTATCAGTGTGTAATGTTTTTAGGTGTAAAAGGCCAGAGAAAACATTTCTATCGAAACCAGTAATATCATTTTGACGTAAGTCTAGGTCAGTTAGTTCAGGTAAAGGAGCCAGTGTGTTGTCTTCTATTGCCTGTAGGCTAGTGTTGACAAGCGAGAGCTCTTTTAAGTGCACCATGCCTGAAATAGTTATGAAAAGTGTAAATGTTGAATCAATGCTTCGTGCCAAAGGATTGTTTGATAAGGAAAGGTATTTCAATCCTGTGAGCTCAGAGAAACTGACAGAAGAAAGATCCTCAAGCATGTTGTAGCTTAGGTCAAGAGTTTGAAGCTGTGGCATATTTGTCAGATTCACATATTCAAGTCGGCAGTATGCGAGATTCAGAAAGAGTAACAACTCCATACTAGAAATATTTTTAAGATCTGGCTGAATGACCCCGCTGAGATCAAGATACCTTGTGTTTAAATGCTGAAGTGGATCAAACATTGCCTGACACTTGTAAGCATAACCCTCACACGTGCAATTCGGAGGACAAGCAAGATCACAGTAACGTTCATCATCCTTTTCTGGACAGTGGGGTATTCCATCGCATAGGTGTTTACTATGGATGCAGTTACCATAGAGGTGACAGCGGTAATACCCAGGACAGGTGAAATTCTCTTCAGGGATGCCTTCGTCTAATCCGTTGGGACAGTCCCGCTCTCCATTGTTCAACAAAAACGTTGGAATGCATAGATTCTCGTCACATTGAAAGTAGCCCTCTTTGCACTCATTTCTGAAAGCCTTCAAACTTGACATTCCAAATCCATCCAACTCCACTGATGCTAAACTGAACACTCTGCGTTGTGAAGTAGCATTTGGCTTCGGGGGGACCTCGCATGATTCAAAGTAATCTTTGTACCGTTTGGGGATACAGCCTTGACTGGGACATAGCTCTGTATTGTCTGTACACTTGATGCAGTCTTCTTCGTCACTGTTGTCAAAACAGTCATTGATTCCATTGCATTGCTTTGCCTCTGGAATAGCCTGTAAATTGGTACAAATGAAACGTTTTTTCCGGTAAAGATGTAAGCTTTGGCGCCATGCAGCTGATTTCATCACTTCCGTCTGCACAGTCGTCGACAGCATCGCAGACAAAGGTGTAGTGGATGCTTTGACCCAGCAGACATTTAAAGGCAGGAAAGATGGAAGAATCCGAGGTCGAAGCCCAGGAAGCTTGTGCCAGTCACATGTATGGAACGTTTGTACCAGTGACCCGTCAGGGCATGGCTTTGTTGGGAAGCCTATTTTACGCTTCATGGATAATGGCAGATGAAGACTGTGTAACTGCTTTTACTCCTTTGTGGGCCTTTGGTGCAGATGAACCCTTCTGGCACTGAAACCCTGGAAGAAGCAGTAGTGCAATGCAGTGGCTGCAAATACGAATCAACAGTCAGATCAAACACTGCACAATCAGTGATTGGATTTTTCCTCTGTATCTGTACTTGTTCGTAAGCTACAGGGATCCACGTTTCCCCCACTGCCATATATACTTGTACATTTGCTTCAGTGTGTGAGATCGTGGTCTCATCTTTCTCAAGCCAACTGTCGCAGAGTGATATCCGCTGTGGTGGAGGATTTCAGCTGTTAGTTCTATCCCGAAAGCATCAGGGAGCAGTGCAAGAGTTGCATGGAACATATCAGTGCATGTTTTATCCGCGGGGATTGGCATGGTGATGGGCGATCGAGTTTGAGTGAGGTTCGTGGTGGGTTTGAAAAACGCTCTGAGACAACCCTCTCCGTATGGAATCCAGTCCCCACAGCTTGGAGATTTATAGGAACAGCCCTCTTCGTCTTCACCATCAAGACACTGCTGGATCATATCACATTGCAAGGCTCTGGGGATTTCTTTAGGATGGAGACTACAATTATACATCACACTGCTGGTTCGGAATCCATCGCTGTCATCAGCGTCAACCTCAGGTGGAATGAACGTCAGAGGGTGTGCAATGTAACTCAAATTGAAGCTGGCGGACTTGGAAACAAAAGCAGGAGGCCTCGGCATTCTGCGATGGGGCTTTGTGGGTGGTTGCTTCACTTCAAGCAACACCTGGTTTCGCCTCACTAGTAGTGGCGCCATAAAGTTGTTACCGTTTTTGTCCAAAAATTTCCACAGAGGTGGAATCTTTCGACTTTGAGTTCGATCGTTGACTTCTTGAATCAAAAGCTCAAGCCCGTTGAACATATTCACGGAGTTAAAAGTAAAGACGACGCCATTGCCAGTGGGGACACTTAGTAGCCACCTGGAGCAACCAGCCTGAGATTCAGTCCACAGAATTTGTGCCTCTACGTTATGGCCACCTGCCAGACCACATGTGGTGTTGTTCTCAACAGGAGGAGGTTCTGGGTTGTTTTGGGGATTATTCTGTTGAGGACGTCGAGGTCGTGGACTGCTCTCCGGACGTAACCGGGTTGAGTCTGTCTGGACGTCCCTTCGAGAACGTTCCTGTTTCACAGTCTGAAAAACCTCACGCAAGAAATCGCCGTATTTGCCACTTTCAGAACCACGGATATTTTTCAAAACAAATCCTGGCTCTGATCTGTGCTCTGCTTGGGAATTGCCTTGTCGTCCATGTGAACTGGTCCTGAGGTAACGTGTCGGCACAGTCATCAGACCACTCTGGATGTCATTTACAACAGTGAGATCCGTTTCTAGAGGATCTGGAGTTGAAGCCTGCTGAACAAGCAGAGAGTGTGTTCTTTTTTTAACATCGAGTGCTGATGGAAAGATGAATGTAAGGGCACCTAAAATGATCATCGTTGTTAGCCAAGAAGAAAGTGGTTTCTTCATCCACGACGTGCTGCAAACCCATCGCTTGTATTCCTGAAAAAATAGACGACACATGTACAATAATGATATTAAAGCTTCATTCTTTGTCTTGTGTGAATGATCATGTCACACACACACACACACACACGCACGCACGCACGCACGCACGCACGCACGCACGCCCGCCCGCCCGCCCGCCTGCCCGCCCGCCCGCACGCACGCACGCACGCACGCACACACACACACACACACACACACACACACACACACACACACACACACACACACACACACACACACCACTTAACTGAAATAAAAACAAAACAAGCAACAAAAAAATTCACAAATTTTTATTCAATCAAGGATTGGGGGGGGGGGACAGAGAGAGAGAGAGAGAGAGAGAGAGAGAGAGAGAGAGAGAGAGAGAGAGAGAGAGAGAGAGAGAGAGAGAGAGTTGAAAATTAACAGACATTTCTTGTTTGTCATAAAAGACCTGAATTAACAATCATTAGATTCCCCCTCCCGTCCCCCCCCCCCCCCCCCCCCCCCCTCCCTCCCTGTTTGCCTCCGATTCCAATCCACAATTGTGCTATGATCCAAAGTAATAACAGTTGATAAACACGGTCTCGTTTCATTAATGCGGACGCGTCTCTGAGAGACATATATAATATATATGTGTGTGTGTGTGTGTGTGTGTGTGTGTGTGTGTGTGTGTGTGTGTGTGTGTGTGTGTGTGTGTGTGAAACGATTTCTGCAGCGGTCTCTATGTTTGGACCCTGACAGAAAGGAAGAACAGAGTCTAGTTCTGGCGATGTAGCCTTCGATCAGAACGGACGTTTAAAATTGCCATTAGGCTCTAATATTCATGTTAATTAGCTCCATTCTCATAGATCAGTACGACGTAGAGTCGAAATCCTGTTCCTTGACTGTTTAGAATTTGGGTAACACTGACTAAGATGATTAACAAGACCTGATCTTAATCACTAGTGAAATCGATCCACAGAAAAGATCGACTCTGGCAACAAGTTCAAATCCTTGAGTATAAAGCAGAGATTTACGAAGTACTATTTGTGTATGTTGTTCCGGGCGCTTCATCAGGGGCCGACCGTCGTCTGCTGGGTGCTATTACTTGTTGTTTGTTTGTTTACTGGCGGTGAAACTGTTTGCAAGTTACATTGAAAGTTGTGTAAGAGTGTTGAGATGCGGGCTGCGTGGTTTTTAGACTGTGTCGTGGTGGTAGCAATTGCATTTTGTGTGTGGAAGTGCGATTGTGCAGGGGTGAGTTTTTCACAACATGGCGGACAACAACATGAAGGTATGCGGGGAACTTGATTTGGACCTGGATCTGTCAGACCCGTTCAATACTCACGTGATTTCATCCTGTTGCTAAGAGCAAATGCAAATGGTGTTGCCCTCTGGCTTTGATTCTTTCTCATCTGATATCATTCCAAGTGTGCCTACTGACAATTATGCTGCCCCACTGACAATTATGCTGCCCCAAAGACGGAAACGAGGGAAGAGAGGGGGTGTCGCGGTCAAATTCGTTGCTCCAGTCCGACGGAAGCTCAGATCTGAACAAACCCTCCAACCCCTCCCCTCTAACAAAGGGAGAGGGGGGACGTATACATACATACATACATATATATATATATATATATATTATATATATATATATATATATATATATATAATATATGTATGTGTGTATGTGCTTCTGTGCGCGCGTGTGTGATTGAATAATTGTGTGTGTACATTGGGTGTGTGTGAGGGCGTGTATGTATACATACATACATACATATGTATATAATATATATATATATATATATATATATATATAATATATGTGTGTGTGTGTGTGTGTGTGTGTGTGTGTGTGTGGTATGGTTGTTTACTAAAGGTGTTTTACTGTTCTTTGCTATAATAATTAACTTAACTGCCTTTTTATATTCTGTATTTTTATCATTTGTGTGCAACAATGAAAATTTGATTTGATTAAGGCATGGTTGTTACCGATTGTTCTATTATTTTTATGTAAATTAATTTATTTATTCATGTGTGTGTGCATGTGTGTGTGTGCGCATGCATGTGAGTATATGTGTGTGTGTGTGCATGCGTATGAGTGTGCGTGCGTGTATATATATATATATATATATATATATATATATATATATATATATATATATATGTGTGTGTGTGTGTGTGTGTGTGTGTGTGTGTGTGTGTGTGATCTGACTACTTTTATTTTTTTTTTTTTTGCTATTATTTACCATTATACATGTATTTTAAATTCTGTGAAATCAAGTTTGACCATTATGTAATATTGAAAATCTATCATAATATTGTTGTTTACTCAAACGGGTTTTACTATTCCTTGATCATTTATTATGTGCATCATCATCATCATCACACTTTAATGCTTCTTTTATTCAGAGTTTAGGTATGACAGTGTTGTTTCTGTTTTTAGCATATTCTGGAAATTAGTAAGGGGTGCGTGCATGCGCGCGCGCGCGCGCGCGCGTGTGTGTGTGTGTGTGTGTGTGGTGTTTAGTATGTGTTTATCTACATGTATGAAGTTTTACATTATAACTAAATTGAATTTGTTGGGTTGTTGTTGTTGTTGAGTTAGCCTACTTGTTTATTGTTTATTGTTGCTGAGTTACCCTACTTTTTTTTATTGTTCATTGTTTTTCATGCTTATTTATGCCATTATTGTATAGTTAGTCAGCAGCACGATTGTAATTTATCAGAATTGAGATAATATTCTTGTATCTTGTATCTGGTATTTTGTGTGACCATCGCAACAGTCCTAAAACAAAATGGCGCCCCCACTCACTCAGTCGTCTTAAAAATCTTACATTAATTTTCTGGCGTTTTCAGCTCTTGGTTAATTTGGGATTCTCAAAAGACCTCCGGAATTATCAAGCAATTTATGCACACGCCGTTCCGAATACTAACGTCGCGTGTCCGTCACCTACTCTCAAACACTTTCTCAAAAGATCACCTTCAGTCTCATATTTATATAATTTTCATCCCACCCATCTCCCAACCCTTGTCTGACCAGATTTCTTTTCTATCATTCATGAAATGAAAAGTTCAAGAAATAGGCCCAAGTCAGCACTTATGAAGTATTCTTGAAAACTGGAAAATCACGACGCAGTATAGCGAATTAAAACGTTCAGTTGTTGGTTTTTTTTTTCTTTCTTTTTTTCTTTCTTTCTTTCTTTTTTTTTATTTTATTTTTTATTTTAAGAACGATGATGTAGTATGGCAAATCAAAGTGCTTGGAACATTCAAAAAACAATTTTCGCAAGCTCCCCCCCCCCCCCCCCCCCCCCCCCCCCCCCATTTTTCAACACAATCCGGAATCAATCAAGGTAAGATAACATCTGTCTCTCCTTGCAAGTCGAGTTTCCTTTCTCACTTCATGGGTAGGCCTAAAGCAAATAGATCTAGAGAGCGAAAGGTCTGATTCAAAGCGCGCACCAGCGTAATGATCTAGACAAGCCATTAACCTTCGAAATTTTTGTGTGTGCGTCATATATGGGTACTGAATAACATGAGTTTTGGATGCCAGAGGACAATCCTTCGTAAAAATCCTAAGCGCTGTCTGAAACGCATCCATTGTAGGATGGTGGTGTGTTATTTCTTCGTTTAAACATTCTCTGACAGCCATCTTTTGAAGGCCTGGCAGACACTGGTGAAAAGAGCTGTTGAGACTCTCGCTCATGTAAGAACATTACCTATAAATGTTTTTTTTTCTTTTAAAGCCATTTTCAACAAAAAAATCAGTTATAATGACTTTAATCTCCCTCCCTTTGAAATGCTGTTGGCAGCGGGAAGGTTTTTTGAGAGTTGATCCCCATGACGATTGAACTCTGACAACTGCAGCAATCTTTGTCTGGTTACCATGGAGGCTTTAAAAAAAAAAAAAACCTCTTGAATCCACTTTTTCCTTCTGCCACGCTGGCGCTTAGTCTGCCCAGCTCTACTATATTCATCGAAGCTGCTGACCAATTATCCCTACACAGTTGATTGATGACTGGCACTTTTTGGAAGAAAGCCCTGCCAAGTCTGTGTTGAGGTGAGGTTATTAGTCACCTTGCATTTCACTGAGAGTTTAATGGATGCCTGTCCAAGTGATGAAATGGCATAAGCAATCGCATCTGTCATTGTTTTGATGTGCCTTGAGTCAGTTATCATCATCTGTATGCTCTGTACAATAGTGACAATTGTACGCTGGGTCTGCGCTAGTCTTAAATCTGCGCAGCATGCGTGAGTAGCCGAAGACGTCCCGATTTCAGCGTTCACAAAAGGAATAACAACCGTTCACAGTTTCTCTGGTACTTCTTTTTATCCTGACTTTCAGTTCGCCATCAGTCAGTTTTTCTGCTAATCTCTTGTTAACTAGCTTTGTAAGAAAGGAAACCACACGTTGCGTAGCCCCGCCCCCCCCCCCTCCTCCCCTCCCCCCTCCTATTTTTTACTTGTTCATCATCTAGATTTTCCAGGAGATACTGTCATCATCATTTCCCTCCGGTTTGCCAGCTGGTTCAGATCTTTCTCCTGTTCTTTATTTGGCATCACTATTTGGCATCACTGTTCTCTTCTGTCACAACGGTTTGTCACGCGCTCTTGGTTTTCTACTCTGGCTTATTTTTCTGTGTCCAACTTTTTTCGTTTTCATTCGTTTGTCTGAACGAGTTAAGGGCAGCTGTCCTGCTCAGTACCTTGCACGGCTTATTAAGCCCCAAAATATTCTTTCAAGTCCGTCAGTATATGAGTACTTTAAACTGGATGTTGTAACTTCCATCTTAATTCCGAATTTAACCTCTTTTTTTTTTGCCGTTCCCAGTCACTAGATACACTGTCTAGCATCTCAGTGACCAGATCATATGAATGAAAAGCCAGCAAAAGACACCATCAAATTGTAATTCGTGAGAAGAAAACTCGATGAAATTCTAGGCACCAAAAGCGCCTAGTGATTAGAACTAAGCTCGAAGCACGACATCAGAATTTGTGAACGAGATTCTCCACGCGCATCAGGTCTCGGTTACCGGCCCCCTGAACATGTTTGAAGATTAGGGACCGGGATGATAAAACAAAAATGTCCCACTTACCATTAGCTAGACGTCACAGACAATATATATGACTAAAAGCTTTGCTCGAAAATGCATAATCTATTTCTGTAGAGAGGATCGACACACCCTAAAACTTTGCGGAGCTGTTTGGAGTTTCAGTTCTGCGTCCAACCTGTCTGCACATACTCTTCTAGCTGACCTGAAATGAATCAGTTACCAAACGAAAAATGACCTTTACTTCAGGTTTCCATCAAATGAATAGCAGTTAATTTACTTTTTGAAGATAATGGGATACGCATAGCCAACCTTTACGGAATTTACTCTATTACTATTTTCCCTTGAGAGGACAGGAAAAATGAATCCGTCAACAACGCATCTTTTATTCTTCAATAGTGTTCTCCCTCAGAGTCGCAAAAAGCGCTAAGCGTTCTATTGTTTTTGTGTGTGCTCAATACCTTTGATCCAGTTTATGGAATTATGATTAGGTAGGAAGAAACTCTACAATAGCTTGGCAAGAGAATCTTTCTGAGATGACTCCACCCTCTCTCCCTCCCCTTTGACAAGCGTTTCAGCCTTGAACTCAAAGAGGGGAGGGGGGCGGGGAGGAGCATCTAGGTCATGTCTCCTAGTAGCCTTTCTGCTATCAGAAATATTTTGAGCTCGTCTGGATTCAGACCTGCACTTCTTGGATGGTAGGAAGAGCTTCACAAGGCGTGTCTTTTTGGACAGAAGTCTTATCTACATAACTACTGGGTAACCGTTTTAAGTTAGGAAATTCAAGTCTAATGACGATCACCTTTGTCCCACCTCGACCAGATCTAGCTAGAGGTCTTTTCAGCTGCCTCTACCATGACCTGTAGGGTTTTGGTCGGATCCTTATACGCCCATTTCCCTGAGCGCCGATCCGTTCCCGCTCCTAAAAAATTGCAAAATCGGCAACAAACCGGACTAGAGCAGGAATTAAACGGCATGGAGCGGGAACTGATCTTTGTTATGCGGCAGTGAACGGGAATTAAACGTTACAGTCGGGAAGAGCGGGAATGATCTTTGAACATGTTCAAAGACAAGCCCCGATCTCCCCGATCAGAACTAGAGCGGCGTTAGAGCGTATGTTGATCGGCATCAACGCAGGTTCACCGGGAACGCATCGTATATTGAGCGGCTTCTGTCGGAAACATCGGGAGGGAACGTAACTTGAGCGGTGAAAAAGTAGTCATCCCTGTGTGTTCAAGATCGCCCCGATTAATGCCACTATTCCACAGAGGCTACGAATCCTACGAATGGCCAGGAATTGATAAACTCCGGGATTCTTAGTTAAATCGTAACAAGTTTCTGAAGTTGGTAACTGATTCACATTTGTTCTTAGTCAGTTCTTGCAATTCTTGAGCATTCTGGAATTCGGGGCGAAAGTTTTGTGCTGTTCAAAATTTTGGCCACGAACTCCCGAATAAAAAAATCTTAGTCAATTCTCAACAAAATCGTAGTGATTTCTTATGTATCGTAACTGAGTCCTAATCGATTCGTAGGCATTCCTATGTATTCTTAACTCATTCTGGGAATCGTGAAGCGGTGTCTTGACAACGAATCGGCTACGAATCTGTCAAGAATGCCACGAATGTACGCCTAAGCATCAAAGAAACAATTAAGAACTGTCTACGAATTTACGATAGGGTAAGAATCAGGTACGAATCTCCAGCAGTGTCCATGAGCCATGTATCCGCACTATTTCAGGTCGTTGTTCCAGAGTGCCCAGGAAGCATCTGAATCTGTTGGCCAATATTCCGAAAGCATTCTCCACCACACGTCTGCCCCTGGAAATTCTGCAGTTGGCCACCATCATCTCATTGTCCAGACCCCTCCTGCCATAGGGTTTCATGAGAAAAGTTCCGAGGGGGAAAGCATCATCTCCCAGAACGAAGTAGGTGTGTCTGTCATCGTAGGGCATAGGATCACTGTCAGGAAAGTTTATGGTGTTGTCGTCGATGCACTCCACCAGTTCTGAAGCACCAAACAGTTGTCCGTCGGATTGATGACTTTCTCCACCAGTGTCTATCCAGATGAACTTGTAGTCTGCATCCACTAAGGCAAGAAGGACCACAGAGAAGAAGCCTTTGTAATTGTAGAAGACACTGCCTGAGTTATGTGGCGTCCGGAGAGCAATATGCTTGCCATCCAAGACCCCAGGGCATGAGGAACACTCCACCGGTCTTGGAACTGCTGGGCAATGGCCTTCCAGTCCTCCTGGGTCCGTGGCAGTGGCACGACTTCATCCTTCAGTTCCTGTGTGATGGCCTGACAGACTTCCTGCACACTGCATACCACAGTGCTGTAGCCACATCTGAAGTCATACTGAAGGGTATGGTACCGGTCTCCTGTGGCCAGATGCCTTAGGGTCATGGCCAGCTTCATTCCGGCATCAAGGGCTGGTCTCATGTGGGTATCTTTCCTCCGGATGAATGGGCCGATCCTGTCGAGTAACTCATCAAACAGGTGGGGTGGCATTCTCACAGAGTTGGCAAAGGCATTCTCATCTTCCACCCTCAGCTCCTGCATCAGTCTGCTATAGTGCCCATACTCTAGTCTTCTTGCTGGTGTCAGCCATGGTCTGACCCACCACCTGGGAGCCCTTCTCCTTCTTCGAACCAGTCTTCTTCTATTCATCACCAGCTGCTGTTCATACCCCAGTTCCAGGGCCAGAAAAATAGCTGCTCTACGTTGGCAATCCATTTTGGAATTGATGCCCCAACAGGGATGAGGGCTTTTTATACTGTATTGAGGGAAACTTCCACGAATTTTCAAGAACAGTCACGATCTAAATTATAACCGTACCAGATTCGTGATGCCTTCGGAAGATTCGTAGCTTATTCTTGACTGAATCTTAACATTCCTTAAGTATTCCTAAGCGATTCTTGCAAATCGTAGTTATTTCTGGGCAATCTTCATGTGGTTCCCGCCGATTTGAGCAGAATCCCACGAATATTCTTAAGTCTATCTTACAAATTCGTAACCGATTCGTACAGGGTCAAGATTTTGTACAGAAATTTGCAAAAATCCACGATTCCTTCCGATTTCTAAAATTTATCAATTCGTGGCGATTCGTTGGACTCGTAGCTTGTGTGGAATAGTGGTATAAAGCACGTTGCTTGCCGCTCTAACACCGTTCTGTTCCCGCTTTGCGCCGATCGTGACATTGTATTGCCACACAGGGCGGCATCGGTACAGATTGTCTCACGCTCTGCTGCTGCTGTAGTTACGTTCCGTTCCCGGCCAACAGGATGCGATGACGATCTAACCCACACTCCATTCCGCTCTCGCCGCTATATAAGGACCCGTTCCAGTTGTTTTACAATTTCTGCTCCTCCAAATGGAATCTCTGAGAGAAGCATCATGCAGCGAAATAGCCTGCCTCAAAGACTGGGAGAGGCTCCAAGGCAAGGCGCCATGGGGGAGCGGAACCATCGCCTGCTTCCTTCCAGCAAGATGACAACCTTCCTGCAAGTAAATAAGCCGAGGAAGAAGCCACCCAACAATCCCACAGCCAGGAAAGAAACACAGCCAAGACACCCAGGCTTCACACACGTCTCTCCAATGAGAGGAAGTGTGCATGGCAGAATTTATTTCTGCTCACGAGTGCCTCTATAACAAAAAACATCAGAGACTGGATGAACAAGGCTATGAAGGACAAACAATGGCAAGACCAGGCCGAGAAGATGGGCAAGAGTGTGAATGAGATACGGACTTGGTATGACAGCGAAACGTACGATGCTGAGCCGCCTCCGAAGGACCAAGTCCGGCCAAGGAATTCACAGAGCGCGATCGCTGAAAACTATGACAGCTTCCATTCCTCATCCCACACATTGTAGAGGTCAAGCGCAGAAACCTGGTTAGCTTCAAGGAAAGATGGCAGCCAAGGCCACAGCCACAGCAGCCACAATAGCCACAGCCACAGTTAACAGCAGCAGCAGCACCAGCCACATTGTCAACTCCACCTACTGAAGCCACAGATGTCGGACAGACAGAAGACATGCCAGGGTCCCCACAGGCCCTGCATGATCCTGGCCACATGCCAACCAGCACAACACCATCCACCACCACACAGTCTCCAGGCCCAAGACTTCAGGCATAGCAAGTGAGCATGAGCTAATATCTTCCCTGGCTTCATCCACAGAGAAGCAAAACCAGCTGTTGGCACTCTCACAACAGCTTCTGCAGCAGTTCAGACCTGCCTCCTCAGTGACCGAGAGTGTCACAACTTCTGCGAATGGGTGTCCAGCTGCCTGCATCAGCTGCCAAAGGGGTTTATACAGAAGAGCTTAAAGGGACATTTGGGCCTGCCTGCAACGCTACACAGAGGAGCAGGACTGGCGCGAGGAACAGCGCCAGCTTCAGCAGCAACAGCCCCAGCAGCAGCTGCAGCAGCAGCAGCAACAGCCCCAGCAGCAGCTGCAGCATCAACAGCAGTGCATGCACCAGGGTTGGCAGTCACCACCCAGTCAGTGGCCTCATCAACCTCAAGGCCAGACTGTGTCTGTGTGGGGATCCCAGGAGGCAGGATGGGTGCAGCAGCTGTTTTCCTGGACAGCAAATCTGCAGGCCAGAGCAGCAGCAACAACAACAGCCAGCAAGATCCAGCAAGTGTCCAACTACGTCCACACCAAGACCAAGTACGGACAGTTCCAGTGGCACACCATACATCAACCTCAGCAGTGTTTGCCGAGCTTTGGGGTTGACAACGACTCGCAGCTGCATGACCAGCCACAGCAATCTTGGGACACCGATCCAGAGACACATGATGACCAGGAATAGTGCATAGAGACACTTATGCATTGACTTTATTTGTTCATATCTTGCAATAAACTGTAAATAAATTGTTTTGCGTGTACTGATGATTTGCCATGATCAAAATACGTTTTCCAATTGATTTGCTTATTAGTCATAAATAAAAGTTTGTAATGAACAGGTGTTATGATAACAAAATTAAATGTTAAGTTCTACTGATGATTCGTTATAAATACATCAAACTTTAGTTTACTTTGGAAGCCTGTTATGATAAAAAAAAATACTTGTAATACCATTTTGGTTTACTTTTCACTTGAAAGAAAATGTATGACGAATAAAGATGTTTCGCATACATATGGTTTGATATGCAATAATAAAGAGCATAGTATCCAAACATTTTTAATTTTATTTAATGACTGTTATTTATTATGACAGTGAGTAAATGACAATAACGAATAAACAGAGTGAGCTAACTTACAACGACAAAAACAATGTTGTATATTTAAATTTCCCACTCACTCAAAATATGTGATCAAATACTGATTACGAAGTGTTTCAGCGCCAAAATATTCCATCAGTTTATTACAGCACGACAACATTTCAATCTTTTTATGATTACCTTTAAATTATACATGAATTCAATGTAGTCTTCACAAAGAAATAGTTTCAAAACACACTTTTATTTATTAGCATAATTCTAACAGTAACCACAATTATTCCATCAGTTTATTACAGCACGACAATATTTCAGTCTTTTATGATTACCTTTGAATTATACATGAATACAATGTATGTCTTCACAAAGAAATACAGTTTCAAAACACACTTTTTTTTTATTAGCATGATTTTAAAAGCGCCACAATTATTCCATCAGTTTATTACAGCACGACAATATTTTAGTCTTTTTATGATTACCTTTAAAATTATACATGAATACAATGTATGTCTTCACAAAGAAATACAATTCAAAACACTCTTTTATTTATAAGCATAATTCTAAATTGGAACATTTACATCGTATTACAATATAGTAAACTGAATGGAGCACAATGTAAAACATGACATGGACAAGGTAATTATAGTCTCTCTAGTTGTTTCTGGGACGAATCATTGATCTTGCCACTCCACAGATCTCTTGGCTTCTACAGTGTCCCTGTTTGGTCTGACAACTGTGAGGTCATGCATGTTAGCATTTACTCTCCATTGGCCAGGAATCAGGTTGTGCTGAACATCTTCTCCATCCACTTCTGCATTCTGTAGAGCAGGATACCTCATCCTCATGATGTTGTGGAGGCAAACAGCTGCTTCTACGATGCCCCTGACAACTTCTGGTCCCTGCTGGAGAGTAGTTAGCAGTGCCTGCCACCTGCTCGCAAGAATGCCAAAGGCATTCTCCACCACACGTCTTCCACGGGACAGTCTGTAATTGGTGATGAGTTCCTGATCTGTCATGCCTCTTTTACAGTAGAGCTTTATCAAGTATGTACGAGAGCAAATGCATCATTTCCGAGGATGAAGTATGGCATATCCCTGTCATCATTTATACATAGGCTCAGAATCTGTGAAACCAATTGATGCATCCTCAATACATTCTTTCAGCTCTGAGGCATTAAAGATTTGAGCATCTGACATGTGACCCATGCCACCACAGTCGATCCACAGGAATAGGTAGTTGGCATCAACCAGTGCTAACAAAACAATCGAGGAAAAAACATTGTAGTTGTGGTACAGTGATCCAGAACCTGGAGGTTTCCTAATGGCGACGTGTTTCCCATCCAAAGCTCCAACTGCATGGGGTTCGTTCCACTTCCTTTCAAAATACCTAGCAATGTCCTTCCATGCCTGTGGTGAAGAAGGACAGGGAATGACTTCATCTTTGTTACTCCGTCACAATGGCGCGACACACCTCAGGGAGGAAGTTCGCAATGGCGTGGCGTGATACCCTGAAGTCATATGAGAGAGACGGTACTTGTCCCCGGACGCCAGGTGCCTGATGGTAACTGCCGGCTTCAGTCCTGGTTCCAAGGCCTGTCTGAAGTTGGTGTTTTGCTTGGAAATTCTTGCGGTCAGTCTCTGGAGCAACTCATCAAACATTTCAGGAGGCATTCTCAGGTAATTGAAGAATGATGAGGTGTCTTCTACTCTCAATTCTAACATGAGAGTGTCATATTGTCCAAACTGAAATCTCCTGTCTACAGAGAGCCATGGGCTCACCCAGAAAGCCTTGCGCCTTTCCCTCTGTTTCTCCACATTATCTGTACCTTGATATATTGTTAGTGGACAATGGCCGTTGCTGAAGAACCAGGAGCATGTGAAGAACACCATGCTGAGAATCCATGTTCTCCCTTTAGTATGAGGCAAACAATTGACAATGCGGCACTGATCAGGCGCCGTTTTATAGGAAATCGGGGAGAATTTTCGCCGTCTAGAGCGTATGTGTGTCACAACTCCGGCGGCATGAACGTGAGTACATCGTATTGAATCGTATCTAGATTGGTTAATATAATCGTGCTTACAGCGGCATCGCATCGTCATTAAACGTCAGTGAACGGGAAGAGAGTGGCATTAGTCGTAGGTGGTCGGCAGTGAGCGTGCCTGGAGCGTAGCTAGAGCCCAAGGGCGCCTATTGAATCTGCAAAGAACGGGAATGGTTCCTAGTTTAAGCTGGAACAAATCGGCATCACATCGTACTATGCACGTAACTACAGCGTATCTTAATCATACAGAGCGTAACTTGAGCATAAGCGGAGCGTACTTTTGTCGAAAATGACCATTTTCTTGCCGATGGTTGCCGCTCGAGCGTAGTCCCAAGAGATCGGCAATGATCTTATAGGTCGGGGAAAATCGTGATTCAGTGAAATGGGGGTGTAAGTACAAAAAAAACCCGCAACGTGTTTGAATTGAGATCATAAGCTGATGAGCAAAATACCCCTGCTCTGATATTCATGGCGAGGACTTCGGCTTGGAAGCCAGATTTATGGAATTGTGATTAGGAGATAATTATCCGCGCATTCTTTATCGACGCTCAGGTTCGTCTCGAGATCGTTAATGCGGAACACACCACTTGTTATGCTACCTCGTGCAATGTAGACTTAGCATCCTAATGTTCAGCGTCATTAGTTTCGGAATTATGACATCATCGATATCTGCGTGACGGTTGTTTTTGCATTGAGTTGCCAGCTTGAAAGTTTCTCGTCCAGAATTTGCTTGTCACTTAGCGTGTATTTGGGCCTGATAACGCAGAGCGCTGATTTTGCGCATTATTCTTGATTGTTGCTTTATAAAGCAGACAAAATAAGTACGGTGGTCAACTGTCTTTTCTTATTCATGCATTTTAGTCGTTTCATTTGATGTCTGGCTGGAATCTTTTTTGGTAACGATGTCTTTCAGTCCGGACCCAACAGTTGATCTCTTTCCCACTGAACAAATGTTTGAATGGAAGGCCAATTCTTACAACTCAGAATGACCTTTTTGTGACATATCTGTCTAACACGTAAGCTCGTTTCCGTTTCTTGTTTATTTATTAGAATATTTAGTTATTTGAAAACCGTGATGCATGTAACAAGAGACTCAGCCATTCACATTGAGCCCCGTGTGTGTTGTAAGCAACACTCCAGATTTTCAACAGAAGTTGCATTCAGCGCGGTGAAAGCTAATATGAAAACTTAAGTTAATTCCTGTCATCCTAATATCCCCCCCAAAAATTTCTCATCTGTTTCAAACAACCGGTGCAGCTTGTGAAAATCATATTTTAAACAGTTGGTCTGGTAACCTACGCAGAGATTGTCCATGTTTTTGTTATATGGCAAACACTTAATCACTTGCACCTGTTTTGGCAAAGCTTATAGATTACTTTGTTGTCTTAAATTTCGTATCTTTCCATTACACAAAGTATTCTTCATTATGCTTTTAATAGCATTTGGGCCATAAAGATACAAGATCAGCTCACACAGGTAAAGTTGACGACCTCGACGCAGAATGTTGATGCTTATGATAAGCACACTCACGCACGTGCGCGCGCGCGCGCACGCACGCACGCACGCACGCACGCACGCACGCACGCACGCACGCACACACACACACACACACACACACACACACACACACACACACCACACGCACGCACGTACACACACACACACACACACACACACACACACACACACACACACACACACACACACACACACACGCGCGCGCGCGCGCGCGCGCGCACACACACACACACACACACACACACACACACACACACATTTTACGAACATACTGTCTTGTGTCTTTAAATTTCATGCATTTCTACTACATTTCAACCCCCCCCCCCCCCACACACACACACACACACACACACACACACAAACTGCAGAGAGAGAGAGAGAGAGAGAGGAGAGAGAGAGAGAGAGAGTGGGGGGGGGAGGGGAGATGAGAGTAAGTTAGTGGGTGAAGGAAGTACGGATAATAGTGGCTATTTGTTCAATAAGGAAGGGATAATTGCTCCATGAAATTCTTTCCGCTATGGATATTTATGTGATTTGATTTGAAGACTGTCATCAGTATAAGTAAGTTCTTGTACAAGTAAATTTCTACAAAATCTGTCATGTCAGCTTGCGCCCTTTCTTCAAAGTATCCTAGCATCTTTGTCCCCGAAATGGCACATCCAGCAAATGGTCAGCTTAGACAAGACCAAGTCTGTAGAGCAGCTGTCATGAAGGTCTAACACAAGACAGCACAGGATAGCACAAAACACTGACCAAAACAAGACAACTCAGCACAAGACAAGCGAAGACAACCGAGGGCAACACAAGACATTCGAAGGCAACACAAGACAACACCGAACAGCACAATACAGAGCGACACAAGGCAATCCAGAATGACACATGACAACAAAGGGTAGCACGAGACAACACAAAACAACACAAGACAACCCAGAAAAAGAGAAGACAACACAGGGTCGCACGTGACAAAACGGGAAAACACAACAGAGAACACAAGGGAACACAGAACAACACGAGACAAAATGGAAAACCACGACAACACAGGGCGGCACAGGACAACACAAGACAACACACGGCAATACAAAACAACATGGGGTAACACAAGACAACACAGAGCAACACAAGACAACACAGGGCAACGCAAGACAACACGGCGTAGCACAAGAAAACACAGGGCAACGCAAGACAACAGGGTGTAGCACAAGAAAACACAGGGCAATACAAGGCAACACAGTGTAACACAAGAAAACACAGGGCAATACAAGGCAACACGGTGTAACACAAGAAAACACAGGGCAATACAAGACAACACGGTGTATTACAAGAAAAACAGGGCAATACAAGACAACACGGTGTATTACAAGAAAACACAGGACAATGCAAGGCAACACGGTGCAACACAAGAAAACACAGGGCAATACAAGGCAACATGGTGTAACACAAGAATACACAGGGCAATACAAGGCAACATGGTGTAAACAAAAAAAACACAGGGCAATACAAGGCAAAACGGTGTAACACAAGAAAACACAGGGCAATACAAGGCAACACGGTGCAACACAAGAAAACACAGGGCAATACAAGACAACACGGTGTATTACAAGACAACACAGGGCAATACAAGGCAACATGGTGCAACACAAGAAAACACAGGGCAAACAAGGAAACATGGTGTAACACAAAAAAAAAAACACGGGGCAATACAAGGCAACACGGTGTAACACAAAAAAACACAGGGCAATACAAGGCAACATGGTGTAACACAAAAAAAATACAGGGCAATACAAGGCAACATAGTGTAGCACAAGAAAACACAGGCCAATACAAGATAACACGGTGTACACAAAAAAAACACAGGGCAATACAAGGAAAAATTAGTGAAACGGGGTCGGCAACCCTATGGGGATGGGATGGAAGAGGGAATGTATGACGTCCCGGAAATGGGGTCCCCCGGAAAATACGCGAGCCCGGGAAGTAAATTTCACCCCGGAATGTCCGGGAAGTGACATAAAGGGAATGACTCAGTGGGAAATGACCTCATCCGGAAGGTGTCGTGCCTTAAAGGGGAACGAAACGGTTGAATCGTTGATACGGTCGGGCAGGGTTCGGGGAAAGGGGCACCACGCCCCGCGCCCCCAAATTAGTCGAGCGAGAAAAAAGAGGGCGGGTGACCAAAGAAGGGAAGAAAAAAAAGGGGGTTTTGAAAGAACGGAGGTGTGGGGGAAAAGGGGGGCGTGAAGGGTTAAGAGGAGTCACCCGGGGAAGTTCATTCGGTGCTGGGAATAGGTTTTGGTTGGCGTTTTTTTTCTCCCCTAAGATGGTGTTCGCGGGACACACCCTTTTACTGCGCATGGGGGCCCTACTGGCTCAGGGATAACTTTTGTAAAACTTTTTTAAAAAGTGCATCAGAAAGATGGTACCGAAAACCGAAAAATTTAAAAGGTGTTTTGGAGATGGCAAATTCGTATAACGAGTTGAAGGGGGCCTTTACGGAAGGGGGTTACCGGATATAGACGCGGGGAAGGGAGCCCGTGAGTTTGGTGATCATTGCGTTTTTAATGAGGAAACGGGACGCTTTACGAAGTTTTTCCAAAGGTATCATCATCGAACGCGAGCGTTTTTGCATTATCCAAAATGTTTTTTCGAAAAGAGGAACAAAGAACATCAGTTTAAACCCCCCTTACATGGTCGTATTTAAAAACCCAAAAAAGGTCGAGTAACTCTTTGGGCCGAAACAAATTTTCCGGGGAATTCAATTATCCAAGGGGATTTAAATCGCAACGCCCAAGGCCCCACATAACACATGCCCCCCCAAATTTAAAACAATGTTTTTTTTTATGTTTTGTTTTTTTTGTTTGTTTTAAACTATTCTTTGTTTGTCTTACCCAGCTTTTTTTCTTAAATACATTTGGGCTTTGTTATGTTAAACTGGAGAAAATCCTTTGTTGAAGGGAAATGCCGTTTTCCCTCTTGAAGAGAGGGGTGAGTTTTTGTTTTTCCTTAAAGGTTTGGCGATTTTGTCTGATTTATCCCCTGTTTTTTTGGGTTAATTTGGTCCATTGAAAGATTAGGGGCGTTTTGCCTATTTTTGTGTTTTTTCGCCCCACTTATAAGATAAAACATGAAAAAAATTTGGTTTTTGTTCAATGAACTGCGAGGCCTGCGGATCAAAAAAAAAAAAAAAAAAAAGAAAGAAAAAGAGGAGGGATTGTTGACTATTTAAAAAAAAGCGTTTTGGTGTTTTTTTACAGGGACCCTTTTTTGCCCCTAAGCTTGAAATGTTTTTCAAGAAGAGGGGGTTATAAAACATATTTGTTCATATAGTAAAATTCAAGGGGCGTTCCCTTTCTCTTTAACAATGATTTTGTTTTGTGTAAAAAAGGTTGAAAAAGTATAGGGGGAAACTACTTTTTTTGCTGTTTATCCTTTTTGGTTTAAATGATATTGATCATAACCTGTATGACCAAATTATGTAATTTTGATTTTTTTCGGGGATTTTTGGGGTTTTTTTTTGTGGTTTAGAAGAATTTTAAGGATGTGGGTGTAAAAATGTTGAAATTTGGGAGTGGACGGGAAACCCTCGCACAATATGTTTTCAAGGTTTTATTTTAATCATAAGCATTTACAATGTTAAAGAAAAACGAAATTTAAAGACATGATGCTTAATATAATTACGACTAGGAGAATTTTGAAACCCCAAATTTAAAAAGATACGCATGGAACAGATCCCCCCCTCGCACAAGTAGTGTTAATTTTTTTTTATTTCAGATTATGTGTCCACATTGTCGGATGGTTTTAAGGGCAGGGTACGGACAAATTCAGTTTCTCTGAATTTAACTTTTGCTAAAGAAACTAAATTAAAACCCCTTTTGGGAAATTTAAGTGTTCTTTGTTGAAGGATAAACAGTCTTGATGAAATTACGGGGAAATTAAAGGGGAAAAAAGAATGCTGTACTGCCCATTAAAGGGAACATAACATTTATTGAGCATTCAAAAATTTAGTTTACTATACAGATAATCTTTTTTAGATGTTTTTTAAATAAAATAAGAATAAATATAGATTTGAACTAAAAAACAACCGCAGAAGTAATAAAAGAGAATTGTTTGAATGAATTGAAAAGTTGCGAAAAAGGAACAGTTGACTGATGAAGAAAGACTATTTGACGGCAAAGAGGAACTAGTTGACTTAGGAAGCTAAAATGGGGGGGGTTTATTCACGCGAGACGTTGGATAGCAGAAGGGGAAAAGGTCAATCCGTATTTTGTTCGCTTGATAAAGAAATTCTTAAAAAAAAATTTTACAAAGTTAAGATTGATGATGTTTTGCTCGCTTGAAAAAAAAACCCCCTTTTTAAAAACAAAATATAAAAAATTTTTAAAATCAGATGAGGGTTAAAAATATTTAAATGTGAAAGGACCAACGAGCGTAAAGAAAGTTTAGAAAAAAACGTACCGGATAAGGAAGTTAAAATTACGAAATATCTAAAAGGTTAATTCCTCAGTCTTAAACAATTAGAAGGAAAATTTTATGATGAACTGGCTATGCACTTAAACAAGAAAAAAATAAAAGATGGATCAGACGGTTTACTGCGGTTCTTAAAAATTGTTTCAACAATTTTGGAAATTCGTCGTTCGACCCTTTAAAATGAAGTTTTAAAACTGTGCGAGTTGTCCACCATACAAAGGAAGGAATCAAGTTTGTATTCCTAAAGGTGATAAATTTTGAGACGCCATTAAAAACAAAAGGCCAGTTACTTTTTAAATGTTTTTTATAAGATAGGGTACGTACGTTTTGTAAAACAGATAAACAGGGTTCCAAAAGTTTGATAAACGAAGACCAACAGGTTTTATGGAAAACCCAGATATGGGAGATAATTTTTAAGATTTTGTGATAATTAACATTCACAAACACACCAACTCCCGAATGCTTTTATGGAAAAGGAAAACCCTTCGATTCATGACGGGGGATTCATGAAAAAAGGGACTTGTAGCTTGGGTTTTGGCCAAAAATAAAAATGGATAACTCCTTTCTATAATAATTTAAGTCAGCTGTAATGTGAAGGGGACAGGCTCTGGTTGTTTTTTCTGGGGGTCGTGGGGCAGGAGGGGACCCATTTTTCACCCTACTTTTCATTTTGTGTTAAAATTTTTCCCATTATTTTGAAGATAATAGAATTATAAAAAGGAATCCAAACAAACAATGCAGAAAGAAATTGCAAAATACGCGGACATGTAAAAATTAGTTTGAAATGACAAAGGCTTTTGAGGGATTTCTGATAACAGTTATGGGTTTTGGGGAAAAAATCATTTGATATTAAAACAAAAAAAACCAAGTGTTAGGTCGGCGTAGGAAAACCCTCGCGATTTGTACTGCCTTTTACGTATTCAGTTGAACCCACCAAAATTTAAAAATTATGTGTTCTTTTTAAAAGTGACTTGCTGACTGTTCAGAATTAACATACGGGCTAGATTTCTTAAAATTTAATGTTATAAAGGTAGGGGTTTAAAGAAAAGTTTACCCCACTAGGAAGAGTGGCTGTTTTTAAAGGTTTAATTTTCCAAAGAATTCTAAAGGGTTTCTATTCCAAACCCCCCAAGATTAAATTATGCGATTTAAAACTCGCTTTCGGGGTTTGGGGGGGATGAAATGAGACTGTTAAACATCAAAATGAATTTTAAAAACATAAAAAAGGAGGATTGGTGACCAAAAATAAAGGAATTATAGTTGTTAGAACTTGCATGGAGTAGAAATTAAGAATTTTGTCCCCAAAAGTGGAAAAGTATTACTTTGGCAAGTTGCCATGGACATCATTGGACAAAAATGGCTGTAGCTTTTCTAGGCCAATTTCCAAAAAAAATTAGGGCTGAGTATTGAGGCATTTTAAGTTTTTGGGCCCAAATGGTTCTGCTTGCTTTTCCAAAGAAGGCTTCTGAAAATGTATTTTTTTATGAAAATTTTAAGAAAAAAAACAAAAACAAAAAGAAAATTTTTTTTTCTAAAAAAAGTCTGTTCTAAAAAAGTATATACAAGTTGGACCTTTATAAAAGAAATAGCACGCTTTTTGGATCAGAGAGATTTTTAAAAAATATATTTTGCATTGCTTATTTCGTATGCGGGTTTTGTTAAGGGGAGTAACAATATTTTTGGGAAAACTGGGGAAACAAGACAAATAAAAAAAGAAACAAGATCTAAAATGTGGAAATTTGTTGTTCAGAAACGAGGGGCACTGTTTTTTATGATCCCTTTCTGGGACAACATAAACCTGCTTTTGCAGTGGAATCAAAAACTTGAAGAGCTTTGGAAGTTTATCATCATAAAAAAAGGTAAAAAAAAAAATAAACGAATAAAACTTAAATGCTTCAAGATAAGAGTTTTCACTTATATTGGGAACAAATATTGTTTGTCAAACATGAAAAAACTGAAAGACAGACTTTTGTAAATCGAAAAGGGGAAAAAATTGAGATCTTTTTGGTTATGTAAACCGCGGCATATTTTTACAACAATTTTAAAGCAAAAATAAAGAGAAAATTCAGATGTGGTTTTTAAATTTTCTTTTAAATTATTTTCCCCAGACAGCAAGGGTTTAGGCCCCCTGGGCCCACCTGGTTTTCTGGCGAGTTTCAGCTTGCCAAGGGGTTGCAGAACCTGGGTACCCTAGGTGGGTCCTAGGCCCTTTGCTGTAGGGATTATTTGGGCATTCAAAAAATTTCGGGGTGTGAGCCTTTGACTTATATTTTCTAAAAAATATTTTAATATAAATGCAACGGAAAAAAATTTTTAATTTGTAATAAAAATTTCACATTTTTTAAAGAAAGATGTAATTTTGAACAGCAAGTTGCGAAAAGGCAAAAATAGTCAAAAACGCATAAAAGGGTATTATCCCATCTTTGTAGCGTGTTACTTTTGGGATTGATGTACAAATAAAGGTTTCAGTGGTTGTCCTGTGTCACTTTTAGCATGTATTTTTTGGGCCCCCTGGTGGCTTTGTCTGTGCCCCTATCGTTCCCCTTCTCTCTCTCTCTCTCTCTCTCTCTTCCCCCTCTTCTCTCTCCCCTCTCTTCTCTCTCTCTCTCTCTCTCTCTCTCTCTCTCTCTTCTCTTCTCTCTCTCTCTCTTCTTCTCAAAGTTGTTATTTGGTTCACAGCCTTTTTGACTTTGAGTTAAAAATTTTTTTCATTGTAGAACCCCAAACCAAACAGAGTGTTTATTTTTAGGTATACCGATTTTCCCAAGGCTATTACAAAAGGGGGGCGGGCTTGTTTTTATTGCCCAAGGAAATTTTTCCTTTTGTCTGAAGTTGTATCGGGTTTAAAAAATAATGGAATCTGAAATTTTCCAGTGTTGAAAGGAGAAATAAAAATCCAAGGGGGCAAGGAATAGATAATTTGTTTTTGGTTTTTAAAAACTCTAAAAAAATATTTTCTTTTTGCATTGACTTTCTGATAAAACAATAAGAAAGGCGGATTCCTGGATTGGGGGAAAAAAAAAAAAGCTACTGTAAATCAATTTAAAAAAAAAAAAAAAAAAAAAAGGAAGTAAACATAGCAGGAAAATAGGCCCAGTGTTTAAGCCTAAAATTTGTGCATGAAAGTCCTTGATTTTTTTAAGGGATGCTTTTAAACCATATGAACCCCAATGACTTGTTCGTTTTTGGGTTTTAGACCCAGACGTTCTCTTGACCGGGGTATTAGGGTGACGAAAAACTGTGAAAATTTGAATGACAGAAAAAATCTCTTGACGTTGTTCCAGGATTTTAAAAGGCTTTTGTTCTGCCCTCGTGTTGACCCCTCACACAGCTTCGATCAGATGGAGAAATTGTCAGTTTTTAAATATGGGTTTATGGTTTCCTTAAAAAGAACACGTGTTAAGGGGGAAAAACTTTTTTCCCCTTGGAATCTGTATTTTAGGACCTTCAGGAAATTTTGCTTTGGTTTCTTTTTTGGATTTTTGCAATGAGTTATCAGATGAGTTGGTAGTCATTTTTAAAGCCTTTTGTTTAAGTAGGTTTATTTTTGTCAACAGGAAAAAACCAAAAAAAAACTTTCATTTTTAGAACATTGGGTGCATGAAAGCGAACTTTTCGTAAAGATATAACTCACGGCAAACAAGGAATTTATCAAATGGATAACTTGGGAGATTTTAAAAAAAAACAAGAAAAGTAATGTCACAGACGGAAAAAAGGGTTTTAATTTTAAAATTGCCTACGAGTTTTTTCAAACTTAAAAAAGTCAAAAAGCCCATGTGACATAAAAAAGTTTGATTGTTGCATCTAGAGACTTTTTGATTTTCTCCAGGTCTGTTGCTTTTTTTTTTCAAAACCCTGGTTTTTTCGCGTGCAAAACCCAACCCTGCATGTTTTTAGGGGGTTTATCAATTTTTGCAGGCATGAACACATGTGCAAAAAAAAAACTACGGCTTTCATTTGAAACTAAAATTTGCGTCGCGGCCCTTTTTCTGTGCCCTTACTGTGGCTTCTATTAAATCTCATTTTACCCATGATCTGGCCTTTTGCTTGAGCCATTGCTATCTTTCTTTTACTTTGCAACTGCCATAAAAAAAAAAATCACTGTTCAAAACCCAAAAATCCCTTTCAGTTTTGTATCACAGACATTGTTCAAAGTTCTGGTTTTGGTTGGTGGAAAACGTTAAAAGTACTGAAAAAAATCTAAGTAGTGTCTATTAACCTTTCGTTTTTCCCATTAGTACTTGTTTTTTCCTTTTGGTTGGATGATGTGTTAAAATTACAGAGTTTGCTTCAGGGCCGGGTCCGGGGAGAGTTGGGTTGGGCTGGAAGGTTTGGTGGCTAGTTACAAACGAGTTTGGGTTTTTTAGAAAAAAGGGTATTCCCTTTAAAAAAAGGGTCTTTGTTAAATGTTTGTTGATAATTGAGCTTTGATCGAAAAAAAAAGAAAAAATTTTCTTTAAGTCATGTTGATGTATAATATTGATTTTTCAAATAATGTAGATCACAAAAAGTGTTATGCAGGTATAATAGATTGTAGTTTATGAATGTTTTTTTCAAAAGATGTTGACAAAAAGGAATACTTTGTGAATTGTGTTTGTGAAAAATTTTTTTTTCAAATAAGCTTTTTCATTGTATAATTACTATACAAATTGAGTTTGATTGTTTGTTTTCAAGAAGTGCTTAATCATAAACAAATGACTTTTTAGAGTTGTAGTTTGATAAAATGTAGGTTTTCCCTTTTTCTGCCAAAAAACCTTCCTTTACGTTTGTAGTTCTGTTTTTCGGTCTCTCGGTCTCTCTTCGGCTCTCTCTCTCTCTCTCTCTCTCTCTCTCTCTCTCTCTCTCTCTCTCGTCACACCCCACAAACACACACAAACACCAACCCCAAACCCCCCACAACACACAACACACACACAAAGTGTATTTGCAAACCCTTTTAAATTCTTGTTGCTAAAAAAAGAAGAAGATCGGTCCGTTTTAAACCCACCTGAAGACCCCAAACCTCCCCGTTTATGTTAATCATAAAAAATTTTTGTGGGGAAAAGGAACGTACACACCGGTTTTCAAAAACCTTACTGGGCAGCGAACAGGAAAAAAAAACGGGCCAGGGGGAGCGGAGCGACCCCGTCTGCATGTCTGTGTTAAACCCAGTGTGTTGTTCCTTTTGACCCACACAGACGTGGTTTTGTACTGACGGCGGGCAACCCTAACGTAGGGGGTTTGGATTCGGTGGGATAACGGACCCCACCTTTTCTTTTTTCAGCAACAGAGGGAAATTACAAGGTTTTTAAATCACTTTTGTGTGTGTGGGTGTGTGTGGTTGGTGTGTGTGGGGGTGTGTGTTGTGTGTGTGTGTGTGAAGAGAGAAGAGGGAGAGAAGAGAGGGGGAGGAAAAGGGGAGAGAAAAGGGGGGGAGAGAGGCGAGAGACAGAGAATACAAATGTGATTTTAATAGAACCACAATAAGGGACAGAAATGGGAACAAGACGCGCAAAATTCAGTTTCAAATGAAAGCCGAGTTTCTTTTTTATGCAATGTGTAAATGCCTGCAAAATTGATAAACCCCGTTTAAAAAATGCGAGGTTGGGTTTTTGCACAGATTGAAAAAAACCAGGTTATGAAAAGAAAAAGCAACAGACCCCGGGAAAAATCAAAAGTCTGCAGATGAACAATCAAACTTTTCTATGTCCAATGGTTTTTTTTGACTTTTGTAAATTTTAAACAACTCGATGTGAAAAATTTTAAATTAAAACCTTCTTCCCGTGTGTGCATGTACTTTGCTCGTTTCTTTTAAAAAACACCCAAGTTTCCATTAGATAAATTTTTGTTTGCACGTGAGTTATTCTTATCGTAAGTTCGACATGCACACCAATGTTGCTAACAATGAAATGATTTTTTTTTTTGTTTTTGTTTTTTTTTCCTGTTGACAAACTAACCACGTTTTAAAAAAAAGGCTTTACAATGACTACCAAAAATATCGATTCATTGACAAAAATCCTAAAAAGAATCCAAAGCAAGATTTCCCGAAGGATACCCTTAAAACTTTTTAAAAAGATTCCCAAAGGGGAAAAAGTTCCCCCTCTTAACACGTGTTTTGTTTGAAAGGAACCATAAACCATATTTAAAATACTGCAAAAACCCATCTGATCGAAGCTGGGGAGGAGTCATTCACGAGGGGCAGAAACAAAGCCTTTTTTAAAAATCCATGGAGACAAACCAAGGATTCTCTGTCATTCAACATTTTGACGTTCTTCGCACCCCAATACCCAGTCATGCAAGAAAAGTCTGGGGCTAAAACCTAGATACGAAAAAAAGTCATTTGGTTTCTTGGTTAACTACGCATCCCCTTCAAAATACCAAGGATTTACAAGCACACTTGTTAGGGTTAAACATGGGCCCATTTTTCTGCTGATATTTATTCCTTTTTTTTTTTCAAAATGGCTTACAGTGTTTTTTTTATCCCCAATCCTAAGGAATCACGGTTTTCTATGTTTTTTTCAGAATGTCAATGGCAAGTAGAAAATATATTTTTATGAGTTTTTTAAAACCAAATCAAATTTAAACTGTTCACTTGCCCCTTAGGATTTTAATTTCCCTTTTCAAAAGCTGTGAAAGTTATGCAGACTTCCATTTTTGTTAAACCGATATAAATTCAGACAGAATGGAAAAATTTTTTTTCTGGTCATAAAAATTTAAAAACCAGCCTATTTTTTAATAGCCTTGGTATCGGTTTAAACATAATACTACTACCACTCTTTTGGTTGGTTGTTTTACAATGAAGAAATATTTTTAAAACCCCAAATCAAAGAGCTGTGCCCCAACTGGGGCAGTCTCTTGGAGAGAGAGAGAGGAAGGGGAGAGAGGGAGAGAGAGAAAAGGGGGAGAGAGAAGGAGAGAGGATAGGACCAGACAAAGCCCCCAGGGACCCAAATATAATGCATTAAAGTGACACAGAGCGACTCACTGTACATCCTTTTTTCTTGTAAATCAAATCAAAAAGTAAAACGTCTATCAAAAATTGGTATAAAAATACCATTTTTCATGCAGTTTTTGACTATTTTTGGCTTTTTTGCAACTTGCTGTTTAAAATTTCATTTGTCTTTAAATAATGTAGAAATATTTTTACAATTAAAAAATTTTTTCTGCGTTGCATTTTTGTTAAAAATATTTTTCTAAAGTATTTTAAAATCAAAGGCTTCATCACCCCTAAAATTTTTTGGATCCCAAATAATACTAATTCAACGACAAATTTTTAAAACCACATGTGAATTTTCCTTTATTGTTGCTTTAAAATTTTTTGAAAAATAGCCGCGTGTTCCATAACCAAAAGATGCTCAAAGTTTTCCCCCTTTTCGATTTTACAAAAAGTCAATGATCTTTCATTTCATTTCCCTGTTTGACAACCAATATTTGTACCCAAAATAGTGTAGAACCCTTTTCTGAAAACCCTTTAAGTTTTATTTCGTTTTTTTTTTTTTTTGTACCTTTTTGATGTGATATTCATTCCCCAAATTTCTCTTCAAGTTTTGATTCCGCAAAAGCAGGTTTTTTGTTTTCCAAAAAAAGGGATCATAATAAACACTGCCCTCTGTTGAAGAACATACAAGTTTCCCCATTTTGTCTTGTTTTTATTCTTTTTATTTGTCATTGTTACCGCAGTTTCCGAATATATGGTTTCTCCCTTAACATCCAGTATACAATAAAAATCAATGCAAAATCCCAAATTGTTTTTGAACTCTCTCTGTATGCCAAAAACGGTATCTTCTTTCATAAAGTGTCCATTTGTATTACGTTTTATGAACAGCTTTGATTTGAAAAAACAAGTTTTCTTTTTTTTTTTTGTTTTTTATCTTAAAATTTTCATAATAAATAATTTTCAAAGCCATTTTTCGGAAAGGGAAGGGAGAATTCCCTTTGGGCCCAAATCTTATATCCCCAAATACGTCAGCCCTAATTGTATTTTTTTTGTTTTTTATTAAATTTGGGTAAGAAAAGATACGCCATTTTTTTTTAGATGATGTCTTTTGGACAAATGCCAAAGAAATTTTCCCCTTGGGGGGAAAAATTTTTCTTATTTTTTACTCCATGAAGTTTTAATGCAATATATATTCCCTTTTTTTTGGGACACCAATTTTCCCCTATTCATTTGTTTTTAAAATTATTTTTTTTGTTTATACAGTCTCATTTTCTATCCCCCAAACTCCCAAAAACGAGTTTTAAATGCATTAATTACATATTGGGGGTTTTTAAGTAGAAACAGTGATGAAACGTTTGGACAAGTTAAAGCCTTTAAAAAAGCCCCCTGCCTATGGGTAAACTGTATTTTAACCATACCCTTTTTAACATTCATATTCAAGAAATTGCCTGAGTTTATTTTGAACAGTCAGCAAGATCACTTTTAAATAATAAGTTTCCATAATTTTGAATGTGGTGGGTTCCACTGAATACGAAATTTTTGATGTAGAAATCGTCGAGGGGTTTTTCCCATGCCGGCCCCCTAGACACTTGTTTTTTCTGTGTTTTAATATCAAACTTGATTTTTTCCCAAAATATCAATGTTATCAGAAAACCCCAAAAGACACTTTTTCATTTTTAAAAAATAATTTTTTTCACGCCCGGGGATTGGCAATTTTTGTTCTGATTGTTAGTTTTGGTTCCTTTTTAAATTCATTATTTTAACTAATGGCAAGACTTTCTCACAAAAATGAATTGTAGGGTGAAATGGGGGCCCCCCGCCCGCGCCCCCGATACGAAAACCAACCAGATGCCTGTCCATTCACAAGTAAGCTGATTATTTTATTTAGAAAGGAGTTATCCCTTTAGAACTGGTAAAACCGATGTCAAATACTTTTTTCATGAATCCCTGTCAGGTGAATCGAAGGGTTTCTTAAAATTTAACCATAAAAGCAAAATCAGGCAGTTGGGTGTTGTGAATAGTTAATTCGTATAGATAGTTATTATTATCTCCCATATACTGTTGGCCATAAATCCCGTTTGGTCTTTGTGCAAACTTGGGAAAAAACCTGTTTTAGTTGTTCACAACACGTAGACCCTATCTTATAAAAACATTTAAAAGGTAATGGCCTTCTGTTTTTTAAGGGTCTCAAGATTTACCTTTAGGAAAACAAACTTGTTCCTTCCTTCTGATGGGGCAACTCGCACAGTTTAAAAACCCTTATTTAAGGATCGAACGCGAATATTCCAAGTGTGGTTGAAACAATTTTTAAGAAAATCGACAGTAAACGGATCCATGGCTTTTATTGTTTTTATCTGTTTTAAAGGGTAGCCGCTTCATCTACAGAAATTTCTCCTTTTTGTTTAAGACTGGGTAAATTAACATTGAGGATTTCGTAATCCTCAACTTCCTTTATCCCGGGAGATTTTTTTTATAAACTTTTCCGTCTGTTGGATCCTTTTATCATTGAAAAATTTCTAAGCCTCATTGGGTTAAATTTGTTATATTTTTGTTAAGAAGGTTTCTTTTTTCAAGCGATAAAAAATCATCTAATCTTTAAATTCGTCATATTTTTGTTTTTGAAATTTTTTGTTTTTCAAGCGAACCAAAATCGATTAACTTTCCCCCCCTTTTGCTATCCAAATCTCGCGATCGAATCAAACCCCCCCATTTTACTTCCCTAATAAATGTTCCCTTTGTCCTGCCCTAAATCATGTCTTTTTTTCGTCAATGTTTTCCCTTTTTCGCTAACTTTCAAAATTCGTTTTAAAATTCTGCTTTATTACTTCTGCGGGTGTTTTTTTCAGTTGCAAATGCTATAGTTGACTTTTATTTTTTTATTAAACATCAAAAAAAATTATTGTAGTATAAACTAAATTTTTGAATGCTCAATAATGATACTTGTTCCCTTGAATGGGGAGTACGCAGCCTTTTATTACAACTTTAATTTCCTCGTTAATTTTATCAATTACGTTTTTTCCCTTTAAAAGCACTTAAATTTCCAGAAGGGGTTTTGTTTTGTTTCTTTTGCAAAAGGTTAAATCGAGTAAGCATTTAATTTGGTTTTGTCCCGTACCCCCCTTAAAATTTTGATCCCTGACAATATGGACACTAACTGAAAATAGAAAAAAAAATTAACATACTTTGCTGCAGAGGGGAGGATCTGTTCCCGCTATCTTTCAATTTTAGGGTTTTTAACATTTCCAATTTTTGTAAGGTCTATATTAAGCACATGTCTTAACTTTTGTTGGCTTTAAATTTTATATGCTTATGATTTTAAAAAAAATCCTTGAAAACTCTTGTGCGAGGTTCCAGTCCACTCCAATTACAACATTTTTAAAAACCCCCACATCCTTAATATTTTTCTAACTCCAAAAAAAAAACAAAAAAAAAAAAAAAATCAAAATTTCTAATTTTTGGGCTATCATCAATATCATCTAAACCAAAATGGATACAACAGCAAAAAAGTAGTTTCCACCATATCTTTGTCCCTTTTGTACACAAAACTCAAAATCATTGGGGAAAAGAAATGAGGTAGGGAACAGAAAAAATTTAAAAAGTAAACAAGGGGGTAGTTTTCTCCATAAGGAAACCTAAAACGAGTAACTTTTTTTCAAGACTGCACGCCTTTTAAAATTTAATAAAAACAGAAAAAAACATGTGAAAATCTAAAGTGGGGGAAAAAAAAGCGAGGCAAAAATGAACTGTTGGCAAAATTTGGACTTGGGGGAGGGGGGAGGAGAGGGGAGTTGAAGAGGGGGAAACGGGAAAAAGAAATTAAAAAAAAAAAAAAAAAAAAAAAAAATGTTCAGATATGAAAACTCTTCAATAGCTGCATAAAGGAACCCTCGCAATCCCTTTTTAAGGAGATTATTTGATTGCCTGCTCCGAGGCCTTTTGCCCCCTGGATCGGGACTCTCGGGGGACCGGCTGGTTGGTCTGCGTCCCGGGGTCAAATGGACACACCACAGTCATAATACTGGGTGTTTAACCCCCATGGGTGCAAAAAAGAATCCAATAGAACCACAGAGCACCCGCGAAAAATAGTAAAAACACCAAAGAAAGTGTGGGGGAGGAAAAGGGGTGCAGTCTTTTAAAAAAAGTTACTCTGTTTTTAGGTTTCCTTAGGGGGCAAAACATACCCCCTTGTTTCTGTTTTTTCGTTTACGTTCCTCCTATTTCATTTTTTATTTTGCTTTTTTATTAAATTGGGTTATTTTTATTTGTTTTGTCCCTCTGTGGGTTTTGGGTTTTGATTTCCCCCCATTTTGGGTGGTCCCCAGGCTAGGCCAAAGTGCCCCTACATTTTATATTTTTTGCATAAAGTCTTTAGTTTTACAAAAAATTTTTTTCCTCCCCCCCTTTCGTTTGGTTGCATTTACTATTCTTCGCTGGCTGCTCTGGGGGTGCTATTGGATTCTTTTTTGCACCCATGGTGGTGAGAACACCACAGTATTAGGGACTGTGGTGTGTCTCTATTTGACGCCGGGAGCGCAGACACAACCAGCCGTGTCTCCCTGATGAGTCCCGATCCAGCGGGCGAAAGGCCTCGGAGCAGGCAATACAAATATATCTGCCTTCAAAAGGGATTGCGATGGTTCCTTATGCAGTAGTGAAGAGTTTTCATATCTGTAACATAATTTTTTTTTTTTTTTTAATTTCATTTTCCCAGTTTCTCCATCTTCAAACTCCCCTTCCTCTCCCTCCCCTCAAGTCCAAATCTTTGCCAGACAGTTCAGTTGTTGGCCTGGCCTTGTTTTTCCCCACTATTAGGTTGTTCGTCTATGTATTTTGTCTGATTTTATTCAAGTTTAAAAGGCTGTGCCATTCTTGAATAAAGTTACTCTGTGTTAGGTTTCCTTATGGGAGCAAAACATACCCCACTTGTTTACTGTTTATCAAAATCATTGTTAAAGAGATGGTAACGCCTCTTGAATTTGACATATATGATACAAAATATTTTTATAACCCCATTCTGCTCTGATACACATTTCAAGCTTGGGGTCAAAATGGGTACCCTGTAAAAGATACATCAAAAACGCTTTTCTTAAATAGTCAAACACATCCCTCCTCTTTTTCTTTATTTTTTTTTTTGATCCGCTAGGCCTCAGCAGTCCATTGAACAAAACCTTACATATTTACTCATGTTATATCTTCATAAGTGAAGGCAGAAACACACAAATATAGGCAGAAACGCCCATAATCTTGCAATGGACACAATATCTAACCGAAATACAGGCAGATAAATACAGACAAAATCGCAAATCCTTTAATGACAACAAAATCTCACCATCTCTCTCACAGAGGTAAAACGGCATCTCATTCAACAAAGGATTTTCTCCAGTTCAACATAACAAAGACCAAATGTATACAAGAAAAATAAGCATGAGGTAAGACAAACAAAGAATAGTTAAAAAAAACAAACAAACAAGACTATAATAACAAAACATTGTTTAATTTGGGGGGAGCGATGTGCTTATGTGGTGCCTTGGACGTTGCGATTTTAAATCCTGCTTGGATATATCTGATATTCCCAGGAAACATTTGTTTCGCCAGATGCGTTATCTGCGACGCGTCTCTAGGATTTTTAAATACGACCATGTAGTGGGCGTTCAAACTGATCGTTCTTTGTTCCTTCTGTTTCGAAAATACATTTTGGATAATGTACATTACGCTCGCGTTACGATGATGACTACCTTTGGTAAACAACTTCGTAACGCGATCGTCCGTTTCGCTCATTAAATCGTCAATGATCACCAAACGTCTACAGTCTCCCTTCCACGCGTCTATATCCGGTAACCCTTCCGTAAAGGTCACCCCTCTCAACTCGTTATACGAAGTTTGCCATTCTCCAAAACACCATATTGTTTCTTCGGGTATCGGTACCATCATTTCTGATACACTTTTAAAAAAACGTTTACAAAATGAGTTATCCTGAGCAGTAGGACCCGCTATGACGCAAGTAAAAGGGTGTGTCCAGCGAACATCCATCTTGAGGGGAGAAACAAACGCGCAAACAAGACCTATTCCTCAGCACCGAATGAACTGTCCTCGGGGTGACGTCCTCTGTAACCCTTCACGACCCCTTTCCCCACACGCTCCGCTTGCTTTCAAACCCTCTTTTGTTTCTTCCTTCTTTGGTCACCTGCCCTCTTTTCTCTCGCTCGACTAATTTGGGTGACGCGGGGGCGTGGCTGCCCTTTACCCCGAACCATGCTCCGACACGTAGTCAACAAGTTCAGGACCGTTTCGTTTCCGCTTTAAGGTCACGACACCTTCTGCATGAGGTCATTTCCCACTGATGTCATTTCCTGTGTTGTCACTTTCTGTGACACTTCCGGGATGATATCAACTTCCCGTCTCGCGTCATTTCCGGGTGACCTCATTTCCGGTGACGTCATACATTCCATACATTCCATCCCCATCCCCATAGGAGTCGATCCGACCCGGTATACTACTCATGGTGTAACACAAGAAAACACAGGGCAATACAAGGCAACATGGTGTAACACAAGAAAAACAGGGCAATACAAGGCAACATGGTGTAACACAAGAAAACAGGGCAATACAAGGCAACATGGTGTAACACAAGAAAACAGGGCAATACAAGGCAACATGGTTGTAACACAAGAAAACACAGGGCAATACAAGGCAACATGGTGTAACACAAGAAAAACACAGGGCAATACAAGGCAACATGGTGTAACACAAGAAAAACACAGGGCAATACAAGGCAACACGGTGTATTACAAGAAAACACAGGGCAATACAAGACAACACGGTGCAACACAAGAATACATAGGGCAATACAAGGCAACATGGTGTAACACAAGAATACACAGGGCAATACAAGGCAACATGGTGTAGCACAAGAAAACGCAGGGCAATACAAGACAACACGGTGTAGCACAAGAAAACACAGGGCAATACAAGACAACATGGTGTAGCACAAGAAAACACAGGCAATACAAGACAACACGGTGTAGCACAAGAAAACACAGGGCAATGCAAGGCAACACGGTGTAAACACAAGAAAACACAGGGCAATACAAGGCAACACGATGTAACACAAGAATACACAGGGCAATACAAGACAACACGGTGTAGCACAAGAAAATACAAGGCAACATGGTGTAACACAAGAAAACACAGGGGAATACAAGGCAACATGGTGTAACCACAAGACAACACAGGGCAATACAAGACAACATGGTGAAACACAAGACAACACAGGGCAATACAAGACAACATGGTGTAACACAAGACAACACAGGGCAATACAAGGCAACATGGTGTAACACAAGAAAACACAGGGCAATACAAGTCAACATGGTGTAACACAAGAAAACAGAGGGCAATACAAGGCAACATGGTGTAACACAAGAAAACACAGGGCAATACAAGGCAACATGGTGTAACACAAGAAAACACAGGCTAATACAAGGCAACATGATGTAACACAAGAAAACACAGGGCAATACAAGGCAACATGGTTGTAACACAAGAAAACACAGGGCAATACAAGGCAACATGGTGTAACACAAGAAAACACAGGGCAATACAAGGCAACATGGTGTAACACAAGAAAACACAGGGCAATACAAGGCAACATGATGTAACACAAGAAAACACAGGGCAATACAAGGCAAACACGGGGTAACATAAGACAACACAGGGCAACGCAAGACAACACAGGGCAACATAAGATAACACGGTGTTAACACAACACAGGCCAACACAAGACAACACAGGGCAACACATGACAACACGAGGTAACACAAGACAACACAGGCAACACCAGACAACATGGTGTAACACAAGACAACACAGAGCAAAGCAAGACAACACAGAACAACACAAGACAACACAGAGCAGCACAAGATAAAACAGAACAACACAAGACACCACAAGGTAACACAAGTCAGAATAGAACAACCAGGACAACAGAAGGCAACACAAAAACAGAACAGAACAACACAAAACAACAGAGGGCAACACACAACAGAGTAGAATAACACAAGACAAAACTGAGCGACAAAAGCAACGTAGAGCGAGATATCATACCACAGGATACCTAAGACAACGCACGACAACACAGAACAACATATATAACACAAGACAACCCGAATGAACATTGGACGTCGCAAGACAGCATAACGCAGGACAGACAGCTCAAGACAACACAGGACGATGCAAGACAACATAATGGAACCCAAACCACCCAAGACAGCACAGGACAAGTCGGGATATATAACGTATTGACGCAGAAAAAAAAAAATCAACCCAGCACATGGCAATCTAATCAGAGTTGCAACTTAATTTCTACTGTGTAAATAGTACAGTGAGAACAGCGATGATGTTAGATATGATATTGATGACATCGTTGTAGTCACTGTTTTATTATTGATGTTATAGGTATCACAATCTTTATAATCATCAGTCATAATTGGCCACAATGCCCAGGTTTAAACGAAAAAGACAGTATACTGTGGGCTATTCACACTAATGAGGCAACGCTTCTAACATGGACTAATAATCACGTGCATAATGAGTTCATTTGATGTTTCTGTTAACCACGCTCAGACTATGGCTAAATTTCTCTAGATGTGGTATCCATCACATTGCTTCATCAGATAAATATTTTTTATGGCATGCTAACTGGAAAGAATATTTTGAACAAAGTTCTTTTTGGAGAACACACACACGCACACGCACGCACGCAAGCGCACACACACGCACGGACGCACGCACGCAACACACGCACGCACGCACACACACACACACACACACACATGCACACACACGCACGCACGCACACACACCACACACCACCACACAACACACACACACACACACACACACACACACACACATCAGTCATATCACGTCACAGCACAATGTAATTGACACCGCAAAACACGGGACAGCACAGCACAATACAACACAATACACACAGCACAGTACGACACGACACTACACACACGACACAACATAACACGACACAAAACAGCACAGCACAGCACATTAATCTTACCATTGTCTTGTCTTGGTCTGTACTGTTAGACTGAAATCGTTTCAGGAAGACAAGGCCGACAAAGTCCGAACAGATCGTCGATCTCAGATTCGGGTAAATTTCTTTGCAAGATAGCGGGGTTCCGTTCAAATAGTTGTCCGCCTCACATCGTCGATGAGAGGAGACTATTCGCTGAGTCACACACAAGGCCGTTTTATTGCTTGCAAATGCTCGTTTAAAGGTACTCTGCAGAGAGAGAGACGCTTTGACGCTTTGACGATTTATTGCTTTCAGCTACAGGGGCCATTAAGGCAAGGGGGTACACATACGATGGACATATTGCATCATTAAGATATAAGAAAAACAGAGAGAGAGAGAGAGAGAGAGAGAGAGAGTCCCTCTTTCTCTCGCTCTCTCTCTCTGACATACACACACGCGCGCGCGCGTCGCGCGCATGCATACGCACACACACACACAGAGAGAGAGAGAGAGAGAGAGAGAGGAGAGGAGAGAGAGAGAGAGAGAGATATCATGCGCCGTGTTGTCAGAAGAGGCCTATGATGCCACGGGGCATAGATCGTTGCGGAACGTGGTATGTGACCAAGACGTATGTCACCAGGACGATATTGCCACGAACACCGGCGACAATAATTATGTGCTAAGTCTTTGTCGCCAGTTTACAGAGCTAACGTTCCTACTCATAGATGATAATGGTGATATTGATAATGATGGTCATCGCCATCATCATCATTCATCATCATCATCATCATCATCATCATCATCAAGACATTTACATACCTGCCCCAAAAGCTCGTCTTATTTCCGTAGCAGATCAAGTGATTCAATTTCAAAAAACAAACAAGCAAACAAAAACGATCAGCTGCCGTGGTGAAGTGGGTTAGAGTCGCGGTCTCCCGTCTGTGAGATTGTGGGCTCAATTCCCATCAGAGCCATCTGGGAGTTTTCTGCCCCGACCGGCTCCTACCAAGAGTTGAGTTTGCTGCGGACTCAGTGGGGGAAGACTGGGACCACATAGTCGAGTTTCATCCACTGAATGGATGCGTTTATGAGAGCGTTGTTCAAATTTCCTGACACACTGCAAGTGTCTGTATCTCTCGGGCCTGGTTGACGCCAGGTATATAATGAAAATAAGCCTTGAGCACAGCCCTGTCATGCAGTCTCAGGCCGGAATGGAAGTCCGCAGCATCATCTTCCTCATGCTCATTCTCATCGATCAGCATTAGAGAAAAACGAAGTCTCAAACTGTGGTCTTTCCTGCCCTGCTTTCATGGTGAGCTCAGTTTCGATGTTCTCTCCACGTCCATGGACTTGGTTTTCGTTCCGTATTGGCTGATTCGTGGGAGCTGTCGTCGAACGGACGTGGCGGCGCCCTCCGGAGGGAGAGCTCACCCACGCCGGCTCCGCGACAAAGCAATTATTGTCGTCGGAAGGGGGCTTAGCAGATGATGTCCTGCGTATGTTGGATCAGAATAGACACCACTGAACACCACCGAAGTGACTCGACGGCAGTGCAGTGTCTCATCCGGTGGGTTGCCTCTTGACGACTTGACATTGACTGCTCCTGTGGATTGCCGGTGCCGGGGCTGTAGCGGGCTGGACCGGGCTGTGCTGTGGACGAGATGCTGGAGGAGGGGGGGGGGGGGTGTCGGAATGAGCGACCGTGGCTGCAATGTCACTGAGGTGCCGAAGAAGATAGGACAGGAAAAAAAACCGTAATGTTCTGCACATGCTGAACAAACACACATTTTTAACAAAACTGACCGAAGTGTTTAATGGAAAGAAGCTGATTTCAAAGGTAGGTTATCTAATGTATTTTGAAAAACGTAGAAAGGCGTTTGGATGAGAACTGGGGCTAAAAGTGGCACATGAATGTCGCCGGTGACAATATATGCTGCAAAAGCTGGGAAATATATTGTCGCTGGCGACAACTCATGGACAGTGACAATGCATGCTGCATCACGTCGTGTGTGTGGTGTGTGTGTGTGTGTGTGTGTGTGGTGTGTGTGTGTGTGTGTGTCTGTGTCTGTGTCTGTGTGTGAAGCCAAGTGTCTGAATCCGTGGTTTGATTAACATAATTATCATTATGATAATCGGAGTGAAAACAAAATTGTGAGAAACAGTTGGAACTTTTTCAAAAGAGCGGGGAGAGTGAATAGTGATGATTGAATGTACAGATATGCTTAAAGAAAAAAAAAGTGGCAACTGAGCTGATGCATGTAGATGTGAATGCTGAAAAATTGGAGATTTTCATAAATTAACGAAGCTTGTAAGTGCTGAAATAAAAGACATTGTCCAGCTAGCTGATCACTCTCACAAACCCGGCAACTAGTGACTGGTTGTAAATGAGTATATGTAACTTTCATGAATGAGGAACTGCTGTGAAAACCCCCAAAACAACAAAAGAAAAATCGAAAGAAAAAAATGGAATAAAGAGAAAGAAAATAGAGAAAGGAAGAAGAAAGAAAGAAAGAAAAAAAAAACGAAACGAAAAAAAGAAAGAGTGACTACAATTACATTGCAAGAAAAAAGAACTGTTGAACAAGAACAAACACAAAAATTAACAAAAATTGACGAATGGACTAGGAAAGAAAATAAGAAAAAAAAAGGAAGGAAAGAAGACAAGCAAGGGATGAAACACCAATTCAGTAACTGACTACTAAAAAAAAAAAAAAACGACTGTTGTAACTTGCACGAACAAGGAAAAAATAAACAAAAACAGCAAAAAGAAAAACCAGAAAAGAAAAGACACCACGGAGCAAAAAATAAAAGAAAAAAAGTAGTTGAGAAGAGGAGACGGATGAAAGAAAAGAGGACAAGGAGAAGGAGGAGGAGAAATAGAAGGAAAAAGTAGTTGAGAAGAGGAGACGGATGAAGAAAAAGAGGACAAGGAGAAGGAGGAGGAGAAATAGAAGGAAAAAAGTAGTTGAGAAGAGGAGACGGATGAAGAGAAAGGGGACAAGGAGAAGGAGGAGGAAAGAAGAGAGGGAGGAGGAGGCGAAGGAGGAGGAGAAAAAGAAGGAAAAAAGTAGTTGAGAAGAGCAGACGGTTTGAAGAGAAAGAGGACAAGGAGAAGGAGGAGGAAGAAGAGAGGGAGGAGGAGGCGAAGGAGGAGGAGAAATAGAAGGAAAAAAGTAGTTGAGAAGAGGAGACGGATGAAGAGAAAGAGGACAAGGAGAAGGAGGAGGAAGAAGAGATGGAGGAGGAGGAGAAGGAGGAGGAGAAAAAGAAGAAGAACAACAACAACCACCGCCTCCACAACAACAAAAAAAACCCAGCAACGACAGTGAGAAGAGAAGTTAGAAAACAACAAACAACGACAACAACAAACACAATAACAAGAAGAAAAGGAGGAGCAACGACAAAAACAATAAACAACTCGGACCAAAAGCAGCGCGCACTCCATCTTTAAACAGGTATGCAAACACAGTGATTGTGAAACCATTGAATAACGCCAGGGGCCCCAAACCCCTTGGGGGTGTGTGTGTGGTGTGTGTGTGTGGTGTGTGTGTGGGGTGTGTGGTGTGTGTGTGTGTGTGAGAGGGGAGAGAGTAGGAAGAGAGAGAGAGAGAGAGAGAGAGAGAGAGAGAGAGGAGAGAGAGAGAGAGAGAGCGACGTCAACCACAACGTACCCACGCGTGACTATCGGGCGCATCATTAGGGGAACAGGACTCCCTTGTAAAAGGTACAATAAACAGAGAGCTGTGAGTGCTTGAGGGCGCACGCGCTTGTGGTGTGTGTGTGTGGGGTGTGTGTGTGTGTGTGTGTGTGTGTGTGGTGTGGTGTGCGTGCGCGCGCGCATATGTTTATGTGAATATGTCAATATAAAAACCCTAAAAGAGATTTTGGGACAACCGCCTTTAAAAAAAAACCAAACAAACAACAACAAAAAACAACACAGTGAATATGTCAATATAAAACCCTAAAGAGAGTTTAAACAACCGCCTTTAAAAAAACCAAACAAACAAAACAAAAAAAAAACACCCTGGGAAGATTACCCGAAAACCCACTTTTGTCAAGAGCACATTTTCCGACTTAAAAATCCTGCCACATTTTTCCCGTAGAAATATTTTTAATCTTTATCTTCAAGACAATCGATTTACAAAAGAAACCAATGTTTCACAAATAGATATTACACAGTGAAAACATGAAAATGAATCAGAGAAAAGTCCCGCAGGTTTAGGACGAGAAAACAGAATAAGTGAGCGATATGGTTAGGATTCGATTTAGTCTCCCTCTGTAGGGAAAAATACACTGAGAAGTTGATGCGTGCGTGCGTGCGCGCGCGCCCCGCGCGCGCGCGTGTGAGTGCGTGTGTGAATGGAGAGGATTGGGTTTAACGAGCAGGGGTGTGTGGGAGAAGACAGGGTGGAGAGTTATGGAAAGGGACATAGGCGAGGGCCCAGTTGATTGTTGCAATCATTTAAGCTGTGACTATGAAAAACTAAAGTTTCAAGAGGAGAGACAACTCTCTCAGGGAACAATGAACGACTTCACCATCTGCAATGGAACTCTCAACTAGTGAAAGGTGAAGATACACTTTGTCCTCTTGATGTCTGGAAAAACCCCACACCATCAGTCTGTGGCAGCACTCACTGTACTATATTGATGGTTCTCAGTCAACCCTGAGAAACAGAGAACCGATCAAGGATTTTCCTGGGGTGCATGGCTAACTTAGAACTAACGCAACGATTCACATTCATATCTTGCTGTATGCAATCGCCCCGCGCCCAATATACTGCCATTTTTCCCCGTATTTTGAAACTTTTCTGAATCAAATGCAAAAACAGAACTACTGGGTGGGGTGTAGTTATATTTTAGGACTTTTTCAATGTCAGATCAGTTGTTTTTGGTTTCACGTTTTTAAAAATTATCATTTTAGGTACATTGCTCACGTTCGGTGTTTGTTATCAAGGTATTCAAGAAGGCTGCTGGACTGGGGAGACTAAAGTTTGATCAAAAGCGCTTGGTTTGTGTTTGGGATTGTAGGGAAGCATGTTTTTTGTCGTCATGCAATGACTGGAGGGATGGTCGATAACTCATGTCGAAGCGATTACTTAGTTTCCAAATGACGGTCTTCTATGTGAGACAGGGGAGATCAACCAATCCCGGAAAGGCCCCCACATTGTCACGCAGGGGAAAACTGCGGCAAAAGCTCGCCAGATATTAGGCAATCTCAATCCTTCCACACCCAGTAAATACCCCACAAACCCAAACTGGAAGGCATCAGGTGGATAACTAGACAAACTTATTAACAAAATACTAAACAAACAGATGAACAGAGTCCGCACAAAGAAATATATATGGCTCTACTCGTCTAGGGGGAATAAGAAAAAAAAAAATCACAACCCTCAAACAGGGCCACATGTCAGCAATCCAATGCACGACCTAGCTACTTCACCTGCTGGAAGCAATGCACACTTTTTACACTGTCCACTCCTGGTCCCTAAAGACCTCATAGTGAGCTTTTTTTTTTCATTTTTTTTTCAACATTAACACAACCTAACACAGGTTGCAAGTGTCATCAAAAAAAAAAAAAAAAAAAGGCATTGTCCAGTCAATTCCGAAACATATCTGGTTTTCACCCCGGTATTGTCCCCTGAACCTTCCCACAACAAGCTAAACTCGCCCCTTTCTCACACAGTACACGGGTTCCCCAATTTACCCGATGATCAGAAGTCAGATTCCTTTGCACAAGGCAGGCAGTCTGAGAAGCTTGGCAAGACTACTCTAGTCGACAGTCCCTGTCTCGGGGGGTGCAGGGACATCCGTACTGGTGGGCGTTCCCCAATGGACTCCATGACGTGGGAGGAGTGTATATAAAAAAAACAACAGCAGAAAAGCCCTGAAGGGCACACCACATAAGTATCGTGCGCACAGTGAGGGTGGTGATGAGACAAACGGGGTGTGTGGTGTTTGAAAGCGAGTAAGCGTGTGGAAGGAATAGGTGGACAGAATGAAAAACAAAAACAAAAAAAAAAAAAAACTATATATAATGTATACATACACACATAGCTATTGACAATGGAAGAGTAAGAAAGGGGAGCATGAGCAAACAGAAAAGAAACAAAATCAAAGGAAAGGTGACACACAGAGAGAGGGGGACAGGGTGTGCGTGGTAGAAAGAAAAGAAAAGCAAAGCAAAAAGGGGAGGAAGCCAGCAAAGTGGAAAAGGCTCACATTATCATGGACATTCACAAAAAGATTATCATTTCACTTGAAATTCATATAAACAAAATCTATCATTTATGGCCCTCTCCTTTCCCCTTGCAAAAGCACAATAATAAAATCATAATCAATAGCATTGAGCACAGTTCGCTTTCACACACACACACACGCACAACAACGATAAACAGAACGAAAGGAGATGAACGAGAGAGAGGGTGGAGAGATGGAGGAAGGGACAAAAAAAACCCCAAAAGCGTCCCCCTCCTCCATCAAAAAGGGAAAATTAAACACCAGTGATTACAAACCCCCCACTCGGTCATATCTACGCCTAACACTCAACGAATAATGTCACCAACGACAAACGGGATAAACGCACTGACAATACACTTGCGCAAATGGAGGGAGAAGTCCTTAAATTATTTTTGGTATAGTCCGAAGTGAATACAACCAAATTTTTCTCCACACCTATGCATATACAAGGCTACACAATTTACATGAATACCAGTCCACCTACTACAACATACGTTCAAGCAATGAAACAGATTATTAAAAAAAAAATATATTATATTACTGACTTCCATAAAAAACGCGAAACATTGAAAGGCTATTTTTCGGGTGAAAAGGGGTGAATATACAATATTGAACCATTGTGGGCAAGTTGTTTGGGTCAAGACTCACGTGCAGTGGAAAAATTGTGTGAGCAACACATCATTCCCGGCGTTGGAGGGTCAAAAAAAATGGCAAAATGGTTGCTGCATGTGAGGCACGTGCACACCATGCAGAGCAAAGTTAACCAGCGACAAGTACGCGGCGTGCATGCAGCCTTTATAAAGCTGCGCTACAAGGTTCAGATAACGACTTGCCGTCTGAGGAGCTACAGAGATGCCCCAAAACTACGAGCAGAGGAACGCAATCGTGCCCTAGGGCCATCTGGAGGCTGGTGTGGATGCCAGGCAGGTCGCCAACATCTTTAACGGGCCACATCTCAACCATCTATCGTCTGCAGCACCGAATGCGAGTCACTGGTACCACTGATGATCGTCCCCGGCCAGGCCCTCCTCGGGTCACCACACCACGAGAGGATCGCCATTTTGTTCGAACCATCGGGGGGGGGACAGGCCCGGGAAACAGCCGCTAACACTGCTCGACAGGTGCCTGGGAATCTCCAGCAACGAATCAGCCTCAACACTGTGCGGCGGCGTCTTCAGGAGAACGGGCTGGCATGTAGGCGTCCTCACAGAAGTCCGGTACTGACACCAAGATACCGGCAGGACAGGCTGCAGTGGGCACAAGCCCGAATCAACTGGCGCAGGCAGCAGTGGGGACGCATACTGTTCTCAGATGAGAGCCGTTTTTGTATTGACATGGCTGACGGTCGTGTCAGAATATGGCGTCGACCTGGTGAACGCTATGCTGACTCCTGTGTGGTAGAGCGGAACCCCTGGGGAGGCCCGAACGTTATGATATGGGGTGCAATTGGCATTAACCACGCCATAGGACCAGTCATTTTTCAGAACATTGGTCCTGGTCGCGGACAGGGTGTCAATCCCACAGCGCTACATCCACCAGGTGCTCAGACCAATGTCGTTCCTTTTTTTGGCAACACCCAAACTGGACATTCCAACAGGACAATGCAAGACCACACACAGCCAGGGCCACCCAGCAATTTCTTCAGCATAACAACGTCAATGTGCTGCCCTGGCCAGCCCTCAGTCCCGATTTAAACCCAATAGAACATTTTTGGGATGAACTTGGCAGACGGTTGGACCTCCTGCGTCCACGACCAGCAACAGCGGCTCAACTTCACCAGACCATCGTCCATGTGTGGCTGGTATGCCAAGGGGACGCATCACCACCTGGTCCACTCAATGAGCCCCAGGTGTCAAGCAGTTGTCCATGCAAATGGTGGCCACACACGGTATTAGGACTTCAAGCTGGTTTGTCACGTGACCTTGGATTTTCCACACAAAGACATATTGCTGATGACATTTTCAAATCACGTTGAATTCTCGCTTCCCTCTGTACAATTGTGACCAAATAATTCGCCCCTAACCTTCAGCTTGTTTTTGCTTTCGCGTTTTTTTTTTTTATGGAAGTCAGTATATGTACCAAACGACTTGTGATAAGGACGAACAAATGGCTCCCTCCACTCCCAGTCTCACTGAAGGACTCGGGCCCAGTGGAGGAAAAAAAAACGTCTTTGGGACAGACACTGGAAATAAGTAAGAGAGAGCTCTCACGACGGCTGATGGGCCCCTTCCTTGACTTTCTCCTACCGGAAAAAAAGCCAAATGGCGGACTCTCCCCAAAACAAAATTGCCGCCAGCTCCCCTGGGAGCTATGAGAGTTACGGGAACTGCGAGACGCCGCGAAAAAGTGCAAAACACGGAAGACGTGTGTCCCACGCGTTTTACACCAGGCTATATATATACCCAGGTGAAGTGGAGTGGACACAGAAAGTAAAGAGGGAAGGGAGGGTGAGGGGGTCCGAACACACAAGAACGAAGACGGAGACAGACTGTGTCTTAAACGGGAAATAGTGCCTGAACAGGACACAGAGTGCCTGGTGCGACACACACATTCCTGTCATGTGCCCTGGAAAAACAAGGAAGAAAAAGAAAAACATTCTTTTCTCTGTTGCACTTTGAAACCGCATTGAAAACTCACCTTTACAGGGTGTTTTACTCATCACTGTTTTTTTTAAACAATGATTTGTGCTCTTGGAAAAAGAAAAATTGCCTGTCTCTTAGGCGGAGGCAGCAGACGAGAGAGCACAGACTTGAAAGAGAAAGGAGGAAGATTAGCTAGAAGGAGAACAGGAAAAAGAAGTTTATGGTTAAATATTGTTGATTCTAGAGTAAGTATGGTATGTGTGAACATATTGATAATTTTCAAGACATTTTATTGCAATCGTGAATTTCAAATCACATATTTTCACTTTGATCATGATCGGAATTATTTCCATATTCTACCCTATTCACACACTCGATAGGTAAGATGTAGACCGTCTGATCAATCATCACGTAATTAATTTAATCTAGATTACTAACAGAGTGCCTTGTCTTACTAGGGCAAATACCCTGTATGTGGGAGGTGGTACCGAAACCCTGGTAGCCCTCACAGCCCTTGAGATGAGAGATATCCGTTGCTAAAGGAATTCGATTTTTTTAATTTGATGGGAAGATAGAAGTATTTTGATAAATAAGAATTGGGGTCTGTGAACCTAGAGTAATTTGTTTGTATTGGGCAAGTGGACGTCTGTGTAACCTGAAAAAAAAATGAAAAAAAACCTTGAACATTGAAGTGTGCATAATGAATTCATGAAATGAATCAATGTTTGATGTAATTTTGTGTGTGCAATATTGTTTAATGATACACTGGCCAAGAGATTGTGTTATGTAACAGACGACAAATGCTTTGTCAGGTACGCTTAGCAGTTATAAAGCAATCAATATTAACAGATAAATCATCAAAGATAAAACAGACATCGGCCTGACCAACAAACATCCGCATGATGGGCAAAGAAACAACAGTCCTTAAACATTCTGGAGAAAGGCGACAGAGTTGATCCATCAAATAATACACAAACGTCAGACCTGCGAAATAATTCCCTTGTTCATGGACAACAGATTAGTAGATGACCTACACTGAGTGTTTGTACATACTTTACATGTAAAAATGTTTCGTTTTGTTTTATTTTAAACCAGAATTATATTTCAACAGAAGTTAAGCGCACGGTGAGCACCAAACTTTAATCTTTCTGGACAGTGAAGGAAGTTCGCAGCTTTGTAAATTTGTAGGAAGCTAGTTGCGTAGTCTTCAGTTGCGCCCCAACAGTCTTGAGAATTCGAGATACGTGAAGGTGGAGGTGAAAAAAGGTAACTGCTTGACAAGGCTTCCGGCTTAATTCTAGCACGAAATTGAACACAGTTGTGATAAATATTGAATATCTGAGTTCATTAACAACTTTCATTTGATTGTACTTATTTAAAACAGGTGAAGTGGAACTGAACCTAACTTCTAAGTTCATAACAGCTGTCGTTTGATGGTACAATTTTAAAACAGCGTAAACTGAAACTGAACCTCAATATTTCAAGCTGCCCTTTTTACAATCGGACTGATTCTGCCATTTGCTGAAGTTCCTAAATAGTGGTGCAGTTGTTGTTGTTGTTGTTGTTGTTGTTGTTGTTGTTGTCGTACCCTGGCCAAAAGACTCTAGGGATCATCCAAACGGTGCAGTGAAAGTAAGAGTTCGTTCTGATCTCCGTTGAATTGATCTGGACAGAAAAAGGCCGACACTGGTAACAACTTCACAGTCTTTAGTTACAGAAGATGATTCACCGACAACTTTAAAAGACTTTAGTTACAGCAGATAATTCACTGACAACAACCTCAGTCTTTAGATGTAGCATATAAAGTACTGGCAACAACTTCATTAGTTCAGTCTGTACAGTTACAGGAGATTATTCACCGGTAACAACTTCAAAGACTTTAAATACAGCAGATAAATCATTGATAACTTCAATCTTTAGTTACATCAGATTATTCACTGATAACAACTTAAAGTCTTTAGCTACAGCATATAAACCACTGACAAACTGATAACTTCAAATTCTTTAGATACAGCAGATACATCACTGGTAACACTTCAAAGTCTTTAGTTACAGCAGATGATTCACTGATAACAACTTCGAAGTCTTTAGATACAGCAGACAATCACTGACAACAACTTCAAAGTCTTTAGTCACAGCAATGATTTACTAATACAACTTGAAAGTCTTTTTAAGCAGATACCATAAAT
>CM031595.1:81207617-81233514 GCA_018398815.1 Conus ventricosus | reverse complement strand
ATTTATCAATTTGTTAAGAGATACCCTTTATTTGATTGATACAAAATATTTTATACCATTCTGCTTGATACACATTTCAACGCTTGGCAAAATGGTACCCTGTAAAGATACTCAAAAACGCTTTCTTAATAGTCAAACACATCCCTCCTCTTTTCTTTATTTTTTTTTTTGATCCGCTAGGCCTCCAGCAGTCCATTGAACAAAACCTTACATATTTACTCATGTTATATCTTCATAAGTGAAGGCAGAAACACACAAATATAGGCAGAAACGCCCATAATCTTGCAATGGACACAATATCTAACCGAAATACAGCAGATAAAATACAGACAAAATCGCAAATCCTTTAATGACAACAAAATCTCACCATCTCTCTCACAGAGGTAAAACGGCATCTCATTCAACAAAGGATTTCTCCAGTTCAACATAACAAAGACCAAATGTATACAAGAAAAATAAGCATGAGGTAAGACAAAACAAAGAATAGTTAAAACAAACAAACAAACAAGACTATAATAACAAAAACATTGTTTAATTTGGGGGAGCGATGTGCTTATGTGGTGCCTTGGACGTTGCGATTTAAATCCTGCTTGGATATATCTGATATTCCCAGGAAACATTTGTTTCGCCAGATGCGTTATCTGCGACGCGTCTCTAGGATTTTTAAATACGACCATGTAGTGGGCGTTCAAACTGATCGTTCTTTGTTCCTTCTGTTTCGAAAATACATTTTGGATAATGTACATTACGCTCGCGTTACGATGTATGACTACCTTTGGTAAACAACTTCGTAACGCGATCGTCCGTTTCGCTCATTAAATCGTCAATGATCACCAAACGTCTACAGTCTCCCTTCCACGCGTCTATATCCGGTAACCCTTCCGTAAAGGTCACCCCTCTCAACTCGTTATACGAAGTTTGCCATTCTCCAAAACACCATATTGTTTTCTTCGGGTATCGTACCATCATTTCTGATACACTTTTAAAAAACGTTTTACAAAATGAGTTATCCCTGAGCCAGTAGGACCCGCTATGACGCAAGTAAAAGGGTGTGTCCAGCGAACATCCATCTTGAGGGGAGAAAACAAACGCGCAAACAAGACCTATTCCTCAGCACCGAATGAACGTCCTCGGGTGACGTCCTCTGTAACCCTTCACGACCCCTTTCCCCACACGCTCCGCTTGCTTTCAAACCCTCTTTTGTTTCTTCCTTCTTTGGTCACCTGCCCTCTTTTCTCTCGCTCGACTAATTTGGGTGACGCGGGGGCGTGGCTGCCCCTTTACCCCGAACCATGCTCCGACACGTAGTCAACAAGTTCAGGACCGTTCGTTTCCGCTTTAAGGTCACGACACCTTCTGGCATGAGGTCATTTCCCACTGATGTCATTTCCTGTGTTGTCACTTTCTGTGACACTTCCGGATGATATCACTTCCGTCTCGCGTCATTTCCGGGTGACCTCATTTCCGGTGACGTCATACATTCCATACATTCCATCCCATCCCCATAGGAGTCGATCCGACCCCGGTATACTAAATCATGGTGTAACACAAGAAAAACACAGGGCAATACAAGGCAACATGGTGTAACACAAGAAAACACAGGGCAATACAAGGCAACATGGTGTAACACAAGAAAACAGGGCAATACAAGGCAACATGGTGTAACACAAGAAAACAGGGCAATACAAGGCAACATGGTGTAACACAAGAAAACACAGGGCAATACAAGGCAACATGGTGTAACACAAGAAAAACACAGGGCAATACAAGGCAACATGGTGTAACACAAGAAAACACAGGGCAATACAAGGCAACACGGTGTATTACAAGAAAACACAGGGCAATACAAGACAACACGGTGCAACACAAGAATACATAGGGCAATACAAGGCAACATGGTTGTAACACAAGAATACACAGGGCAATACAAGGCAACATGGTGTAGCACAAGAAAACGCAGGGCAATACAAGACAACACGGTGTAGCACAAGAAAACACAGGGCAATACAAGACAACATGGTGTAGCACAAGAAAACACAGGGCAATACAAGACAACACGGTGTAGCACAAGAAAACACAGGGCAATGCAAGCAACACGGTGTAACACAAGAAAACACAGGGCAATACAAGGCAACACGATGTAACACAAGAATACACAGGGCAATACAAGACAACACGGTGTAGCACAAGAAAATACAAGGGCAACATGGTGTAACACAAGAAAACACAGGGGAATACAAGGCAACATGGTGTAACACAAGACAACACAGGGCAATACAAGACAACATGGTGAAACACAAGACAACACAGGGCAATACAAGACAACATGGTGTAACACAAGACAACACAGGGCAATACAAGGCAACATGGTGTAAACAAAGAAAACACAGGGCAATACAAGTCAACATGGTGTAACACAAGAAAACAGAGGGCAATACAAGGCAACATGGTGTAACACAAGAAAACACAGGGCAATACAAGGCAACATGGTGTAACACAAGAAAACACAGGCTAATACAAGGCAACATGATGTAACACAAGAAAACACAGGGCAATACAAGGCAACATGGTGTAACACAAGAAAACACAGGGCAATACAAGGCAACATGGTGTAACACAAGAAAACACAGGGGCAATACAAGGCAACATGGTGTAACACAAGAAAACACAGGGCAATACAAGGCAACATGATGTAACACAAGAAAACACAGGGCAATACAAGGCAACACGGGGTAACATAAGACAACACAGGGCAACGCAAGACAACACAGGGCAACATAAGATAACACGGTGTAACACAACACAGGCCAACACAAGACAACACAGGGCAACACATGACAACACGAGGTAACACAAGACAACACAGGGCAACACCAGACAACATGGTGTAACACAAGACAACACAGAGCAAAGCAAGACAACACAGAACAACACAAGACAACACAGAGCAGCACAAGATAAAACAGAACAACACAAGACACCACAAGGTAACACAAGTCAGAATAGAACAACCAGACAACAGAAGGCAACACAAAAACAGAACAGAACAACACAAAACAACAGAGGGCAACACACAACAGAGTAGAATAACACAAGACAAAACTGAGCGACACAAGCAACGTAGAGCGAGATATCATACCACAGGATAACCTAAGACAACGCACGACAACACAGAACAACATATCATAACACAAGACAACCCGAATGAACATTGGACGTCGCAAGACAGCATAACGCAGGACAGACAGCTCAAGACAACACAGGACGATGCAAGACAACATAATGGAACCCAAGACCACCCAAGACAGCACAGGACAAGTCGGGATAATATAACGTATTGACGCAGAAAAAAAAAATCAACCCAGCACATGGCAATCTTAATCAGAGTTGCAACTTAATTTCTACTGTGTAAATAGTACAGTGAGAACAGCGATGATGTTAGATATGATATTGATGACATCGTTGTAGTCACTGTTTTATTATTGATGTTATAGGTATCACAATCTTTATAATCATCAGTCATAATTGGCCACAATGCCCAGGTTTAAACGAAAAAGACAGTATACATGTGGGCTATTCACACTAATGAGGCAAACGCTTCCTAACATGGACATAATAATCACGTGCATAATGAGTTCATTTGATGTTTCTGTTAACCACGCTCAGACTATGGCTAAATTTCTCTAGATGTGGTATCCATCACATTGCTTCATCAGATAAATATTTTTTATGGCATGCTAACTGGAAAGAATATTTTGAACAAAGTTCTTTTAGGAGAACACACACACGCACACGCACGCACGCAAGCGCACACACACGCACGGACGCACGCACGCACACACGCACGCACGCACACACACACACACACACACACATGCACACACACGCACGCACGCACACACACACACACACACACACACACACACACACCACACACACACACACACACACACATCAGTCATATCACGTCACAGCACAATGTAATTGACACCGCAAAACACGGGACAGCACAGCACAATACAACACAATACACACAGCACAGTACGACACGACACTACACAACACGACACAACATAACACGACACAAAACAGCACAGCACAGCACATTAATCTTACCATTGTCTTGTCTTGGTCTGTACTGTTAGACTGAAATCGTTTCAGGAAGACAAGGCCGACAAAGTCCCGAACAGATCGTCGATCTCAGATTCGGGTAAATTTCTTTGCAAGATAGCGGGGTTCCGTTCAAATAGTTGTCCGCCTCACATCGTCGATGAGAGGAGACTATTCGCTGAGTCACACACAAGGCCGTTTTATTGCTTGCAAATGCTCGTTTAAAGGTACTCTGCAGAGAGAGAGACGCTTTGACGCTTTGACGATTTATTGCTTTCAGCTACAGGGGCCATTAAGGCAAGGGGGTACACATACGACTGGACATATTGCATCATTAAAGTATAAGAAAAACAGAGAGAGAGAGAGAGAGAGAGAGAGAGTCCCTCTTTCTCTCGCTCTCTCTCTCTGACATACACACACGCGCGCGCGCGTCGCGCGCATGCATACGCACACACACACACAGAGAGAGAGAGAGAGAGAGAGAGAGAGAGAGAGAGAGAGAGAGAGAGATATCATGCGCCGTGTGTCAGAAGAGGCCTATGATGCCACGGGGCATAGATCGTTGCGAACGTGGTATGTGACCAAGACAGTATGTCACCAGGACGATATTGCCACGAACACCGGCGACAATAATTATGTGCTAAGTCTTTGTCGCCAGTTTACAGAGCTAACGTTCCTACTCATAGATGATAATGGTGATATTGATAATGATGGTCATCGCCATCATCATCATCATCATCATCATCATCATCATCAATCATCATCAAGACCATTTACATACCTGCCTCCAAAAGCTCGTCTTATTTCCGTAGCAGATCAAGTGATTCAATTTCAAAAACAAACAAGCAAACAAAAAACGATCAGCTGCCGTGGTGAAGTGGTTAGAGTCGCGGTCTCCCGTCTGTGAGATTGTGGGCTCAATTCCCATCAGAGCCATCTGGGAGTTTTCTGCCCCGACCGGCTCCTACCAAGAGTTGAGTTTGCTGCGGACTCAGGTGGGAAGACTGGGACCACATAGTCGAGTTTCATCCACTGAATGGATGCGTTTATGAGAGCGTTGTTCAAATTTCCTGACCAACACTGCAAGTGTCTGTATCTCTCGGGCCTGGTTGACGCCAGGATATAATGAAAATAAGCCTTGAGCACAGCCCTGTCATGCAGTCTCAGGCCGGAATGGAAGTCCGCAGCATCATCTTCCTCATGCTCATTCTCATCGATCAGCATTAGAGAAAAACGAAGTCTCAAACTGTGGTCTTTCCTGCCCTGCTTTCATGGTGAGCTCAGTTTCGATGTTCTCTCCACGTCCATGGACTTGGTTTCGTTCCGTATTGGCTGATTCGTGGGAGCTGTCGTCGAACGGACGTGGCGGCGCCCTCCGGAGGGAGAGCTCACCCACGCCGGCTCCGCGACAAAGCAATTATTGTCGTCGGAAGGGGGCTTAGCAGATGATGTCCTGCGTATGTTGGATCAGAATAGACACCACTGAACACCACCGAAGTGACTCGACGGCAGTGCAGTGTCTCATCCGGTGGGTTGCCTCTTGACGACTTGACATTGACTGCTCCCTGTGGATTGCCGGTGCCGGGGCTGTAGCGGGCTGGACCGGGCTGTGCTGTGGACGAGATGCTGGAGGAGGGGGGGGGGGGGTGTCGGAATGAGCGACCGTGGCTGCAATGTCACTGAGGTGCCGAAGAAGATAGGACAGGAAAAAAAACCGTAATGTTCTGCACATGCTGAACAAACACACATTTTTAACAAAACTGACCGAAGTGTTTAATGGAAAGAAGCTGATTTCAAAGGTAGGTTATCTAATGTATTTTGAAAAACGTAGAAAGGCGTTTGGATGAGAACTGGGGCTAAAAGTGGCACATGAATGTCGCCGGTGACAATATATGCTGCAAAAGCTGGGAAATATATTGTCGCTGGCGACAACTCATGGACAGTGACAATGCATGCTGCATCACGTCGTTGTGTGTGTGTGTGTGTGTGTGTGTGTGTGTGTGTGTGTGTGTGTGTGTGTGTGTCTGTGTCTGTGTCTGTGTGTGAAGCCAAGTGTCTGAATCCGTGGTTTGATTAACATAATTATCATTATGATAATCGGAGTGAAAACAAAATTTGTGAGGAAACAGTTGGAACTTTTCAAAAGAGCGGGGAGAGTGAATAGTGATGATTGAATGTACAGATATGCTTAAAGAAAAAAAAAAGTGGCAACTGAGCTGATGCATGTAGATGTGAATGCTGAAAAATTGGAGATTTTCATAAATTAACGAAGCTTGTAAGTGCTGAAATAAAAAGACATTGTCCAGCTAGCTGATCACTCTCACAAACCCGGCAACTAGTGACTGGTTGTAAATGAGTATATGTAACTTTCATGAATGAGGAACTGCTGTGAAAACCCCCAAAACAACAAAAAGAAAAATCGAAAGAAAAAAAATGGAATAAAGAGAAAGAGAGATAGAGAAAGGAAGGAAGAAAGAAAGAAAGAAAAAGAAAACGAAACGAAGAAAGAAAGAGTGACTACAATTACATTGCAAGAAAAAAGAACTGTTGAACAAGAACAAACACAAAAATTAACAAAAATTGACAGAATGGACTAGGGAAAGAAAATAAGAAAAAAAAGGAAGGAAAGAAGACAAGCAAGAGGATGAAACACCAATTCAGTAACTGACTACTGAAAAAAAAAAAAAACGACTGTTGTAACTTGCACGAACAAGGAAAAAATAAACAACAACAGCAACAAGAAAAACCAGAAAAGAAAAGACACACGGAGCAAGAAATAGAAGAAAAAAAAGTAGTTGAGAAGAGGAGACGGATGAAGAGAAAGAGGACAAGGAGAAGGAGGAGGAGAAATAGAAGGAAAAAAGTAGTTGAGAAGAGGAGACGGATGAAGAGAAAGAGGACAAGGAGAAGGAGGAGGAGAAATAGAAGGAAAAAAGTAGTTGAGAAGAGGAGACGGATGAAGAGAAAGAGGACAAGGAGAAGGAGGAGGAAGAAGAGAGGGAGGAGGAGGCGAAGGAGGAGGAGAAAAAGAAGGAAAAAAAGTAGTTGAGAAGAGCAGACGGATGAAGAGAAAGAGGACAAGGAGAAGGAGAGGAAGAAGAGAGGGAGGAGGAGGCGAAGGAGGAGAGAAATAGAAGGAAAAAGTAGTTGAGAAGAGGAGACGGATGAAGAGAAAGAGGACAAGGAGAAGGAGGAGGAAGAAGAGATGGAGGAAGAGGAGAAGGAGGAGGAGAAAAAGAAGAAGAACAACAACAACCACCGCCTCCACAACAACAAAAACAACAGCAACGACAGTGAGAAGAGAAGTTAGAAAACAACAACAACGACAACAACAAACACAATAACAAGAAGAAAAGGAGGAGCAACGACAAAAACAATAAACAACTCGGACCAAAGCAGCGCGCACTCCATCTTTAAACATGTATGCAAACACAGTGATTGTGAAACCATTGAATAACGCCAGGGGGCACCAACCTCTGTGTGTGTGTGTGTGTGTGTGTGTGTGTGTGTGTGTGTGTGTGTGTGTGTGTGTGTGTGTGTGAGAGAGAGAGAGTGATGAGAGAGAGAGAGAGAGAGAGAGAGAGAGAGAGAGAGAGAGAGAGAGAGAGAGAGCGACGTCAACCACAACGTACCCACGCGTGACTATCAGCGCATCATTAGTGAACAGGACTACCTTGTAAAAGGTACAATAAACAGAGAGCATGTGAGTGCTTGACGGCGCACGCGCTTGTGTGTGTGTGTGTGTGTGTGTGTGTGTGTGTGTGTGTGTGTGTGTGTGTGTGTGCGTGCGCGCGCGCATATGTTTATGTGAATATGTCAATATAAAACCCTAAAAGAGAGTTTGACAACCGCCTTTAAAAAAAAACCAAAACAAACAACAACAAAAAACAACACATGTGAATATGTCAATATAAAACCCTAAAAGAGAGTTTGACAACCGCCTTTAAAAAAAACCAAACAAACAACAACAAAAAACAACACCCTGGGAAGATTACCCGAAAACCCACTTTTGTCAAGAGCACATTTTCCGACTTAAAAATCCTGCCACATTTTTACCGTCAGAAATATTTTTAATCTTTATCTTCAAGACAATCGATTTACATAAGAAACCAATGTTTCACAAATAGATATTACACAGTGAAAACATGAAAATGAATCAGAGAAAAGTCCTCCGACAGGTTTAGGACGAGAAACAGAATAAGTGAGCGATATGGTTAGGATTCGATTTAGTCTCCCTCTGTAGGTGAAAAATACACTGAGAAGTTGATGCGTGCGTGCGTGCGCGCGCGCGCGCGCGCGCGCGTGTGAGTGCGTGTGTGAATGGAGAGGATTGGGTAACGAGCAGGGTGTGTGGGAGAGACAGGGTGGAGAGTATGGAAAGGGACATAGGCGAGGGCCCCAGTTGATTGTTGCAATCATTTAAGCTGTGACTATGAAAAACTAAAGATCAAGAGGAGAGACAACTCTCTCAGGGAACAATGAACGACTTCACCATCTGCAATGGAACTCTCAACTAGTGAAAGGTGAAGATACACTTTGTCCTCTTGATGTCTGGTAAAACCACACCATCAGTCTGTGGCAGCACTCACTGTACTATATTGATGGTTCTCAGTCAACCCTGAGAAACAGAGAACCGATCAAGGATTTTCCTGGGGTGCATGGCTAACTTAGAACTAACGCAACGATTCACATTCATATCTTGCTGTATGCAATCGCCCCGGCGCCCAATATACTGCCATTTTTCACCGTATCTTGAAACTTTTCTGAATCAAATGCAAAAACAGAACTACTGGGTGGGGTGTAGTTATATTTTAGGACTTTTTCAATGTCAGATCAGTTGTTTTTGGTTTCACGCTTTTAAAATTATCATTTATAGGTACATATGCTCACTGTTCGGTGTTTGTTATCAAGTGTATTCAAGAAGGCTGCTGGATCTGGGGAGACTAAAGTTTGATCAAAAGCGCTTGGTTTGTGTTTGGGATTGTAGGGAATGCATGTTGTTTTGTCGTCATGCAATGACTGGAGGGATGAGTCGACTAACTCATGTCGAAGCGATTACTAGTTTCCAAATGACGGTCTTCTATGTGAGACAGGGGAGATCAACCAATCCCGGACGAGCCCCCACAATTGTCACGCAGGGGAAAACTGCGGACAAAGCTCGCCAGATATTAGGCAATCTCAATCCTTCACACACCCAGTAAATACCCCACAAACCAAACTGGAAGGCATCAGGTGGATAACTAGACAAACTTTATTAACAAAATACATAAACCAAACAGATGAACAGAGTCCGCAACAAAGAAATATATATGGCTCTACTCGTCTAGGGGGAATAAGAAGAAAAAAAAATCACAACCATCAAACAGGCCACATGTCAAGCAATCCAATGCACGACCTAGCTACTTCACCTGCTGGAAGCAATGCACACATTTTACACTGTCCACTCCTGGTCTCCTAAAGACCTCATAGTGAGCTTTTTTTTTCATTTTTTTTTCAACATTAACACAACCTAACACAGGTTGCAAGTGTCATCAAAAAAAAAAAAAAAAAAAAAGGCATTGTCCAGTCAATTCCCGGAAACATATCTGGTTGCACCTCGGTATTGTCCCTGAACCTTCCCACAACAAGCTAAACTCGCCGTTCTCACACAGTACACGGATTCCCACATCACCTGATGATCAGAAGTCAGATTCCTTTGCACAAGGCAGGCAGTCTGAGAAGCTTGGCAAGACTACTCTAGTCGACAGTCCCTGTCTCGGTGGGTGCAGGGACATCCGTACTGGTGGGCGTTCCCCAATGGACTCCCATGACGTGGGAGGAGTGTATATAAAAAAAACAACAGCAGAAAAGCCCTGAAGGGCACACCACATAAGTATCGTGCGCACAGTGAGGGTGGTGATGAGACAAACGTGGGGTGTGTGGTGTTTGAAAGCGAGTAAGCTGTGTGGAAGGAATAGGTGGACAGAATGAAAAGCAAAAAACAAACAAACAAAAAAAAACTATATATATATGTATACATACACACATAGCTATTGACAATGGAAGAGTAAGAAAGGGGAGCATGAGCAGAACAGAAAAGAAACAAAATCAAAGGGAAAGGTGACACACAGAGAGAGGGGGACAGGGTGTGCGTGGTAGAAAGAAAAGAAAAGCAAAGCAAAAAGGGGAGGAAGCCAGCAAAGTGAAAAGGCTCACATTATCAGTGGACATTCACAAAAAAGATTATCATTTCACTTGAAATTCATATAAACAAAAATCTATCATTTATGGCCTCTCCTTTCCCCCTTGCAAAAGCACAATAATATAATCATAATCAAGTAGCATTGAGCACAGTTCGCTTTCACACACACACACACGCACAACAACGATAAACAGAACGAAAGGAGATGAACGAGAGAGAGGGTGGAGAGATGGAGGAAGGGACAAAAAGAACCCAAGAGCGTCCCCCTCCTCCATCAAATAGGGAAAATTAAACACCAAGTGCATTACACCCCTCACTCGGTCATATCTACGCCTAACACATCAACGAATAATGTCACCAACGACAAACGGGATAAAACGCACTGACATACACTTGCGCAAATGGAGGGAGAAGTCCTTAAATTATTTTTTGGTATAGTCCGAAGTGAATACAACCAAATTTATCTCCACACCTATGCATATACAAGGCTACACAATTTTACATGAATACCAGTCCACCTACATACAACATAACGTTCAAGCAATGAAACAGATTATTAAAAAAAAAAATATATATATTACTGACTTCCATAAAAAACGCGAAAAATTGAAAGGCTATTTTTCGGGTGAAAAGGGGTGAATATACAATATTGAACCATTGTGGCAAGTTGTTTGGGTCCAAGACTCACGTGCAGTGGAAAAATTGTGTGAGCAACACATCATTCCCGGCGTTGGAGGGTCAACAAAAATGGCAAACTGGTTGCTGCATGTGAGGCACGTGCACACCATGCAGAGCAAAGTTAACCAGCGACAAGTACGCAGGCGTGCATGCAGCCTTTATAAAGCTGCGCTACAAGGTTCAGATAACGACTTGCCGTCTGAGAGCTACAGAGATGCCAAGACTACGAGCAGAGGAACGCAATCGTGCCCTAGGCCATCTGGAGGCTGGTGTGGATGCCAGGCAGTCGCCAACATCTTTAACGTCCACATCTCAACCATCTATCGTCTGCAGCACCGAATGCGAGTCACTGGTACCACTGATGATCGTCCCCGGCCAGGCCGTCCTCGGGTCACCACACCACGAGAGGATCGCCATTTTGTTCGAACCCATCTGCGGGACAGGCGGCAAACAGCCGCTAACACTGCTCGACAGGTGCCTGGGAATCTCCAGCAACGAATCAGCCTCAACACTGTGGCGGCGCGTCTTCAGGAGAACGGGCTGGCATGTAGGCGTCCTCACAGAAGTCCGGTACTGACACCAAGATACCGGCAGGACAGGCTGCAGTGGGCACAAGCCCGAATCAACTGGCGCAGGCAGCAGTGGGGACGCATACTGTTCTCAGATGAGAGCCGTTTTTGTATTGACATGGCTGACGGTCGTGTCAGAATATGGCGTCGACCTGGTGAACGCTATGCTGACTCCTGTGTGGTAGAGCGGAACCCCTGGGGAGGCCCGAACGTTATGATATGGGGTGCAATTGGCATTAACCACGCCATAGGACCAGTCATCTTTCAGAACATTGGTCCTGGTCGCGGACAGGGTGTCAATGCACAGCGCTACATCCACCAGGTGCTCAGACCCAATGTCGTTCCTTTTTTTGTGCAACACCCAAACTGGACATTCCAACAGGACAATGCAAGACCACACACAGCCAGGGCCACCCAGCAATTTCTTCAGCATAACAACGTCAATGTGCTGCCCTGGCCAGCCCTCAGTCCCGATTTAAACCCAATAGAACATTTTTGGGATGAACTTGGCAGACGGTTGGACCTCCTGCGTCCACGACCAGCAACAGCGGCTCAACTTCACCAGACCATCGTCCATGTGTGGGCTGGTATGCCAAGGGGACGCATCAACCACCTGGTCCACTCAATGAGCCGCAGGTGTCAAGCAGTTGTCCATGCAAATGGTGGCCACACACGGTATTAGGACTTCAAGCTGGTTTGTCACGTGACCTTGGATTTTCCACACAAAGACATATTGCTGATGACATTTTCAAATCACGTTGAATTCTCGCTTCCACTCTGTACAATTGTGACCAATATAATTCGCCCCTAACCTTCAGCTTGTTTTGCTTTCGCGTTTTTTTTTTATGGAAGTCAGTATATGTACCAAACGACTTGTGATAAGGACGAACAAATGGCTCCCTCCACTCCCAGTCTCACTGAAGGACTCGGGCCCAGTGGAGGAAAAACACGTCTTTGGGACAGACACTGGAAAATAAGTAAGAGAAGCTCTCACGACGGCTGATGGGCCCCTTCCTTGACTTTCTCCTACCGGAAAAAAAAGCCAAATGGCGACTCTCCCCAAAAACAAAATTGCCGCCAGCTCCCCCTGGGAGCTATGAGAGTTACGGGAACTGCGAGACGCCGCGAAAAAGTGCAAAACACGGAAGACGTGTGTCCCACGCGTTTTACACCAGGCTATATATATACCCAGGTGAAGTGGAGTGGACACAGAAAGTAAAGAGGGAAGGGAGGGTGAGGGGTCCGAACACACAAGAACGAAGACGGAGACAGACTGTGTCTTAAACGGGAATAGTGTCCTGAACAGGACACAGAGTGCCTGGTGCGACACACACATTCCTGTCATGTGCCCTGGAAAAACAAGGAAGAAAAAGAAAACATTCTTTTCTCTGTTGCACTTTGAAACCGCATTGAAAACTCACCTTTACAGGGTGTTTACTCATCACTGTTTTTTTTAAACAATGATTTGTGCTCTTGGAAAAAAGAAAAATTGCCTGTCTCTTAGGCGGAGGCAGCAGACGAGAGAGCACAGACTTGAAAGAGAAAGGAGGAAGATTAGCTAGAAGGAGAACAGGAAAAAGAAGTTTATGGTTAAATATTGTTGATTCTAGAGTAAGTATGGTATGTGTGAACATATTTGATAATTTTCAAGACATTTTATTGCAATCGTGAATTTCAAATCACATATTTTCACTTTGATCATGATCGGAATTATTTCCATATTCTACCCTATTCACACACTCGATAGGTAAGATGTAGACCGTCTGATCAATCATCACGTAATTAATTAATCTAGATTACTAACAGAGTGCCTTGTCTTACTAGGGCAAATACCCTGTATGTGGGAGGTGGTACCGAAACCCTGGTAGCCCCTCACAGCCCTTGAGATGAGAGATATCCGTTGCTAAAAGGAATTCGATTTTTTTAATTTGATGGGAAGATAGAAGTATTTTGATAAATAAGAATTGGGGTCTGTGAACCTAGAGTAATTTGTTTGTATTGGGCAAGCTGGACGTCTGTGTAACCTGAAAAAAAAATGAAAAAAAACCTTGAACATTGAAGTGTGCATAATGAATTCATGAAATGAAATCAATGTTTGATGTAATTTTGTGTGTGCAATATTGTTTAATGATACACTGGCCAAGAGATTGTGTTATGTAACAGACGACAAATGCTTTGTCAGGTACGCTTAGCAGTTATAAAGCAAATCAATATTAACAGATAAATCATCAAAGATAAAACAGACATCGGCCTGACCAACAAACATCCGCATGATGGCAAAGAAAACAACAGTCCTTAAACATTCTGGAGAAAGGCGACAGAGTTGATCCATCAAATAATACACAAACGTCAGACCTGCGAAATAATTCCCATTGTTCATGGACAACAGATTAGTAGATGACCTACACTGAGTGTTTGTACATACTTACATGTAAAAATGTTTCGTTTTGTTTTATTTTAAACCAGAATTATATTTCAACAGAAGTTAAGCGCACGGTGAGCACCAAACTTTAATCTTTCTGACAGTGAAGGAAGTTCGCAGCTTTGTAAATTTGTAGGAAGCTAGTTGCGTAGTCTTCAGTTGCGCCCCAACAGTCTTGAAGAATTCGAGATACGTGAAGGTGGAGGTGAAAAAAGGTAACTGCTTGACAAGGGGCTTGGCTTAATTCTAGCACGAAAAAAAAACCAGTTGTGATTTTTATTGAATTCTGAGTTCATTAAACAACTTTATTTGTTTGTTTTATTTAAAAAAAGGTGAAGGGAAAATGAACCTAATTTTTAAGTTCTTTAAAACAGCGGGCGTTTGATGGTACAATTTTAAAAACCCGAAAAACTAAATAAACCCTCAATTTTTTTTCAAGCTTCCCCCCTTTTTACAATCGGATAAATTTTTCCATTTTTAAATTTTCCCTTAAATAGTGGTGCGGGTTGTTTGTTTTGTTGTTGTTGTTGTTGTTGTTGTTGTTTTTTCCGTACCCGGGCCAAAAAAAACTCTGGGGGTTTCACCCAAAACGGTGCAGGAAAGTAAGAGTTCGTTCTGTCTTCCGTTGAATGATCTGGACAGAAAAAAGGGGCCGGACACTGGTAAAAAAATTTCCCGTCTTTAGTTACAGAGATGATTCACGACAATTTTAAAAGGGACTTTAGTTCAGAGATTTTTTCATTTGACAAAAAACCTCATCTTTAAAAATGTGTTTAAAAAGTAGGGGCAAAATTCTTTTGTTCAGTTGTACGGGTTACGGAAAATTTTTTAAACCGGTAACAACTTAAAAAGATTTAAATAAAGCAGATAAATCTTTGATAATTTTCAATCTTTTTTTAACTTTAAGAAAAATTTCTGATAAAAATTAAAAAGTTTTTAAGCTACACCCTTAAAAACCCCCCCCACTGCCCAAACTGATAACTTAAAAATTCTTTAGATACAGCAGATAATCATGGTAACAATTTCCCAAAGTCTTTAGTTAAGGATGATTCATGATAAAAAAATTCGAAGTCTTTAGTTACGCAGAAAATAATGAAAAAATTTCAAAGTTTTAGTCACAGCAGATGATTTAAAATAACAATTGTAAAGTCTTTGTTCCCGCAGATGATCCATAAATAGTGCTGAGGGGGATAAAAAAAAAAAATGAACAATGGGAGGCCCGGGCGCAACCCCCCCAAAAATAAAAAACACATATCCTTCTTATTTTTGGGTTTTCCAATTCTTCACACTTTTCTTGTCATTTCTTCTTTCCCTTAGTTATTTAGCCCGTGGTCAAAAAGAAGGGGGGAAAACGTGTGTGTTTAAACCAAATAAATTTTATCAGGGGGAGTTCGAAAAATTATGATGAAGCAGGGCCGAAAAAAATTGAAACAAACCTTTTCCCAAGGGATCAAAGTACCATTACTATTATAGTGTTAAAAATTTGGATTGATTAAAAGCTCTGTTTGCTTGCCCCATTAATGAAAAAAGGGAAAAATGTTTGCAGGGGGAAAAGGGAATTTGTTTTTGTTTTCCCCTTGTTTTTTTTTTCCCCGGATGGGGTTTATTCAGTAAAAAACTTTTTGTTTTTTTTCCCCTATGTCACCACCACCACACACCAACAACACCCACACACACGTGCGCGCGCGCACGCCACCACAGAGGAGAGGAGAGAAAGAGGGGAGAAGAGAGAGAGGGGGAGAGAGAAAAGAGAGAGAGAGGGGGGGGGGGAAAGGGGGAGAGAGAGAGAGAGGGGACTCAAGATCAAGACTAAAAAATTTTTATTATCAAGGAATAGATTTTTAGGCGGGGGTTTTATTTTCCCAATCTGTTTGCTTTTCTAAAACATTCAACTAAACGGGACTGCACATATTAAAAATGACAAAAAACAATGGGGTTTTTACCCAAATTTTTAAATATTAAAAATTAACAATTAAGTAACAAAAATAATAATTTTTTAAAAAAAAAAACCCATTACAAAATTAACAAGCCAATCAAAACCGTCCCGCGCGCACGCTCCTGCTTTGCACAGGCCCACACTTCACGAAAGCTTGGCATACCCACTTTCCACACCCAAACCCCCCCCCCCCACACCCCACACCCAAAAATTTTATTAGCTAATAAGGCAAGCATAAAAGTAGGGCGTTGGACTATGATCAAAAGGTTAGATTTATTGTTAAAATATATTTTTAAGTATTTGCTAAATTTGAAGGACGGCGTGATTGCAGGGTTTTGGGCGGAGGAAGAGAGTTCCACAGATGGACCAAATAGCAAAATGGGATTTGAAAAAATAAAAGCGGCCCACGGGGTTAAAATGAAATTTAAATTGAATATATCGGGGTTGTTGCCTTTTTGGATAATCGGGCAAGTTGGTTGGCGCCATGTTTGCTTTGGATTTTTAAACATTATTTACTGTTATTATAGGTCAGTTGGCCCCTCAGTGGTAAATCATTATTTTTGCGAATTTGCCCTTTGGTTTTGATAGGGGACTTGTGGGGAAAAGAATAAGCTTAATTCCCCTTCTTGATTGGTTGATTTTTTTATTTTGTTTTTTCCCCGGCCCCACCCCAGACAGTGGAGCATAGTTGATGTGAGAAAGGCAAGGGCTTCAAAAAAAAAATTTTCCCGGATATGTGGTTAAACCCATAAAAAAACTGAGTTTATTGAGTAAAAACAAATTGCGGCCTACTGTTTGCAAACATGATTTTATGTGATTGCCTTTTAAAAGGGTTCAAATCAATGATCACGCCTAAAGGCCCGCTCGTTTTTCGGGTTTTCACTCTTTTTTTTTAGGTTCAAATAAGATGCTTTTTTTTGTTGTTTTGTTCGATGTAGGCCCAAAATTTTTTTTTGTGGGGGATTAAAAAACCCTTTTCGGTTTTGGTTGCACCATTCAAAAGACATCGGGGGGGGTATTTTTTTGTAACGATATTTGTACAGACATGATGTTTGTACCCTTTACAGTAAAGAGAACTATCATCGGGCAAACAGATCACAGCAAAACTTCATTGTGAGATATTTTGCATGGGTTAGGTAATTTTTTAAAATACAGAAGGAAGAGGCCGGGAAAAGGGGCCTTGGGAACCCCCACTTTTTTTTCCCACTTTTCCCCCTTCAGGGAAAAATTTTACCTTTTAGAAAACACGCTGGGTCTGCTTTAAAATTATGCCCTAAAAAGAAGGGGGATTTACTCCCGGTTTTTAAACATATGAGTCATTTTTTTAAATTTGTTGTGGTCTACAAGATCAAACGTTTTTTTTAAAATCGGGGGAAAAAAAACATTTCCCAGTGAGTTTTTTTCTTTGGGATGGCTGATAGCCATGTATCACGGGGGGGTTTGTTTAAGGCCGTGGGGATGAGTGATTTCGACGAAAGCGGGACTGAAATGGGTGGAACAGTTTTTTTATTTTTCCATATTTTTAAATTAGGTGTTTGTGAACATGCATCTTAGGGGGTTTCGTTTACAAGGGGTTTTAAAAGAGATATTGGTCTAAAATTTTTTAAAATAAATGAGATTTTTTTGTTTGGGTAGGGGAATTTCATTTTTGCTGCCTTTAAAACCCAGGGGAAAGGGACTTTGATAATACAAAAATTTAAAAAACAAAAGGAAAGGGGTTATCAAAATGAAAGGGAAAAAGAGAAAAGTTTGGTATAAAAGCTTTAAAAGGCTTTTGGGGCCCCTTTGTTTTTTATTTTTAAGTTTTAAAATTTGGGAAACCCAACTTCATTAATAGCAAGCAGGGGGATGAAAAATGAATTTCTAGTATTTAATTTTTTTTGCCAAAAACTTTTAAAGAACAGCTGGATTTTTCATATCGTTTAAAAAGGAATTTGTGACCTGGCAGCTTTTTTATGATTCAGTTACCTAAAGGGGAAATGATTGTTGAAAGTTTAGCAAAACCCCTAGTCCAGTATTATCTGATTTTTTTTCTGCCTTGTCAGTTTTTTTTCTTTAAATGCACGCCAAAAATTTTTGCTTACCCCTGTTTGGTTTTTCATTTTTCCAAAAATGCTGTTTTTGATTTTTAACTAGATTAAATATTGTTTCTCTGTTTTTATATTTCACTTTTTTTGGGGTTTTTTTAATTTGCACCTTAGTGCCATTTTATAAAAAGGGGGGGGTCTTTTGCCCACCCTGGGGGGAAGTATCTGTGTTTTCCCCCTTTTTCTTCTAATTTGGGGCATGTTTAAAACGATTGAGAAAAAGATTTTTATCCAGGTATTTACGTTTTCATTTGGTTTCTGTGTAATTGGGTACATGTAGAAAGGAGCAAAGCTTAAGTCGAGGAAAAATTCACCCTTACTGAAATTTTTAAAGCAGCGATATTAAATTTTGGTTGTGGGGCCCCTTATTCTGTTGTTTGGAAGTTTACAAGAAAAGGGTGAAAAAATGAGGCCCAGTGGTCGTTTATGTTTTTTTTGCCCATGTTATGTTTGGATAAGGGCTTTGTTGTTGTGTAGTTTATGATCCAGCAAGTAAAAAATGTTTTTGGGTTTTATTTGGAAATTTTGAAAAAGTGTTTGCAACCCAAAAGGGTTGTGGGGGTTTCGACCCAGGCAGGTTTGCCTTTTTTTAACAGTAAAATGTTAAAATAAAGAGAAGAATGTCTTTTTGGATAGCTCTTATAAACATACCCATTTGTGTAAAAGTTGTATCCCAAAGGAAAGTGGGGCGGGTTTCCCCTGTACAATAACCCTAGAAGGGGGGCTGAGTTGGGGGTTTGGGGGCCCTGCAGCCCATGCATTCAACATTTCAGGCTCAAGGTCCGCCGCCTTTTTGTAAGGGAGCGATGTTTGTGAATATATTTCCCAAGTCCTTTTTTCCCCAGGGGAGGGTGATCGATCGGAAAAAATTTTAAAAGTTAGTTAGGGAAAAAAAGCTGTTCAGTAAAAAACGGGAGTAAAGGGCCCGAGTTTCATTTAAGACCAAGCAAAATGAAAAAGGGGGGTTTTCGTTTAAAAGGGGAAAAAGACATATGAATCTTTTTTTTGGCAGAGGGTTTAAACATTTAGGGGGCCAATGCGTAACCCAAGTGTATTTTTTTAATTACATTAAAAATGGTCCTTTGAAATTATTTCTAGAGTAAGTCCTGGGCAATAAAAAAAAATAGTTATACTGTTACAAACAACAAATAAAATAAAAAATTTCAGCAATCATAAAATATCCAAAAAACCACACAAAAAAAAAAAAACCCAGGGAAATGAAGTTTTCCCTCCCAAAAGGGCAATTCAAGTATGTGTATGAACAGTTTTAGGAAAGTTGGCCAAACCCCAAAACAAATTCGCTTTCAAGCTGTCCGGGTACAATAGTACAGTCATCCCCCAAAATAAATAAGCAAAAAATTTGGGGGAAGGGGGGGGGGGGGGGGGGGGCGGGGGGGGCCCAAAGGGGGGGGGGAAATGATCAAAAGGGTTTTGGGGGGGGGGGGGGGAAGGGGGGAGGGTCAGTGGGGTGTGGGAAAGGGGAAAGGGGAGGGGAGCAAACAGGAGGGAAAGAAGACCCGGCTGGGGGGAGGGGGGGGGGGGGGGGAGGGGGGAAGGGGGAGTGTGGGGGGGGAGGGGATGGGTTAAAATTTGGGGGGGGGGGGAAGGGTAGGCAAGGGCTCGGGGGCCCGCATTGGGAAGGCCCAGACGAAGTGTTATTTGAATTCCGGATACCCGGAAATTTTTTTAAGGGGGGAGGGGGAAAATAAGGGGTGCCCTTTGTGTCCAAGGATTGAAAGGGAGAGGAGGGAAAAAGGGGGGAAAGGCCCCATGGGGGGGGAAACATCGGCATTGATGTATGGGAGCTTGTTAAAGTTTCGGATGGGGGCCCTTGCAGGTGGGAAAAGGGTACATGGGTTTCCCCACTCCGACGGAACTCAGTAGGGGCAGGCTGCTTGACTTGGTTTTTTTAATTTTTTAAGACTGTGTTTGTTACGGTTTGTTTCAAGGGGTTTTTCCCGATATAGCTTGGGTTTGCCCCCTTTTCCCCTTTTTTCGTGGAGGGGGTTACACGGAGTGCCAGGAAAAATGAATGATTTTTCCCTAACCAGAGGGGAAGCCCCTGGGACAGGGGGAAAAAACCCCTCGTGTGAAATAGCTTTGAACGATCCTAAAATTTTTTATTTAACGAAATTTGTTTCAAACAAAAAAATGCAATTTTTTTCTGCACTTGGGGCATGCAGTTCCCCATTCATCAAAATTTAAAAAAAATTTTAAAGGGAAAAGGGTTTTTTAGGAAGTAGGGGGGAGGGACAGCAATTTTGGCAGCAGGAAAAATCTTTTCACCTTCCAGAAACCTTTTTTCCCAAAAACTGCTGAAACGTGTTTACAAAAGTAGTGGTTTTTGAAAAGGGCGTTTCCCCCCCCATGCAATGCCCACCCCTTCAAACCCCTCGTATGCCAAACTCTGAGGGAGCAGTGAAAGTCAGTCACCCTTTTCCCCAGGCATTGTGGGGTCATGGGTGAGCCCCGGGTTTTTCCAGTTCTGTCGGTTAATATGCTGTAAGGGGTTTGAAACCCCCCCAATGAAAATTGAAAAAATTTGCCCTTTTGGGGGGGGAGGATTTTTGAATTTTGGGGTAGTTTGATTGAGTGTCCCGGCCGGATGCTGTGGTAATTTCCCATGACAGGGGTGGAGTTTAGTCTGCTGTTGTCAAAAAAATGATTTTTTGTGGTGACAGGGGACGGGGGTCGGGGGGCGGTGAGGACAGTCTGTTCTTTTTTCAGCCGTTTAAAACCCCTATGTTAGTACACACGTCGTAGTTGTTCCTGTTGTTTTAGTTCTGGTGCGTTGAATTTTTTGATGCTTTACCCGTGGACGTGGTTTGGGGGTGCCCCGTCACGTTTTGATTTCAAGGGGGGCTTTTTTACGGTCAGACAACTGTCAATCGCTTGTTTGTTTTTTTGAGGGTGTTGCGTAGTGTGTTGCATCATCTTGCAGACTGTCAATTTTCCTTTCATGTTTGGTTTTTAAAAAACCTCAGTTTGTTGTCAAATTTAGTTTAATATCTGCATCAAAGGGTTTTGAGCAAAATTTTAAAAAGAAAAGAGCAGTGAAAGAAAGAGAGCACTGGATGCAATTTTAGCGTCTGTGCTTTGTATGGCATTGGTGGGGGGGGGGTTGTGTTTTCAGTAGAAAATGGTCCCCTTGTGCTGGGTTGGGGTCAGTCGGGCCGTAGTTGTTTTTTTTCTGGGGGTTAAATGGGGTTTAGTGTTTATTGGTTGGGGGGTTTTTTTCTTGGGGAGTGGGGTCAGGGTCAATGGTAGTTGTTATCTCTGGGGTTTGGGGGTAGGGGGGGTCGTGTCAGGTTGTTGTTATCTCTGGGGTAGTGGGGTTGTGGTTTACTGGCAGGTTTTTCTTTTGGGGGGTGGGGTCAGTGTATTAGTTTTGTTATCTTGGGGGTTGTGGGGGCCGTGCCCCCTGGTTGTTTTTTCTCAGGGGTAGTGGGGGGCAGTGTCCTGGTAGTTGTTAATTTTGGGGTAGTGGGGGGCAGTGTCATGGCAGTGTTTTCTCTGGGGTTGTTGGGGGGGGCAGTTTTCACTGGTAGTTTGTTATCTCTGGGGGAGTGGGGCAGTGTCACTGGGAGTTTTATCTCTGGGGTTGGGGTCAGTGTCACTGGTTGGTTTTATCTTGGGGGTGGGGGTCAGTGTCCTTTGGGGAAATTTTTTTTCTCTTGGGGAGTGGGGTCGTGTCACTGGGGAAATTTTTATCTCTGGGGGGTGGGGTAGTGTCACTGGCGTCTCTGTGACTCAGGGGTTGGGCCCCACGGGGCTGGAATTTTCCCCAGTGGATGCGGACTCCTGGTTTTTAGGAAAGATGAGTGGGCGTGGCTGTATCCCCAAGGAGGCCCGGGGATAAGGGGCCTTCACACTTTTAGTTTTCCCGGGAATTTTTGCTGGTCATGTTGGATCGCCTCGGTGATTTTAGCCAGCGCCCTGTGCTATCCCACACATGGTGGCATCCATGCCGAGGGCTTGGAGTTTGCCAAAATGGCCCCACAAAATTTTAAACTCAGTCTTTTCCCCTGCCCCACACTTAAAACCTGGGGTAAGCATGAACCCGCACCTTTTTTTTTGTTATCATTTTTAGGAAAAAGTGTTTTTGTTTGGGATTTTTTAGTGTCACGCTTGTAAACTGAAAAATGGGGTTTTGCTAAATTGTATTTGGGAAACCCCCCCACAGACGCGGTTTCCTTTTATAAAAATTTTTTGCCCTCACCCCGTTTTTCCTTTTAATGTTGAACGGAGAGGTTTAGGGAAAAGGGTTTTATTTAGGTAGCGAAGAGCTTAAAAACATCAGCCCCAAAGGTGAGGTTTTGAGTTGGGAAAACCCAAAAGTTTTCTTTTTCGTTTTCAAGGTGGCTTTTAGTTTGGGTTGTTGACTGTACACTTTAAAAGCAGACTGCATTTTCAATTACTGTGGAGACTTGACCATGTTGGGGGGGGGGGGGGGGGGGGGGGTGTTACCCTGTAAAACTTTTGACGGGCCCTCCCGGCCGTGGGGAAAACGTGAAGTACCCTTTGTTGTAAATTTTGAAAAAAGTCGTTTTAAACACAACACAGAAAAAATGGATTGGGGGGGAAAAACCCGGGAAAAACGGGGGAGGGTTTTACGAGGGGGCCAAACGTTTCCCCCCAAATTAATTTTTGCTGGTTTTTACAAACCCCCTTTTTACACAACCCCTGGCCAAGGGCAGGGAAAATTCGTCCCCTTTTAAAAAATTCAGACCGGGGTTGTTTCCTTTGGGAAAGGGGGGTCGGCTTACGGGTTTAAAGACAGGAGGCCACTTTGGGTGCCTGGGGATCCCGCTTCAACAGCTGGGAAACAATCAAGGGGGTTCACCGGGGCGTCCCCAGCCCCAAAACCCCCATAAACCCGGTTGAAGAAACTTTGGGGGAAAAAGCCAATTTTTACATGATTTTTTCCCCCAAAACACACGTATTCAAATAAGGAAAAAACCGTTTGTTCACAAAAAACAAAGCACGAAGCACCAAAGGGACTGTTTGGAAGAGAGAGAGAGAGGGGAGAGAGAGGGGTCGGGAGAGGAGAAGGAGGGGGGAAGGAGATGAAGGGGAGAAGAGGGGAGAGAGAGAGAGGCGCAGACAGAGACAAAGACAGGGGGTTTAGTGTGTTTTTTTTTTGGGCCCAAATATTTTAAAGATTCAAAATGGATGAAAAAACCCCTTTTGCGGATTTTTAGGTGCAAACGATACAATAACAAAATCAATACATTGGGCAAAAAAATTGTTCCAAACACACGTAAACGAAACTAAAAAAAATTAACGCCTAAATCGATATCAGAACGAAGAAACGAAATAACGAGCTCCCAACATTGAAAATTATGACTTCAATCAAACTTTCGCAAGTTTTATGACTTTGTATATAGTGTTATGGGAAATGAGACAAGGAAGCACACACACACACACACACACACACACACACACACACACACACACACACACACACATCTCTCTCTTTCTCTTTATATATGTATGTATAGACACATATACAAACAAACACACACACACACTAACATAAACACACACACACACGCACGCACGCGCGCGCAAGCACACACACACACACGCACCACACACACACACACACACACACACACACACACACACACACACACACACACACACACACACAATCGCGCGCGTGCAATGACGGAGAGAGAGAGAGAGAGAGAGAGAGGAGAGAGAGAGAGAGAGAGAGAGAGGAGAGAGAGAGAGAGAGAGAGAGAGACGGGGGGGGGGGGGGGGGGGGGACTCGGAAAAGACAATTATTCAACGATTGAGATTTTAGTCACGCCCTACTCATCCAAAAAGCGTACTTCCTAATATGAATTCGTGTCACAAAAATTCTGTGAAAAACGTTCCAGCATCTCTCTCCTTCTCTCTCTCTCTGTGTTTCTCTGTCTACGTCTCTATCTCTCCCTCTCTCTTCTTCTACTTCTCCTTCTTTTCTCTCGTCATCTATCTAGGCCAGCTGTGCAATTCAAAATTACATGTGGCTGGTAGAAACACAGTGGGCATAAAGATTTGAAGATGCATTCCAGTCTGGCTGGGCAATCGTAAAAGCGCTATGGTTCGTTGAAAGGACCATTTTGATAGGCAGCAAAATCTACAATACTAAAAAAAATTTGGGACTTTGTTCATAGATGTAACCATTGTTTGCGTAAAATGTAATCATTACAAAACATAAAGCTTTTTGTTGCAAAGGAAACGGTTCATAATACACCCACCTATCCAAACTCTTGTCATACCTCAAAACCCTCCTCCATTTCCGCTGCTCTCAAACTGAACAACATAACCAAGTAAACAACAACACCTGTCGATCAACAAAGCTGGGATTTAAACTTCCCTTCCTCCGAAAAAGGATACGAACAAGAACATGAGGGTGGAACGAAGCGGAATGGAAGAAGCCTTCTGGACCACTGCACCCAACTGCTGGTCTGTGGCTGTTAGCGGTCTCGTGCATACTACAGTTTTAAGAGGTATATTGCAAGGTAGGCTGTTCCATCCATCGACGCCATTCATTGATTGTACAATCATACAACCGAAGTTTGAGTTGCTGGGCTGGCCTGGAGCCCACAAACTGTGGGAGGTGTCGGAGGGATCGGCTACGGTCTGCCCATTCTCCCACACGAAGGTGAGACGCGTTCCTGGACTTTTTGTACCTCCAAGATAGAAAAGAAATTGGTGAGATCCAAACGGTATGTTGGCTTTTACAAATTCCACAACAGTGTAGAATTTCAGTACGCTGTCCAGAATAGGCAAGCTACCGTTCATGGATTCACACAGACTTTTGCTTTGAGGGCGGTTGAACATCCCTGTTTGCAGGAAGAGGCACAAGTTTCCCCGGCGTAAGTAATGGTAGCACTGATCAATGGGGCACTCTTGGTCATGGATCACATGGTATCTAGTGTTAACTGTATAATAGGTCAAGTGAACTTTTTTCACGTACGATGTGTTGTAAAGAAAACAGTCCCTGAAACATAAAACAGACAACAACAAAAAACCATGATCTGTGATGTCACTTATTCATGCCGTTTTAAAACTAACAAACAAACGAACAGAAAACCTTTACCGTGCTTCCTGGGTCTTCCATGACCCAGTGACTCAATTAAAAAGCATCATATCTTATGAACGGATAGAGCTATGCGCACACAATCTTAGGAGTTTGTCAACGATCTAAATAGCCGTTGGTCACTGATATTTCATGTATGGGCACAATCAATGATCAGCGTAATTAGTCGCGGTTCCCACAGGACCTATACATTTTGATGGGTCGCACATGACCGAGCCATCGGGTGAGGAATAAGCTGCTGAAGCGCCCTTTATCAGGTGTGGGTCTTACAACACCCGCGTGATCTGAATAGGGATAAGCAATAGGGAAAAGCCTCTACAAAATGTGTGGGTCCTAGGCGACCCGCACGATCGGATCTGCGTTGTCAAAAACGTCATCCGGTAAAGGTTAAAGCAAGAACTCGAACATGTAGATCATACCGTTTTTATTCAGTCTATCAGGCTGCTTCACGCACATTGTACATGCTCTGACAGATACATTAACACAGACATATTCAACACATACATATGAATGTAAATAATTAAAAGCCCGCACTCGCACAGTCTTCACAGAAAACGTGTTCATATTTACTCATATAAGCATACACACATATATAAGCGTACCTAAATGTGCGCTCACATAAATACAGACATGCGCGCGCACGTACACATACATACACACGCACACACAGATGCACGTGTGACACAGACACAGACGCTCGGACACACACACACACACACACAGAGGCGCGCACAATTATATAAACACACACACGCACGCACCCGGAAGCATACACATATACAAACGCACATGCAAGCATGCACACACACATACACAAAATC
>CM031595.1:81190117-81202617 GCA_018398815.1 Conus ventricosus | reverse complement strand
GCTTTCGCCACATCGTCTCATGTGCCTTCTGAAGAGGGTACCAGACTATGCTCCAAAATACCGGGTAACGAAAAGTTTTAACTCTCGGAATGGTTTAACTCCCAGGGAGTTAAACTGTTCATATGTAAATTTTAACTCCCCGGGAGTTCAGCTAGAATGACTCCCACCCTGTGCCAAAAATAACTCCACTCTGCAAAACTTCAAAGTGTTCTCAAATATTTTTTGTACAAGTCTCAACAAATTCTTGAAAACATTAAGGGGGTAGTCATTTTGTACATATATCAGACTTAACTCCCACCCTGTAACAGAATGACCCCCGTGGGAGTTAGTCTGTACTATATCCAGATTAACTCCTAGAGTTAATCCAGCTGTGTAAAAGTTTAACTCCCTGCCTACTAAGGGGGGTCAGTTTTTCACAGTTTAGAATAACTCCCCCAGGAGTTACAGTGTGCACGTTTTTTCTGACATGAAACGACTCCAGGGAGTTACTTTGTAACAAAGGGGGTGTTTCTAGACCGATTTCCTCCGTATTTGCTGGCAACCTTTGGCCCTTACGCCTACAGCTTATGCAGTAGATTTGAAATCGTCATAGGCAAAGGTCAAGGTCACAGGAACCCCGGAAGGTCAACACAAACGTGTTGATAACTCGCGTCTTTATTAACCAATGTTAATACAAATGTGCACAATTTTAAGGTCCACCAACAATGTGCGTTTAAAAGTCCAAGATTAAAGTTAAGGTCACGAGTGCGATTTTTGCCTTGGGAGAGACGTACATCTTCACTCGCCAATCACAGCTGCGTTTCTCAACCGATTTCCTCCAAATTTGCTGGGTGCCTTTGGCCTTTACCTCTACAGCTTATGCAGCTGATTCAAATTCGCCATAGCCAAAGATCAAGGTCACAGGGACCCCGAAAGGTCGACACAAAAGTATCAATAACTCGCGTCGTTATTATCCAATGTCAATGAAATTTCACACAAACATCCACAACTATAAGGCCCACCCATGAGAACTGTGGCCGTGCAGAAGGAACCCGCACACACACACACACACACACACACACACACAGATAGATTTATAGATTTCCCCACCTTCCCCCTCGGCCCTCCTTCTCCCCCCCCCCCTCCCCCGCCACTCTGTGCCGCGTGAAGTGAAAGCATTGTAATTTCTGTGTCCCTAGTGGCGCACTTCGCTAAGCTCACACACACACACACACACACACACATACACACGCAGATTTTGAAAATATACAAGATGCATGGGTGGTAGCGAGGTGCGGGTGGTGAGTGGTAGTCATTCTAGTGGTATGTTAGAATAACTCCCCTGGAGTCAAACTGGAACACAGAGGGAGTAAGTTTTTTGTATTCTAGATTAACTCCCGGGCAGTTAAAATCTACATATGAACAGTTTAACTCCCTTGGAGTTAAACCATTCGGGGAGTTAAAACTTTTCGTTACACCGGGAAATGGTTGTGGAACACGTAGTTTTCGTTCAGATCAAGAACTGCTGCCCACCCCATCTGCACCATCTAATCTTCAAGTTCAGGTTCTATGTGCTTTGTTTGATTGATATATTTATTTTTGTCGCATGGAAGACTTTGAGAACTTTGAAGGAGAAGAGTGGTTTTGGAGCAACAGGGCAAGTCAGTCTAGATGCACTCCACCGCGGTTGAGGGAAGGTGGGGGAGGGGAGAGGGGGTGGTGTGTTTGGCACATGCCCTTATTCATCCGCATGGAACTGATTTCAACCATAGAGTGATTATGACACGTGCCAACAGGATTCATACTGACTTGAGAGAGCCTGGCAGCGCACCAGCAAATAGAAGAATGTCAGAAAAGTGGTGGTGCCACGCCTGCCGAGCGGTCTGGAAGCCACCTGACCTGTTTTGTGCCAGTAAAATTATACCACCGGTGATTACACCGTCGGAGTTGAGGCAAATTGTTAAAGGTTACTGGATTTATTTTTAAACTGTCGACGCTTCACTATTCATCCTTATGAATTCTTTTTCAATTCCACATGGAATATGTTTGGACTGCTGCAATATTCAGAAATTGGGGCAAAAAACGTCGTGAGACATACAGTCATAAAAAAAACGTCGTGAGACATACAGTCATATTCGAGTTGTCATCATTTAGTAACAAACTTGTGAAAAAATTGTTTACGTATCACTTTGCAATGTTTGCTGACGACAAGTAATTCAGCACATATGTTGTTTTCTTCACAACTGGCGTTGCAGCCATTTGCGGTTACCGGGTGGCGCCTAAAAACCAATAGTGGTCAGGGGATGCAATTTCATAATGGATAATATTATGCCGCAGGCATTGCCTTTGTTAGACACAATCCCCCCACCCCGCACCCCTATCTCTCTGTTGTGAAAAGTCAGTTTTGAAAAAATCGTATCTTTTGTTACATTTCATCAAACTGTTTTGATCTTGTTGTCATTAAAATGTGCTTTTTAGCGCTTTGCAACTGTGTAAATTGGATTCAGATCCATGGAACTTTCTTCTCTGTACCTGTATGTTTAGGTAATAGGTATCACAATCAAAGTTGTTCATAGTGTAGCTGATCGGCCAACTTCAGAACCAATTTTTGTGGCTCTTCTCTGCACTCTCTTTTTCGCCACCGATTACCTCTTCAAAAACAGTGAAGTAGATTATGTAATAGGTGCCAAATTCACCAACATGTTCATGTATTCAAATCAAATCGAAGTTGCATCTAACAGCGCTGTCGGCTAAGGCGGCGGCCATAGTAAATCCGTGTGCAAGACGGCCGTACTTTGCACTGCCCGGTTAAAAAAAATCCTGCCTGGCTCAACCCCTCGGTGGCGTCATCAATTACGGCTGCAGGTGGCCATAGTGGAGCCTGTCCGACCCGGTGTAACGAAAAGTTTTAACTCCCCGAATGGTTTAACTCCCAGGGAGTCAAACTGTTCATTTATAAATTTTAACTCCCTGTGAGTTAAACTAGAATATAAAAAAACTAACTCCCTCTGTGTTTCAGTTTGACTCCAGGGGAGTTATTCTGACATACCACCAGAATGACTCCCACCCACCACCCAACCCCGCACCTCGCTACCACCCATGCATCTTATATATAGGCCTATATATATATATATATATATATATATATATATATATATATATATATATTTTTTTTTTTTTAAATGTGTGTGTGTGGTGTGTGTGTGTGTGTGTGTGTGTGTGTTCTTACACTAACTTGCCAGATCAAGACTTGTCAGGTAGAATTCAATTGTTTCCTTCGATATTATTGGTTTCTGTGAATTAGTCACGTGTCCTGAATTTTATTGAAAAATGTGTGTTTTTCTGATTGGCTGGCCGACTTTCATTTTTAGCTTGGCACACGCACACCACCACACCTGTGACGAGTCACTTGACAATTTCATCAGGTCGGTCCCAAGCAGCCACCCTTTTGTACAAATTGTACAAAAACAGGCACCCCCCCCACCCCCCCTTTCTCTATCCCATGTGTCTCACACACAAATTTCTAATCTATGCCAACCCTTTTTCTCCTTCCTTCTCTCCCAGATGTAGCGAGTCAATACAAACAATTTTACGTCACGTTGCGACTACTCGTCATTCTTTCCCCACTTTCCTTACCCTCTCAACCCCCCCCCCCCCCCTACTTACCCCTAATTTGGCGGCATGACACAATGAAAAATTGAAAATTTTCCATTTCTACACCATTTGAGTGTAATGGCCTACACGTATGGGTGACTGTTTGATAGTCGCATAGATTCCATGAGAGAGAGAGAGAGAGAGAGAGAGAGAGAGAGAGAACGCCAAAGACTGAAGGTACAATATTTCTACCAAAGGCATCAAACCATTAATTCATGTATATACAGACTTTTCATACAGATTATATACAAAAAGGCATAGTATAATAAAAGGACATGCATAGATGAGCACATGAATATGTACACGGACATTTCCTTTCCTTATGATGATGATCATGAACATTAAATCCCCTTCTCCATTCTCTTACCAAAAGACACCTGGGAATAGGTGGGTGGGGAGTCATCTTATTCATGATCAGATTAACTCCCCCTCTGTTACAAAGTAACTCCCTGGGAGTCAGAAAACACGTGTACACATTAACTCCCAGGGGAGTTATTCTAAACTGTGAAAAACTGACTCCCCTTAGTGGGCAGGGAGTTAAACTTTTACACGCCTGGATTAACTCCCGGGAGTTAATCTGTACTAACTCCCAGGGGGGTCGTTCTGTTACAGGGTGGGGGTTAAGTCTGATATATATGTACAAAATGACTCCCTCCTTAATGTTTCAAGAATTTGTTGAGACTTGTACAAAAAAGATTTTAGAACATTTTGAAGTTTTACTGAGTGGAGTTATTTTGGCACAGGGTGGGAGTCATTCTAGTTTAACTCCCAGGGAGTTAAAATTTACATATGAACAGTTTAACTCCCTGGGAGTTAAACCCTTTGGGAGTTAAAACTTTTCGTTACACCCGGAATTTTCAACCCGCCGTTCCGTCGTTCGTGCAAACCGTCCGTTTCACGGCTCTCCGGGTAAGGGAAACAACTGCGCTCTTGAATTTTCACTGACGATTTGCTCTCTCGCTCTCGCCAAGCCTAAAGGATGCTGCCAGACCTAGATTCACGCCACAAAAGAAACCGGGCTTCACTTAAAATATCCGCTGTAAACTATTTATGTTAGGATATGGTTTTGTTTGGACAAATCAACGTGTAGAAGAAATAATTGCTTTTTTGCATGATTTTGGGGAAAGATCAATTTTATGTAGGTGGCAGGAATGGGGTTGTCATATCAAGAACGGCGACTGATCTAGATCAAGCACGGATTGTCCATGGCCGCTTACACGGATCCGTTCTACCGGGTGAGACACGGCCGTCAAAACCACGGCCCACTATGGCCACCGCCTAAACATCTCAGATCCCACCCTGGGCAAAAGAACTCACCTTGCAATGTGTATAAAATGTAAAAAGATGAAAATCATTACTTGCCCATTGTCTGAATTGGTAAAAACGATGAACAGTTTTGCTCGTCTGAACAGCTAGCAGCGCATTGTGCCGGATCAAGACTCAGAATACTCTTCGGGGCTGCTGTGGTGGGAAAATAACTGTCAAAAGATATGATCTCCACCCATCGTAGCCAGAAGCACTGTTTCCAGTCTGCATCAGTGTCGTTAGGAACACGACAGTGAAAACGGCTGTGAACTTCATGATAGAATTTACAGCCTGATTTACAATCGCACCGTAGTTACAAAAATGTATACGTCATATCTTAAAACTCAGCCAAATTTGTATTTGACGTTGTCAGTGACTTACAACAATGGTTAACGCCAATAATTATGTCCCTATGGTAACTTATTTCATTGTCTGAATGTTAAACAAGATGGATGTATCTATCTGTTTCATCGTTTGCCACTGCTTGAAGTTTAAATCGGTTTGGTTTCCGTATCATCTCAAATAAGGTATGATAGATCGCCCATTCCCGGATTTTTTTTTTCAAAATAGTAATTTTTTAACAAGATGCAAAGCATATAAACGTACTCCCAGTTTATCCTGAATACGCGTGATATATTTCATAAAGAGAAAAAACCGTCTTGAGCTGGTGTAACCGTTAGTAATGGCTATTCTGGTAAACATCGGCCATCATCTGTGACCTATAATGAACATACTTACAAATTTCCAGAAAGATTGACCAAGAATTTTCTGAGATTTTCCATCAAGAAGAAAACCATTATGGGCCATTAGTAACGGCTATAACGGTAAACTTAAACATCGGGCATCTCTGTGACCCATAATGAACATACCTACAAATTTTCAGAAAGATCGGCCACGTACTTTATGAGATATTCCATAAAAACAAAAACCGTTATGGGTCGTTATAGCCGTTAGTAACAGCCATAACGGTAAATTAAACGTCGGGCACGATCCGTGACCCATAATGAACATACCTACAAATTTTCAGAAAGATCGACCAAGTACTTTCTGAGACATTCCATAGAAAAATAAAAACCATTATGGGCCGTTACAGCCGTCAGTAACGGCTACAACAGTAAAGTAAAACGTCGGGCATCATTTGTCGCCCATACCTACAAATTTTCAGAAAGTTCGACCACGTAATTTCTGAGATATTCCATAAAGAAGAAAAACCATTATGAGCCGTTATAGCCGTTACTAACGGCCACGTACTTTCTGAGATATTCCATAAAGAAGAAAAACCGTTACAGCCGTTAGTAACGGCTATAACGTTAAACTAAAACATCGGGCATCATCCGTGACCCATAATGAACATACCTGCTAATTTTCACAGAGATCGGCCAAGTACTGAGATATTCCATGAAGAAGGAAAAACCGTTACAGGAGTTAGTAACGGCTATAACGGGGTAAACTAAACATCGGGCATCATCCGTGATCCATAATGAACATACCTGCTAATTTTCACAAAGATCGCCCAAGTACTTTCTGAGATATTCCATAAAGAAGAAAAACCGTTATAGGCCGTTAGTAACGGCTCTAACGGTAAATCCGGACCGACTTACTCTTTTGCTCCGAAATGACGTCCCTCTAAGAAATCTCCAAGTATCCCAGATTACAAAGCATATTAATCAAAGCACATCACACCAAAATTTTAGGGGTGGGAATGGGTGGGTGGATGATTCTGGACCTTCGTCGGAACTTCTTCCTACCCTGCTTCAAAACTACTTCCAGGTAAGTGACATAGGGCATGGTCCAGAAACCTCCAGCAGAGTGAGATTGGCACGCGCCCATCCCCACCTCCCTGCCTCATAGAATGGGTGACTTAAGACATGGTCCTATATTCACTCCATGGAGTGGTTTTGAACCCTGCCCCAAATCACACACAAAAAGAGTGGTTTTGAACCAGGGTAGGAGAGATCGGTTCGGCGCAGGCTAGGAATCACCACTGCCCCCCCCCCCCCCCCCCCTACTCCCCCTTCCCCCCCCCCCCCCCCCCCCCCAAACACACACACTCGTCCCCACAAACTCTTTGAATTGGTATGTTCTGTTATTCGAAATACTTAGAAAATTTTGGAGGGGAGGGTTTTGTTGTTGTTGTTTGTTGTTCTTGTTGTCGTACCCTGGCTAAAGACTCCAGGGATCATCGGGACAGCCGAAGCACTTGAACACAAAGGTACAAATGCATCAGCTACGGATGAGAACATTACGTGTGTGACCGTTTCTGATTACCCCGCCACGTGGGCAGCCACACTCCGACGTCGAGGGATTTTAGAGACTGGTGGTGTTATGCTAGGAGCTTGTCACGACTGAAGACAATCCCCGCATAGCTTTGCAGAGCATAACATTTTGATGTAGCCTTGGTGTTCTAGCTTATGTCAATTGGCCTGACACAGCCTTAAGCCAAGGCGAGGAGGGGAGTGATTTTGGATCAGACTGGGAGATCGGTCCGGATGTACTCACTAGCGTGTGAGTCTTAGCACGTACACTTCCTCACCTGCTTGAGAGTGACCTGAGGCGTGGGGTGATTTACCGCACGTGACACCCGTACAAAGCGTCAGCCGGAGACATTAAATTTGAGGTAACATATTCATGCCTTCTGTGGAATAAACTGTGACCATTTGTAATGTCTGTCCGGTCACTCGTCTTATGTGGTCTTGGTGTGCAAGAAGAAATAGACGAAGTAAATATGCCTGAATGATGATCACAAGTAAATCTGGATTCAACATTTCGCACGCGCGTGCACACACACACCACACACACACACACACACACACACACACACACACATGATCATGCGCGCATGCATGCCTGCGCTCACACGCACACATACGAAACCAAGTTAAGAAAATATGACTTAGTCTGGCAAAGCTGGCATTGACTGATAAAAGTGTGTCTCTTTAAACTCTCGTCCCAGACAAATGGAAGAACACAGGTCCACCAGCAAAGATGTTATGAGATGTCATACAGAATGTCATCATCATCATCATCATCACCACCACCACCACCACCACCACCACCACCACCACCTGCATGATCATTAACATCATCTTCTTAACATCGTCCTTGTCATCAATTGAAAAGTCGTCGTTCTTTCAACGATAAATTTCTAATACGATCAGGTATGCCAAAGACAAAACTTAATTCCTATCATAACTGCCACCACAACATCACGACCACCAATACCGCTATCACCACCGCTGCTACCATCACCCCGCCAGAACGAATCACTACCATCGTCGAAACTCGGACCATCTTTGGTGTTAAGACGTAGGCGACAATGATCATCATCATTTCCCTACTTTATCTTGAATCCCCCTTTTTTTTTTTTTTTACCAAGGTGACATTTTGTACTGCCACAAATGATCAAAAGACATCCTGGAGCTACTTTTTTTTAAAATGGAGGCACGATCGAACAATACAATACTCACTGAATTTGCATATCAAAAGAATATTGCTGAAACATCAATTACCAAAAAGCGACAAAATGGAAGTGCATAGTTGTCAGAGACTCTGACCAGTAATGTGATGTATTAGGATAGGTCGAATTTGAAACGATTAGCCAAATATAAAGAGAAATAAAGATACAAGGTATAGATTAGCTGTCTGAACTGGTAGTGTTATATATACATCATGTCGAAACTGAAATTTGAAGTTACATTACAAGCAAGACACTAAATTTAGTCACTTCAGAATCTTTCTAAACTATCTGTGGGGAGGGGGGGGGGGGGGGGGGGGGGGGGGGGGGGGACACATACACGCCCGCGCGCGCAGCCGAACCGTATTACAATCGATATATTATATGTATATAATATAGTATATATATATATATATATATAGTGAGATATGTGTGTGTGTGTGTGGGTGTGTGGATGGTGTACATTTTTGTAGAAATGTTTGGACAAAATAGATGTGTGAAAGACGGAGAGAAAAGACACTGTAGATTTGCTCCTTTTTGTCATAGTGCTGTGGCGACTTGGGCTGTAGCATGCTGTGCAATCGTATATGATACACTCTCTTTGTAATAGAGTCTGAGTTCTCTCGCAAGCAAGCGCGTTGTTGTAGTGGTTGGATCTCTCTCTCTTCTCTCTCTCTCTCTCTCCTCTCCTTCTTACTCTCTCTCTCTCTCTGTGCGTGCTCACGCAGTATGTTTTATGTGTTGGTTCCCAACACATACTCTCACGCGTAGGAGAGTATGAATAAACACAAACTAAATTAGATGAGTTTTTTTATACTTGTATTGGTTTCTCAGGGGCAGATTGGGTTTTTTTTTCTACGTTTAGATCCGGTGATACACACGTTTTCGCTGGGCCCGAGTTTTAAATTTGGAGACAGAGTTGTTGGGTAATGTTTCCTTTGACTACTACTTGGCTCAGCAGAAATTAAAAATCGTTCCTTCTTGAAAAAGTTGAACAGAACTGGAGTGAAGGTTGTGTCTAGTCAACATTCTTGGTACGAACTCTCAGATCTGTCCAAACCTCACAGAATTTTCATCACCTGCTGCTGGTTGCCGCATAGAAAAAAATTATAAGACACGGGCCACGTTGTTTTTGTTGTTGTTGTTACACCCTACTGGTATCTTTTTAAAGGTAGTGCGTTCAGTGTGATGCACCACTCACTACAATACATGTTCTGACAGAAGGAGGATTAAGGGGCAGAAACCCAAGACAATCCCCATCCCCCCCTCGTATGGCCGTAGAGTTTGCAGTAAGTATTTATTTCTGACATCATGCAACTCTCTCTCTCTCTCTCTCTCTCTCAAGAAAATAAAACACCTGAGTGTGTGTATATTGTTATAAATCATACCTACATCTTTGCATTTTTTAATTTGCACACATTGGTCAAACGAAAACAAAGTTTCCGCGTTGTTGTTGCTGTTGTTGTTGCTTATTATATTTTGATTTAATCATCAAACTTCATTAAGAGAAAGCATTACAAAACTTATAAATAAAGCCTAAATCATTCGCGGAGAATGACAATGAAAATGACCATTTTATCGAACTTATTGAAAGGAGTAATCTCCCTGCTTATCACCATTTTTAATCCTTACGCAGGCAAAAATATTTATTGCCTCCCTTGTCGCTGTTCAACCAAAGCTGATGCTTCTGTTGCTTTGTTAAGGTTTTCTCTTCATGGATGATTTTTAAGTGAATATCAGCATATGTTTGGAAAACTCACATTCCAGAAGTCTTCTTTCTGCTATCGATTTGTTGCATCTCACCTGTGCCAGCACATACTGACCATAATCCAGCACTGCTGAGGAGAAGCTGAAGTTTGGATAACTTGTCCGGGCTATTCTAACACATAGTTTCCTTTGAGATTGGACTCGTCCACACGCACCATGAGTGAAGGACTGATCACCCGTAGTTGTTTCCCTTGTCTGTTTATTTGCTCAGTTCACATCATGATTCAATATTTACAAACAAAAACGACATTTGAAGTCATGAACTTTTTTTTAATAGATTTGTGTTAACTTGGTAGATTTTGAGTCTTCTCTAGCGATTGTGTAAGTTCCTGCATTAATGTAATGTAAAACAAAGTTTATTCCCTCGCCGTCACCTTCATCGTATGATTTATGATATAGTTCACATCAATGTTTCGGCGATATTGAGGTGAGGGTGGTAGTTACAATCACATACATGTTCGAAAAGTCTATAAATGTTCTTTTAAAATTAACAATAGTGCACGCGTACGTAATGTGAAGAGACTTAGGTACGGGTCTGTGAAACGTGGCGAGTTATCAATCAGATGTTGTTAATCAGGGAAGATAGTCAAGACAGTCAACATTCTGACTTGTTCCAGACCGCACGCAACAGAAGACACAGATGCGCTTGTTATCATTTAAGGGTTTGGTATAATATTTGCTGATGTGATTTGTGAAAACAATTCTGCTGGTGTCAGGATGTTATTGAAAAAAAAGCAACAACAACAGCACAGTCGCTAAATCCTGTGAGTAGTACGATATCACAGCAATACTTTTATTACTGCTACCGCTGCTGCTAACGTGATCTTGCTTTTGCGACATGCTTTTACATTTCACCTCACTTCCACGTTTGATTGTGTAGTTTTTACCGACTTCTACGCAAAGTAAAACGTCTATGGATCAAAGGTATTAATTTTTTGTTGCAGACTTGAGAACACATGGAATCTCTCTCTCTCTCTCTCTCTCTCTCTCTCTCTCTCTCTGTGAGTAATTTTTTGTTTGGTTTCAATGATAATATTGTGAAATATTTCAAAGTAGATTACAAACAAAAACAATATCTAAACATTATGGAAAGACAAGTGGGGCATATGAACTAAACAACCCCACTCATCTGAACAATTCGACAGTTTGATTCTAATTAAACATAGATATATCACAATCATCATGATCAACAACGAAGACAAACTTTATTACTATTTCATGGCAAAAGAAGTTGGAAGGGAAGCTACTGGGTTTTTTTTTGTTTGTTTGTTTGTTTGTGTTTTTAAACAACTGCAACACGGATTCAGTTCAAATGTGTTTTCAGCGTTAGCCAATGAGCTGACAGTAGCTTCATGAATCAAGGGAGGTAATTCGTATCTTGTCTATGCAACAACCTGCGTAAACTGAAGCAGCGCCTTTCGTCTTCTTTCGCTGTGCATTGACTGGTTGTCAAAGACATCTGTTTTCATTTCATTTCTTTCGTTCTTTCTTTTTTCTTTTTCTTTTGTTTTTTTTGTGGGGCTGTTTTTTGTTGTTGTTGTTGTTGTTGTTTTTTTGTTTTGTTTTGTTTGTTTGTTTGTTTGTTTTTGAAGCTGGACAAAGTCGTTGGCCTGTTCAGCGAAAGTGAAAGGCACCAGCAACACCACGTCTCCCCCCCCCTCCCTCTCCTTCCCCTCTCATCCCCAGGGAAAAAAAAATGATATGAACACCTTTCCCCAAACAACAAAAACAGCAACTGGGATGACAACAACAGACACATGGCCAGAGAGAAGACAAGCGTGCAGCGTTACAGCGTCGATTACGCACACATATCCCCACCCCTCTCCGCAACCCGTCTACTCAAAGGAAGCAAAATAAACACGAGAAGACGTTGCCGTTACATAAAATGTTCACAATCTCTCATGTTCGACAAATTTGCCTTCGTCAAGATTATTTTTCAAAAAGAAACTTTGAAAAGAAAAAAAATTAAAGGTTTCTCGCGCAAAAACTTACTCGTTCCTGTATTTCTTTTCTTATCAAAATTAGGAAAGGGTGAAAAGGGGAGGGGGAGGGGGAGGGAGAGGAAAGGTTGATTGCACACGAGGCCCGAGTCGTCGTCAGCTGGCCAAGGGAAAGAATTATGAAAACAGGCAAATCAAAAAGCAAGGTCAAAATATGAGTTAGGTCCCTTGGATCAATGTCTGCGTCAGTTTAAGAAGAAATTACTTTAGTTCGTCAGTCACCTATGTAGACTTTTTCATCTCTTCCGAATAATACAAGTAACTTAAAGGGACGCATAAGCAGTAACATTTTTTTTTCATGGCCCCACAAGTTTGCTCCTCTCGTTTTTACAATATTTTGT
>CM031595.1:81142617-81147617 GCA_018398815.1 Conus ventricosus | reverse complement strand
CCGGGATTGTTTGCCCGAAGGCTGTCATCAAAAAAAGGGGTCTTCCCAAGAAACGGTCTTCAAGAACATATTCGCTTGAAAACTCGTTAGAATTCAAGAGGACAAGTCGTTCTACACATTCGTTGACATCAAAGACGCCCATGGGGGCATTTATCACGAGTGATGCTGGACGTGCAGAGCGCCGGCCCCCCGCACATCACGACGTACGGCGGATACTACACCAACCAACATTTCCCGTGCAGAGGGGACACGTCCCCCCCGGGATTACCAGGCATCGGGATGTACAAGGCGCCCGTGGGACTGTTTTTTTTCATTCACGTTGACCCGGGGATTCGATGATCGAGGGCAGCCGTTCACACCAGCTTCAATGCCTTCTCCATTCAGGCCATACATGGAGTGTATTCCAGTGCTCGCTGTGAGAAACTTCAAAAATGATAACAAAGACGAAACCTCCGCCAACAAAGTAAAGGAATGAAACAAGAAATGTGCCCCGTTCTGGGAAAAAGCACAGGAAACAACTTTTCTTACAGAGTACTGATAAAACCCCCCGGAAAAGCTCAAAGGGAAAATAACCGATTTTTGGGGAAAAATTACCATACCAATATCTTGGATTCAAACAAAATTTCGGGGAAATTCTGAAAAGAGCAACTGGCGCAGGCGAGCGGAATTCGAAGAAGTAAAAAATTTCGCTTTACCCTTACCTTTTGCAAGAAAAAAGGGGTAAAAATCAAGGGTCTTCCCCAAAATGCCTTTTTTTACAGCAATTCAAAATTCACAGAAAAACTCCCGAAGACTCTGGGAAAAAAATAGTTGATTTTTTTGCAATTTATCTCAACTGAACCTTCACCAACGAGCGCACTGTTCCCTTCCCCCCAAAAAAAGCGGCCTTTGGGGCTGTTGAAAACCCAATACCCTGTACCGCCAAACGCATCCCCCTTCCCGATCTCGTTTTGAACATGATGACCAAAATTCAAATGGAGGGGGCAACAGTTCCATCTCCTTGGGGAAAAAAAAAGTGCCTCCGAGCCGACACGCAATTTTTTGGGGGATTCCCAGACCCCAAGGGGAAATTAAGGAAAGGCAGCAAAGGGGAACGGTCATTCTTCCTTTTGTTGACTCCAGAGCTGTGGGGGGATGGATCTTAGCTGGAATTCAGAACACAGCGACAGTTTTTGAAATAATCGCCTTTCTGAGTGGGGTGTTCAATGCCTACAGTAATTTTTTAAAAAATTTTACAGCGCAATCAAAGAATGCAAATGGACAAGATACCACCTTTCAGCAGCTCAACAACAAGGAGAATCACCCGGGGGTTCAAATTCCGAAGCGGAGTGACCCCTCCATAGGGCACCTCCCAAACCCCCTCAATGCCAATACCAGGTTCACCAAGGGGGGTCTACAGCTGCTGGAACCCTGCATGAAAAAACATCACTTTCCGAACTTTCCCGGGGCAGGGGGCTTTGTGCGGGGTTTTTTTCGACACAAATTTTTCCTCCTTGAATGGAGTCGTAAAATAGGGGGCCCCAAACCCCAAAGACACGACAGTGCGTTGAGATATCAAAAGACTACAAAAGCATTGCGACGATTTTTTGGATTTTTTCAAAATAGCCTGTCTCTAAAGGGTTTTAAAAATCTGCCAAAAGGCGAAACCTGTCTATGCTTCATGACCATCGAAAATCGGGGGCATTTTCGTCATCGAGGTTTCAAATCCAAATTTTACACTTTTAACAAACATGCTTGGAGCAAAATTTTAAAAGAAGCCTTTTTGCATGCTCTTTTGTGATGCCGGATTTACACAAAATGGTTTTTTTGTAATAGTTCCTAGGGATAGTTTTAAAAAGAGGGGTTTCGGCTTTTAATTTGGTCTGCCCATAACAAAAATGTAAACAACCCCAAAACTTTGGGATGTCTTCGATTGGGTTAGGCTGTTTGGCAAGGGGGGACACCTCATGAACCCCGAAACTGACAGATTTGCTTCAAACTGTGCTTTAAAAAGTTCGCTTACTAAAGCACTGCGGACAAAAAAATTTTGGAGCCCGCCGAGAGAAAGGGCGGGGGGACAAGGAAAAAGGGGGAATATATATATATAATATATATATATATATATATATATATATATATATATATGAGAGAGAGAGAGAGAGAGAGAAGAGAGAAAGAGAGAGAGGAGAGAGAGAGAGAGAGATGGTGGAAAGATAACTTTTATCGATACGCCTGCAATCTGGACTACTGTGCATTGTTGTTGATTTGACAAGTTGATGCATTAAAGTAATTGATATGTATGTGTCTATCTATCTATCTATCTATCTATCTATCTATCTATCTATCTATCTATCTATCTATCTATCTAAGTGTCTATGATTCGATCAATCGATCTGTATGGAAGAGGGGAGTTGTGGGGTCAAAACAAGGTGTGTGTGTGTGTGTGTGTGTGTGTGTGTGTGTGTGTGTGTGTGTGTGTGTGTGTGTGTGATTGTATCTGTCTGTTTCTTTCAGTTGTTCAAGTTACTGACCTTGTGTAAGGAATGGGGACCAATTTTACTGCAGCTTGATCAAGTGGCATATCATTTAAATGGCTATTGAAGACAGTCAGTTCATTTCATCAGGACGACTGTATACGGTCACACAAAAAAAGAAAACAACCATTGATCCTTATGATGGTTTTTTTTCCCACGGTCACGGTGCAAAAAACAACAACCGGAGTTCCAGACCAATGTACTGTTTGTGTCTGTACCTTGACCCTAGTTCCAAGTCTTACGTCGGGGCAAGTGTAACGGAGTTCCAGGCCAATGTACTGTTTTGTGTCTGTACCTTGACCCTAGTTCCAAGTCTTACGTCGGGCAAGTGTAACGGAGTTCCAGGCCAATGCGCTGTTTGTGTCTGTACTTTGACCCTTGTTCCAAGTCTTACATCGGGGCAATTGTGACGGAGTTCCAGGCCAATGTACTGTTTGTGTCTGTACTTTGACCCTAGTTCCAAGTCTTACATCGGGGCAATTGTAACGGAGTTCCAGGCCAATGTACTGTTTGTGTCTGTACCTTGACCCTAGTTCTAAGTCTCACGTCGGGGCAAGTGTAACGGAGTTCCAGGCCAATGTACTGTTTGTGTCTGTACCTTGACCCTAGTTCCAAGTCAGAACGTCGGTACAATTGTTACCACCTCTGCCAGGGAGGTTCTGTCTTCCAACCGCGTCTGTTCGTTTGTTTGTTTGTTTGTTTGTTTGTCTGTCTCTCTATCAGTCAGCAAAATTACGCTAAAAGTACAGAACCGATTTCAACGAAATAGAAGCGTGAAGATGGTAATTGGCCTACGGACGAACACATTAAATGTTGGTGTGCAGCCATACAAGACGGCGGTTTCACTTTTTTTCCCTCCTTCTTCTTCTTCTTTTATTTTGTCTGCGATCCTTAACTGCAAGACAGCGCATTTTTCGAGATTTTCGGAACTTAGTCAACAAACAATGCATGATGTTTCAACCAACAATCTTAAAAAAGAAAAAAGAAAAAAGATTTTCAGAGGAATGGATATCTGCGAACTTGTAATGTTTGGTGCAGTTCCGGCATGCATTGCGTTACAGATCCAGTGCGCGAAGGACCGGCTAACCTCAGCTAGCGGACATCTGCACTCACCGAGTGACCTTTAGGTTCACGTGGTCCTCCCAGTTCCGCCTCCTTTTCAAAATATCTGTCTATACATTCAAGAACGATAACTATCAGTTCAAATCCGTTTCCGGAATCATGTCCATTCGACCAGAAGAGGGTGGGAAGGGGGGGTGGTGGTCAAAACGGTTCGCTTTCTCTCTCTCTCTCTCTCTCTCTCTCTCTCTCTCTCTCCTCTCTCTCTCTCTCTCTCTCTCTATATATATATATATATATATATATATATATATATATATATATATATATATATCATATATATATATATATATATTTAAAGGTTTTAAACTTCTACCAGAGTCAGACTGAACGGCCAACGAAACGTAACGACTATGGGAAAAGATGAGGGGATGGGGTGATAAGGATAAGGGGAGGGGTGGGAGGCGGGAAGGCAAGGGGAAAAAGGTGGGAGAAAGGGTAGGGGTGGAACTGTTGTCTCGCGACTATCTAACCTCGCAAAGCAAACAGACCGCCATTACTGTGACTTTTTTTTTCAGGGGGTAAGGAAAAGGTGTGAGCTGGGAGGGAGGGAGGATGGGAGCGGGGCGCGGGGGGCGGGGGGGGGGGGGGGGGGTAAAGGAACGGAGGCGCTTTGGTATTAAAAGAGATTAGAACAGAAAAAAAGAAAAAAGAAAGGAAACATCAGGTTAAAGTTCAATCTGGAGAAGCTAAAAGACCCTAACATAAAGGAAGCATTTCAAGCAAATATTGGAGGAAAATTCACACCTCTACTTGTCCTGGCAAACGAAGACATCAACATAGAATCCTTCACCGACTCCTTCAACAAAGCTGTCACAGAAACAGCAGCAGAAGTGCTTGGTAAACATCGGCCGAAGAAGAAATCCATGGGTCACCGACGAAATTCTGGAACTTTGTGACAAACGTCGGGAATTGAAAAACAAAAAGAACAACCCAGAAGGAAAAAGAGAGTACAATGATGTTAACAAGAAGGTTAAAACTGAGATGAAGGCAGCAATGGAAACTTGGATTGACAACCAATGCCAAGAGATTGATAATATCTGAAAAACAACAACAGCAAAGCAGCCTACAAAATTGTCAAGGACCTAACGGGAAAGAAACAAGCCAAGACAACAACGATCCATGACAAAAACGGTAAATGTCTCAACGATGATGAAAAGATGCTACAACGATGGACAGAATACTGTTCTGAGCTTTACTCGCACAACGCTGAGGGAAATTCATCAATCCTTGTCGCGCCGGAACCAACAAATAACAGCAAGGATAATATAACACGTGATGAAATCATTAGAGCCTTATCATCAATGAAAGCAGGAAAATCGCCCGGTGTTGACAACATACCGGCAGAATTGATCAAGGCAGGAGGTG
>CM031595.1:81127617-81130117 GCA_018398815.1 Conus ventricosus | reverse complement strand
TATAGTTTATGGACCAACACAACAAAGATACTATCCTAGCACAGTAAAGGGTTTTAAGTTTTTCTTTGTCTTTCTTTGCCAGTTTTTTTTTTCTTCTTCTGCTTGTAGGAAACATTTGGCTCGAAACGCGTTGATTCTACACTGTCGTTTGTTTGTTTTCTTGTGTGGTGGTTTATTCTCTCAGCTCTACAACAATCTAGTGGACCTAATTTCTAAATGCCATTAAACTGCAGGGTGTTTGTTGAGTTCAGTGACTAAGTGTTAAAAAAAACTGTTCCCATGCGAATACCAAATACAACGTCCACAAAGGGGAGGGAATTTTCTTTCGCGCAGGGGAAAAAGAACGCACCAAGGTTTATTTCTGCAAACATAATATTGGTTTTGTCTTTGTTGTACACTGGGGATCCATTGGTTGATATGTTTCATGTATGTGCCCTTAAGCAGGATTTTTTTTAAATTTCAGAATATAGGATACTCATTTTATGAAATACCATACTGTGCAAATAAATGCTACCAACTTAGAAGTGTGGATTGCTTGTGTCAAGAATACGCGGTTCTTATGTCAAACTGATAATTATTTTTCTTTGTATCTCTCGTGCATGCAGCACATAATGCAGATCAGTGAATTATAAGGAGTTTTTAATATTTCAGAGGAGTAAGCCCTTCAGTTCAACAATATTGTGGTGCTAAATATTTACAGACAGTTTTATTGTTCCTGAAGTGGTACAGGTAACAGCAAAACCAACACTGGAGAGAGAGAGAGGGGGAGGTGAGAGAGAGAGGAGAGAGAGAGGAGAGAGAGAGAGAGAGAGAGAGAGAGAGAGAGAGAGAGAGAGAGAGGAAGCGTAGTCGGAAAAGAGGAAAGAGGAGAGGGGGTGGGAAAATAGAAATAGTGGGAGTTTGTGTGTGTGTGTGTGTGTGTGTGTGTGTGTGAGAGAGAGAGAGAGATATCTAGTTCAGGGACTGGCCGATTTTCAGACTTCATTCTCTCACCTTGTCTCATGGGTCAGGGGCCGATTCAGTTTCAAGACTGTCATGTAGGCTCATACCTTGTGTGTGGAGGCTGGTTTCTGCAAGGACTGACCGACATTAAATCATGGTTTGTTCTCGAAACTATTCCTTAGTTCGCCTGATGCGTGTCTAACGAATCATGTCTTATGAAGGGCATTATCTTTGCTGTCTACGTGTCTATTTATGTGTCAGCGTGTCTCTCTTTGCATGTACATTTATCTGTTTCCTGCGTGCATCTATACATCTGACAGTTTACGTACATTTATGATCTTCTTAACTTTCTACATAAAAGCAAAAAGAGAATTAGAGAACCGCCAAACCAAGGAACAAATTACAACACCGACAAAACGCATTTCGACCTATTACATCTTCCTCAGGCACGGCAAACAACATTAAAAACAATGGAAACAAAGGACGAGTGAACAGTCGCTTGTTTCATAAGTCTTATTAGCAGGAATACATCATGTAAATAGAACGTATGAAAACAAAAGCAACGGAAAGAGCCAATCATAATAACCACGAGGCTTTGTCCCAGTAAGCATCCAAGATTCGCGAGCAGTAACCCGTTTTTGCCCCTTTTTCTGCACAATTGCATCAGACCGGAAACGTTCACTGATATCAGGAAAACCTGGTTCGGTTTCTGGGATGCCCATGATGGCCGCCGCGTGCACCATATTCCATGAACGTTGATGAAACGAACCTGGCATGGCTTAGGTGCTCGGATGAATCAATGTGGTAGGGAGGGAAAAAAAACTTGCACGTGGCAGCTGCTGTCATAAAAATCGTTGAGAGGCCTTCGTTTTTGTTTTTTTTGTTGAAACCTACCATGTCTATTGATACCCATCTATTCACTGGGGTTATGACAGCAGCCTGACTTTCTGATAAACAAGATGACCATGGCTGACATATCATTTTGTTGATCTGAAGTCATACACATAAAATATTCTTTTACTCTAGATTTTTTTAAATAATTTTTTATATCATATATATATTTTGTTTGGGGGAGGGGGGGGGGGGGGGGCGGGCGGAGAGGAAGGTACAGAGGAACGGGGGTGGGGTGAGGTTGCGGGAAGGGTGTGTGTGTGGAGATAGTCGAGTCATTGAAAACTTTCCAAAAACGAGCATAACCTGCTTGTGGATACTTTACGCCACAAGGTCGTTGGCTTTTGCTGACCACCCTCGGCAATGCACATGGAAATTAAACTTCTCTTCTTCTGATGGGACAGACAAGATTCCGTGACTGGACCGTGCAGCTATGTGTTGTTGTAAAGCAGTGCAGAACATTAGCACAGGTTCAAACTCGGAAAAGCATGCTTGCACAAATGTTCAGGATTATTTTTTTGTAGTAGCAACATTCTTTTTGTCACACTGGGGTATGCGTAACATTCTATGCAGCACTGGCATTGCATGCTACTGATTATGTCTGTTTTTCTTCAGGCTTGTGTGTGTGTGTGTGTGTGTGTGTGTGTGTGTGTGTGTGTGTGTGTGT
>CM031595.1:81115117-81122617 GCA_018398815.1 Conus ventricosus | reverse complement strand
AAAAGGATTAAAGCCGTCCACAAACACACCACCCCTTACCACACAATAAGCAATATCCTTGGGAGGGGGGGGGGGGGAGAAGAAACTTAGGCGCAGACGACGTACATAAAGCCTGAAGTGCCCCTTACTTCGTTCATTGTGTTCAGTTTCCTCACAATGGTATTAAAAAAAAAAAAAGCAGCACCACCCTCACCACCCACACAACCAAGTAGAAATATCCCTATAGCTAAACAAACATGCCCGTTCATGTGGTCCTCCCAGAGAGAAGATATGCAAGGTTTACTGAAAAACATACCGGTGAATGAAGAAGAAGGCGGAAAATTTAGAAAGGAACACAGACAAAAAACAAAGACAAAAAAAAAAAAAAAGAAAAGAAAGAAAGAAAGAAACCACCAGCAGAACAAAACCGAACAGTGAACAATGAGAATTTTTTTTTTCTAGCGCAGCTTTCCAGATGGGATAGGCCTACTGTTTGTGACTAAATGTTGGCCCATGCATCTCCATGAGACGCACCTTGTGAAATCCTCAAAATAATGAGCATGACACACTGGTGAAACACTGACGAATGGTGATCGGGTTTTAGAGCGCCAACTTTCTTAAAGAAGCAACGTCAATTGGATTAAGAAAACAACAACAACAGCAACTGGGATAAGGCCGCTACTTGAATTCAAACGTCAAGTATATCTTCGTTCATTTCCCTTCCTTTTCGGTCTGCTTTGTCTGTCTGTCGGTATGTTTGTCTCTCTGTCTGTCTCTCTTTCTCTACACCCGTCTGATCAGATTTGAACCCCCGTTTGTGACAGCCGACAGCCACCGGGCCAGTACATGCAGCTACGTCTGCCCAAAAGACCACGCCGACCCCACAAAGGCAGCGGGCACTCCAGGAAAAGGACCTCGGAGAAGACGCCCGCTGTGGAAAGCATCACACCAGGTAAACCCGACCCTCAGATCATCGGGGCTTTTGATCATCAGTCTCTTGTTGTCTTGACTGTGAGCGAGAACTCTCTGATATTTTGCAGACAGATCCACGACAATAGTCCGCTACCACTGAGTGTATTCTCCATCAACCCATTTGATGAAGCAATACGTTATTTCCGGTAGGTTCAGAAGGCATATACGGGCTGGAGAAATTAGCTTTTTTTCGGCTAGCTCTGTTCTTAGGCAGACGAAGACGGCAGGAAATGTGATAATGGCACGTTGGTCACGGAACAAAGACAGAATTTCCCGTGGGTGATGAATGAGCGTTTTTATCTGTGTGACGTCTGTTTCGTCATTTTTCCTGCCAACGACGAGTTCCTGGTGATGTTTAGTGTTCGTTAAGGACGTGCAGTGTGGGAGGCACAGACTATAAGCAGAGTGGTCTTGTTGATTCATTCGGTGCTTTAGTCCTCAAACACGCCGTCTCTGTCATGCTTACTCCTTTGATGATCCCGGCCAGAACCCGCCATTGGAGAGGTAAAGCTGATTTCAGATTGTCCGATTTCCAAACCGAATTTTAACAACAACAGCCATGTTTGTCATTCAGTTTTGCAATTGCCATATTTGTGCTGAAGTTGCTTTTGTTGAAGACTAATTAATTAGACTGGTGAATGGCTAGTGTTTTCTTTTTGTAGGAACTCCGTCTACGATCGTATGTAAACTTGAATACAAAGGATGATTTTTATAGCCTGTCTCAGCTTATTTCTGACCATCTGAAGTTTTTTTTTTCTGATTTCATTCAGACTGACTTGCAAATTCTTATTTCAACTTATCTTGATCCATAGCTTCAGCCGTGCTAACAAAGACAAGATTAATTCTACGTTAAAATCAGACTAAGGTCAATTCCCTTGTTATGATTATAGTCAGCTTTACTAGTCTACAGTATCTGTTTTGAAATGAACCCAAGGTATAAAGCCGGACGCGCCTATCATGTGCAAGACCTCTGTTAATCGTAATCTGTTTCCATCACAGTAATTTCCAAACTACGACCTGATAAATTTACAGGCTGAAGATTAGCATACTACTGCAGTACTGTGTTTGGTTTCAGAACCTTCCGTTGCATCAGGTAAACTAGTATATGAAAGGCAAATTTACCTGTATTTGTTATGGATGGGTGCCCGGCTAACGTTATGTATGATAAATTGTATGCGGAACGCCTTTTTTTTTTAATGTGACCATTAGGCATTGCACGCTTTCTCCTTTTGAAACCATAATCATTCGCGCTTTCAGCGTTAAGTTCAAAGCTTAAGTCACAAAAAATTTTGTTCCAGAAATATGTACTTTCTTACGATATGTTAATGTGTCAGAATGAATTTTTTTTAGCGCAGAAATGTTTCGCGATTAGATGGGTCAGACACTTACTGCAAGATGAAAGATGCCCTTGCACAACTCTATTAGTTATGTTTTTCTTTTCAGTTAAAATAGTTGCAATAGTTTTCACACATATGATTATTTATTTGTGCACTTGCCATCTTAATTACGGTTATGGTGCTTTGTGCCGTGGTTTTATTGTAACTAATGTGACATTCATAAGTACTGATTTATCTATTTTACATTAGAAAATGGTCTGCTTTATTCTTAGTTTGATTGCTTATTGTTCCCAATGTCTCTTTCCCGCTGACAAGACATACGCTTGCACAAAATCTGTTCGTTTGCATTTTTAGTGGTGTTGCACCACGACTAGATTGTTAAAAAAAAATCATTGTTATCGCTACAATGTTCCACAGCATCTCCGTGCGACAGCTTAAAGTAGGTCTAAACGTGATTTTAAGAATATAGTAATAACATACTCATTTGATGGAATGAGTGGCACAAACTACAAATTAAGGATATCAAAGCCATGCTGGTAGTCTGTACTGATAGCACAAGTCATAGCTTTTTCGTTTTCTGCCGGACATGTAAACGGTGTGATAATTAACATTAATCTTCTCAACAACTTGCTCATATCTAGAACTGATAATGATTTGAGTGATTGGAACAAACTACAAACCACTGACACACATTTTCGTGAAAGGTAGCACAGATCATAGCCTGTTGGTATTCAAAGTTGAAGGGAATGAACTGTGAAAGGTAGCACAGATCATAGCCTGTTGGTATTCAAAGTTGAAGGGAATGAACTGTGAAAGGTAGCACAGATCATAGCCTGTTGGTATTCAAAGTTGAAGGGAATGAACTGTGAAAGGTAGCACAGATCATAGCCTGTTGGTATTCAAAGTTGAAGGGAATGAACTGTGAAAGGTAGCACAGATCATAGCCTGTTGGTATTCAAAGTTGAAGGGAATGAACTGTAATATGAAAGACAATCTTCAATGACGCAGGGAACAATAAACAGCAGACAAGTAGGGTAACGCTTTCTCCCATGAGATAACTACATGGTCATCTCATCACAGGAGCAAGAGTGCCTTTTGCCCTACTTCTTTGTTATAAACCGAGATAACACGAATATAAATTAAGCACGACCTCTTGATAGATAGTGCTAGCCACAATTTGAAAAGAATTAAAAGTGATGGTGATTGAAATGAGCCGCAGGCCAAGGATATTGAAACGTGATAAATTCTGATTGAAAGTACAACACACCATGCAATATCTAATGTTAATTTGAATTAATTTTACTCATCTTTAGGGCCTGTGTCAGAAACTCATAGTAATGTGGATGAATACTAGATTTCATAATCTACAATATTGGAAGATGATAGTTGTTTGAAGAGATAGCAGGCCAAGGGTATTGAAAAGTGATAAAAACTGCAAACATGATTGAATAGTACAACACACCATGCGATATTTAATCTTAATTTGAATTGCTTTTACTCATCTTTAGGACCTATGTGAGGAACTTATAGCAATGTGGATGAATCTTAGATTTCATAATCAATAATGTTGGAAGTCGATGATTGTTTGAAAAAGTGGCAAGATTTCGTACTGAAAATGTTGAATTAGTTGAATTAGTGCCATTATTTTAATTCTAGTGATGGTTATTGGAACGCTTTAAGGCATAGCTGGATGGTGTTTAATCACTGAAAACATGTTGAAAGAATGGCGCCGACCATCAAGGTAAGGATTACCCAGGCAAAATTGTAATAAAATGAATGGTGCAACTCTCTAGATATGTTTAAAATTATAGTAGATTGTATGAGTGATGAAGGTTAGTCACTGTGATTATTCTAACACTTATGAAAATTTGCAGGAACGGTACAAACAGCAATCCAAGGACTGGACCTTAATAAGTTAAAGAACTATAGACCGGTGTCCAACCTCCCATTCCTCTCAAAAATCCTGGAAAGAGTTGTGCTGAAGCAGCTTCAGACTCATCTTTCAGACCATGGTCTTCTTGAGGCCTGTCAGTCTGCTTATAGGAAGAATCATAGCACTGAGACTGCTGTATTGAGCGTACTGGACTGTTTGCTGTGCAAATCCGACAGTAAACTTGTTTCTCTCGTAGCCTTACTTGATCTGAGTGCTGCCTTTGATACGCTAGATCACACTACTTTACTTGAAAGGCTTAGGGTCACTTTTGGTGTTGATGGGATAGTTCTTCAGTGGCTCGAATCATACATCAGAGATAGGTCGCAGGCGGTGGTTGTGGGTGGTGTAGGTCTACTTTGTCACCTCTTTTGTATGGAGTACCACAGGGGTCAGTATTGGGCCCAGTGTTGTTTACATTGTACTCACAGCCCTTGGCGGATGTTATCTCGGACCATGATTGTGATTTTCACAAGTATGCTGATGACACTGAACTTTCTAAGAGTGGCACACCTGATGAGTTTGTTTCTGTTCAATCTGGGGTGTCTCGGTGTATCAGCAGTGTGCAGGAGTGGATGACAAGTAATAAGCTTAAATTAAATTGTGAAAAGACTGAAGTCATGCCCGTTGGAACCTCCTCCTGCCTCAAACTCGTTGAGTCAGAGTCAATGGTTGTTGATGGTACCGAATTACCTTTCAGTACGTCTGTCAAATACCTTGGTGTTACCATTGATCAGTGTCTGACCATGCAGAATCAAATATCTGTAGTCTGTCGCTCATCCTTTTTAGAGCTGAGACGTATTGCTTCCATCCGACGCTTTATATCCAGGGAAGTAGCTGTCAGGCTAGTCTGTGCCATGGTGATGTCAAGATTGGACTACTGCAACTCTGTTTATGCTGGGCTTCCACAGAACAGATTGCTCGGCTGCAGAGAGTCCAAAATAGCGCTGCACGACTTGTTTTGAAGAGGAGGAGGTGTGAGCACATCACTCCCATGCTGATCGAACTGCACTGGCTTCCCATACAGTATCGGTGGCAATTTAAACTGGCAGTTCTTGCTTTCCGCCACTTCAATGAATCTCTTCCTCACTATCTCTCTTCTTCTCTCTGCACCTGCCAAAGCACTCGTACCCTTCGCTCTTCTTCACAAAAACTTTTGAAAATCCCTAAGCGTTCTCTGAAATCTGTTGGCGAAAGAGCCTTCAGTTTTAGAGCACCTTCTATTTGGAACTCCCTTCCTGAAGACCTTCGTAATCAGCCTACTCTTTCTTCTTTTAAATCTCAGCTCAAAACTTACCTCTTCAAAAAGGCCTATTCTCTTCTGTAGATGACTAGATCTCTCCTAAATTTCTCCACAACTAGTTTGGTGAGGCAGTTTATGCATGTAGGTGCGTCTGCAATTGTGTATTTTCTTTTTGCTGTGTGCATGAATATTGTATGAATAAGTGCAAATGGTGGATGTAAGCGCATTGGGTTGTACAACAAGAAATGCGCTATATAAGTATTATACATTATTATTATTATTATTATTATTATTATTATTATTATTATTATTACATAAACACCCACCCACCTCCCTCTCCACACACACACACACACACACACACACACACACACACACACACACACACACACACACACACACACACACACACACGTGTGTGTGTGTGTGTGTGTGTGTGTGTGTGTGTGTGTGTGTGTGTGTGTGATAGTAATTTGAACAAGCGTACCGCAAGCTAGTGATATCCACAGAAATCAAAGAAGGTTATTTTCTTCCTTCTGGGTTTTACGTATGGATCTTTCTGTCCATACATTAGATATGCTCCAGACAGGTTTTTAGCATCACAAACAAGGACCACAAACACAAATGAACCAGTCAGGTAACAAACAGCACATTAGCGGGTAGACAAGTTTCTGTCCTCCCGGTTGCCAAGCGTCATAAGTGTGTCTGGTATGGACATCTCTTTCTGTCTACAGAATATAATGAGTATGGTACAGTGTGATAGTCGTCAGAGAGGTAGAGCTAAGTCGTCGATAAAAAATGAAAAATATTGGCTCTAACCAGCCGCCGTGGCGAAGTGGTTAGCGTCGCGGACTCCCGGCTGGGAGGTCGTGGGTTCGAATCCCATCAGAGTCATGTGGGTTTTTCTGCCCCGACCGGCTCCTACCCAGAGTTGAGTCTGCTGCGGACTCAGTTGGGAAGACTGGAACCACACAGTCGAGTTTCATCCACTTCATGGATGCGTTTCTGAGATTGTTGCTCAAACTTCCTGACCAACACTACAGGTACCTGTATCTCTCGGGCCTGGTTGACGCCAGGATATATTATGAAAGAAAGCGTAGAGTACAGCCCTGTCATGTAGTCTCAGACCGAAATGGAAATCCGTAGCATCATCGTAATCATCCTCATTCTCATCGATCGCATAAAAAAGTCTCAAATTCTGTGGCCCTTCATGCCCTGCTCTCATGGTGAGCTCAATTTCGATGTCCCCTCCACGTCTGTGGCCTTGGTCTGGTTCCGTCGGGGTCACCGGTATCGGCGAGTCCATGGGGGCTCTCGTTGGACGGACGTTGTGGCGCCCTCCGGGGGGGAGAGCTCACTCACGCCGGCTCCGCGACTAAGCAATTATTGTCGTCAGTAGGGGGTTTAGTAGGTGGTGTCCTGCGTATGTTAGATCAGAACAGGCGCCACTGAACACCACCGAAGTGACTCGGCAGCAGTGCAGTGTCTCCTCCGGTGGGTTGCCTCTTGACGACTTGACATTGACTGCTCCCTGTGGATTGCCGGTGCCGGGGCTGCGGCGGGGCCTGACCGGGCTGTGGCTGTTGACGGGGTGTCGGAATGAGCGGCGTGGCACTGCCTCTGAGGTGGCGCAGAGGTTGGGACAGCAAGAAAAGAAAAAGAAACAAAGAAAATAAAAACATTGGCTCATTCACAATACACATGACTGAGGATTTAGGGTAGTGGAGATTTCTGTCTGCCCAAGCATCTTTATGATCTAATGACATGGGACTGATAGAAAATAAACTGGATTAATTTTACGTCCCAGAGCTGCTGTTATTCAGAGCTGATAGTGTTCATAGCTGCTGATTATGTGAATGAATGACGCCATCTGCCCGCCGGAGGATAAACAGCCTCATGTGACTGATTAGATAAAGTGTATTTACAGTAGAACTGTCGCAATAAATAGTGTAATGTTCTTGCTGATCTGGATAACTGACGCAGGCAATCAAGGACGTAACAGGTGTCAATTACCTCGTTCAGGTGAGGAAAGGTTCGTT
>CM031595.1:81007617-81092617 GCA_018398815.1 Conus ventricosus | reverse complement strand
TTTAGGTTGTTATTTATTTTACGTTATTGTGTATGACGTAGACATAAACAAAATGTAGCACTGCCACGGTGGGGCAGGAAACGGACAGGTATGGTCCTGAAGTGTTCGTTGATTTGATGCTGTATGTATGGTGGTCGACGATTGTTGTTGATGAGAATCACCATGCGCAAGCAGATAAGATTAGGACCGAGGAGGAGATAGCCAGGTATGCAAACGTTTTGTCCTCTTATAGCCACAATCAACAGTCTCGTTGTTCTGCTGCTGGATCGAAGCGACCCATATTACTATGAAGAGAGAAGCTTATGCTAAAACCAGCCACAGAAAACACAGACAGACACTAACTCGCACACACCACGCATATGCGCGTGCATGAACGCGCGTGCGCGCGCGCGCATGCACACTCACACACACACACACAGAAACACCCCACACGGGCACGCAGAGAGAGAGACAGACAGAGACAGAGAGAGAGAGAGAGAGAGAGAGAGAGAGAGAGAATTTTCTTGAATGTGGTCCAATTGGCCACAGTGGCTATTATGAGTGCTGCCGCATGTTCAACTCTAAACGCCAAAGTAAAAAAAAAAGGAAAAAAAAAAAAGAAGACTACTCAGAAAATGAGGGACTGATCTTAAACAAAAGTCGGAAAAGGGGCAAACAGTGAAGAATTAAAAAAAATCTTTCAAAAAGCCATGAGAATAGCTTTCACCATTTTTTGAGTAAAAATTCGGGCCAAAAAACCTTTAAATTCACAGCCCTCAGGGTCAGCCAGCCCCGGTAAACGAACAAAAGCGACCCCGGGGGAAAACCCCCCGGGCTTTCTTTCTTTAAACCGCGGGCCTTTTGGCTAAGATCAAAGTGTAGTGGTCATTCACCGTATTTCAATTGCTCGGAACGAAACGCCGGGAACGTGCTTTTTTGGTGGTCTCTGCAGGTCAGAGAAGAAGAGGCGAAACCCAAGGGGGAAGAGAAAGGGGGGTAGACAGCGCGACCCCCACCCGGAGGGCCCCCACCAATTCGGGCCGCCTTCTACCTGCAGGCGACAGCGGGGAAACCATGACCCCAAGGGCCCTGAGCCGGGGGCGCCGGAAAGGTTTCAAAAAGGCCGTGGACGATCACTGTTTTTGGGGTCGCTGAACAATGCAATTTTTTACCAGTTTTAGGAAAAAACATTTTTTTTCGCGGTGGGGTGCGGCGCGGGGCGCCGCTTTGGGTGGTGTGGGGTGCGGCGTGCGTGTGTTGTGTGTGTGCGTGTGTGGGGTTGAGGGGAGAGGGGGGAGAGGGAGGGGAGAGAGGGGAGAGAGAGAGAGAGAGGAAAAAGGCATCGTTGGAAACTTACATAACTACTCTTTTCCCAAAAAAATTTTAAACCCTTTTTTAGGGGGAAACGGGAGGGGGGTGGTTTTTTAAAAAGGGGGGGGGGGGGGGGGGAAAGGGGGGGGGGGGGGGGGGGGGGGGGGGGGGGGGGGGGGGGGGGGGGGGGGGGGGGTTTCAGTTTTTTTGCTAGAGGTCTTCGGCAGAAAAAAAAAAAAGTTGCACAAAAAGAGCAGCAAGGGGGGAGATGGGGGGAAATGAGGGGGGGTTGGGGTGTGTGTATTTTTTTGTGCTTTGTCTACAAATTTGAATATGGCATTTTTATTGAGGATTTTCCTTTTGCCCCCCCCCCCCCCCCCCCCCCCCAATGTGTTTTTAAAAAAAGTGCTTCCATTTTCGTTTTTTTTCGGGGCGAGGTGGTGGGGGTTATCTAAAACCCTTGGGAAATTTTTTTCCCCACCCCTTTCCACCCCTTTCCCCATTGAAAAATCTAAACAGCCCCCCACCCCCCAAACTTTCCCCTCTTTTTTCCCACGTTTTTCCGCCCGCGTCAGTTTTAAAATGTTGGAGGGGGGAAGGGCATTCTAAACAGTGACAGGGGACCTGAGTGGAAAGAAAAAGAAGTAAAAGATGCCGTAAGGGGTTTTCATATTTAAGTTTGAAGACTTTGGGGACGGGATTTGTCCCCTTTTTTTTTCTTTTAGGGTAAAAACTAAATTTAAATCATTTCCTTGAAACCAATAGTGTACAAAAAATATTTCTTTAAACCCACCTTTCTCAGACCCCTCCCCTTTAAAGGATGTTTTTTTTTTCCCCGGGCATACTTCAGAAATTTTTTGTTTTTGTTTTTCCCCGTGAAAAATATTGATAAAGTTTTCTTTTCATCTTTCATGGTTTGCTTTCATTTGCATATTTTAAAATAAAAATTTCCATAGACTGAGATGCATAACAAATTTACTATGATCACCCAAAAAAATTTTTCCCTGAGCTATACATGGCTTAGTTTTTTCAAAGGTTTCTTTTGATGTTTTATACCTTTTCTTCTTTTCTTTAAAAGCCCCCCCCCCCCCCCCCCCCCCCCCCCCCCCCCCCCCCCCCCCCCCCCCCCCCCCCCCCCCCCCCCCCCCCCCCCCCCCCGGGGGTTTCACTGAAATAAGAATTACATTTAAATTGATTTTGATAATTAAACTTTCGTTCCAAGACCACCATCATTTAAAAAATTTCCATAATCATAAAGAATGAAAAAAATATTTAAAGTGTTTTTTTTTTCTTTTGAAAATACAATATGTTCTCCGAGGCCCAAAGTGACAAATTTGGAATGCTTGCACAATTTTTAAATTTCTTTTAAAAAACTTAAGGTGTGTCCATTTTCAAATTTAATTTTTATGTTAAGAAATATTCTGTTTTGACCAATTTGTTCATTTTTTTTCCCTTTAATTTTGTGATGTTTGTGCGATGTTAAAAAGACAGATGAAATAAAACGGAAGCTGTTGTGTTAATTCCTCTTTTGCAGCATGTGATATATTTGTACGTCAAGGATTTTTTCCATTTAAATATGTTAATGTTTGCCCTATATTAAAAAAACTTTTCACCCTGTTTGTAATGCAACCGCATTCTTTTAAAACCCGCTGATTAGCAAGGAAGGGTAGAGTGAAGGGGATTTTTATATTTACTGCTGTTTTTCCCAAAAATCAGACAATTTTGGAGACAAAATTTCAGATGTAAAAGTTTCTGGGTTTTTTTGAAACATGATAATTGAAACTGAATTTTTGGATTTTTTGGTTGGAAAACTGAGAAAAAAACGTTTTTTACTTTTTAAATTTTCCCTTTATTAGCATAGTATTGGAAAGAAGCTTTGGGCATATCACTGTTAAAAAGAAAAACAGATCTTTTGCCCGTTTTTTTAAAACACCTGTGTGTTGAAAAAAACCCAAAAAAACACGGACTTGTCCCTGAAAAATACAACATCTTGAAAAGGGTCTATTTTTATTTTGGGCCCGTTTTTCACTAAAATTATTTATTCTAGCAACATTTCCTGTCCCAGAGCGCTTTTATGTAACTGCTAGAACAAAATTTCTGAAAATAAAAAAATTTTTTTTGAAAATTTCATTTTAAACGTGTAATTTTTTATAAACAAGACGCAATTTTTTATTTAATCATTTAGTCCCTTTGGTTTAATTTATTAGTCCCCCTTTTCCCTTTTGGGGTTTCACTTTTCAATCAAGAAATAAACCCAAAAGACCCCTGCAGGCTAACCCCCTTTGTCAATCCGATGGTTTCCAGTTTTTTGGGGTTTTTTAAAAACTACCCTTAAGTTAGTGAACACCCCTAGACATGAACATAAAAGAAAGAAAGAATAAAAAAAAGTTGAATGAACTGGACAGTCTTTTTTCCCCTTTTGGAGTCGTTCATCTTGTATGCTACTAAGATTGCCCACCGTCTGTCCATCCAACATTCCCCACCTCTCCCCACATACCCATTCCCACCTTCCTCACTCACAATTACTCATTTTGTTCCACCCTAGTTCGAGTGCAAGCTGTCCAATGGGAGTAACAGTTATCATGATAGTTCACATGTAAGCTGCCCAGATTGTCGATGCCAGATAGTTCACATGTGAGTTGTCCACGTGAGTTATAGTTCACATGTAAGATGTCCACAGAAAGTTGACAATGTCAGATAGTCAATCAGATAGTTGAAGAGCAAACTGTTCTTGTGGAGTTTCAAATATCACAGCAGTGCAATTGCAAGCTGGGTACATTATCAGTGTCATAGTTCACATGTCAATTGTCCACTGGGAATAATCTATATTGGATAGTTCACATGTAAGCTGTCCACACTGAGTTCACAGCGTCACAACAGTTCACAGGCAAGCTGTGCATAATAGTTCACATGCAAGCTGTGTGCATGGAGTTATCAGTGTCACAATAGTTCACATGTAAGCTGTGTGCATGGAGTTATCAGTGTCACAATAGTTCACATGTAAACTATCAAACTATCTACAGGGATTTTAACGAGGTGACAGCCCTGATGTGGCCGTTTGCGGTCGGCTGGGCTATAAGCAACATTATCTTATCTTATCTACAGGGAGTTATCAATGTCAGATAGTTTGCATGTAAATTGTTCACAGGGAGTTATCAAGATCACAATAGTTCACATGTAAGCTGTCCACAGGGAGTTATAAATGTCAGATGGTTCACATGTAAGCTGTCCACAGGGAGTTATAAATGTCAGACAGTTTGCATGTAAACTATCCACGGGGAGTTATTAGTATCACAGTTATTCGCATGTAAGCTGTCCACAGGGAGTTATGTCAGATGGTTCACATGTAAGCTGTCCACAGGGAGTTATAAATGTCAGATGGTTCACATGTAAGCTGTCCACAGGGAGTTATAAATGTCAGATGGTTCACATGTAATCTGTCCACAGGGAGTCATCGATGTCAGATGGTTCACATGTAAGCTGTCCACAGGAAGTCATCATTGTCAGATGGTTCACATGTAAGCTGTCCACAGGGAGTCATCAATGTCAGATGGTTCACATGTAAGCTGTCCACAGGAAGTCATCAATGTCAGATGGTTCACATGTAAGCTGTCCACAGGGAGTTATAAATGTCAGATGGTTCGCGTAAGCTGTCCACAGGGAGTTGTAAATGTCAGATGGTTCACATGTAAACTGTCCACAGGGAGTCATAAATGTCAGATGGTTCACATGTAAGCTGTCCACAGGGAGTTATAAATGTCAGATGGTTCACATGTAAGCTGTCCACAGGGAGTTATAAATGTCAGATGGTTCACATGTAAGCTGTCCACAGGGAGTTATCAATGTCAGATAGTTTGCATGTAAACTATCCATGTAGAGTTATCAGTGTCAAGGTCATTCACATGTAAGCTGTCCACAGGAAGTCAACAATATACAAAAAGAAATAGTTCACAAGCTGTCCACAGGGAGTTACAAATGTCTTAATAATTCCGATCTATGTAGTCTACAGAGAGTTATATGAGGTAGTTCAAATGTAAACTGTCCATTGGGAGTGATCAGTGTCAGATGGTTCACGTGCCAGCTATCACTGGGAGTCATCAGTGTTAGTTCTAGCACAAGCTGCCCTGAAGGAATTCTTCATGTCAGATCACTGAAAGATCACCTGTCAGAGGAGACCACACCATTGTGCTGTTGAGCTATTCTCATGCATGCAACTATGGGGTGAATTAATCACTGCTGCTCTGATTAAATTTGAACCTATACATGGACACCCAAACTCTCCCTTTCACTGATTGATAGTAACAGCTTAGTCAAAGAGAGGAAAATCTGTCTGTGCTCCAATCAGAGCACAAGAAGCTGCCAAGACTGGAGATATTTCAATGAACTTAATACTGATCTGGAAGTAGCTGTACAACTAAACAAAGGTCACCATAAAAATGAGTCATGTGGAGGCAACAGAAGCGAAATATTTCATTTACATTTTTATGATTGTTTACAACAATTTATTCTGGCAAGTCTCCATGCTCCACTTGCATTCTGTGTTAAAGACTCCGAGTCAGTATTTGACAGTAACACAAGAGCAACAATCTAAGATACACTCATGAAGTGGATGCCATTCAGTTGTACGGTGCTAGGCTTCCAACTGAAGTTCTTAACACACTCAGCCATTGACAATAGGAGGTGGGGGCAAAAAATATTCCACAATCTTACTGAATCAACCACCTGTCACTGTTACACATGTTTAGTGTTTGGCAAAAGCAAAAAAAAATCTTACTGTTTGCGTTATTAAAAAACTGTCACCTTCTGTTAAACCATTGCATTCACCAATTATACCTGATGATAATCTAAAAACATTATTTAGCATCGCCATCTTCATGTACATCTGAAAAACAAATATGGATTACACGTATAATGAGCAAATTTTTTTTTTTTTTTTTTCCTAAATTAAAAACAGCTGCTGTCCTCTAAAGAAAAAGTTCCTTTTTCCCTCAAAACTGCAATCCTTCGAGGTGAATGTCATTTCAATATTCAACACAAATCAAATTCTGTTATTATTCCAAATCACAGTCCTCAAGTGTAAAAACATTTTCAACATTGAAATTGTAGTCCTCAAACAAAATGAATGAAATGAATAATTAAATATTCAGATGAAAAAGGTAGTTGTTTGAAGAGCAAAAACAGAAGGCTGATGTAAAGAAAATGCATTTCTTTTCCTTTTTTTCTGAAACAATGTCACACAATGGTTCAATTTGTACAATTACTGACTTAAAGGGGTTGATCAGGAGAGTTGGTTTTATCTTGCTTTTCACTGGTGACTTGTTTCAAAGTTACAGTGTGTAGGTTTTTGTAAATTGCATTAAAGTTTCCATTCAAAACATTTTCAGATAAAAATGAAATAAACACACAAAATGTTGGAGAAAATCTGTGTTGTCTTATGATGTGCACTCTGTCATACGTGTGTGAGAGAGAGAGAGAGAGTAGAGAGAGAGGAGAGAGAGAGAGGGAGAGAGAGAGAAAGAGAGCGAGATCAAGAAAATTCAACTGAGAGTAAAATGGATAAAGTGAGGATTTTTTCCCTTCATCATACACACAAAGAAAAAAAACCTATAAAAAAAGTATAAACACAAACAAAAAAAACACACACCTGAATACAATACACACAAAATATGACTGTGAAAGGACTTTTATAAGAAATATCAGTTAAAAAAATATGCAGTATGAGAATATTCTCACCACACACACATACAGTCCTTCGAATGAGACTATAAACCGAGGTTCAGTGTGTGAATGCACGCATAACATCTTGCACACGTAAAATCCCATCACCAACTTTCGGAAGAGAAGGCCAGTTTGGCCATTGGTATGGATGACACGTTACACATAGCATGCACCCTGCGTGAGAAATGGAAAGAATGAAGGAAGTAAGGAAAATGAGTGATCGATATTGAACGATACTGACTGGATGACACGGGAAACGACTGAATGAAGCGCCAGCTGGCAGCTGTTTAGTCGGCACTACCCAGGTAGGCAGCCCCTTGTGTAAACGAGTGTTGATTGTAAAGCGCTTAGAGCTTGGCCTCTAGCCGAGAATAGGCGCTATATAAGTATTCATTATTATTATTATTATTATTATACTTTACGTTACACATGCACACACACAAACACTACCATCATCATTTTATGATATACATGGAAATGCTTTCTTGCAAAAATATAGTAAAACACAAGAATTGTTTTCAGGCATCCAAATATACAAAATGTGAGTTAACATAAATCAAGATTGGTCATTCTCTCTCACATGAACTCCTCACACATGTATGCAATGTTGGGAAAGAATGAATGTAGTTAATGATTTTTCCATGAGACATGGTATGTTTTGTTTCTGCCTTTGAAAGATGATGAGCTTAATTTGCGTTCTAAGTTATTTTTGTATATTGTTCCATAACTTACTGCCAGAGTAAGTGATGAATGGTACAAAAAGATCAGTGTTAGGGTTAGGGGTAAGAATAGTTATTACATGTGTTGCAACAATCTGCTGTGGAGATAGGATGGTGTCAATTTATTAATGATTTTGTGCATAACTTTAGCTATACAATATAAAAGCTAAAAGGGTGAATGTGTGCCTTATTCGTAATCTATTGGGAGAACATGAAAACGAATGCTGAAGTACTGAGTCGTCAAATGAATGTAACAAACTCAAGTAGCAAGCTTCAACCTATTGATCTCCTTCAGGTTGGACAAAAACAAATAATGCAAATGAATATACAGGTGCAGATGAATAAGTCCTCAGTCACTATGTAAATGACCAAATGTGGATTGTGTTGGGAGAAGAGGGTAGAGTAGGAGGAGAAGGAGAGGTAGGATCAAAAGAACGTTAACATTAAATTCTTTACTTACAGCAATGGGAAATTGAATTTTGAACAGAACCATTTGATATCCCAAACAATTAATTTTTCATCTCCTCAGAGAGAACTTTTCAGTAGTCACAGCTGGTTGTGGTTGTGACAGTCCATTCATGATTGCCAACATAGAAGACCACCTAATATTTCGTGGTATTCTCAGACACGCTGCGGGCGGCATCACAATCCAACAGACTCCAAAAAAGCCAGCAAAGGACAGAAAAGAGAAATGGAAGAAAAGTGATAAGTAACTGAGATACTCCCCAATGGTACTGAAAATCAACAAAATTATAGGAGACAGAGGAGAGAAGACAGACTGACAGAAAGAGAGAGAAGGCAAGAGAGGCACAGGGAGTTATACTCAACAATGTATGGAACTCTTTGAAATCTTCAATTTATTTCGATATGAAGGAACCTAAATATGTCATCTGAAGGTGAAAATATGCATCCTTCAGATATGATCACAAAGCTGTATAATAATGAAAAGTTTTGTACATAATCACATCTAAATTTGGTCATATGCTGATAACAAAAGTGAAATTTGTTTTTAAAAAAAGAATCCTTCCAGAGCTTTATTACCAACTAACAGTATGCTCTTGCAACTATACGCAACGACAGAAACAGACTTAAACGTTGAGTGTAACAGGCAGCAAAACAACAAACTTGATCTGAAGAGTACAACTTCTCATTCATGCATGTTTCTGTTACACATAAAAAATCACTGTGGATTGAAATAAAGAGGAAGAAAACGAAGAAAGGGAAGGGAAAAGGAAAGACTGGCAAATATAATCCAAACATTTAGTCACCACTTCACTTCTTTTTCTTTCACCTGCCATTTCCCTTTTCTTCTTGGAAAGGGACATGGGAGACACTGAAGAAACAAAGATGTATAAAAGACTAGATTAGTTTCCAGACAAAAAAGAGCACCTGGAATAGCAAGTGCAGGTGCACACTTGAAAATCAACAGCACCAAAGTGAGTTTGATAACAAGCTATACCATTACTACATGGCTTTCAAAATGACAACAGCCGAGATATTACCAGTGCTCAACCATATCCTAGAGAGACCACCTCACCCAGTATCACTGAATAACATTTTCAAGAGCAGTGACACAATGTGACAACACATATTGTACATAAATATCTGCTAATCCTTCTCTGTTTCCATTCAGTCTAGAAAATTATGCTCCAAATATATAAACTTTGTTTTAGGAAAATGGACTCTTTGATTAATTGCCTTAATTATATAAAAAAAAATGCACCTTTCCTTCACTTTTACTTCATTATTCTAACTATACATTATATACTGCCTTGACATGACAGCAAAGTTTGTTATGCTTATAACAGTTTTGATAGAACAATTACAAAAAAAAAAAAAAAAAAAAAAAAAAAAAAAACTGAAAAAAAAAAGCATGGAAGAAAAATTTATATTTTACACCACCATGTCCTTACACTCCTTTTCACCAGGCATAAACGGCACAAAGTTTTCTTTTCCCAAGAAATCTGTGAAGAACACAATAAAGGGACAGAAAGTAAACAGCTGGCATCCTAGCATATATATGCAGATAGGTATCATCTCTCTTCTGGCCAGTACTCCTGAACCTATTGTCTCTATTGAAAACACAAAACCCAAAGGAACTTACAGGCTGTGTCCATGGTGGGGTTGGATCAGTCCAGAGAGCTATATGTCTTTACAAACTCTCTATGCATACAGAGACAGACAGACAGACAGAGAAAGAGTGCATTATCTGAAATCAAACATTTTAACCTGAAGATTGGCCTTTCCTGCCAAGGCTGAGTGTAATGTTGGAACATGTCATTTTAGATGCAAAATTATGTGCTTTGCATGTACGCGTGTGTATGCCTCAGTGTGTATATATGTATGAGAGTGTACGTGTGCATGTATGCATCCATGAATTTGGTCATAGCAGCACACGTAACTTGCTTCCTTCATCCTCCAGTTCAGAGGCTGGTCAATGAAAACATAGAAATGAACTTTATGCAACAGAGGAGGTATGATTTTTTTTTCTTCTGACAATGTTTTCTTGTCTGGCATTCTAACTGTGTGGACAGCATTTTGTTGAAGAAAGGAAAAAAATTGTCACAGAAGAAAGTAAGAATTTTGGAATTTCAGGACATCAATTGTTCAAGATAACAACAGCAACCATGGAGCAAACTGGTTTAGATAAACACCCCAAAACAAGAATACGACAAACCACAACTGTCAATGTCACATTCCAATACAAATGAACACATATGAATGAAAATGCTGTTCTCCTGTTTTACCTTCTTCACCATATCTTCACAACAAACTCAACCAACATTACAACCACAACAATACCTAAACAGAAGCTCACAATTACACTGCAGACTATTCTTCAGTTCAGTATACAAAAGAGTAAAGACAGACACGGCTGTTCAGAGCAAGCCACTTAGTTCTGAGAGGCAGGGGAGTTTACAGCTCTCCCACAGCTGCAGAGGCCAAGCCGTGAATGCAGGTCAAGGAAAGGGGTGTTTTCTGCAGGCTGCTCCCCACCAGCCAGCTAACCGTGCGTGTACTCGACCAACTGAATGTCATCTGTGTACAGCCGGTCTGGCAGCAATGTGTTCGGCATTGATGAGCGGCCATTACAATTGGGGCTCTTAGTTTGATAATCAGTGGTTGTCATGAAAAATGTAATATATCTGTGCTCTTGAGATGACTGAATAGGCGAATTCCCGACAATTCTTTTAATACCAAACTCAACTAGGTTTATTTTCCTGTAGATAATGTAGATACGGCATGAAAGCTTGTACACAAGAGGTCAGGCGATATTCAAACAATGACAACACACACACACAATTGTGAAAGAATGACGTCATCACTTTCTGGGAACTTAATTTTCCCTAGTTAACTAGTACACAAGTTTGATACATGCCTCTGCTTGGACTACAACAACAAAAATATTGGGTCAGAAATGTGTAAGGCTTGTTTGTTTGGCCCTATAACTAAGTGTCTCGAATGGGACAGAAAAATAAAGCTGTGCAGAAAACATGAAAAGACACATCCAAACATAACAGCAATGCAGAAACAAATGGTGAAGCCAGGAGTGGAATAAGAAAGAGGACAGACACGCCGATACTGTGTGAAGAATCATAAATCTTCACTTGTGCACACATATAACCACAAATATACACAGGAAGGTGGCTTAAAAAATAACGCACTTGTTAGGGAAGAGAGAGAATCCCAGGTTCCTGATTCATACCTTACACACAGCAAAGTTGTTTTTTTTTTCTCTTCCTTTCCATCTGATATTCGATTAGTTTTCTGAACGTGGGGTCCCAAGTGCAGCAAGCATGTGCAGCAAGCATGTACGGCAGGTAAAAGAACCCAGGACAAAAGAACTGTCCCTGGAAACGTGAAGGACAATCCATTCTGACAGCTAAACAAAACTACAGCACAATAAAAGTAAGATATGGGCAGGTCTAAACTATCTGCAGTGAGACGATGGTATACCATGCAACACATATACAACTGAAGTTAGATTGAAAATCAGAATCCTTCCCACTTTTCTCTGTCAAGCCATAGTTATCCTGAATAGAAAAAAAAACACTCGGAAGCAGGTAGTAAAGTCAAAATCAAGGTACTAAAAGTGAAGAGGAATAAATACAACATCTGGCAGCTGAAATTTCACTGCAGTGAAACTAAGTAATGCTTATAGTTTAAAAAAAAAAAGTTATATGCACTCGCAAAACCAAGTAACCAAAGACCCATCAATGTCAGGCTGAAAATATCTCATGGATAAATAATATTTTAGTAAATCATGTAAGCATGTCACTAAAGCAGAAAGTTATCATCTCTTTTCAAGCATGTCACTAAAGCAGAAAGTTATCATCTCTTTTCAGAAGAGGATTTAGTATTTGTAAGAGTAATTCTGTCCCATAGTCTTGCGACTAAATTATTTGACACTACTAAATACATGGAAATATGGCATTGGGATTTACACAGTGGTCATCTTCCGCTCTGTGTAAATCCACAGAAAGTTAGCAAAACATGCATGTGTACATATATATGAGTGCGTGCATGCCTGTGCGTGTGTGTGTGTGTGTTGTGTGTGCGTGGGCAAGAGAGAGAGAGAGAGTGTGTGTGTGTGTGTGTGTGTGTGTGTGTGTGTGTGTGTGTGTGTGTATGTGAGTGTGTGTGTGTGTGTGTGTGCGTGTGCGTGCGTGCGTGCGTGCGTGTGTGTGTGTGTGTGTGTGCATGAGGGGTGGAGGTGGAGGGGTGTGTGTGTGTGTGTGTGTGTGTGTGTGTATGCATGCATACATATGTGTGTGCGTGTGTGCATGCGTGTTTAAATGTATACATGTGCGAATGACAGAGTCTCAATAAAGAGCACATAAATGTTTGAATAATTTCTTTCACAAAATTTTCTGCTGAATGTAACAGTTATTTGCCATTATATTGTTCAGATTTATTGTTAACAATGTTATCATTATCACTTCATTATCATTATCAATATGACTGTACATGTTAATAAACTACACCACAACCTAAGCACATCAAAGATGCAACTAACTTCCTTAAATTGTACTACAAAGGAAAGATTTTGAAAAAAAAATGGAAAGAAAAGGATGCATGCATGCATGTATTCTGGACACGAATACAGCATTACTTGCCACACACCTACAGATATCACATCAAATATGTACTTATATACTTGGTTCTTTCATAAGATCCTATATAAAAAAAAAAAAAAATTGTGCTGCTACAATAGAATATTTTCCCTCATCAAACCTTTACATTAATAGTTCAAATACCTGGATAATCATGGCTGAATTTATCACTAGCCAAGTAAAAGCAACTAAAAGACGCTAAGTATACAGGTCTTTCCAATTGTAACAATATCACTAGACAACAAATCATCTTCCATTAGACATCACAACTTAGTACATTCCGAAAAAACGCAATCTAAAATAAATGACACTCACACCTTTACAGAAAAGGTTAAGTGCATATACCAAGATAAATTACATTTAAATCTATGTGTTTGGATGTTGCAGCAGATAGATTCAAAGAAGATAACTGCTAAAATGGCACGTAAGTTTAAACAGCATGGCACTTTTCAATTCCTTTTTGAAATGAAGATCTTGAAGTAGGTTGTGTGTGTGTGTGTGTGTGTGTGTGTGTGTGTGTGCATGTGCATGTGTGATTGTGTGTATGTGCGTTCTATGCATGTGTGTGATCCATGCAGTTGCATAATACAGAATGTTTTTACATTAGTAAACATGTTTTCAAGTACGATGCATGCGTTATTGTATGGATGATTTTTTTTTTCACTACCTCAAGTTATGCATCATATTATGTTTCATACTATCACTGCGCCACATTCTTTTTTCTTTTTACATTTATTACTGCCATGAGTAAGCACCTAAACTGTGTCCACAGTCACAATAAATGCAAGTGCTGCTCTACAACTTCACATAACAAGTATAAATAGATCTCTGAATTTGTGGAGACTCAGAATAACATGAGGAACACTGAAGTCAAAACATTTCCCTGTGATGCAATGATTCTGTTTCCCAAAACACACTGGTTATGTGTAAATTGTGTGTATTCTTAACAATACTACTAATAAAAAAAATGTCCACCGATTGAATTCAATTTGTTTCTCACTTAATCTGTTTACAAGAAAGCACTTTACTTAAAGTATAGCAAGTTTTACCTCTTAATTTTGTGAAGTGGGCCAACATTTCCATAATTAACAACAGCACTGTACGTCTTTATGTACATTTAATTTTCATACCACCATTATGTTTTCAGCTGTCTCATATGACTCCATTATGTGTCACAATACAAATTTGTAAATCAACAATCTTCAAAGTTGTCTCTTCAAGACTTGTCAAACAATGGCATGTTGATACCACATCTACCCCCCCCCCCCCTCCCCCCCACACACACTTTATCCTCCCTCCCCATTTTTCTTCCGAGAATGATTTTATGCAGAAGTCACTGATACAAGAAAGTTCCAGCCATTTTCCCCCTTTCTAACAAATGAAATGTTATAACATTACACTTCACTGATTATGGTTTGAGCTCTCCACTTTATATAAGAAAAGCAAGAGAGAGAGAGAGAGAGAGAGAGAGAGAGAGAGAGAGAGAGACAGACAGAAGAAGACTGAGAGAGAGAAGAATTCTCTCTTGTTGAAAGTTGTTCTCTTTAACCTGTGTACATCTTACTCATAGCCATTCAATGTTTGACTTTCTGAAAAATCTGAGGCTGTGCTCTTCGCATCCAAGGCCGAACAAAGCTCTTCATTGATTTTGAGGCGTTGTACATACAGCAAGGACTGATACAAATTTTTGGTAGAAACAACAAATTGAGACAATATGTTGAGGTTTTTGACAAGCAGGAATGAATGTCATGTGTTTCCTGTCTAAGCAAGAAAAGCACTTGAGCCATGCCTCACCACCCACAACACATGTACAGACAATCAATATCACCTCCAAAAATAATATCTGCAACAAAGCATGCACCTCAAAACCTTGATTTCAATACTTTTGCTACCAATCTGAAAAACTTGCCAAAAAAACTATTGCACGTCCTATACCCTCGAAGTTCTGATTAACTGAATATCGAGTTTCACTTTCCAACTGTTCTTCCTCTCTGTCATAATGACCAGTCTAATCATACCACGCTAAATGCACAATAGATGATTTAAACATTCCCAGCCACTTAAAAGTGCAGATACCTAGAGATTACTTCTCAGACATAGCTATACCTTACTGAGAACAGAAAGGTTGTTCCCTAGAGAACAATGACAGTAAAACAGACGACACATAAACCCCATGCCAACTGCAAACTTTTCTCTGGAAACCCTCGCCTCTACCCTGCAAAATCACAAACAAGACAAGACATTTTGAAACTTACTTTTATGAAAAAAAACAAAATCACAAACAAGAAAAGACATTTTGGAACAAGAAAAGACATTTTGGAACTTACTTTTACAAAAAGAAACAAAATACACAAACAAGAAAAGACAATTTGAAACTTACTTTTATAAAAAGAAACACAGTGTGAACTCCCTTTACTAGGAGACCCTATGCGGAAAATGCTATGAAATACAAACTGATGAATGCTATGTTTCAACAGTCGAACTCTACATGTTTAAACAGACGAACTGTACCTTATTTTCAGCTGAACTTTACATGTTTCAACAAGCCCACTTCACACACAAAATCTAATGATAATCATCTACTTTACATGTGGCACTGTCTACTTGAATATGCCATCATTTATGCAACCACAGCTTTCCACTCTTATTCCCCTTTCCTCACTTCCTCTCTTGAAGTATATGCAAACAAATCATGTAACATGCACAACTACATTCAGATTTGAATGGACAGCCAATAGACATACAAATGCTGAAGTAAATTTACTTAGTCCATATCTTTAGCTTTCCTTTGAGATAAACATTAAACACAGTTGAAGCCATGCCAGTGCAACTTGCCAGATACCATCAGAAATTTAATCACTCTTGAGTTTACAGCTTTACAGGAATATATGCTGGTTTGACAACTGAGTTTGACAACCAGCTGATAAAGCAGACATGGATTCCAAGGGACAGGAGAAAGGTTACTGTTTCTGTAGACCACTCCCTCCTGTAATTTCAACAGTGTCTGAAACATAAGTCACACAGTGTCTTGGCATACTAAACAGACCACGCAAGAGACTAACAATGACAGTTTTGTACACCACAACACTGATGAGCTGTGGGACCAGGGAACAGTCGAAGCCACAGCTGGCAACTGTGTGTGTGTGACCAATCACACTCCACCACCGCTTCGTTCCACTGGATGGCCTTGCCCCTTCCCTCTTCATCCTCCCTCAATTGTGTTGCCATGGCAAACCTGGAGTTGGTCACAGTGCCGATCTTCAGGGCATTCATAAGCTGAAACAAACATGACATCATGTTAGGTATAGAGCACTTGATCACTCATTCCAAAACTGTATATATACCCTTGATATCTGAGACACTAGTAAAATATTTATACTTTCTGCTTTTTTTTTTTTTACTAGGTACATTTTGTGCGCATTATTTTGAGACAAAGAAGACAGTCTTGAAAATGTGACTTATCATTTTGCACTTGTGTGTATTTGGTAAAGAGCAAACATTTTCTTCCAAATCTCATTATTTTTGTAATATTTTAAAATCCACAAAATTACTATCGCACAATCAATTTTAAAACAGGTCATGATTAAGCACTTATATACTTGAAGAAAAAAAAACCAACAACAATGATGAGCGCTTATAGGGCATACACAATGTTCAGCAAAGCCTGATGATCATTTCTGTCCTAATTGCATTTGGCAACCATTGAAACATTTCCATCTTGAGTTATCACCTTTGTAATCAAGTAATTCACAAAAATGATAAACATCTGGCAAATGATTCTGAAACAAAACAGGATAAAACAAAAAAAATTGAAACAATAATGAACTTTCATATAGATAATTTCATTTTTTTTACTTTCAAGTTCTTTAAAATTGCCTGAAAGACAGGCATTAGAGGACAAACTTAATGGCATCATAAAGTTATCACTTTTAATCTATGGCAGTCTCTCTGCCCCCTGTCTCTCCAAGACAACCAATAAAAAAATGCAGTCAACAAAAAAGAAAAAGAAAAAAGCAAAGTCATGCGAAACAACAAAAACATTAACCACAAGAAAGAAATCAAAGAAAAAGAAATGCAGCAACCTTCTAAATGCTTTCAAACAATAAAATCAGATGCAAATGTGTATGCAGATTAAATATGACATGTCAGCAAGTCATAATTACTTGGATATTCTCATGATTCATCAGGCTTCAGGTTTGTTATCAGCTGTTTCACACTGTCATTAGTTATGCCACAATATGTTTAGTTACATAATAATTATTTTACTTACTGGACAATGGTTTTATTTATCTCTCATAATTCTGCATACTCTGATGATGACTTATTACATCAGCCAGTATTTTACATTGCTACTCTTAACCTGTCTATTTATATCTGTCATGAGGTAAACGTGAAACCATTTTTGATAACAGCACAGAACAAGAACACAAACATATGCTTTTGATTGAAATGGCAAGCATAGAACTCACAAAGGAAATGAAATCAACTCCAACCACTTCACAATTCTTACTACATTTGAATGGGTTGTGTGACGGTTAAATGATCCCCTCCCAAGAAAGCCTCCTCCACAGTTTGCTTTCAGTAGCTTCGTTACTCTCATCCATCATGATCTTCTACAGGAATGAGGCTGGGTCTGGCCGGACAGTATCTGTATGATGTCTGTCATCTGCTGCACCACAGAAACCAGTTAGTCCTCCTTTGAGGTTTCATCCACACCAGCATCCCCCTGATCATCGCTTGCTTCCTCAGACTGGTTCAAGTCTTGTGCAGCACTTTCATCACCATCAGAGGCAGCAGAGTCTTGGAGTAGAGTTTCATCCTCACTGGTGCCAACAATGGGAGCAGAAGCAGGGAGTCCTCATTGGTCACTTCTGTTCCATAATCATTCTCTATATTCTCCGGCATATATCGGCTGGAGAGGATCAACGCCAAGTGCTTGAAGGCAATGTCAAGCTCTTGGTGGTTTGTGGCAATTCTAGCCAGAGCGCTCAATAGCTGACAGGTACAGAACCAGAACAGGGATCATTAGAACAATGATCACAAACAGCCAGCATGCTCTGTAGGAAAAAAACAACAACAGCAAATACCTGCTATGTTACGCAATTTTACACACACATGATGTATCAATGTTGGAGTTGATTTCATTTAAAAATTTCCCGGCAAGCTATTTCTTGCTATCTGATCTTTCACATACTCTGCTCTCCTCCCATTTTGGTTTTTGCTTTCGTGTTCATATTACCCGCAGATACAAAATCTGTAAATCTGAATGTCATTTTTGACATGCTGAATGCAAAAGACAGAAAACAGGATAACAAGAACTTCTTGGAAAAAGATCAACTCTCAAACTGTAAAGCATGCTCAGGGACACAAAAACAAAATCAGCTCCAACCTTCTTGTATGAAAGGATTCACCGAAAGTTGCTTTTTCTTTATTCCAGAAAATTATCACACCATTGGCACTACACTGACAGTCTGGTATCTTCGTTTTCTTGCTGATCACTATTCCTGCAGATTGTGTATCAGCTTGAGATTTTCTTACATGTCAAACTGAGCGGAAACGCACCACCCATGACTGGTCTGCTTCTCTACTTTTGCTCTGGAAGACTTTCAGGACCAGTCTCTTTTGATTCTACCAGTCTTTTGGTTTCCTTTTTCTAACTATCATTATCTGTGTTTTCTCCTCCAGCACCCGTGTCCTCTGTGTTACTGCCATCTGGACTTTCTTCACTTTGCTCATTCTGGTTTTCTGTGGGAGCACCATCATTTTCAGTCCCTGGGGGCCGTTCTTCTCCTGTTTCATCATCAAAAATTTCAATTGTGATTGTATTTTCCCCGCTTTCTGTTTCCGCACTTTGAACTGAAATGTCAGTGTTGACGTTCTCTGTTCCAGTGTTTTCCACGTTTATAACAGTTTCATCCCCTTCTGTTCCAGTATTTTCAATCTCTATGATAGTTTCCTCATTTCCTGCTTCTGAGGTTTCTGTCTCTCCAACTGTTTCCTCATTTTCTGCTGCAGCATTTTCACTCCCTGTGACAGCATCCTGACCTTCAACCTCCATGGTGGTTTTGTCACCTGCAGCATCTGAACTTTCAACTGTAATAACATCACCACTTTCTGCTCCCCTTTATCAACCTCTATGGCAACTTCTGTAATGACATCACTACTTTCCGCCTCAGATTTATCAGTTTCATCAGCAACTTCTGTGATGGCATCACCACTTCCTGCCTCTACGATGACATCACCACTATCTGCCTCACCTTTGTCAATTTCTTCTTCAGCAACTTCTGTGACATCACCACTTTCGGCCTCCCCTTTCTCTTCGGCAGCTTCTGTGATGACATCACCACTTCCTGCCTCCACTTTGTCAACCTCTAGAGCAACTTCTGTGACATCACCACTTTCAGCCTCTGTGATGACATCAACAACCTCTACCTCTGAGATGACATCAATACTTTCTGCCTCCTCTTTTTCAATTTCTATGACAACTTCTGTGATGACATCACCAGTTTCTGCTCCCCTTTATCAAGCTCTGTGGCAGTTTTGTCACTGTCAACAGCTGTTTCATCACTAGGCCTTTCCACACTCTCTGGCTCTTCCACAGCTTCTTTCAACTCCGTCTCAGCACTTTCAACCGGCATAGTACTTTCGTCACCGTCAGTTTCCACAAATCCATAGACCCTTCCTCAGTGCCAGTTTTTGTATCGTCTGATTTTACGTACTCCTTTTTGACCTCAGGAACAACCGGCTTCACCACTCTGTTGTCCAACACTGCTTGTCTACGAAATTAGGACTGACTGGCTCTGCCGCGAGAGCTCCAAAACTGTCACTGGCGTATCCACATTCATCTGCCGAAGCACCTTCTCCTCCTGGACTCTCATCCAGAGGGATCACTCGGCAGGTCAAAATAATGGACAGTTTTCGGCGGTCTTCATTTGGATCCTCAGTGTCCTTAGCAATCGCTCGCAGCACTGTCAACAGCTGTGGTGTATGGATAAAAAAAACGAAGTTAACCATGCCTGGACTGAGGATATGTGTATTGTGAAAGAAAGGAACAGAGACTGTATAACAGATGTGTTTGTGTATGGGGGGGGGGGGGGGGGGGGGGGGGGGGGGGGGGGAGGAGTAGGTTCAGAGGGGATGGAGGGGAAGGACAGAAGAGAGAGAGAGAGAGAGAGAGAGAGAGAGAGAGAGAGAGAGAGAGAGAGAGAGAGAGAGAGAGAGGAGAGACAACCAGACAGCTAGAAGCCAGAAGTGAAGGAAGACACGGCAGATGATACATATATCACATATGATAGAAAACATGAAGTATAATCAACTGTTGAAAGCCTGACAATGACAGTTCAGTACCACCGTTTTTGTAAACCCAATGACATCTTCAACAAACTAACACACACACAACACACACACACACACACACACACACACACACACACACACACACACACACAACACATGAAATGAAAGAGAGAGAAATGTAGTTGTCAGATGGAAGAGAGTGATTCCCATTCATGAGAGATGGCTAGCACAAAGCCTGGAACAACAATCACCAATGCGGTGAGCAAAAACATCACAACAGACTTCATGTTCATCGTTACCAAGTTCGGCATGTCAATGTGTCTGTACCTTTCAATAACACAGCTTAAGTCAGGAACAGCTATGTTGTAAAATGGGTCAGAGTAGACTTTTAATTTTTCCTCGTTTTCCTTACTTCAATCTCCTCTCATCAGTTCTGTGTATCCCAATTTGCCCTTGGAGAATTTCTCATCCAAGTAGTTTTTTTTTCGTTTTTTCTTCTTCTGAATACTGATATACTTTATACATTTTTGTGCTCTAAGTAGTTTTGATATTGAACAGTTCCTTCATTAAAAGATAACAATGACCTGCTTACAAGAATATAACAGTTACAGTTTAACAATGTTAAAACCTACTCACTGGCTGTGAAAGAACATACACACACAAATAAGAGAAATTGGTTTTCTCATTAATTGTGAAAAGAGCTTGGGTGTACTTCCAAGCAATGTAGTATACAAACTTTGGGAGGGGGAGGGAGGTGGGGAAGTTCAGATAAAGATTCAGCCTCAGGAGTTCAATCATTTGCCTGCACTTGCCAGTTCTGTTTGGGACAAGGAAGAGAATGGTAAAAAAAAAAATCCCAAAAGGCAAGGAAGAACTCTGTAATCATTTCCTTTCAAATAAGGAAATCACCTCTTCGACAAGAACAGAAGCCTTCACCTGGTCCAAGGTAGGGTTGATGTTAGATGGAAAGCACTGGAACAGGAATTCCTGAGGCCTTCCTTGATCACTGAATGAACCCATTTGTCCGAAGCGAGGGTCTCCCACTGACCGAAGAAGGCCAAGAGACAACATCCCACCAGAATCCTTTTTGGAGGTCGAAGATGGTCACATCTTTTGACCTGCGCCCCAGGACTGACCATGCAGGAGCAAGTGTCAGGGACTTTGAAGATAGATAATATGGCTTGGGCTACACTGACAGCTGTTCTCAAAGGAGGGAAGAGGTTGGGAAAGGGGAGACAAGATGCTGAGTCTGAAATGGCCATGGGGCAGGAGGAATGAGTCTTATGAACCTTGTCAACAATTTCTTACCAAAAGGACATAGCCCCTGGAAAGGGGATGGCTTAAGAGTTGTCCCAAGATCATCAGAAAAACGAAATGAATCCAAAAGATTGTCTCTCCAGGCCAGAGATGAGAGGTGGAAAAAAAGCTCAGCAGATGCCTGAATTGCCAAACCTTCAACGAGTGCAAATTTCTCTGACAGTCATCTTCACAGATTGTGCTCTTTATAAGGAGGCTCAAGAAAGAGACAGAGAGAATAACTCCAAAATGACGTGCAGGAGACATGGTCATCCACTGAGCAAACCACACACTAAATGTACATACCAAAGATTGACCGATTTTGATTTTGACAAAAATGTGAAGAAAACGAAACACTCCATGCACATAGCCAATGGAAGTTCTTGTTTACAGACAACTGTTCTGGGTAAACAGCCTGAACTGAGGGGATACCCAAACGTGAAAAAATGGGAATCAGCAAGAGTCTGATTCAAGGCGTCATGAAACTTTGATACTTTCTTGGACACCTGAACGGAGTGAGAAACTTCATCAGACATGGTAACTTCGAACAAAGATGACATCAGTCACAGGAGGTGAAGGGTCAAAATAGAAGGGTGGGGATCTTTTGACGACTAGCCATTGGAATTTGCAGTTCTCATCAGAGACATCTGAATTTGGGACTGAAATGTAATTTCCTTAAACATCATCATCATGAATCTCATGATCATCGTCACCTGTCCCATGACCTCCACATTCGCACCGAACAAACCTTGAGTTTGGTCATGATCAGAGGATGCCCAGGTCTCCCTACCAGTGTTCGCAAAAGCTTGCCCTTTAGCAGCAGGGATCCTGTTGAATCCCCTCCTCCTGTTGAATCCCCTCCACACAGGAAACCATCCAACCCTAGGCCTTGCCAGGGGAAAGCAGCAAAGCATGTCCCTGACGAAGACAACTGCCCCAACCACTCTTCAACACTTTTAAGGCACTGAGGGATCGAGAGTGCCAAGTGAGTATACGGAATATGCTGGCCTGATCCAATGCATCTCAGAACCAATATAAAACCATTGTAGCTGGGAGGAGCGGGCATCTTTTTAGCCAAAACTGGCCAACTGTCCTGATGGTTTACATGGAAATCAAAATTCCCAACAGACCACCATGTTGCACCTGACCATTCTCGCATGAGTTGCAAAATTTGAACTGGGAACATTTAGCACAATGTCTCGCAAGTGTAGACTCAAAGGCACCACCTGTGATATGAAGGTCAGACACATGAAACAGTATCTGTAGCAGAAGGCTGGTGGGGCAACAAAAGGGACATCATAATGTACAACATGGAGCCAAATGCTGCAAAGAGGCGGCAATGGGATATACCTTGTGGATATTTTCAGACTAAAATTCTCCCTTGTGAAGGAAAAGAGAAAGAAACTTCCTCATCCGATGTGGAAGTGAGTTTAAAGGCCACGAGAGAATCCAGGAGCCCTGAAGGAACAATGTCCAAATTCTAAAGTACAGAAGGAAGCCTGTTCCTTTGCCAAGGTATAGGAGAAAACTGAACTATGAGTACAAATCATGAAATGAACTATGGGCAATCGCTCTGGTTATGGAGGTGTGGTTAGCTGCCTGCACTCCAAACTGTTTTTCAGAGGATCCTGATTCTATGGCGATGTTTCATGCCAAGTAGGGATAAGGCATTTGTTTGGACAACTGATTATGAGAAAACCTGTCTTGCAAAATAACAACAACACAACCACCTACTTGCAATTTATGTATACCAAACTCATTATGTGACACTGTGGGTCCCAGGTATTTCCCTTAATTTTTTTCATTCCAAGTTTTAAAAAAGAAACAGAAAAATGAAGAATCAGGGATGAAAACATTTTTAAAAAAAAAAAGAGGAGATTGGCGGGGATCTGTGGGTTCACCATGGGTCCCCAGTGGGGTCCATGGGCAACAGTCCGGCGGGGGGTCAGGGGGCAGCGCCCCCTGAAGCTGAAGCATATTTTGTATTACATAAGGCATAAAAATCTTTAGAAATCACTTTCTTGCTTCTAAACAACTCATTCTATAGAACAGCTTTCAACACCATGAAGACTGAGACTGATGTGGAAAGAGACTATGTCAACTGAGACAAAGCAAACATTTAGTACGATGAATCCTCAGAACTGTAGCTACAGAAAATTTGACAAACAGTGCTTTCAGGACATAAAGAATAAGGCCTGTAGATAGGTAAATCAGAGTGGGAAATCAAACTAAGTAAATCAGATGTATGAAAACGACTAGACTGGACTTCAATAAACACAATATGAAAAAATGATTACTTTGAAGTCCTTTAAAAAAAACAAAAACACTCAGCTTTTGGGCCTTAGACCCTTCGTCAGAAACACTAAACAAAAAGGAACAAATGACATCAAAACAAAACTGATGTCACAACAGTACACCACACACAACCCCCCCCCCACTTCCCCTACAACTTTTATCTCCCCCCCCCCCCCCCCCCCTCCCTTGACAAGTTTGTTGTGTTTGTTTTGGGAGGGGGGGGGTGCTTGTGTGTGTGTGTGGTGGGGGGTGGGGGGGGGGGGTTGGTGTTGTAGTGTGTGGTGGGAGGGGGGTAGGGGTGGGAGGGGGGAGGGAGGGGTGAAGTGTGTGGGGTATTGTGTGTTGTGGGGTGAGGGTGGGGTTGGGGGAGAAGGAGGAGGAGACTGGAGTAGAGGAAGTATTATGTATAGGTAGTGGGGGGAGTGGCTAGTGAAAAGGATTTCAAACGTTTGCATTATACCAGGGGGAAAGTGTACACAATACTGTTGTGACATCAGTTTATTTTGATGTCATTTGTTCTTTTATATTCTTTTTGTCACTTGACGTTTTTTCCCTTGCTTTGAAGACTCTACAAGTGGAAGTACTCGATTCCTCATCTCTCCAGTGGGTTCGAAGTTGTTTTTTTTCCTCCGTTTTTTGTTATCCTGTTTTTCCCTTGTGTTTACTGTTTAGTGTTTCCTGATGAAGGGTCTAAGACCCGAAAGCTTGAGTGTTTATCATTTTTTTTGTAAAAAAGGACTTCAAAGTACTCATTTTTCATATTAAGTAAATCAGAGTTAGAATCAAAACTATCATGGAAATGGAACTTGTAGAAAAATCAGAGTAGGAGTCAAACTATCATTGGAAATGAAACGTAGATTGCTGCATACCCAATGATTGAAACATGCTGTAATGGTGTGGGAAACACACACATTTTCTGTTGGTGACTGGGACGCTCGATGTGATCTCTGATTGCCACAAAGCCACGACTAGCAAAGTAGACACGTTTTTGGCAAGGCTCGCAAAACACTTCAAATTCGCCGTCTTGGTCATGTTTTCTTATTACATCCGTGACACTGCGGTCACACACGTCCTTCTGCAGCCACTCGGTCTTCTAGTGGTTCACATACCTTTCTTTCTTTTTTTTCCGTTTTGTTTGCACTCACTGGCGGCAAACTCGCGCTGTGAATCGACGCCATGATGAGAAATGATACTGGAAGGAAGCAGAATGAGAACTACGCCGTTTGAGAACATTACCGACAGAGAAGAAATTCGCTGTGCAGACAAGTTTGAGATCGTTTCTGAGCTTCACTCTTCGAATGATTTTTCGGCGGAGACTTTTTCTTTCGGCAGAGATGCGAAAAAAATAACGGCGGAGACGGCGGAGGAGTTTTCATCCCTGAGAATATTCAAATGCAACAAAATAATTGTCTAGACAAAACATGGACAGATAAACACAGCAAAAAAATAAGCTGTTGTCCACTCTGAACAGCGTGTGCAGTCTATCTATCTAGACGCTACATTACAACAAATAAGCTGGCATGTTAGGGAGATGTCACAAGTAGGAAAAAAAGTATAAAGATTTTTTACTTAGAGAAAAAGAATGGGCCCAAACAAAAAACAAAAAGGAAAGTAGACAGCAATTGAAAAAGACAAATTCAAAAAGCAGTCAAAGAGAATGACATGAAACAATGAAATCACTAGGTCATGATTTCCAGAATGCAGGAATACAATTTGTACTGAAACAGTACCTGGCATTCTGGCCAAGGGGGAGCCAAGACAAATGTTACGAGTTGTTATGATACAGTATTTAAGAAAATACACACACACTCACACCCATGCAAATGTACATGCCCCTTCGCAGACACACACACACACATCAACACACACACATACACATGAACACACAGATACAAGTAATGTACACATAAACATATACAGTATGCTAGACATGTGATTGTGTGCACCTTCAAGTGTACCCAAATTAACAGACAACCAAACAAATGCACAGAGAACTCACTTGCAGGAACTCTCCAGGTCGACCTGTGCATTGCGGTTGAGGTCAACCTCACTGAGAATATCATGCAGCTGGTCCTCTGTCACCTTCTCTCCCATTTTCTGCAGCACAAAAACACCCTTCTAAACATGCTATCAAAATATACCAAAGAACAGAAATAACTGAAGTAAGAACATCAATAACAAGACAGTAAATCGATCAACTTTTCCCCTATGGCCAGTGCACTGTGCATTGCTCTGCTGCCTACATGACACATACAGTTGAGTGCTGACTCCAACCTATGTGCTAACTATGAGGAGCACATGTATGTATATTTCTAAAATCCTAGCTTTCAAATCCTAAGTGGCACAAGCCAGTACATAACAGAAGCTATCAAGGTTTCGCAGGCTGGTGGGCAATAATCACTGAAGCAGTGAACAAATCCTGAACATTGTGAACAGGGAAATTTTGTGGAAACACTGCTCTTGTTCTACACAGGAATAAAAGTATAACTAAAGATGAAAGATAAGAAATGAAATCAATACTTCCATAAATGCATACACACACAAATCAACTATTTTACGATAATGAAGGTATTGAATATTATACATTCACACTTACCTTGAAATATCTCCTAAGATCGTTAATGGTGACAAAGCCCTTATTCTGATAGTCAAGAGCCTTGAAGCGCTTCACATACTGGTTGATCTCATCTTTAGTAAAGTTGAGATGTGCCTCTGATGTCTGCTTGATGTCCAGGCCCATCTCTCGATGCAGAAAACTGGTCTGCATGTTCCAGTTCCTCCTGAAAGGGCAATATGGAGTATGTACAAGAAGAAGCTGAACCTGTCTTTTTTCACATGAGCACACATAACATTTCGACCGATGTATTGAAATGCATGCATATGCAAGAGGAAGAAGACACAGCGAGAGAGAGAAACAGACAGAGACAAAGACAGACAGATGAAGCTGCATGCATATGCTGTCGAGTCTGAGAGAGAGAGAGAGAGAGAGAGAGAGAGAGAGAGAGAGAGAGAGAGAGAGAGAGAGAGAGAGAGAGAGAGAGAGAGAGAGGGGAAGTAAATTATGAACATAAACTTTATAATGATACTACAAAATCAGCATAAGAACACCAGATCAGCTTTTCTGAAACTACTAGGAGACTGCTCATAACTGATACTGCTTGTGTCTATCTCAAAGAACATCCATGATATTTTACTACTGTTTCAAAGCACTTTTCAAAACCATGCTGTTTCTGAAAGAGATGAATTAGTGCTGCAAAACCCCCCCCCCCCCCCCCCCCCCCCCCCCCCCCCCCCCCCCCCCCCCCCCTAGTCCTTCAGGAAATTCTGCTCTCTCTAAGACAACGTCGCTAATGCTTCATTAATGTCCTTAATGTCCACATGTTGTACACACACAAGTGACACAGCTCAGTTCTGAGTCTGCTTATTCATCTCTATTTGTTTGTATGCGGACATACTGACATCATAAATATCCATGTAAACAGGAAACAGCAACAAAATGAAACAAATCCGTTGCCCTAGTCTCCAAGCTAGACCAACCTTTTTTCTCTTTTCATCCCAGCCCAGCTCCTGGCCCATGATCTCCACGATGCGTGGCAATGCCTCTTTGGCTGCATGAACATTGGTGAATGCCAGTCGTGTGCGACGGGCCAGCACGTCAATAGCCCGGCAGGCATACTCCCGAACAGCATATTTCACCTATAAAGAGTTCATCCAGTGAATGTTACGTAAAGAAGTCAACAAAAAAGCCAGTTCTTTATACAGCTGCAAAGGATGCATAATTAAGCAACAAAAGTGGGTAGGCTCTATAGACAGTTAAACAAACTGTCAAAAGATTTATATATACTTAAACAAGGTTTCAAAATACTTACTTATAGTTAAAAGACTGTCAAAATAAGAAAAAACCATACAGAAATAAATATAAATGCACAGACCAGAATGTGAAAGCACCACTACCACTAAGACAAGAGAATGCTTGACAAATATGTCTTCTTCACACATCACAAACAATATACCCTAAAGTTCCGTTTATTGAGCCCTGCTTGACAAATATGTCTTCTTCACACATCACAAACAATATACCCTAAAGTTCCGTTTATTGAGCCCTGCTTGACAAATATGTCTTCTTCACACATCACAAACAATATACCCTAAAGTTCCGTTTATTGAGCCCACCTGTATATAAGCCGCACCCACTAAATTTTGTTAAAATCTGAACTTCTTTCACAAATAAGCCGCACTGGTTTATAAGCCGAAGATATATACAACAAAGTCCGATGTGCCGCAGGCGGCAGCTGGCCGAGCGTTGAGTTAACATAGTGTCGAAAATCAACACATACAATGTGTTCATTGCATTCATTGGCGTTTAAATAGGTCAGAATACAAGAGCATGTTTCCAGCTTTACTTCAGTCTTTTTTTTTTTTTTTTTTAGTACGATGTGTTTTAAATCAATTAGAATCGAAGTTTTTATGAGGCTTCTTACAAGTGTTGTCTTTCCAACATCATTGCTTTAAAAAAAATACCGAAAAAAACCCAACACATTAACGATGCGCTAGAAAGGCAGTTCTCTCCTGCATTCATTGGTGTATCAAGCTAAGCGATTGGTTGAGTACTCGAAAGCGCAAGCCAATCAAAGCGAAGGTATCAAATGCAAACCTTCACTCCCTGTCCATGATTTCAACAATGGCGGAACGAAGCCAAGGTCTGACAATGACCGAGTCGAATGCGCTAATCGTTTTTGAATTGCAAGACGCACTTGGTAAGATAACGCATATAATAACAAACCAGAACATTAATGAAACGATTCGATTGTTTTATTTCGCTTAATACCGTGCCAATGCTTAGTTATTTTGTTCGTAATTCAGCTAGTGTTAGTCAAGATTAAACAGGTCGTAAATGGCCCACACATTGCGCCGTTCGAAGCGATAGTATTTTTGTAGAAGACAAACTGATGAAAAAAGATATCAGTAATGGGCTTTACTTATGTCGATTCCTGTATTTCTGAACGGGTTACTGATTCCATTACACGATTACAGAGAAAATCGTAGTTAAAAGCATCATAAAATTCATGAACAGTAAACACGATATGGTGAGTTAAAGAGAAGCTAAGAACAGACGAGGGTGTGATGCTCCTGAAATCGGGAAAAAAACGCAAATAAGCCGCATCGTTGTTTAAGCCGCAGAGTTTAAAGCTGGGGAAAAAAGTCGCGGCTTATAGTCCGAACTTTACGGTACAGAAAACACCACTTATCACATCACAGCCAGCATGAGAGTGACACAGTATTAAAAACAAGAATGGGCAAATGTGGACAGTTCAGCAGAAAGGAGGAGATATAGAGAGGGAGGAGGGAGGATGAAGAAAAGCAAGCTGGATCTCATCAACCACAAGGGAAGTGCTGGAGGGGTGTGGGGTCGGCAGGGTAGAGAGGGAGTGGAAGGGTTGAGGATAGGGGGTGGTGTGAGGAGTGGAGTTATGGGTTGGTGTAGGGGAGTGGGGAGGAGAGACCTAGGCAGCAACAAGGAGGGCAAGAAGCATGACATAACGTGTCAGAAAACACACACACACATACGCACACACGCACGCACGCATGCACACACACACACACACACAAAAGCAGTGTTATAAATAAAATTCTTGACCACCACAAGTAATCCACAACAAAAAGTAGGTGTGTGGCAGCATTGGGGATGAAATGTGTCTGGCAGCATTGGGGATGAAATGTGTCAACTCAGTATTACCCACAACCAAAAGCAGAATTCAGATTTCAGGTTACATCAGACAAAGGAAGTCAGGCACTGACCTCCCCTTCAATGTAGGCATACTCCCCATGTAACCTGCGGCCCAGCACTGGCCAGCGTTTGCCCGTCAAGTTACACAGCTTGGCCACCTTGAAGGCTTTGTCCCCGTATGTCTTGGCTAAGTGTTGAGCAACCTGCCACAGAAGGGAAAAAAGAAAAAAAACTGCTACATCAATCACTAAAGACAGCAGAATAAGCAAGAAACAAGATGAAATGAATGAAACAAAACTGCTTTTTGAAGATTGCCTTTGAGCTATGCACTGCAGAGGGAAAAAAGGGAATGGAGTGTTGAAAAGAGTGTGCATGTGGATTGGGAAGGGGACTATACAACTTACAACAACAAAAAGATTCTCTATTATTTTGTAAAATTCCTGTGAAATTTTCTATCAAAATTGAAAAGGTTTCTAAAATCACAAATACTTTCATTTATAGCTGAAATATCTATGGCATACAAAATTCACTTGAATGCATCATTCATACACAAAGCAGATGAGAAACAGAAACAAATGACAAACAAAAATCTATCTTAAGTCCACGGTTTGCTTTCAAAACTCGTACGACGTTTCTGCATTGATGCATGTCAATGAAACTTGGCACCTCAAGTCAAGATTAAAAGTAAGATGCTTTCAACAGCATGTGCCTCAGAATGATCTTGGGCTTAAATGAAATCACACAGAAAGTCAAGTCCCATACAATCTACAAACACTGCTAGATTTGACTGGGACTCATTGCGCTGCTTCCACCATCAAGACTAGTCAATCAGGTATCATGACAAACAACAGGGTGAAGGAGAGGTCACCAAAATGGAACTAACATGAAGCCATCTAGCATGATTTCCTTAGGGTTCACAGAAGTTGAAACGATGTGAAGACAGTGACCTTTGGCCTGTCCAACTAGACAGTAATGAAGCAAGAGCATATAAGGCAAGTCTGAGTAAGACAAGCTCTGACACTTCACCTGATATTTTACATTAACTGTTCAAATGAGGAATTGGTGATCAGCCAGAGATACTCATTTTATCTTCCAAGACAAAATGCACATCAAAATTCCTACTACAAAGCACAAGCTTGACGGTAATTCTCATATCATTTTGTTTCTCAAAATCATGTACCAGCTTGATACAGAAAGTCAAAATGAGCGGTGAACACTCAGCAATCACCTCATTTTCAACACCAAAGTCCTGCACCAGGCGGATGAAGAGAGTAGGGGACCATCCATGAGCTCCATCCAGCAGGAGGCCCTTTGTGCAGCATGGTCTGGTGGCTGGCAAATTGCAGGCAATCACTGCTCGATCCACAGTCTCTTCAGCCATATGGCGATAGGTTGTCCACTTTCCTCCTGAAAATTTCACACTTTATATCCATATCACCTACTTTAGGTTCCTCCTTATTCCTCAACCTTCTGTCTTCCTTTTAATCATACACTATCTGATTTAATCTCCCTATACTTTTACATTTTTTTCTTGTTTGTTACTCACGTAGCTAACCAGCAGATTATTTACTTGTTTATCTTTTCATTTAAAAATCACAGAATTATGTTAATGCCCAAGGAAAACGACATTGTTCTGATACTGAATCATCTCATGGCAAGTTATGATATTCAATATTGTTGCACTTCTTTAAGTTTTTCCTTTTTTTTTTCATGGACAGCATGAATTTGACCTGTCGTGCTAGAATGTTTTTCATAGATAAACATAGATGTTCCCACAATTTCTTAAAAGTGTCAAGAGCTGTTAATAAGTCTGGAAGGATGGAGATGGAGGAGAAAAGATTCTTCCTTGCAGTCCAGCAAATGTTATGGTTACAACTTAGAACAATATAACAGAAATTAACCACTAAATACATGGTATTCAAATATCCTCGATTAATGTAACAAGCTATTATGGTACAGTGGTTAGCATCCAGGTCTTATGGACTGGGAGGTCTTGGGTTTGATTCCCATCAGAAGTAATTATTTGTGGGCTTTTTCCACCTCTATCAACTCTAATTCAGACTTAGATGTGTAAGGGGCTCAGATGTTAAGGTTTGAAGCATACAGTGGCTTTCCATCCATTTTATGGATGCATCTCTAACAGCTTCTTCTTCTTCTTCCCAATACTGGATAGGGTTCGATGAACATTAGTATCCATTTGCTCATATTTCCTGACCATCACTGCAAGTGTCTATATTTCAAGGGTCTAACTGAAGAGGGGACATTATGAAAGGATGCATGGTGTACAGCATTTTCTATGGGGCTGGCTGATGAGGGAATGCATTATAAAAGAAAGCACAGAGTACAGCTTTTTTTTCACAGGCTTGGTAAAAGAGGGGACATATAAAAGGATGCAGAGAGTAAAGCTTTGTCGTGTAGTCTCTGATCAGAATGGTGCTTCATAACAAAGTCACCTTCCTCATTCTTCTTTTCCTTCACCACCGTAAAAAAAAAGTCTCAAATTTTGTGGACCTTTAAGCCCACCTCTTGTGGTGACTCAGTGTTGACTTTCTCTCCACATCCATGCCCACAGTGAACTGATCAAGTTAAGCGTATCAGCAACCTCACAAGGACTGTCATGAGATGGACATGGTAGCACCCTCCATCACTGAAATGACCTGGCAGTAGTGCACTGTCCCCCTTCAGATGGGGTGCCTCATGGCCATTTGACGTCGACTGCTCCCTGTCGGCTACCACTGAGGGGGCTGTAATAGCACAAAGCTGTTATGTTGTGTATGGGAAGGAGGAATCGGTGGCTTAGGAGTTATGCCACTACGGATAAGACAGAAAAAAAAGGCAATAGTGAAGTGAGAAGGTGCAGAACAGAATACCATGCAAACCAAGTTGGTTTTCATTTTCTAAGAATCTAAAGTTTAGCTTATGTCTAGAGAATGCAGATATGTAGTCTGAGAGGATTGGTAGTGTTGGCAAGCATGGGGAAGGAGATGACTGACCTGCAATGGTGATGAGCTTGTTGTCGGCCACCTCAATGATGTGGTTCCTGGCGATGGACTGGGTGTCTGACTTGTTGGGGTCAGACACCAAGGGCCGGATCCCACTCCAGGCAGACAGCACATCTCCACGCCGCACTGAAAGTCATAGCACAGGTAGTCAGTCTCTTTCTCTTCATTAGTTGTCTCTTTATGTGCACATTTTCTTTATTATCATATCCCCCCGTGTTTGTTTCAATTGTTTTTGTCTTGTCCTCATACACAGTTATAAAAATACACACACCATCAGTGTATGTACAAAACCCTTTCTGTATGGACTCAGGACACTGAAAAGGAAAAAATATTACTGACAGAAAAAACAATATCAATTTTCTTGGTATACTTAAAACAAGCTAAAATACAAAGAAATACAAATAACAGTCTACAAAGTAATGCAGGAAATTTTTCTGCTGACAGCCATGTTTCGTGCCTTTTTTATACATCTGTTATTTGTGGTGTCTACTGAAGACACTTTTGTCAAAAATTCGCTTGTCTGTTAGAACTGTTCATTTAGTAAACATTATTTTGCTCTCTGTTTTGCATGTTTTCTGCATTTTGGATTTTTTATCAGTAAGGCTGCCATCTGTTTCCATCATGTTCAAAACAGAAAAGCTCTCCATCAAGGGAATAGCCTTGAATGCACAGGATGCCAAGGAAAGGAAGTCTTATGCGCTCTCTTAGGCTGCAAAGACTGGCAACACTTCTTCCTTTTCCTGGTGAAAATCCAACTAAAAACCCCAAACTTAGTCAAAGATATTGTATATACACACGTACCAGGAACTTTTTTTTTTTGGGGGGGGGGGGGGGGGGGGGGGGGGTTTAGTCTGACACTTGATCAACAGCATTTTCAAAGCAGCACATGGCAGTGGAACTTCCAGGGACATTTTTCAAAGGCTTCAAAATGACATTCCATGTCTGTGAATTTTCTGTCAGTCAGAAAGTAGCAAGGCTTGCAAGACAAAACAAAGAGAGAGCGAAAATAAAATTGCTGTAAGTGCTGTATTCATGAGCATTTTGCCAACTAAACTACCACCAACCAAAAAAAAAAAAAAAAAAAAGAAAAAAAAAGAAGAAAAAAAAAGGAAAATCACGGCTTCTAACATTTGAAAAATGTCTAAAATGGGGAATTACTAATCTTCCATGTCTAAAATGGGGAATTATTAATCTTCCACTGCACAGACACAGGGTCATTTCTCTTTTACATTTTGCTCCCTGGCTTTTCTAGTTACTGTATGCACTTTGTTAGGGCAGATGGAGTATGGACAGCGGGAGTCAAGGTGCAACTTAAACTTGTATCGTTATTTTTCATGTTACTGCTGTGTATCATATATTCAGCCATTCCGTCAAAAACGACTTGACTGGAGATAGTAATTTTTCTTTCATTGCTTAAATATTGCTTGAGGTGTAGAGGAAACTTAAGTTTGTGACTAAAACAGGTTTCATAGTCACTGAAAGTCGTGACCAGAAGAAGAAATTTGCCTGTTCTGTCTGATCTGTGACGATAACCGTCACAGAAATCATGGAAAAGGAACATGAAGGTCAAAAGGTGGTACATGGGACAAACTGCAAGGGAAAGGAGTAAATAAATGTTTGCATGTAAAAAAATCCTTAAAAAAAACAACAGAAAAACAAATGAACAACAGCAATAAAAACAGCAACAACAATACAACAAACAACCAAAAAAGAATCTAATGCCTTCAAACAACCACAGAATGCAGCTTGCTTGAAAGGACTGGTAATAGCTGGGAAAAAAACAATGTTACAGGTTTTTTTCATGGACACACACACACACACACACACGCATTCTAATGTACAGAAGGACAATAAAAACATTTTTGATTATTTTGACTGACCTTGATGCACACGAAAGTTTAAAAATGTACTAACACTGGCATGTACACAACACTCACCTGAAACCTCTGAGAACACTGACCTTCAACATCAGGACTCAAGTAGTTCCTGATCTCCCTCAAGATGAACTGGATATCATCCTCTTTGGGCTGGGGATAGTCTGACACATCACAAGGACTGTCAGTAGTGCCTGCAACACAAGTACAAATCACCATTTATATTCAGTTACAGCTTAGGCTCCATTTCTTCACCAAAGACCACAGACAGCTAAACCATCAGCCCCAGTTGAAGGTTAGATCTTTTTGTTTATCAAAACTAAGTAAATAAATTTTGACAAATAAACATAATAAAGAACAAAAACATGCAGCGTCGAAATATATTGGATACGATTGGAGAACAGACAAAGAAATTCTTGCCAGATAAACAGCTGACAGACAGAGACCATAACTACAACAAAGAGGCTGGGAAAATTCAGTAAGCACAGAGTGCAAAATAGAGAGAGACAGAGAGGGGGGAGGGGAGGGGAGAGAGAGAGAGGGGAGAGAGAGAGAGAGAGAGAGAGAGAGAGAGAGGAGAGAGAGAGAGAGAGAGAGAGAAACTGGCAGACATTAGAGAGAGAAGACAGAGAAACAGAAAGAGAAAGAGAGAGAAAGACAGATAGAGAGGAGATGGAAGAGACAGAGAAAGCAAGGAAGACACAAAAAGAAGGAGACAGACATAAAGGCTGGTAGACAGAGCCAGAGACAAACTGACAGAGAGAGAGAGAGAGAGAGGAGAGAGAGAGAGAGAGAGAGAGAGAGGGGAGAGAGAGAGAGAGAGAGTTAAAGACAAGAGAAGACAAGATAAGATACAACAACATTCTTTATTTACGAGGATAACAGATAAACACTGTGTGTTTTTTTTTTTACCTTTTAGTCCTCCCAAGAGATTTGCATTTTGTTCAAGAAAGAGAAAGAAAGAGAGAGAGAGAGAGAGGAGAGGAGAGGAAAGAGAGAGAGAGAGAGAGAGAGAGAGAGGAGAGAGAGAGAGAGAGAGAGAGGGTATGTGAACGAGAAAGAGAAGTAGAAATAAAAACATATATATACATATACTGAGAGAAAGAGAGACAGACCAACAGATAAAGAGAGAGAGCAGTGAGTGAGAGACAGAAGTTAGAAATATACAATTTATATACATATACCGAGAGAGAAACAGAGACAGACAGAGAGAGACAGTGAAGGGGAAGAGCGAGAGGGTGAAACAGAGAGATACAGACAGAGGAGGACTGACAGACACAGAACCCTCTTATCTAAAGTTATGTTTTATGAACATGTCCAGCCGCATGTTCTAGATTGATCAAATATTACACACAGTCTCTCAGCCACAAATTTCAAATCAGACTGCTAAAATATTCCAACCTGCAAGGGTTACTTTCTGCCATGGCAGGAAAAAGATGACACGACCATCACTTGTTGAAGGATCAAGTAGCCCCATACTCTCTGGACTGAAAGACAGCAAATTAATTATGAAAAACAGCGAAGTAACTCATTTCCATTATTTCTCTCTCTGTCTCTCTTTTTCTCCATCTGATCCAGTGCAAACACACAGATGCAAGCCAGATGACACACAAAAGTGCATACACACACTTAAACACAGACCCACACAGACCCCCACATTTTTAATGATATATATGTTTATAATTTGTTGTAATATGTGAACTGTGATGATGGCACCACAAATTTTCCTTGTATTCTATGTGGACAAATTAAATATCATGTATAACCACATATCCACACACATTCAACACACCATACACAGTGACATAACTGAAATAAAAAAAAAGTTTAAATCAAACATTCTGTTTTTAAAAAAATCATTATTGCAATGGTTCTGCAACAATTAAGAAATGAGACATGTGAATGATTTTAACTTGTAGCTTATTGTACTTTTCTAATGGTACAAATTTAAAATAGGTAACCATGTTTTTTGGAATAGAGGTACTCTGTTTTTCAAAGGAATCTCTCGTATTAAACATACATATGATAAACATACATTTAGCCACAGACACAAAATGCACATCTCCTTCTTCCACAACTCACTCCATGGTGAGAATTGTAATTATCTTTCAAGCTGAACTTAAACTGTACCAAACACATTAGTTCAGGGCCATGAAATACTACTAAAAATTAACTGACAACACTAAACATTCTTTAATTGAAACTGCTCACCTGTAGTAATCAGGCAACACCACATGGACTCCGGAACTGGGCTGACAGATTTTCTGTATGGTGGGTTTACCCATTGTTCGAATGCGGTCTGTGTAAGGTCCAGTGGCATTCACCACACACTTAGCCTTAATATCCCACTCCTTGCCTGTCAGCCGGTCTCGGACACGGGCTCCACACACGTTCCTTGCCATCATCTTGTCTGTGGTTTTCAGGACCTCCACCACCTCTACGTAGTTGGCTGCCGAGGCACCATATCGCACAGCAGTAACCGCCAGTGCCACATTCATTCGTGCATCATCATGCTGGCCTGTGGACAATCAATGGCATGATGTCACATGCAAAGCTTTTTTTTTTTAATCTTAATCCTAACATGGATTGCCAACAAATTTTCCTGGCACCCCCCCCCCCCCCCCCCCCCCCCCCTTCCTATTCTTTTTCTTTTTTTTTTAAACTTTCATTGATCTGCCAAAAATGAAAATGTTGATTCATATGAGTACAGAAACCCTACAATCTTAAGCATTTGCAAAATAAATGACAATTCGTTGTTGTAGCCTCTGTGTACCAGAGTGTATGCCTGTGTATTCATGTGTGTGTGCGTTTGTGAAAATGCATATGCGTGTACGCGTGTGTGTTTGTGTGCATGTGTCCACACACTTGTATTGTGTATGTTTAATTAGCTGTGGAAATGTTTAAAAACTTTATTAGAATAACATGAGATCGAGCAAGTTATGAGGCAAAAAGCACGAGTGTTTGTAATTTTCCATCTATGATATACACAGCAGGGAAAAAAAATTCTGCTACAGTCCAACAGCTTACCATCATAGTAGACGAGGGCTCCGACAAGTTTGTCCTTTTTCAGCATTGGGAACAATTCCAGGGACTTGGACTTGGAAAGGATGTAGAGGGTTTCAGCACTTGCCGGCCAGCAACAATGTCATACATCTTGATGCCAGCCCAAAAGTAGGGCAACTGCCACCATCTGTAGCATACATCATTCACATTATCAGTGATCATTTTTTGTTGAAAATCTATGGCTCAAATGGCCACTGTGACCAACTTCTATGGGCTATTTCCAATTTTACGGGTCATTCTAAAACGGAACCAAACAGATGAAAAAGCACACAACAACTGAAAACACACACACACACGCACGCACGCACGCACGCACACACACATACAACACACAAATGCGCTCGCGCACGCACGCACATACGACCGCACACATGCACGCAGGTCCGCGCGTACGCGCACGCACGCACACACACACACACACACACACACACCGCACTACAACTACAACTTTTCGTGTGTGAAAAGTGCTCCAAAACGAGGCTCTGGGGTAGACGAAAGATTGCTTCTGACTGGGCAGACCAGACCGCCTGATTGTAGTCTCATCCAATGACATTTTATGTCACATTAGCTGTCGCTGGGTAGCAGACGAATTTTGTTGGGGAGTCTACAGACTGAGCGCACGCACTCTGTGTAGGAACTTTATAATGATGCGCCGATCGGCGCACAGCTTAAGATTTTTATGGGTCATTTTTTTTATTTACGTGCCAATGGCGCAAGGCGCGGACATAAAATGATCACTGCATTATGAATACAATAATAACTGATGGTGCAGAAAACAGCACAACGCAAGTACTATTGATAAAACGCTTTTAACCTTGCTCCCGGTTGAGTGGGACATACTTATAAGACGGCTAGACACACAAAGACGCAACAGAACAAAGACAGCAGGAATGAGAGAGGTGATCTATAAACTGAATAATCACTCAGGTAAATCGTTCGTAAATCATGTAGAAAAGAAAAACAGGTTTACAGTCAGCCACAAGCTGAAAGAGAATGCACAGTTAAACACTGCATGTCAAATAAGGCAAAGGAAAGAACAGGGAAAAATTTTTTCAGTTTGTCTTTGTTATGTTTTTAGGTATGTAGACATTACTGGCTGCTGGGATGTTGTGGATTCCTGTTAATACTTAACATTGAAGAATCAGAAGAAAAGAAAAAAAAATCTTTGGTAAATAGGTCATAGCTTGCAAGACTATGATGTCACACAGTATATGATGCAGAAAGTAACATTATGCAGTGATTGGCAGAACAGAAAATCCCATCAAACAAACAGAAAAACCTGCATATTCTTTGCATCTCCACCCTGCTAACATGTACTCAGGTAATACACTATTCTTCACATGCAAATAAAAACTGAACTCTCAGACCCTCAGCACACTACATTCTGCCTTCAAACATGATTTCAAAATGTGTTTACATAATCATGTTCTTCAGCAGTGTTAGAGGTGGAATAAGGTCATAATTATGCTGATACTATGTGACTCTACACTTTGTGTACATGCTAAATACACTTCATCTCAGCACACAAGAGACATCTACTCCAGTGGAGTTTCAAACCCAATATTTGTCCATGCAGACAATTCCTCTGAGATCATTTATCACTCCAGTGAGAGACATTCAAGTGAAGGATCCGGTATCCTTAAGTTTATTAGAACTTGCTTATAAATACAAAGGCAACATTTGTAACATGGTATTGGCGTGACATGGACTCAGCTGGGAAGCAGATTGGAAAGACAGGAAATTATTTCATCAGGGTGATCTGAAGCACTTTATCCATTCATCGATAGACTACAGGCACACATTACTCTGTAAGTATGCTGTATGATAGGGAAAGGGATGGGTAAATATTGACTGATCATCTGTAGGCAGTCACCATGAGTATAAGATAGGGGTCCTTAAATACTTATTAATCACTTGCAGACAGGCAGCACGATGTGGAAAGGGAAGGGTAAATACTCATTATTCACTTGTAGACTGGCAGCACTACAGTGTTGATTCCAGGATTTCAAAAAAGGGGGCCCAAGGGCCCCTCACATAAAAAAAGGGGGCCCATAGGGTGAAAATGGGAGGCCCTCAAAACGCGTGAAAATTCAGATTTTAAAGCTTAATCACAATGATTACATTATGGCCAAAGTAAACTAAAACAACAAAAAGAAACAAGAAACGAGTTACATTTTATTACAGAAACACACACACACACACACACACACACACACACACACACACACACACACACACACACACACACAGAGTACACACACATTCTGACATACCTTAGAAGACTTGTCTTTTTCTGGTGGTGCATGTACTCAGCTGAGCTCCCTTCTTGGCAGTCATACAGCAAGTGAGCAAGTCTGTTGTCACCTCATCATAGAATGCAGCAACTCTAAGCCTACCCCACAATTAATTCGTACTCTAAAGTACATGTTTACCCAGTCTCTTTATATGAAGTGACCATCACTATTGTCAAGATTTATATACCATCAGTATCGCCTTGTAGAGTTTCTTCTGCTCCTCCGTTTTCAAACTGGAGGGATCGGCTTCGTTTTCACCATCTTCATTATCTTGCTGATCTTCGGGTTCACTGGCACTTTCAACCGTTTCGCCTCCGGCGTCGATCGGCTGAGACACGCTATCGCTTGACTGAGTAGCCGTAACGGTGGCTGTAGACTCATTATCGGCTTCCAGCTGATGATCTTTAGATATATCAGTGCATTTTTTCTTTGTGAAGGCGAAAGAAAACAGAGTGTTTGGCTTCGCGCGCTTCATCGTTGAAGCCGACATGAGGACTGTTGAACTGCCAGTAGCCTACCGCTGATTGGCTCAACTGCTGCTTCTCGGCCAATGAAAAAATTTGGTAGAACGCGCGTTCGGCTAAAGGAATTGCTCAGGAGGCTATACACACGGCAGCGGCGAAGCCGCGCTGGTTGTGCAAAAACGCGTTCGTTCTCTTTTTTTTGCGGCTTTTGGGCCGCGTCTTTCGCGATTTTTTGCGGCCTTCAGAAAAATATTGCGGGAATCCCGCAAGGGCGCGCTCTAGAATCAACACTGGCACTATATGGAAAGAGATGGATAAATGCAAATAACTCACCTGTAAACAGGCAGCATGACAATGTAAGGGATGGGCCAATACTTATCACTCACTTGTAGACAGGCAGCATGATGTGGAAAGGGAAGGGTAAATACTCATTATTCACTTGTAGACTGGCAGCATTATATGGAAAGAGATGGATATAACTCACCTGTAAACAGGCAGCATGACAATGTAAGGGATGGGTAAATACTTATCACTTACTTGTAGACAGGCAGCATGATAGGGAAAGGGGTGGCCAGATGGGGTGCGATATTCAACAAATTGGCTCTCTCTGTCAGGGCTTCTTTCACCATCCGGTACTGCACAAACACAAACACACACCATCACAAACACAGTGCTACAGTTTTTTTTAATAACAAACATAAAAAAAAACTTTTTCCAAAAAAGATAACAAGTGGCTTTAACAAAAATTTGTCACAGAGCCAGTGTTCCATGACCTTCTGCATCTGGGGAAACATCAGAACTAACCACTATATTTTTCTGTTTCCAACCTATTGTTTCATTTATCTCCAACTCAAAATAAGATTTTTTGTTGTTGTTGCTGGTTCTTTCTAGTTGCTCAATTTGAATTCTGTGCTATATGTACACTTTCCCACCTGCAACTGCCTGTACCACTGTTGACCACTCATGAAAAAACAATATGTGAGTCATGTTTTGACCAGTACAAGTATATATCTAAATGAAACTGTTTGCATGATAAATGCCCAACAGACTACTAGAAAATGCTAACGAGTCATTATGTAGAGCTGAAAATGCTGTACTCTGTGCATTGAAATGATACCCGCACTGGACAACTGATGGTTTATGTGCTGTTGACACAAACACAGAAAGGGATCGCAGATCATGTAAACATGTTACTGGCACAGTTGGGAACTAAAAACTGATTTGACCACACAAAAGGCGCTTCAAGATACAAGATGCCATGGTAAGAATCTAAGTTAAATGAGTTGCTTGTAATCTGTAATCTGTAGACTGAGGCACTCTGTTTCAAAGTGAACAGTATTTAACTCTTGAAACACACCTAAGCTGAATAATCTGACAATCCAATCAAGAGTGCTACTCTGGCTACACAGGGATCATATATCACCATGCTTCTCAGTCTTAGCATAGTGTGATCAGCGTCATCACAACAGTGTGACAGTCAAGTAACACATGCATTCTCTCGTACAACTGTTCTCTGTCTGATAAGAGAAAAGACACCCCGAGTCACCTGCTCGATGTCCAGATTGAAGACTGCTTTCTGCAAGTAGCGGACACCCCCATGGATCAGCTTGGTGCTCCTGCTACTGGTGCCAGAGGCAAAGTCAAACTTCTCCACTAGCCCAGTCTTCAGGCCTGTACATCAGCAAACACATACCAGTGTTCAATTCATGAAAAGGGTGTGAGACATCCAACCTTCTTTGTCTGTCTTTCATAATATTATGTACTGATTTTTTACTTTAATTCATTCGTGGAGAGAGACAGAGGCACAGAAAGAAAGGGTGTGCATATGTGTGTGTGTGTGTGTGTGTGTGTGTGTGTGTGTGGTGTGTGTGTGTGTGTGTGTGTGTGTGTGTGCCTGTGCACGTGCGTGCATGCATGTGTGGGAGGAAGAGAAAGAAAGAAAGAGAGAGAGGAGAGAGAGAGAGGAGAGAGGAGAGAGAGAGGAGAGAGAGAGAGAGAGAGAGAGAGAGAGAGAGAGAGAGAGAGAGAGAGAAAGGCAGACACAGACAAACTGACAGACATGGCCACAGAAAGTGTAAGTTCAAATACATTTCTGTTTTACATCTTTTATACTTAATTCAAATTATACATTCAAATTTCAAACCTTAGATGGACAACCTTGTTATCAAATACTTCCCTTAGAAAATCCTTTTCACCTATTCAAAGTAAAGATTCAAATTTTACATTTCCTGGAAAAATAAGATTACAAAAGAAGACTGACTTTGCCCCATATTTACCAACATTCTTCTATAGGAAACTTTATTAAATCTCAACAATCCTTGTCATAGGCTATTAGTTACTGTAACTATGTAACAAAGCCAACGAAACTTTTGGCAGATGCTTTTCTTATAAACACATAACATTGTCAGAGAAAAAAAAAAATCAATCCATCAATCTAACAATCTATCTATTCCCAGCCTGATGAACTCATGAAGCTTTTGGAAAGTAAAAATTCACATGGATATATTCCACACACACAAAACCTTTTCTGCTTCTTCTCTAATTTCAAATTTTAACCCAATTTTCTGAGACAAATGGAGCCAAACAATTCATTGGACTTCAAGAACATTTCACACACACACACACACACACACACACACACACAAACACATACATACATACATATATATATGAGGGGGTCAGAAGAGTGCATGCAGAAAAAAGAAAAGAAAGAAAAATGTCACGAAAATTGTTTGTGTTAGTGCATCTTTTCAAGTCACCATTCACTTTTGAACCCAGTTATCTTTTTTCACTCCTGTAAACAATAAACAGTGATTAATTAACAGCAAACCTTGCCAATGCCCAATGATCTTTAACTGTATCATACCACATCAGTGCACACGATCCTTAAGCAGCCTGCTCACCCCTGGTGACTGCATCCAGTGCCACCCCAGTGCCGGTGGCACCTCCACCAATGACTAGGATGTCAAACTCCTCCTCCTCCAGGGACTTCAGGATGTCTGGCCGAGATGGCAGAGGGTTGTACATGTACTTCCGTTGATCTTCAAATGCCATCACACTGCCAGTTGGCTGTGGGTGATAGGTGATAAGAAAGAGAAAGACCGACTTAAAACAATCCATTGTAAAAACATTGGCTAAGAGAGGTGTGTGTGTGTGTGTGTGTGTGTGTGTGTGTGTGTGTGTGTGTGTGTGTGTGTGTGTGTGTGTGTGTGTGTGTCTGTGTGTGCGTGGGGAGAGAGAGAGAGAGAGAGAGAGAGAGAGAGAGAGAGAGAGAGAGAGAGAGAGAGAGAGAGAGAGAGAGAGAGGGGAAACAGACAGAGAGACAGAGATTGGGGATGGGGGAGGGGGAAGGGGGGGGGGGAGAAACAAAGACAGACTTAAAGGCAAGGGGGAGAGGGAATGACGGAACGAGAAAGAAAGAGAGACAAAAATAGACAGATAGGGTGAAAGAGAGATAGAAAGGCAGAGAGGCCGAGACCGAGAAGGAAAAGAAGAGAAACAACGAAAGAGAGAGAAAGAGAGACAGAGAGAAAAAGAGAGACAGATGGTGAGAGAGACCGAGACAGGGGAGGAGGGTGTGTGTGTGTGTGTGTGTGTGTGTGTGTGTGTGTGTGTGTGTGTGTGTGTGTGTGTGTGTGCTTGTGTGTGTGTGTGTGCGTGTGTGTATGTGTGTGTATGTGTGTGTGTGTGTGTGTGAGTGTGTGGGAGGGCTGGCGGAGGAAGGCACACAGACAGACAGGAACAGACAGACAGATAAACTGCACACACAGAGAAACAAACAGCGGTAGAAAGAGGTGAGTTGAGAAAGAATAGAAACAGACAAGTTGAGAGAGAACAATCTTCCAATCTTGCATCTGCATTTGCAATATATTCCTGTTTTCTTGCAATCTGCAACGCTCCCTTTTCCATGGCAAAGAAGAATGTATGCACACATATTAAAAAAACACAAAAAAACTCAGCCATCACTTTCAGAAATTCTTTGATGCTCTCAAAATGTGTCCGTGATTGTAAGTGAAGCACCAAATTTTTCATTCTGTGTAACTATAGCCAAGCCAACCACACAGGGCCTTGTCAAAGCTGTCACCATTCAGGGGAAAGAAGTCCTGTCTTGCAAAAAATGTCACAAATAAACAACTGTGAAAGAGTACTATGAAACTGACACCAATAAGCAACTATGAACAGATTATTCACACAGATAAACAGCTGTGAATAGAGTAATATGAAACTGACATCAATAAGCAACTACGAACTGATTAATATGAAATTCATTGGCTGAGCACTAATCTACCAATATCATTAAGCTGATGAAACTAGGCCTTGTTGAGGGTGCTATGCACACCTTTTTTTTTTTCATTCCCGATTTACAAAACAAAAAAAATTCATGTAAAATGTTTTGAACAGCAACAAAAACTTTTTGTTAAAAAAAAGAATAAGCTATAGAGACATATAAACATAGCAGAATGGTCAGCTAATGTCCATTCTAGACAGTGTGTACATTTTCAGTGCCTAATTGTCAGATTATGATGAAAAAATCTGGCATACTATCAATTCTGCAAAGAGAAACGTGCAGATTCCCAGGAACAAACAAACAGTAAATGGAAAAAAGGCAGAATCAAGGCGAGTCAGAGAAATGAGGAAATGACTGTTACAGAACATTTGATTTTGATAAGGAACTCAGTACCAGAAGAGATTCTCTACTGATTCATCCTGTTGATTTCATTCCTTATCAGCCACTAATGTTTTCTGGATCTGGTAAACTTTGGGTTCTACTTCTAGATGTTTTCTGGTTCTGCTCATTCCAAATGAAGCGGCAAAATTACCATTTTCTTAATGGCCTTCAAAGTCTGTTATCATCATTCTAACCTGTTGTCACTTAGGTAAGATAAGATAATGTTGCTTATAGCCCAGCCGACCGCAAAGGGCCACATCAGGGCTGTCACCACGTTAAAATCAACTCACCAGTCATTAAAAAAAAAAAAAAAAAAAAAAAAAACTTTCACACATCTCTTTAAATGACATCGTCTAGAAACGTACCAGAAACTTCGTTAAAAATCTTTCTTCCGTAAAATCTTAAATCAGATGAAAAATGTTAATCTCTCTCAAAAACTCAAGGATCACATCAGGCGGGACATCCCTGAACAGGATCTTCATGGACTCCGCCGTAAAATGTTTGTGTCTCACATCGTGCAAGTCCCAACACTCTAAAAGAACATGTTTCATTGTGAGTGGCGCATGACATGGAATGCACCACGGAGCTTCTTCACTCTTTAAAAGGTAGGCATGGGTAAAATACGAATGGCCGGTGTGCAGCCGGCACAGAACCGTTTCCTCTTTACGACCTCCCGACCTGGATGGGAGGAAGTCCTTAAGGTTTGGACGGATCTGAAAGAGTTTGTTATTCGTCTGTGTGTTCCAATCCTCCTGCCAGAGGTCTCTCACATAATCATTAATTTTGGGTTTCACATCTGAGCAGGAGATATAAGTGTTGGACAGTTTCTTCTTGTGGCGTTCTTGGCTAAACGATCAACCATTTCGTTCCCGCCGATGCCAACATGACCTGGAACCCAAGCAAGAGTAATGTTGTAACCGTCCGCCTTCAACTTGCTAAAAAGTTAAAAAAAAGTAAAAGTTCTGGATGCTGAAGGTTGTGGCCAGCTATGGCCTCCAAAGCTGACAGCGAATCCGACAGAACCAGAAAGTCCCTCTTCGAAGAATGTGAGATTATCTTCAAAGCCAGTACCAGAGCAGTAAGTTCAGCAGAATAGACAGAAGCATCTGAATGAATATGTTCCAACAGTATCTGAGAAGGAGCGCCAGGGCAGTAGGCTGCACAGGCCACTCCATCTTCAGACTTGGAACCGTCAGTGAAAACTTTTTGACAGGATGGGAATTTGGAACAGAGCTCAGCATACAAAGCCTTGTATGCCAGAGAGCTGGTAGACTCTTTGCGAAAAGCTGCAAGATCGAAACGAATCTCTGGTGTGAAAAAGGTCCACGGAGGTTGATCCGGAAACTTGGAAACTTGGAAAAATCGGACACAACTCCTACATTTCTGGTGACATCTCTCTCCTCTCCTCCATCATTGATCGCTCACAGCTCTGCATCTCTGACATAAAGGCATGGATGACTTGCAACAAACTTCAGTTAAACAATGACAAAACTGAACTGATCTTCATTCTCCCAAAACGGCTCATGTCTACAATCTCTGTTCCTTCTTCTGTCCAACTTGGTACCTCTCTCATTCAGACCTCTACCACTGTGCGAAATCTAGGCGTTGTACTTGATCAGACACTCTCTTTTCAAAATCAGATTTCTTCTATCTGCCGTGCTTGCTACTTGGAGCTTCGGCGAATCAGTTCTGTGCGCCACCTTCTGTCTGAAGAAGCCACCAAGACTCTGGTTTCTGCTTTCATTCTTTCAAGACTTGACTACTGTAATTCTTTCTTGCTGGTGTCCACAGATCTTCTTGCAAAATTGCAGAAAGTCCAAAATAATGCTGCTCGCCTTGTCTCGAAATCTCCGAAAACCTCTCTGTTTCTCCTTGCTTAAATCTTTGCACTGGTTCCTGTTGAAAAACGCTCAAGTACAAACTTTCTTTGCTCGGGTTACAAGGCATTGGAGGGCCCTCGCTCCATCTTACCTCTCTAAATTCTGTCGACTATTACCCCTTTCCCAACAGCTTCGCTCTTCCTCTGACACTCGCATTAGCAGATCCCTCGTTTTCGGGCCAGAACACTTGGTGAAAGTTCTTTTACTTTTCAGGCTCCTTCCCGCTGGAACAATCTCCTTCTGCACTCCGAAACTCAAACAGTCTTTCTTTTTCAAGTCCTCCTCAAAAAACTCTCTTAAAACATAATTTTTCTGCTCCTTCGCTGGTGTGTGTGTGTGTGTGTGTGTGTGTGTGTGTGTGTGTGTGTGTGTGTGTGTGTGTGTGTGTGTGTTAGGGCTTATTGCTGTAAGCGCTTAGGGCTTTTGTTTAAGATTAAGCGCACTAAATGTTCCTTATTATTTTTATTATTATTAGGTCTAGACCTGCATTCCCACGTGAGGCTGCATACGCAGACAAACGGCGGAATACATTTCGGGTTGTTTTCAAACTTACTTTGGAACGGAGGGTCAAAGCACAGTCATAGGCAGGGTTTTCTGGTTCCGAGAACAGTCGGATATAATAATTCAACGACAGTTTCAGCCTGCGGTTGGACAATGAAGGTTCACCCGCCTCTGCGTACAGGCTGTACACAGGGGTGGTGCGGAACGCTCCAAGACAGAGACGAAGCCTTTGATGGTGGATAGGGTCCAAGAGTTTGAGGTAAGACGATCTTGCGGAGCCGTACACAGCACAACTGTAGTCCAGTTTGGAACGGACCAGGGCTCTGTAGAGGTGCAGCAAAGTTTTCTTATCAGCCCCCCAGTCGGTGTGCGCTACGACCCGCAGAATATTCAGTGCTTTCTGGCAAGCAGTTTTGAGGTTTTTGATGTGGCTGAGAAAGTTAAGTTTCTGGTCAAAATGACTCCAGAAATTTGGCCTCTTTAACAGCTGGAATAGGAGATTTCCTACTTGAAGTTCAGGATCTGGAAAAAACTGACGGAAATTATGGAAGTGAATACACTGCGTCTTTGTTGGAGAAAAGGTGAAACCGTTTTCATCTGCCCATCGATGGATTTTATCCACGCAAAGCTGGAGCCTGCGCTGGGCACTCGGGTACAGGCTTCCAGTTGCGTAGACAGCAAATCATCCACAAACAATGAGCAGTCTAAACCCCTGCTGAACTGATTGAACAATGTTATAATCTTGATGCTAAAGAGGGCAGGAGACAGTATGCTCCCCTGGGGAAAACACCAACTCCTGCTCGTGGACATCAGAGAGAGTGGTCCCAACCCGGCCCTGAAACTGTCGTTCTGCCCAAAAATTTTGAATAAAAAGCGGAAGATGACCTCGAAAACCCAGATCGTGGAGATCATGAAGTATCCCGACTTCCAGGTGGTATCGTAGGCCTTCTCCAAGTCAAAGAAAATTGCCACTGCATGCTGTTTGTCAGAAAGGCGTTCCGAAGTGTAGATTCCAGACGAATCAAATGGTCAACAGTAGTCCGATTTTTTGCGGAAACCCCACTGTTCTTTCGCCAAAAGGCCATCGGTTTTCCCGTTTCCACATGAGCCTAGCATTGACCATTTTCTCCATCAATTTACAGATACAGCTGGTCAAAGCTATGGGACGGTAGTTTGATGGATTAGAAAGATCTTTTCCAGGTTTGGGGATGGGGAAAAATGAGGGCTTTTCGCCAAGAGGGCGGGAAAGAAACTGTTTGTCACACATGGTTATATACCTGTAACAGTATCTTCAGACCTTCTTGCGGAAGATGTTTCAACAGTTGATAATGGATTTCATCTAGACCTGGAGAGGAATCGCTGCAAGAGAGTAAGGCAGATTTCAGCTCGTTTAACGTGAAAGGAAGATTGTAGTCTTCCATGTTGTCGGACGAAAAGTTGCAGGGTGATTTTTCTTTAAGGGCTTTGTTTTTGACAAAAGTGGTGATTTGTTAGAAGAAGAGGAATTCTTTTCAATGGTTTTAAGCCAGCAGATTAGCAATGCTTTCTTCTCTGTTATTAAAGAATCCGAAAACTTGAGATGGTTCACAGTGGGACAGGTGTTCTTCCCTTTGATTTTCTTAATGATGTTCCCCCTTTTTTTAGAAGTTTTCGGTCACCCGGACAGAAACTTCCCCAGGCCGACGTTTATGATTTTAAAATGTTCTCGTTTTTGGCACGGATTTTCTGAGGGCTCAGCATTGAGCCCCAAAGGGTCTTTGGGTACACCTGACGCGACCCGTTTTCGAATTTTGGAAATTTTTTGGGCAGTCTGAATCAACCAGGGTGTTTTTGGGATTTGAAGTTACAGAAGACACGGAATACAAGTTTTAGCACACTTGATCCGTGTTATCAGTGATTCTGCGGGGTGGGATTGAAAAAAAAATCATGTCCTGGAATTCTTTTGAAAAGTGGCTGAATAGATCCCAGTTTCTTTTTTATAATTTAATGTTGAGAGACAGAGAGTGTTAGTTATTACGGGTTGTAAACAACGGGAAAGGTCACTTCGTGAGATCGTCATGGACAGCCCACTCATAGTCCAGGACCAGGGGGGGTCACAAACCGAAAAATCTAAACACGAAAGTAAACCTGGGAAAGTGGAGGTAATTTGGGAACCCGCGTTCAGAACACAAACCCAAATCTAAAAGGACATTCAATTAGCAGACCTTTGGAGACGAATGACACTCCCCCAAAGGGGATTGTGCCCGTTAAAGTCACCACACAAAAAAGGTCGGGGAAGTTACCTATCAGACTGAAAAGGGCCCTGCGACAAACCGGGACAGAAGGGGTAGATAAAGAGAACGACTTCACAGTCTTGAGAGAGTGACCCCCGCAGCTACACCCTGAGGGGGGTAGACAAGCGACAGGACTATACAAAAAGTTTTGTTGGAAAAGGGGCAACCCCCGGCCCGACAGTCCCAACGTGGATGGTTGTGCAGGTTTTGAAAGAATATTAAAGCCAAAAGAGTAAAGGTCTTCGGGCTTTAAACCTGAGTTTTGAAGAGCCACGAGGGAAAGGGTTTTATAGATTGACAAGAAGTGCACCCTAAAAGTTGGTTTTTGTCACGATATTCCAATGGAATTTGTATTACCATGGTGCAGAGGGAAAAAAGGGACAGAGATCAGGTCTTTCCCCTCCTCAATCTGCGTCCAAGGGAGAGAATTAAGTTGTTTCACGGACGTGTGGTCTTTGGACCTGCGGGCAGATTCCCCCGGGGGTGAAAAAGGGCCCTGGATTTTGGGGAGATGGGGGGGTCTGGATTTGGAAAATGGTGGGGGTTTCTTTTTTCCCCCCCATCTCCACGTGGGGGGAAAACCCCCTTGCCCCCCCGGGCAGGACAGGGGGGTTCGAGGGGGTAGCTGGTTTTTAATCTGCCCGCGAGATGTTGTAGACGTGGGCAGCTGAGGGGGGGCGGATTTTTTGCCCCACCGGGGGGCATCATTTTGGGGTTTGGGAAGGTGGTGGACCTGCTTCCACCAAGTGACAATTCGTCCTTGCAATGTTTTTCAAAAAAGTGAAGTCATCAGTCTGGAGCAGATGCCGGTGGGAATTGGGGGAACTGTTTTGGGGCCGAAATAGAATTTTGGGGGCGTCTGTGCCCACAACCTGTTTGCGGGCTTCAAAAAGGAGATCTTTTTTTCCCGTTTTAACCATTGTATTGTGGATTTTTGAATCCAAAAGAGGACAGTTTCGGAAGAGGAGGGATGGCCCGCCCCCGGCATTTTAGCACAATGTCCGGACCCTTGCAGGGCCCCATTGGGTCGCCTTGCAGCAACCCCCGACACCTCCTCCCCAAACAAGGTCTTGACGGGCCCAAAACCTCGGCACCTGAAACCCTAAACGGGGAGGCCATAGCGGCACGAACATTCGGGTAACCGACTTTGATGACCGGGGCAACACAGGTTGCAAAATGTCAAAAAGGGGGTTTTTGGGGGCCACCCTTAAACTTTTTTTAACGACACCCTCCCCCTCCGTCACCCCCTGGGACCCATTCTGTTTTGACCTTGCTCCAGAAAACCTGCTAACTCTCGACGCAAATTCCCCCTTTTTGACAATTCAAGTTTATGGGGATCCCCCTGTTTTCCCCTACCCACTATTTTTTTTTGTTTTAAAACAGCTTTTCGTTTGTTTTTTGTGATGACATTAAATAAAAAACGCCCCTTCCTAAACCTTTTTAGGGACCTGGGTTTTCACCTGCATCATAAACCCCTTTTGGGATAGAAAAAGGGGCTCGAGCTGAAAGGCGAAAGGGTCTTCCTCTCTGTCCCTTCCCCCACGAGCCAAACCCAAAAAATGAAATAATGAAGAGAACTTGCCTCAAATAGCTCAGGTAAACAGGCGAAGTATGAAGTGAATGTTCAGTTGCACTCCCGCCCAGTTGTGTTCGGCGGTCGAACTGTGTGTTTTTCTTGATTTGTGCATGCAGCGCAAATTCTCTCCCCCAGGCCCCCCCCCCGGTTTTGGGCCCGGGTACTGAGTAAACAGTACGGGTTTTTTTTTTCTTTTTTTTTTTTAAATTATTTTTTTTTGGGGTTTTTTGTGAAATTAAGGGGAGCGTATGTTGGCAAAATGGTTGGCCTCCAAAGTTAGCGGGAAAACAATTTTACAACCTACAAACTTGACATTCAAAAAATTTTCCTGCTCAAAAATAAACTGCTTTTTTGGAGAATTGCCTTTTTATCGGTATGCTCAATTACCAAGACATGTTGTGATTGAAAGAATGACTACGACGGAAATGGAAAACTTTCTTTCTTCCGATGTGGATCAATAGCCGGGCCCCTTCAGCCTCGCCAAGTCGGTCATGGATTTCTGTGGTGTGTCCAAACGTCTTACTGTGACATTTATTGTACCAGGAAAATGACGGGAAACCCTTAATTGTGTCAGGGAGCAGACTGCGAAAAAGGGGACACGGACGAATGTGAGATCTTTAAAAGAACGTTCCAAATATGTAAAAATGATATTCACATTCTTGAAAAAAGTGCTGACTTCTATTCCCTTAACATTTTTTACCCTTTGATACAGATTCTTATTTTCACCTGTGTTCCCCAGGAGCGTTCCGCCTCCCCCTCCACATCCCCTCCCTTGCACCTGTTGATAAAAGTCTTTTGTGGATTTGTTTTTGGATCTTTCCGTACGACCCCATTCCTGGTTTAACGACTCAAGTATTTGGGATGAAAATGACGGCATTCACGACGCAAAAAATACTTCTAACTTAGTTGATAGTTTTTGTTCCAAAAAAGTCAGCAAGGTTGAAGACAATTGGGGTAAAAATCTTCCCCGAAATTCCAAAACGCTCAAAGCGAAAATCGTAGACAACCCGTTCCTATTCACATGTTGAAGGTCGGTGTGATAAACTTGATTCAAGGAAAACCCCCTTGTATTTTGGGTGAAACACACAAAAGACACCTTGAGGGTTAGGGCCCAAAACGGGAAATTTTAAAGTTGCTCTGAAGAGGGGCAAAAAACATTATACTCCCCACAAAAAAAAAGTTTGCGCACTTTTAAATGACCTTTCATTTCTTTCTCTAAAATGGACAAACATTTGTTACTTTAGTCAAAAAAAACCCCCCTTAAAAAACACGGTTTGGAACTCCCAGTCCACCCCCAAGTGATAAAAACCAAAGGGCTATCAGTGTTTCCACCAATGGGGACCTTACGTTCTGCGTCAATGAAAATGCTGTTGACGTCAAAGGTGCATTGCTCTTCTGAAATGCGGTGTTTCCCCCCCCCCCGTTATGGATTTTAGATTAAAATCCCCCCACGACCTGACACCCCCAAAGGAGGCGAGGGGGATGTCAGGCAAAAAAATGTCGTTACCCTCGGATCAGCTGCCGACATAGTCCCAGGGGCCTTAAAAACCTTTATTTTTTTACCAGTCTCCATGAGAAACAGCAGGGCGGAAAACATGCACTTTTTAAACACCCCCCCAATGCTCAGAGTTCTCAAAAACCCCCCACCCCGGACTCTAAAAAGGGTTTAAACCCCAACGCACCAAAAAACCCCGGGGAAAAGAGAATTGAGTGAAATCCCCAAACCCCAATCAATTTCATCATGCTAAAAGGTGACTCTCTTTGGGGAATTAAAACCCCCAAAGGGCTTCAACGTTAATGCCCCTCTCTTTAAAATATCTTTCCCCGGTCTAACCCATTGACATATTAAATGGTAAAAGGGCTTAGAAAACAAAACCTACAAATGTTATTATCATAGGTGTCAATGATCCCCAGGGGTCCATCCCAACCCAGGTCGGGTGTAAAAATGATTAAATTTGGGGATTATGCAGACCTGTTTCCCCTCAGCTTATGTACCTTTGTTCCATCGCCCCAGTCGGGGCCCGGGAGTAACTTAAAAACAGCATGCACCATTAATAGGAAAACCTTTTTTCACCTGTCCAGTAGAAAGTAGCTTAATTGAAACCACAGTGCCTTGTCACCCCAGGGGTGCCCCACGTTCGCTCTGTAAGAGATTTTCCCCATCCTAGCGGAGAGGCATGCTGCGGCAAAAAATTTTCAAAAAAGTTCTTCCCCAGATTGGAAACCCTAAGTCCAAGACTCCTTCCGTGGACCTTCTTCTCTCGTGGCCCCCCCCAAACTCCCTCGGTTCCTTTCCCTTAGACCACAGTAGGGGGAAGCCCATTTACAACAACCCATACCGTCACCACCCTCCCTTCGGTGAAGAGCGAGTTCCCCCACTATTCCTCTTCCACTTCCCCCATTACCCTCCCAAATGGCCAGGTTAACGTGCGGCCCTATCCAATCGACTGGTATCCACGTGATCGGGTCCTTTAAGGGGTTTGAATGTACACTGATGAAATGACTTTTCCTTATTTAATCTTTAAAAGATAGTAGACCTTTTAATGCTTTAACGATGCTTCTTCGTTTTCCCCCATCCCCCCAAACCCTTCCCAAAAAAATTTACACACCCCCTACTCCCCCTACCCCAAAAACCCCCAGCCCACACCCATATTGCCCCCATTGCCCGGAGGAGACCCCCTTTCCAAGACAGTAATTGGTCGGGTGGGTTTAACTCCTCATCCACACAAAGGGTGTAAACATGACACCCAAATAGGTCACCACCCCCGGAATCCCAATACCAGTATCCAACCCCTCAAACAGGCACCACTGATGGCCCACCCCATGGTCTTCAGCGATCTATGCCCGCCGGGAACAAATACCCCATTTTCAAGCCCAATGCTCTTATACACCCATAATGGAATTTGCTGGTAAGTGTGAGTAAAGTTTTTTTTTCATGTTCGTTGCCTTTGTTCCTTTATGTATTCATTATTTTTTGTAGTCTCCCAACGTTACAGGGGGTCAAGTCGTCAGTAGATTTGAGTTGTTTGTATGAACGGTCCTGCTTACACGGGTGGGGCAGTGAGAACTGGATCGGGTGCTTCCCTTTGAAAATTTTTGTGGCCTTGTTGGTGTGAAAGCTTTTTTTTTAAAATTTTGATTATATTGATTTTGAACTTAGATTACTTTTCTTCGTATTAATTCACTTTTTTTGCTAGATTTCTATGCATGTTGTTTTGCGTCATTTTGATTCCCACTCGTTATTTAAATTTTATTTTCCTTGTTAATTAAAGGACAATATCAATGCCACCAAATGGCTAAGTAAACCCGGATTTAAAAAATTGATATCTTAAAAATTGCCATTTGATAAACAAAATATCAGAGTTACCTTTTATTTTGCAATTTAATGATTGTTTTTATGTTTTTTGGGTTTTCTGAATCGCACTAAGTAAAAAATTGACAGTGTACTCTCGATTTCCCGGTTACAATATAATCCCAAAAGATGCTGCGGAAATTCGAAACTGGTTTGGTAACGTTTTTTATCAAACTGTAAAATTTTGGGTCTTAAAAATGTTTTAATAATTCAAAATGAAAGTTTTTGGATTGAAAATTTGCCCAAAAGGGACCCAAACCCTTTTTAGTGGCTTCATATACGAAAACCCCAAAAAGAGGGTAGGTGGTCAAGCGTTTCGAACTCATGAGGGGAAAATGTTTTTAGTTATTTACGGAAGTTTTTCCTGTAGGCGATTTTTTAAAAAAAGGTTATGAAGCCCCAAAACAGAAAAGATTTTTTGGATTATTTTTAAATGAAATTAAAAACCCCCTACTAGGAAAACGCCAAGTCTGAAACAATAAAGACCACATTTACGTCACTTTCCCCATAAAATAAAAAAACGTCTGTTCCCGGGCCTTGGCCTAAAGGGCCATTCCCCCTATGCTTTAAACCCGGTAAAGAAAGGCTAAAAAAATTCCCCAAAGTGGTCTAAATGTATATCTTTTCGCTCCCATAGAAACTTTACTGAGGAAGAGTTCTTGTCTGACTTTAAATTGGCTAACTTTACAAGGGTTTTCCAACATACAAACCCCGGGTAAAGCTTTTTCAATATGGGAACAATTTTTTGTCCATTTTTGATGAACATGCCCCCCCCAAAAACCCAGAGGGCAAATCATAAAAAACCACCATGGGGTTGAATGCAGAAAATTTTGTGAAACCAGACTGTGAGAAACTTTGCAAGACATGGGAAAGCGATAATTCAAAAAAACAAACAAAGTAACCGCAAAAAAAACACGCGCTCAAAAAAAGTAAATTTTTAAAGACTTATTAAAACTAAAATGATACGAAATCAATTTGGAAAACAAAAAACCAACTATCAGGGAAAAAATCATTTCAGCCCCTTGTTGATAAATTTTTCTGCCGAAAAGCTGAACAAAAATTTCACAACCGTGCCCCAAAAAATTGTTACAACAGACAACCCCAGTCAAACGATCTGTTTTTTGTTAAAAAAAATTTTTTTGATTCAAAAAAATATACACAAAAATTCATTCCCTTATTTGGTGCACGAAGTTTTTAAGAAAATACGTTAAAACAGTCTCTTTTACGAGGTTTTGGGTGGACTTGCAGCAAAATCTTTAAGTATTGCACCCCTTATTTCAACACATTACAAAAGTTTTTCAATCCTGTCTTTAAAATTTTGTTTCACGAGTGTTTTTGGAGCCAAAAATGTGCCCATTCATAAGGCCGGGGATCGTTCGACCCCTCCAAAAAAAGACCGATTTCTATTTTTTCTCTGTCCCAAAAAATTTTGGGAAAAAAACATTAAATTAATCTTCAGGGACATTTTACCAAATATGAACTATTTCCCCCCAAACAGGTGGGTTTTGACCAGTCATTCGCCACACCATGCTCACTAAATTAAAAAGATGGCATATGAACATAAACAATGATTTATTTATGCTGTGTCTTTGTTTTTTTTGCAAAAGCATTTGTCCATTTTATCATGACTTTTTTTTAGAAAATGTTTTTATATGGGCTTACCTTTTGACTCATAAATTCCCTTTTATCTTTTTTGAAAAAAAAGAAAAGAGATTTCAAAATTCCCTTATGTCCCTCTTATGACAGTAAAATATGGTATTCCCCCAAGGGTCTTTTTAGGGCCATTTTGTTTTTATTTAGTTAAAGATCTACACTTCATGTAACGTGCTACGAACTGTTTGCGATGAACTACCCTTTATAATAAAGTAAAACTCCGGGGAAAAAGTGTGCTGCAACATGGGAGAAAGATTTGATAAATTATTGTTGGAAGAGCAAATCATATGGCTCTTCACCCTCTTAAGTCAAATTCTGTTAGTTACCCCCAAGAAGAAAAACAAAAAATTAAAAACCCGCTTTCCAACCTTAATTTTAGACAAACATTGGAAGAATCAATCGACAAAATTGCTAGGTCTTACACTTGAAATAACATATCTTGGTCTAGCCAATATCTTTTCTTTTTAAAAAATTCCCGAAAGTGTTTCGCTAAATAGAAAAATTAAGCATTTTCTTATACATACTCGAAAATATTTTTCCCTGCATACATTCAACCGGACAAGCTATGCTTCAACTTTCTGGTTTGGCAAGTAAAAAATCCCTTAAGACCTCTTGAGAGCTTATACAGCGCTCTAAACTTTTCGCTCAAAACATCGTCCCTCCTACCCCGTGATACAAATCAGGGTATTCTTCCCTTTTGGGGTTTAAAAAGCCGCTTTTAAAAAAGCAATTTTTTTGTACAAAAATTATAAATAATTTAACGCCGTCTTATCCCAAAAAATTCATTTAAAAGATATTCGTAGCAAAGACATTTTCCCCCCGACCCAGGACTAATTTTCTTCTGACCCCCTTACTTTCTCGGGGGCCAATTTGGAATGAATTGTCCGATCATCTAAGAACGCTGTGTTTGATATCTTTCAAAAAGGCTTACCACAATAGTTATGGGAAAAACTTTAAAAAGCCGGGAGGTTGATTTCAAGGACCCTTTTCCCCCAGTCCAAGTTAATGGCCCCTTTTTCCCCTCAACAAAACTGGTTGTAAGTTTTTTTTTTGTTTGTCTGTTTTTAGTTTTTTGAGGGGATGTGTAAAAATCTTGTCAGTTATCTGTTTACCCCAAAAAAATATTGTATTCATCTCTCTCTCTTTTCTCTTGATATTCTTGCATAAAAAGGCCTTCGTGGGGGCTGGGTTTAGCCATATTAAGATTGTTGGAAATGTTTATGATGCCGTGCGTTTAAATTTGTTTGTTTTTTGTGTGTTTGGGGGTTGTGTTTGGTGTGTGGTGTGTGTGTGTGTTGTGTGTGTGGTGTGTGTTGCGTGTGTGGGGTGTGTGTGGTGGTTGTGTAAAATGTTATAAGAGATTTCTTTCATTTTTTTAAAAAAAAAATTTTTGTTTTTGTTTTGTTTTTTTTATTGCTGTGTTTAATTTTGTCAAAATTTATTTAAAATTTTCCTTTTCATATTTGTTATTTTGAGGGGATAGTGCAAAAAAGCTTCCTTATCTATTCACCCTCTTTAAAATTTTGAGTTTGAGTTTCGAGTTTCGAAGCCCCGAAACCTTTCCCCTGTCTTACCCCCGTCAGAATGCTGTCTGTTTCAAATTCCCCCGAAAAAGGGGGTCGCCTTCCCCTTCCTTTTGGGGGGGGAGTTTTTGAAAAGGCCATTTTTGTTTATTGTTTTCATCCCCCCTTACCCCCCCCACTTGGAGTCCAAAAAGGGGCCCGGGCCCCGAAACCCAAAGTCTTGACCCCCCCAGGCTTCGGGAGAGACATCACAAACAGAAGCCACCAACCCCACCCCCCTGATCATGCCAACTCCCGGAAACGAAGCTGAGCACTCAGGGGTTTACTTTGGGCCCGCAGGGGGAAATTCTGTTTGACCCAACCCCAAAAAGGGGACCCTTGTACACCCCGGGGCCCAAAATTATCCCTGTCTAGGGGAGGGACCAAAGGTGTGTTGAGACCGGCCCTCCAATCACCCGGACCATTCCCCCCCGACAAGGTCGCACCGCACCAAACGCGGGGATCTTAAAGGAGAAACCAGAGAGAAAAGGAGCGTGGAAAGAAGATTGAAGGGGGGGCAAGATAGAAAAGGGCCAAAATAAGGAGGGAAAACAAAAAAGGAGAAAGGGGGGGTTTCCTTAGTCAGGATCCTCCCCTTAGCCCATCGACATGGAAAGCCCTACCGGGGGGATCAACCCTTTCCCTGTTATGCTTTGGCCAGACGCATCTTGGCTTTTTTGGGCAGAAGCAGTTTGAAAAAAAAAACAGCCTATTTCCAAGTATTTATGCTCCCCCAGCAAACCAAGGATCACTGGACCGGCAACCCCCCCACCCGACAAGGTGCAACCCCGGGGGGCTTTGCCTTTCCGTTTTCATAAAAGAAAAATCATCAACAATGCCAATCAAACAAATATCAACAAAAAAAAAAAGAAAATATAAAAAACCCAAAAATTAAAAACACACCAAAAAACAAAATTTAAAAAAGGCTGGAGGGGGGGCCCGATGGACAGAAGGAGGGGGAGTTTCTGTGACCTGGGGGGGGGGGGGGGGGGGGGGGGGGGGGGGGGGGGGGGGGGGGGAAATGAGACAAGTAATAAATAAATCAACAAGTGAACAAATTAATAAATCAACAAGTGAACACACACACAAAAATCGAGCAAACTTATTAAAATGATGCAGACCTTCTCCTTTAGACTCTTAAGAAAAAAAAGAAGAAAATATTTGTTTCATGTTGATGTAGCATACATGCTTGCTGTTTGTGCTACGGTTATCATTTACTGTCATGGAAAGGAATTGACTTCAATATGTCGGATACACAAAGGTGACTCTGTCTAAAAATCTGTTATTTTCCTTTCAGAACTATTCACTTCTTTCCAGAATTCAATCTTTTATAATGGCTATAGTCAACACTCATTCTCACTGTCTCAAACTAGTCATAGGCTAAATTCTAAGAACAAGAGAAGATAGGGCGAAAAGGGCACTCATTCTGTTCTAACTGGTCTTTGGTAATCTTTTAAGAAGCACACAAAAAACAACATAGTATCTAATTACAATTTACAGCAATATTTCCAAAGAAACATTTTTGCTACAAAACCTATAAATTTCTGTTAGCCATTTGCTGCTAAAAAAAAAAAAATGTATGGGTAATAGTAGTGTTCAACACCTGGAAATTGTAGAAATCAGTCTACTTACGTTATATTGAATCTGGTTGGTGTGTCCTTTCCTGTGCAGTAAAATTTGCACGTCTTTTTTTCTGTCTTGTGTGTGTAAATGCATGTATGTGACAGACTATATAAACTCTGTTGACAGAGTAAGTCTCTAGTACCAACTCATTTTAATTCAGTGTCATTTTTACACTCTGGGCTAATAATACCTATCACAATAAAATGATAGTACAAGATCATAAACATATAAACTATGGTATCAAACATAACATCACTCTCTCTTATTCCTAATATTCAAAGATTTTTTTTTTAATTCTTAGCTCTAATACTATATTCAAAGATTTTTTTAAAAATCGTAGCTCTAAGAATTCACATTTCAATAATAACATAAACATCTAAACACATGCATTTCAAGTTTCATACTTACCATATCAGATAATTGTTTGTCACGACCAATTTTTTCAGCCATTTTTGCACAACAATTCTCAAGTTCCTGAGTTCAACCAAAAGTTGAGTACATAAGACACTTTAGTTAATACAGGCAAAACATGATATTTCATAAAAGGTGGAAATCAAAGTAAAGCATAAATTGGTTGGAACTCTTCGTTACTGTACAAAATTGAGGAATAACTAAGTCATGTACTTACTGTTACTAGAGACTGTCTAAAAAAAATGGAAACAGTACAATTTAGTTATAAGACAATTCTTATTTCACTCTTGAGTTGATATACTAACGGAAACAGTACAATTTAGTTATAAGACAATTCTTATTTCACTCTTGAGTTGATATAGTACTGGTTAAAGACAAATACTTAAAAGTGTGTGTGTGTGTGTGTGTGTGTGTGTGTACGGGCGCAGACGGGAGCGCTGAGACAGCGCGCTAGATTTCGTAACGGGCGCAGACGGGAGCTGCCCGCCGCATGTGTACGGTACTTTTCCATCACGTGCTGACTCCGTGAAAATACTCGGAGAGCCACTAAAAGTTGTTGGGGATTTCCCACTATAGCCCAGTAATCTGACAGCACTATTTTTGGATGCTGGAACCACTTCCATTCACTAAGAAAGAGGAGAAACTGCAAGCGAAGAGTTGTGCGTGAGACTGACCGATTTTCACAATGGCGTCGTCTGCTAACAACAGTGAGTTTGATGATATTCCTGCGTATTCAGCCGAGGAGTGGGATCAAATTATGCCAGAAAAAGAGAAGTATGAAAATGGAGAGTTAGGAGAAGAGAATGATGTTGAAATCGGCACCAATGAAGGAGAGGAAAATGGTGAAAGCGACCCTCAGTACAACGTGCTACTCGCCGTTCTGCAAAACAATGGCGACCGGCTACACATCCTGCCCATGTGGTCGCGTTCCAACAGCCGACAGGCCAAGCGCACTCACTGCCGAACACTGCCACCGCACTAGATTATTTCTTTTTTCTGCCTCTCAGTACTCTCACATTTTTTTCAACTAGTAGCAGAAGAAATTAACAGATACGCTCAACAAAAACAAGCAGCTAAGGGCACACCTGACTCCTATGGTTCGACACAACACTTGACGAAATGCGGGGCTATGTCGCTGTACTGATTATTCCGTATAACAACAAAGGGACGACGCGTAGAAACGTCGTATATGTGTTCTTTCTGCCAGGTGCCTTTATGCTTTCATAAGAATGACTGTTTCCATGACTACCATGCGCAGAAAGTGGCTCAACAGTAGGGCAGTTTGCTAGTCTCTGTGTTTGTGTGTACGTGTTACCTGTAGTGTTACCTGTAGTGTTACCTGTATGCTTACCTGTAGTTTATGGTGACAGTGCTTTGATGACACTTGGCAGTGAGACTCTACTCAATTTCGTCACAGCTATACAGTGTGTAAATACATATGGACATGTATAAGGTGCTTAGAACAATGACAGAAAAACAATGAGGAACTGTGCTTGAATCTACAGTAACTGTTCAGTTGTGACAATTGACACTAGTTGTGTGTGACATTCTGTGGATTACCTGTGGGGACTGAACAGGCGGACAGAAGACAGATCATCTTACTTAGGCTGCAGCTTTCATTTCACAACGCTAACATGCATGTGCATGGGATAACTGCATGTTGGTGTGCTGTATTAGAATTGTCACCATCGCATGTGACACATTGGGTGACATTTTGGTGACAATGACACGACCTTTCACCTCGAGACACACACAATCTTGCTCACAGTATAGAACAAAGCCTTGTGACCATACATGCGGAATTTTGTAGCTCTAGAGGTTTATTCCTGGTTGTGGTGAAGCATGAACCATACATACCCATTTTAAGGCTAAATTCACCAAAAAAATCTGAAAACTAGGGGGAATTTGGCCTCAGAGAATCTGAATACAAGAGGGTTAAGATGGAGGCATTATCGACAAAAAAAAATAATTCATGATAAAAAGCAGGACTTTTTTTTCCCTTGTGAACCAACAGTCAGACATCAAAGACAGAAACAAGTAGCTGAATTAAGCTATCTGCATTTATACCAATACTTAAACTGTAACAGTGTAAGTAACGCAATCATTTTTGTGTTTGTTGCCGAAAGATCTGTTCTCTGTCGCTCTCACATCCAGGCTTTTTATCTCTAACTTTATGCACAAAGCCACACCCAGCTCTTCTTTCACGATCTGAGCAGTTTACAGTCAGGTGTCACATCAGTGATCTTCAGCAAAGCTGTTATGATTCACTGTATGAAGTGGAGACCACTGTTCATTAAGGCCCCTGCTGACGACAAGACAGTAATCACTCAGTCATAAAGCCACATCAAGTGACAATAGGAGTGTATTCTCACTATGCCTTTTCAACAACAGCCCCCTAAATCCAATGTCCCTGAACCCATAAACTCACCTCACCACTGTCCATAGACATGGAACTGAAGGGCAATAGACTTATAACACTATGAAAAGAGACATGAAGCTTTGAGATTGTCACAGCGTAGGCAACAGTGCTTAATGAAAAGAGAACATGAAGCTTTGAGACTGTCACACCGTAGGTAACTGGACTTAATTCTTTCTTCTTCTGCTAAAGCCAACTAGGATTTTGACTTTCAGTTAGAGATCTGTAGATCAGAGTTGATCAGAAATTTGAGAAACACTCTTACAGGTACATCCATGAATTGAAGGAGACTTGAAAGTGTGGTCCTTTTCAACTCTACAACATACTCAGTCCAGGGCTCAAGTCACTGAGGACAGGAAATGTCTTCGTTACATTTACAGACTTTTGATCACATTTTACCACAGTTGTCAATGAAAGTGGTTCAAAACACTAGCCACCTAAGATATAATTTCGATGACATCACTTCCATGATGGACAGTAATTCAAGTTCTGGTTTTAATTTTGTCTTGATAACAGATAAATCACAAAAAAAGGTATGATAAAGCATTTTGCTGTTCTAATCATGTCTTTGACAAATCATGCTGAAATGTATGAAACAAAGCACAATGAGAGGCAAAAACAGACACTTTGACAAAAACAGCATGCCCGTTACGATGTTGATGATGACAATAACAATTTTCAAGTTTCCATGCTTCTCACCTGATATCTGGAGGTCACCTCTGGTATCACAGTGACGATAATAGCACCTGCTCCTCCAACCACTGCCCCCGTGTAGAGGATGCGTTTGAGGAGGCGTGCTGACACTCTGAACGCCATGCTGACAATCGGCAGGTAACCTCAGAAACTTGTTTCACTGGCTGGTGCAAAGCCACCCCTTTGATCTCATCCTATGAGCAAAAAAGTTGACTGCTAAAGACTCGACACAAGGATATCATTCATGCTGTAATAACCCTCCATTGTTTTTTGAAACTTGCTAAATTACTTTAGCATCAAATCTTCATAGCTTAACTCAAGGCTGTTTTTTTTTATTTTTATTAAAGATTTTTCTTTTTAGAGTTTAGTAATCGAAGACAAGATTTAACTTCACTGTGTGTCACTAGATATATAACAGGGCTCATACTGTACAAAGTCACAGAATAATCTACAAATAAATGAAATATGAAACTCGTATTGACAATATATGAATTTCTTTCCTTTCAATTTTCACTCTGCTGTAAATGTTCATTTTGTTTGTTCTCACATTATTTGTCAAATGGTGGCATCAAATACAAACTGTCATTCTTATTTTACAATCACTGTTATCTTTAATTATCTGTGGATTGCTGAGTTGTTTATTTCACATATATACGACACAGAAGAGCTCTCAAACATGTTGGAGACCTGCCTTGCTACAATGTGCTGATTCCATTATATCATTGGCTCCTGATGATCGATTCCAGTCGCAATCCCAAGCAGATACCACTGAAAAAGCCATTACAAGTCTAACTCCCTTGCCTATAATTTCCTTTCCAGCCCACTCAGTAGAGGAAGTCCACCTTTCAGTGCACAATATTCTCAATGGAAGTTTTTCTTTCAGCGTTCGCAGGCTGATACTCCTGCAGAAACTGCCTGTACAGACAGGCAGTGGAGTTTTGTGTGTATGACCGTTTTTTTATCCCACCATTAAGGCAGCCATACTCCATCTTCGGAGGGATGCATGCTATATGTAACGTGTCATCCATACCAACGGCCACAATGGCCTTCTCGTCCGAAAGTTGTTGATGGGATTTTACGTGTGTGCACGATGTTGTGCATGCGTTCACACATGGAACCTCGGTTTATAGTCTCATTCGAAGGACTGTATAGAGAATGGAGTCAGAACCAATGTTAACTCCGAGGGAAAAAATCCCCCTGTACCGAAATTCGAACCCGCATCCCCAGGATCACGAGTCCGGCGCTCTACCAACTGAGCCATTCCGGCCCCCTCAATGGAAGTGACTCCCCTAGTCCCCAAGTAGGTTGTGGCGGCACCTTTGCTGAACACATTCAAATGGAGAATGCATACAACCATATTTCAAAATGTCAGAACTGCCTGCACCCTTCCACCATCCTACTCCATTCCTACCCATCCTCTACTTCCCTAATCCCCACTTTAATGACTCAGAAAGATACAATGACTTTACATTTCAATATAGCCGTTCGAGTATTTGGATGTCAAGATGCTTGTGAACAGGATGAGGGAATGAAAGTTATTCATTCCTATTTCACTGTTCTTTTTCACAACCTGTTCTTTCAATGCCTCCAAACTTCTTCCCATCACTACCCTCACCCCTGCCCCAACTGGTCCATCCCTGTGCCAAGAACTTCTTTCAGTTCTCAGGCAAGAGACCTTTTGCCAATCTATATTCATCTTACAGGTCCCTTACCTCAACCCATGTTCTGATCCTCTTGTCACTGCTCTGAAAAACATACAGCTACCGCTTTTTCTGTTAAAATGGGACCATACATTTGACATGCTTCTTTTCATCTAAAGGATAACAAATCTAATGGGAAGACTGGCACCTCTGGAATAATTTGATCAGAAATATGACTGCTGCACACCTTATTTTCCATACACTTTTATATACTATGAATGTTGTTATTTCTATGTCCCCTTCACCAGTACCAACAGCCCAGAGTCACCTTCCAAGCGTCACTTACGGGCCCTGCAGTAGTTGCCCTCCTCAAAAGCTGCTTTGTAATAAGCACACAGTTCAATAGTGCTTACCCAACCTTGGCACAACCCTAGTAGAAGATCAAGCCGGTCCAAAAATACTGAATACAGTCATTCACTTAAGCAATGACAATCGCCAGTTGAAACTCAGTTAAAATCAGTGATGCCTGGCTCCCAAACTATGTGGAGGATTATATGTGGCCACTGTTGGGAAGACCTTTATAAAAAAAAAAGTATATGTCTTGAGTCTGTAAGTCATAAATTTGTTTAGTGGTGTGACTGAAAGGTGAAGAAGTGTACTAATAGTTCAACAAAAAGCATGAATCATACTGTGCACATACTCACATACATTTAGCCCTTTGACTGCCAGAGAATATTACAAATAAAGGCTTTCCCAGTGCCAGGGAAATCTAATGATTTGGGGTTAATAATTAACAAAAAATTCTAGCTCAAAAACAATAAGTGACATAAAAATAAAATTTATTTAAGATTTTTGAAGGAAATTGAATGAAGATTTTGAATCTGGGCTTCTTTTGTTTTAATTTTGAAAATAACAAAAATTATTCAGGCATTTTGATTTGGATAAATTTTTGGCCCAATCAAAAACATCTGTATTTACCACTACAGCTTGACATCCAAAAAAGAACACAAAGCAAAAAAGTTGAAAATAAAGTTTGTATTGTCACACTACACCTGTAAATGAAAGTAAAACAGTTTAGAAGTCTATCAAGACGCTCACACTTCATGCAGACAGGTCAGTCCACAACCACACCCCCTACCACGCCCCCTTGCTGGACTTCAACCCTCTCTTTCAGTTTCACTGCTCTTCTTCCCCTACCTCTCTCCCTCCCCCATCCGACGCCATGAACAGGCCGTGCTCCCCTCTCGCGCTATTACCATCACTGTCCACTGGCACTGTGTGCAAAGTACACACTAGCTCGTTCAACGCTGGTAACCGAGTCAGCTGAACCACTCTGTGGTTGGACGACTCAATAACTGACGAATATCGTCAGCAATTCCATCACAGTCATCATACTCACCTTCATGCTCATGTGAGTCATTGGATAATAGATCATTATCTTTGTCAAAAATGATTAGCAAAGCTTGCTCAGCTGTGTAAGTCTTGTTGACTAGGTCGCTACGCTTGACGAAGGTTGCGCCGCCATCTTTGCAAGCAAGACAAAGTGCTGGCCAGTCATGCAGTCAGTGATGAGAATAAATGGTCTCTTCCATCACGTGTGGTCATTTGCATATCATTTTAATACTACAGACACATAAGGCTTACTATTTGCTCTCTCTTTGTGTCCGTTAATAGTAGTAACAAATGAAAATTCAAGAAAAATGCGTGACATCAGTGGATGGCCCATAGGCATTGGGAAAGCATTTTTACAGCGCCGTCAGCTGATGGCTTACGGGCACTCTATGCGTTAAAAATAATTGCAAATGGCTGCAAACGTGTGTCCAACAAAGGGTACTTCTGCATTTATAAAAAATGCGCATTAATGAATTCAGGAAAAAAAAACATTATTTAAATATCTGCAAATATCCTTGCCTGAGACCTTGCATATCTCATTCCTAACCGTCCACCGAAAGAAGCAGGAATAAACTACAAGTTTCAGTTTGCAGGCACTTTCTCGTCTTCATGTGTAACATTCCAGACACAGACCTTTCTGCTCACAGCTCCCCCTCCCTCCACCACACACCCAAACACATGCAGATATGTATGCTTACAATAGTTACATGGACACCTCCCTTCACCACACACCCAAATACACAGAGATATGTATGCTTACATGGACACACACAAACACACATACTTATGAAACTGAAGGGCAGAACACACACACCCACTCACTCACTCACAAACATGTATATAAGATCTAAAGAGTAAAAGGAGTGAACATGTGTATTGGAAAAGCAAACTGTTACCTTTACCAGGCTATGTGGATACCAGTTTTAGGTGTATATCCAATATGGATTGCTTTTGATTATAATTTATATGCAGGTGAAAATGAACCATTCAGAACACTTATGGTGCTCGATTAAGAGATTGCACTTCTATAAAATTCCGTCCCCTAGTCCCGCATTTCTTGCTAATGCTACAAACTATTTTCTGCATCAGTGCATGATTAACTGCGAAATCTTTATATACACGAGAAAGAGGAAACAGAGGTCTCTCTCTCTCTCTCTCTCTCTCTCTGTGTGTGTGTGTGTGTGTGTGTGTGTGTGTGTGTGTGTGTGTGTGTGTGTGTGTGTGAAGGGGAATAGATATGGGTGAGGGATGGGAGGTGGGAAGCGACTTTTCTTTTTATTCGTTTTGTGTGAGTGAGTGTGTGTGTGTGTGTGTGTGTGTGTGTGTGTGTGTGTGTGTGTGTTGGTGGGAAGGGGAGTAGATATGGGTGAGGGATGGGAGGTGGGAAGCCACTTTCCTTTTGTTCGTTTTTAGCAGACATGCTTAGCCTTTCCCCCTTTACAATCAATCTTGATATAACTAGAATTAAAGCATTGATTTTATATAAACAAATGTCATGCTCTGGAATGGCAATGAAAAAAAATTATGAATACAATGATGATGGTTGAATTCTGAAAAAGTAATTGTAATAATACTAATTATTATTACAATAATCATTATAATATCATAATCATAATAATCATCATAACTGAAATAACCAGACCTATCGAAGTAATCAAATATGCGACTGACAGCAGAAGATCACACGATGCCGTCCGCAGCAATGATGATGAAACCTTCAGAATAGTCCAACTCAGAGAGTTGGTGAATTGTGTGACAATTACCAATTACAAAATCGCCGTATTTTCGGCCAAACATTTCCCACGTTTTGCACCTGGATGTGATTCCAGGTATGCTGAGCCAAAAGAAATGATAAATGTAACGACAAAAACGTTAAATGTTACGGGGAACTTACATCAGATGGTCCTAAAGGTCTTGCAGAGTCCCGTTGGTGGCACCGGAAGTTTTGCAGTTAACCGGACAAAATTTCCCGTGACCTTGACGTTGAATATCGCGCCCTTACGAGAGCAGCAAAGGGCAAGGTCATTTTTCTTTTCTTCTTATTTTAGGCCTAGCCTGGTAATTTCTTTTTACCCCTCCCCAGAAAAATAAGCGATGTTAGGATATGTGAGCACGAGGTTGTTTTCTGTACACGTCCCATTACGTGCCCGTGTGTGTGTTTGAGGGATTTCTTATTGCAAATGAAATCCTGGCACTTCGGACGACATACAAATAAGATGAAGGCGATACTGCACACGTCGTCATTAGGCGAAATGCTGATGATGTCTCTATCACGAATTAGATTTAGTTTCCCTTAGTATTTTTGAATGGTGCTCTTTTAATTAAGATCTAGGCACTTTTAGTTTTCAAAACTGGTGCGGGTGAACTGATGTATTGGGGGAAGGAGGTGGAGGGTTCTCCACAGACCGCCCCCCCCCCCCCCCCCTTTAAAAATAACAATCACTTTAGGATTGAAAACTCTGATAATGTCAATATAGACACACCAAGCTGGAGGAAAAGAGACTTGCGTAGTAAATCCTTTTGTTGCGGGACAGAATTACACTAATTCCAGGCCTGTCTCAGTTCAATAATGCCAGGTAAAAATGGAATTACATGCAACCTTTCAATCACTGTTTATCAAGAGCTGCTTCCCCTGTGATTAAGTTCGTCCTGATGTCAGTTTTTTTCTTGAATAAATTATTTTCTGCCAGAGTTCCTATGTGAATTCATTAATGGATTGTTCAGTTACAGGGAACCATGGATTCAATTCCCATCAGAGCCATTTATTTATGGGGCATTTCTGCCCTGACCAGCGCCAACCCAGACCCGAGTTTGCTATGGGCTCGGCTAGGAAGACTTGTACCATACAATCGAATTTTATCCACATAATGAATGCGTCTCCGAGAGTGTTGCTCAAATTTCTTGACCTATGCTGAAGGCGTCTGTATAGTGTATCTTGTGGGCCTGTTTAAGACCAGGATATATTATGAAAGTTAGGGTAGAGTACATCCCTGTCATACAGTCCCAGACCTGAATAGAAATCTGTAGCATCATATTATGGTCCTCATCAATCAGCATTAAATAAAAGAAAGGAAGTCTCAATTCTGTGGCCCTTCATTCCCTGCTGTCATGCTGACCTCAGTTTTGACCTCCACCAGCATGTCTATGCCCTTGGTTTGATTCTGTTGGAGTCGCCTGTAGTGGCAAATTCATGAGGAGTCATTAGATGCCAGGATCTGGTGGTACCCTCATGCTCATTCATGCTGGATCTGCGACTAAGCAATTATTGTCATCAGTACGGGGCTTAGTAGGTGGTGACCTACATATGTTGCCTCAGAACAAGCACCTCTGAACACTGTCAAAGTTACTCAGCAGCAGAGCAGCATCTCCACATGCAGGTTACCTCTTTGTGACTCATTTGACAGCCCCCTGTGGTTTGGGTCGACTGTGGCGGATGGGGGGGGGCCAGGGCTACAGAGGGGGCCCGGGGAATGAATGACAATTTTAAAACGTTTCAGTTTTACGTGGGGTGGAAGATAAGGGGAACCACACAACACAAAACACACTTTGCCGCCACACACACACACACAAACTTCCCCATGAAAGTTTCTTTCCAAAAATTTTTAAAAAACATACTTTTATCTGGTGGTGAAGCGACTTAATTCGCTTTTTTCCCGGGGGCCCGGGCTTCCTTCCCCTCCCTCCCTCATGTATTGTCCCAAAATTTTTACCACTTCTGCTTTTTCTCTTTTTTAAACTGCCCTTTTCCTTTTTTCGACTCCCCAAAAGGGGGCATTTTGCACACCCATTTTTTTTTCCCTTTATTTGTAAAGACTCAAAAAGTCACTCGCTTTTTAGGTTGTCATGTGAAATAAAAATTTTAAACTAATGGTGGGGGTGGTTGTGGGGTTTCTGTGTGGTTTTGCAGGGAAAAGGATGTGAAGGGGGTGGGGGAAAAGAATGGCTTTGACAGTAAATTGTGACAATGCATGGAAACCTAATGTTTTATGCCCATATAAAAAAAGGGCAGGCATGGAAAACCCATCCCAGGGTATTTAATAAAAGGCCCCAGAAGGGAAGCCCCAAACATACAGTTTTAAACCCAAAGACAGAACAGTACATCCACTGTAGCAAACCCTAACAAAACGGGGCAGGGGACATCCCCCCTTTGGGTAACTACAAAGACAGGCTAAACGCCACCTAAAGGGTAGCAAGCAAAGGCATAAAATAAAATTTTTAACACCAGAAGAGTACCCTAACAAGTCAACAAACATCCAGGAGCATCCCCCTTTGCAGAGCATCTACCCCTTTTGCTGCCTGTCTTTACATGAAATAAAATCTGGGGGATCATAAACATTTTTTAAGCTAGGGGAAAAGGTTTCCCTCCACCTAAGGCTTTTTTCCCTCTGGCCATTGCTTTTTATGGGGGTGGAAGAAAGAACCAAAAATGTAAACCCATGTACCCAGTCGTGGGTTTTACATTTTAAAAAAAAGCTAAAGTTGGGTCAAATTTTGGGTTTGGGGAACACAACTGGGCGTTAAAAAAGCTTTGCACTATAAACATTTTCTAAACCAGGGCACACTTACCCCAAAAAGCCCAAGCCCTTTTTTCTTCTTTTTTCTCTATTTTTCTTTTGAATGGAAACCTTTCGGGCAACCATTAAACCAAATTTCAAAGTGGGGGCACTCTGAGGGACGCTTTTTTTTTTTTTTTCCCCCCATTTGTGTGTGTGTGTGGGTGTTTGTGGGGGGGGGTGGGGGGGGGGGGGGGGGGGGGGGGGGGGGGGGGGGGGGGGGGGGGGGGGGGGGGGGGGGGGGGGGGGGGGCTCACTGTTGCATTGAAAGTTGCAAAAGGTTCGAGCACAAGTTCCCTTCGTAGGGTCATGTTACTCCCTTTTTTTAAAGGGAAAATGCCCCCATATCTCAATGTGCATTTCAAGATTAAAAAATTGAAATTTTATGTCATGCAAAAAACTTAACGGGGAAACCAACAGTAACCCCCCCCTATTGTTTAACAATCATTTTAGTTCTGAGCCAGCCCCGCCTTTCCAAAGGGCTCCCCCTTTTTAAATTCAGTAAATTTGCATTTTAAATGAAAACAAATCAGGGGGTTGATTGTGGAGGGGAAGCCGGAATGAGTGGTGTGTCATTGTGTGTAGGGCCCCAGGAGGGAGAAAATGCTACGGGGGTGTCACAGAAAATGAGAAAAAAAAAAAGGGAAAACTGAATCTGGACCTGAAGCCCGAAATGTTTACCACTGCCCCCAGGCATCTGCTTCAAATAAAACTTGATTAAAATGATCAGCATAGTAAAACTCTCCGTGGCCAAAAAAGTTTCTTTTTTGCACATCCCCTAAGTTACGTTGGACACAGAAATTCTTTTTCCTTGTCCACTGAAAACCCCCGGGTTTTAACGATGAAAGGCGAGGTAAATTTACATTTCATACCCTGAAAATTTTTCCAATTTTTTTAAAACCCCTTATTTAACAGATGTAAAAAATTTCCCCGATTGAAAGTTTTAAAGAAGCCCCTTTATCATTAAAAAGCCAGAAAGAAAATCTTTCCCAGCCGAAACCCGAATATTGGGTTGTGCGGGGTGGGAAGGCGTGTATGATTGAAAGGATACGGGGTTTAAAAAAACACCCCCATTGACCCCTTGAACCCCGGCATTGGGGATCTTTTGATTTTCTAGAGGGGCAGTTAACCAAAATTCCATTTACTTTTGGGAAAAAAATTTGACAAAATTTGGGCAGAAATTATACGTTTTCTCCCCAAAACTCCCACAAACCTTGGAAAACTTTGATTTTTTTTAATTAGCCCCCTCCCCAAAAATGATAAGAAAAAACATGCTCCACATTACGAAAACTCAAAACCTCGTTTCAGTCTCTAAATTTTTTGCAAGCCCCCCAGAAGACCCAAATCTTTTGCACACACACTATCCCTGTGACAACCCTGAATAAGAAATACAAAGTCTTAAAGTGAAAAAGTCAACTCTACTGCGCCGTATTTGCCCCAGAGGGTAGCATGAAGACAGAGGAATAAAACAGGAAATCATCACCAGAACGGGAAAACGGGTTCCTCTGAAAAAAACCCAAAAAACCCCAATATTGAGCAAGAAAGTTCACAACAAACATGAAAATTTCTTTTTTCTTTCTTTTTTTTTCTGTGCCATCTTCGTCCACCTCAGTGGCACTGAACCAATCCCGGGCTCATTCCAGCCCCCTTTCCACACCCACCCCCAGTCCATCCTCCGCACCCTCAGCAATCCACTTACCAGTTAATTTTTTTTTTTGTAAAAGGGCAAGCCACCAGAGAGACACTGCACTGCTGCCAAACCCCCACTTTTTTTGGATTTCAGGGTCCCCTGTTCTGATCCCAACATTCGCAAGAAAACCACCTCCAAAAACCGCCTACGCCCGACAATAACTGTTTTGCCAAAAGAGCGGGTTGGATTTAGCTTTCCCTCCACAGGGTCCCAAAACCACCCCCGTCCAGGACCCCCCCCCCATAAATTTAAACAATACCTGTACCCCAATGGAACCCAAACAAAGGCTGTAGCCAAGAAGAGGATGCAAAACTGGGTCCCCCTTTAGGGGCCCCGTTATGAAAAGAAGGGAAAACTTTTTTTTTTTTAATGCTGATAAAAGAGAATAAGGATGAGGGCCCTTTAATACTCCCCAGTTTTCCCCATTCTGGCCTGGACTGCATGACAGGGCCGAACTCTTGCTTACTTTCATAATATATCCCGCATCAACGGGGCCCCGAGAGATCAGCCCCCCCACCGCAGTTTTGGCCCAAAAATTTAACAACATTTCTGGGAGAAAACGTCCATAAAATTTGGAAAAACTCAACTGGGGGGTTTTCAGTTTTCCCCCCTTTGAGCCCATAAAAACTCAACTCTGTGCAGGCGCCTGCGGGGCAGAAAAATTTTCAAAAGGGCCCTTTTGAGGGGAAAATTGAAGTCTTGAACCCAAAACCGCCCGGGCCGGGGAATCTGCAACTCTAACTATTTTTCCAAAGCTTTTTTTCTTTTAAATTTTTTAGGGCTACATATCTAAAACCCATGCGTTTTTTTTTTAAATTTGTTAAATTTAAAAAAAAAACCAACAACAATATAATACAAACAGCCAACAAAAAGTGTCCCTTTCCCAAAATTAAGGTTCAACGGTAACAGGTACAAAGCAAAATTGGGATAAACCAAAAACAAGCAGATATTTTTTAAAACCTAGTGCATTTTTTTCACGCACAATAAATGTGATATGTCAAAATTGTAGTTTTTAAAAACCCAAACCCCAAGAAAAAAAATGACACTTAAACGGTCAACATAAACTAAAAAAACTGAAAATGATCCCTCTTTCCTTTTTTGGGTTTTTTTCCAAATTTTTAAACTTTCTAAACCCTTTTTAATTTAACAATAAATTTTTAAACTTTTTTAAATCAAGCTCCACTAAAAAACAATCAATTTTTCTTTGACAGACAAATGGGGAAAAGCAAAATTTAAAAGGAAAAGTAACTTTAAATTCAGATATGAAGGGTTTTAAAAAATTAGCAAAGAAAAGGGAAATTCTGTGTCTGCTGTGAGCCCAAAAAACATACCGAGGGGGGTTGCTCACCTTCTTCTGTTTTTTTTAGGCTTTAATTAATTGGCACAAGTTTTCGTATGCCACCCCCTTTTTTTTACCATAACCGTTGCCAAATACTTGGGTTTAAGAATACATTGCATAAATCAGAAAACCCCTTTAAATGACAATAAAAATTTAAATTTTGTACCAAACTCCTTTGCGTAATTGCCATGTACCCCAATCTTTGAAAAATTTTTTCAAGATCCCTTCATGTTTTTCCTCTAGCATTTTTTGAGACCTTTCACATAACATACCCCCATTTTTACCTTGTATGAAAAACAAAGGGCATATTTTGCATTTTCCCCTTTTCCCGAATTTTTTTGTTTTGTTTTTTTTTGTTTATCGTTCCCATGTAAAATTTTTGGGTTGGGCTTCCAAATATCCCCATCAACAATGGTACTGGGCAGTGTTTTTGATCACTTTGAAATGGGGGTACAGTAGTCCCTTCCCAAACTAAAAAAAAAAAAAAAATAAAACATAAAAAAAAAAATCAAAAAAAAAGTAAGGACATACATTATCTTTTTATATTTTTTTAGAGGTAATTGCAAAAAGCGAAACGCCCCCTTTTTAGTTTACAATTAACGCTACTTCAGGGCACAAACCCTTTTATCTCCAAAATGGCAGAATTTTTAGAAAGCCCAATTTTAATTTTTAAACAAGGGAGAAGTCCACCAGTACTTTTATAGTCACATAACTCACAATGGTTCAAGTTCCAAATTTTAAAAGGGTTTAAATGCTGTTTTGCGCCCAAAAAATAGTTTTAACAGAAAACAAAAAACACACATTTACAAAAAATATCCCTTCCTTGCTTGAAAAATGCCTCGCAGGGCTCTTCCCAAAATTTTTTGGGGCAAACCAGACTTCCAGTAGTAAGCCTTGGGGTTTGGGCGCTCTTTTCTGAACCCTCCCTTTGCCTCCCCCCCCTCCCACATTGGGAGAGCAAAGGGCCCTAAAACAGTGTAAAAGAAAGGGAAACAATACGTTTTCCCTCCCCTGCTGCCAGCATCTTTCACGCAGGGAAAGTATCAGCCAAGTGGGACAAGGTAGCCTACCCTCCCTTTCCCTTTCCTTTAAAATATCCCCCTTTTTCCCCAGCACAGAAGGTTTAAAACCCGGGTGTTTCCCCCTGTTGCTCCAAACCATTTAAAAGGGAATCTTTCTCCTGTCCCCAATGTTTTTTTTTGCTTTATCTCTGCTATTATGCAACATCACATCACCAGGTTTGGAGCTCTTGAAAACCAGAAAAGAAAACCAATGCCCCAAAAAAAAACCCCAAAAACCCCCCAAATTTTTTAGGTAATCGGGTGTTGGGTCTAATGTAGCGTTTTTCCCCTGTGTAGTACAAATTTCTTTTTTTTTTAAATGCTTGGAAACACGATTTCCACAATTTATTTTACACCACCAAAAGTCACAACTTTTTGCCATTCATAGAATTTCAGGGGAAAGCTGAAACCACAAACCCCGTTTCATTTTTACAAAAGGTTTAAAATTTTTCTTTCTTATATATTAATCATAGTTTTAATTGATTGGGAAAGAACAGTTTTAAATTCCCCAAACAGGTCCACCCCCCAAAACAGGGCTTTAAATCCTTTACTGCCCAGTACTGCTTTGTTTTAATTTTTACTTAAATTTTTTAAAAACTTGGAATAAAACCTTTACATCGTCCAACAGACCCTTTATAGACATTTTAAATTTCCTTCAACAATCTCAAACATTTTCTTTAATTATTATCCCGGGAAGGTGGATTCTTTTCATCATGTTTATCACCCTTAAAATTTCTGGATCACAAAGGGGACAGAATGCACATTTCACCTGGAAAAAATTCCCGGGGTGGGGGGGTTTAAAATGGTTTTAAAATCATGTCAAATAAATTTTTCGGGTGGGAAATTGTTATCCCAAACACAGGGAAAAAAAAATGGTTTGCAAAAACAGTTAACCGGGAAACAAGGATGAGGGGGCCCGGGGGGGGGGGGTTTTTTAAAACTATAAATTTTAAATAAAGAGGAAATGAAATGAGGAGGAAAAAGTAAAAAGATAAACAGTAAACAATTTGGGGGAAATTTTTTCCCCCCATAAGGAAACCAACACAGAGTAACTTTTTTCCAAAACTGGCACAGCCTTTTTAAAAATTGGAAAAAAAGTCCCGACAAATACATAGACGAACAATCTAATGTGGGGGGAAAAAAAAAAGCGCAGGCCAACAACGAACTGGGCTGGCAAAAAAATTTGGAATGGGGGAGGGGAAGGGGATTTGAAGATGGAGAAACTGGAAAAAAAAGAAAGGGAAAAAAAAAATTTTTTTTTTTAAATTTAAAAAGGGTGTGCCAGTCTTTAATAAAAATTACTCTGTGGGAGGTTTCCTTAAAAAAGCAAAAAAATACCCCCCTTTTACTGTTTATCGTTTTCTGTTCCCCACCTCATTTTAATTCCGATTTTGCTTTGATTTAAAATTTAGGTTTTTGTATTTTTTTTCTTGTCCGTCTGTGTGTTTGCTTTTGGGTCTCCCTTTCATCTTTGGGGGGATCCTCAGGGGGTAGGCCCCAAAAAAACTGCCCCTACATTTTATATTATTTGCATAAAGTCTTTAGGTTTTTCAGGGAAAATTTTTTTTCCCCCCCCCAAATTTCGTTTGGGTTTCATTACTACTCTTCCTTTCTGCTCTGGGGGGCTAATTTGGGTTCTTTTTTTGCACCCATGTGGGGAAACACCACTTTTTAGGACTGTGGGTGGGCTCTATTTGAAAAGCCGGAGCGCAAAACCCCAACCCCCGGTCTCCCCGAAGAGTCCCGATCCCCGGGGGAAAGGGGACAGGCAAAAAACCAAAAATATCTGGGCCTTCAAAAGGGATTGCGATGGTTTTCCCCTTTTGCAGCTTGTGAAGAGTTTTTATATCTGAACTTTTTTTTTAAATTTTTTTTTTTTTTTTTTACTTTCCCTTTTTCCCCGTTTTTCTCTATCTTCAAACTCCCCTCTCCCCCTTTCCCCCCAAATCCCCAAAACTTTGCCAGACAGTTCAGTTGTTGGCCTGCGCTTGTTTTTTTCCCCCCCTATTAGATTTTTCTTTATGTATTTGCCCGACTTTTTTTCAAATTTAAAAGGCTGTGCCAGTCCTTTAAAAAAATTTTCTCTGTGTTTGTTTCCTTTTGGGAGCAAAACATACCCCCCCTTGTTTAAATGTTTTATCGTTTTCTGTTCCCCCAAACCCCATTTTAAATTTTCCCATTTTGCTTTTATTTAAATTTAGGTTTTTTGTAAATTTTTTCTGTCCTTTTTGTGTTTTTGGGGCTTTTATCTCCCTTGCATCTTTGGGGGATCCCCAGGGCCCTGCTCAAAGACTGTCCCCCCACATTTTTATATTTTTCAAAAATTTTCTTTAGTTTTACAGCAAATTCCCCCCCCCCCCCCGCCCCCCCCCCCCCCCCCCCCCCCCCCATCCACCAAAACTTTTTGTTTGGTTTTCATTACTGGGTCTTTCCCCCTGGCGCTTTTGGGGGGGGGCGATTGGATTCTTTTTTTTCACCCCTGGTGGGAAAACAACCCCATTTTTTATGGACGTTGGGGTGTTCCCCATTTACGCGGGGGCGCACACACAACCAGCCTTTTCCCTGATGAGTCCCATCCAGCGGGCAAAAGGCCTCCGAGCAGGGAATACAAATTTTATCGCCTTCCAAAAAAAGGGGTTGCGATGGTTTTCCCCTTTTGCAGCTAGTTTAAGGGGTTTTTTTAAAAAAACTTTTTTTTTTTTTTTTTTTTACTTTTATTTTTCCCAATTTTTTTTCATCATCAAACTCCCCCCTCCCCTCCCCTCAAGCCAAATCTTTTTTCCAGAAAAGTTCAGTTTTTTTGGCCTGCGCTTTTTTTTTTCCCCCAATTAGATTTTCCCTCAAAAGATTATTTGTCTGACCTTTTTTCAAATTTAAAAGGCTGTTTCCAGTCCCTTTAAATAAAAATTAAATCGTTTAGGTTTCCTTTTGGAGCAAAAAATACCCCAAATTGTTTACATTTTAAAAAAAATAAAGAATTGGGTTTCTAAAAGGGAACCCCAAAAAAATTTTCAAAATTAGTTTTTTTTACAAAAGGGCAAAAATGCATTATCATGTGAGAAAAAATTATCCATCTCAAAAATTTTTTTTATTGTGAAGAGGGATCCAAAATACACAGGATCAGCACACCCATTTTTGCAAGTTAATTAAATTTTATTTTCCCGGTTCATGTAACTGATGCGCGGTACATATCCTTTGTACTCACACTTTTATCCCAGGAAATCTTTTTCCCTGTAAAACCCCACATTCCCGGGGCTTTCTGCCACCCTTTGGGGGGGGAGCGCAGTGGTGGCTTTCCCCCTTTTCCGCACAATTTTCACAAAAGCCCCAAACTGAAATTTGAGCACCCACTAAAATTCCCCCCTCTAAAAATGTTAAAAAAAAATCCAAAAAAAAAAACAGTGTTTTCAAAAACCATTTAAATTTTCACAGCCAACATCACCTCAGCCCCCTTCGATGAAAAAATAAGGATTTTAAACACGGGGGGGGAGGATGGGGGATGTAAAGGGGTGAAAATTTAAAGTTTAAGTAAGGGGAAAGAGAATGGGTGGGAAAACCAAGGGTGGGAGGGAAAATCTTGTTTACTCCAACCCCCGTTCCCAAAATCCTAAAATAAAAAAAATCTAAGTAGTAAGACTGCAGGCCACTCTCCCTGGAAAACATGGGTCATTATGGCACAACACCTCTTAGCAGGTCATTTCTAGTCAGAGTGCACATTATACTTATTAAAATAAGTTATTATAATGAAGTCAGCCAGGTATGTTCCTATGTGTGCAGTCCTTTCCTCAAAAAAAGAAAGATTATTTATAGACAAGAAAAAAGTACAGGTCTAAGAGGTGTGAGATAATGATTGTTTCCTGCAGAGTAGTCATCACTCATACCACATTAACATAAGCTCAATGTATAACTATGCCTCATGCTGCACTTTTAGCACTACATAGCAGACTTTTATAAAATATGACAATCTGCAAATTCATTCACATCCTTGCTTTTCCTTATGTGGTTTTAATCGTGATAATACCCCGTTTTTTTGTTTTTGTTTGTGTGTGTCATCAGAAGTTCTGACTCTCCAGCATTTGGGACATTTCTCTTTCTCCTCAGCCCTCCCTCTTTCTTTTTTACTTGTCCTCACCTCTGCCTTGGTGTTGTTCCACCTCCTGCCCTCGGTGTGACCGACTTGGAAGGTCCACGTCCTCCTCCTCCTCCTACTGACGTAGAGCTAGCTGAGGGCTGAAAATCGAACAAACAGAACTTGCTGATTCCTAGAATTCATAAGCCTTACATCCATCACAAAATCATACGTCTATTAATTATCATTGATAATATCTAACAAACACCATCTGACTACAATACTGAAAAATAGATACTGGCTTTCATTTCATTATAATCATATTCAGACCATTACTGCATTCGCAGACTTTTATTTCACTGGTTATATAGTTTCTAATCTCTTTTCAAAAATATAGATAATGTTGACATCAAACTTGAGGCAAGCAAAGCAAGATGTGTTGGTGGAAAATGGAACTTCTAAATGATTATTGCATGTATACATCCAAGAGAACACACACACACACACACACACACACACATGTACACATAAGATAAGATAATGTTGCTTATAGCCCAGCCGACACATGTACACATACACACACACAGTGAACACACACACACCTGTAGTGTCAAATAAAATAAGCTTCGGGAAAGAATAAAAACTGATGGGGAAAGTATCAGTAAATCACAGATTCAAGATTCATTGTTTAAAAACACAAACTGACAGAGATTTGTTTGCACTAGGCACCTTGCACTGGCAACAACCAAGCCTTGAATCAGTGATTCACAGTGGAACTTATGTATTTTTTTAAAATGATCGGTTAGTTGAAGTACTGTGGGATACATGTACATGTAGCAATTTTTTCAACTTGCACTGGTTCCGCTTGAAAGTAATTTCTTCAATTTGGTGTGGATATTGCCTAATACAATACTACATTCTACTTTTTGATTGTTGTGGAAGTCACTGGCCAGAAGGTGTTGCCTAGCCATCTGAAATGTTATGTTATTATCGTTTATAAAATGATGCCATCACTTTGAGAGCAAGCAGGATGCTGGGTTTCCTTCGTAGGAACTTGAAAGCGCCCCCCCCCCCCCCCCCCCCCCCCCCCCCCCCCCCCGAGCTGAGAGAGAGGGCTTACCTGACATTTGTCAAGCCCCTTTTGGAATATGCCAGCTCTGTGTGGGACCCCTATACACAGCTCAGGAATGTGGTCAGAATAGAAGCAATACACTAACAGAGAAGGGCTGCTCGCTTCGTACTGAACCGCTACCACAACACCTCAAGTGTAAATAACATGCTTTCTCGACTGGGATGGCCCTCCCTTCTGCGACACCGGCAGATGGCACGTCTGACAATGCTGTATAAGATTCAAAATAACATGGTCGCAGTGGGAGCCGGAATAGCTCAGTTGGTAGAGCGCCTGACTCGTAATCTTGGTGATCCTGGGGTTGCGGGTTCGAACCTCCGCCGGGGCGTTTCGGTACAGGGGGATTTTTCCCTCAGAGTTAACATTGGTTCTGACTCCATTTCCCATACAGTCCTTCGAATGAGACTATAAACCGAGGTTCCGTGTGTGAACGCATGCATAACATCTTGCACACACATAAAATCCCATCACCAACTTTCGGAAGAGAAGGCCAGTTTGGCCGTTGGTATGGATGACACGTTACACATAGCATGCACCTTCCCCGAACATGGAGTATGGCTGCCTTAATGGCGGGATAAAAAACGGTCATACACACAAAACTCCACTGCCTGTGTATACAGGCAGTGTCCGCAGGAGTATCAGCCTGCGTACGCAGAAAGAAAGAAAAGAAAGACATGGTTGCAGTCAGCCACAGCAAACTACATCCAGCTCCGGTCCGCCAAAGAAGAGGACATGACAAACAGTACTCTGCAATCCAGTGCCGCACACAGTATCGGCAGAACTCATTCTTTGCTGGAACAATTAGAGACTGGAACGAGTTGTCAGCAGAGTCTGTGACCGCCCCCACTCTTGACACCCTCCAGTCAAGGGTGCAACAGCTGCTCTGATTCTCTCTCTCTTTTTTTCCTTTTTTTTCGCCCTTCTTCGCCGGGCCAGCCCTAACCTGAACAGTGTCAAAAAAATCAAATTGTTGATTGTGGACACACAAAGGAAGAAGAAGAAGAAGAAGAAAATTCTATGAACTGGTAATGGTATAGAGGCAGGGGAGCCAGTTAGAACGTCCCAATGCCAGAACGTCCCGGCAACTGCAGTCAAAACGTCCCATACAAAAACTTCCCAATGCAAAAACGTCCCAAGTCAAAGGGTTAGGGTTAGGGTTAGGATTAGGGTTAGGGTTAGGATTAGGGTTAGGGTTAGGGTTGGGACGTTCTGGTGTGTTGGGACGTTTTGGTAACGGGACGTTCTGGCATTGGGACGTTCTGACTGGTAACCTAGAGGCAGTCGCCTGTTCTTTTTAGTTACCACCAACAAAACGCACTTAAATAATTAGGCCTAGCGGTGTACTTCAAGTTGGAAGTTCACCTCTTCCTTGCTAACAGACATTACTTTTAGTCTTCTATTCTTAAATGTTCTGGACCTTTACACCTTTTCTAACATTACTCACCAAAGGCATGATGAAAAATATGGAGCCTAAGCTGGTCCTTCGTGGCTCGACTAGAAAACAACAGACACGTCGACACGTCGAACAGGAAGCGTGTTTTCATCTCATGACATCCGGATGAAAAGCCATGGAGTTATTTCCCTTTGACCATCTTTTGGTAACAAGTGGCGTCCGAGAAACTTGGTATTTATTTGTTCTCAACCCAGTCTCTCGGTGAAACACACACACACACACACACACACACACACACTAATAACAAAAACAACTGATTCAGTACTAAAACACCTGATCAGATGGTTCTTTCAGGCATGCAGCCAAGCGTTTCATGTTTCTATTTTTTTCAAATTCAAGTTCAAGTTCAAAATAGGGGCGATAAAATATTTTCATCATAGCCTTTAAGCTTTGTATGCCCCTTCATTGTCGTATATTGTTTTTTGGTCAGCTCTTAAGCGAGCCCAGTTTTTTTTTCTTAACTATCAAAAACGTACCTAATATCAGTAAATGTGTGATGTTTGTCGATAAGATTTTTAAATGAATTAATATTTGGTGCACGCTTTATATCAGACGTTAGTTTATTCCAAATGGGTGCTACTCTCTGACTGAATGAATATTTCCTTATGTTAGTATTGGCATGCTGGATTTGTATTTTATCACAACTGTTACGTGTTATATTGGTTAGTGCAAGCTGAAAAAAAACATGACTGGTCAATATCATCAAGGTTATTGAAAATCTTATAAGTTTGGATTAAATCCCCTCGTATTCTTCTTGCTTTGAGGGATGGTAATTTTAGGAATTTCGTACTTTCTTTTCTTTTTCTTTCTTTTCTTTTCGTAAGCCTATAAACAGAAGGCCTATATTATGTTTATTTAGAAATTTAAGGTCGGGCGAAAGCTAACTTACATCGTCCAGCACCGCTGAAGTGTACACCTACACGACTGGTGAAGTGCTCATACAAAATACTGTTAAAAAGTGGTTCCATACCTCGGTTAGACAAAGTGATGGTTGCGTCTCCCTATCTCTCACCCTCCAATCACATTAATCATTTTGTTCTTGTTATTGTTGTTGTCGTACCCTGGCTAAAAGACTCCAGGGATCATCCAAACAGCCGAAGTACTTGAACACTATGGCACAAATGCATCAGCTGGGTATGAAAACATTACGTGTGTGACCGTTTTTGATTACTCCGCCACATGGGCAGCCACACTCCGACTTCGGGGGATTTGGAGACTGATAATGTTATACTGGGAGCTTGTCACAACTGAAGACAATCCCTGCATAACTATGCAGAGCATAACACCATTTTGATGTAGCCTAGCTTTGGTGTTCTAGCCTGTGGCAATTGGCCTCACACAGCCTAAAGCCAAGTCACATTTGAAATTCTTGACAAACATCGTGGCTGGTGCACTTGAAGATCATGTTAGAACAAGAACCATCACAAACTTTCGCTTTGCATATGAATTCGATGGCCTGGTAGGAACTGATTAAGAAGTCGCCAAGCTTATTAAAAGACTGGACAAAACAACAATAACTAAGATGTACCGGAAATTAGCGCGGAGAAGACCACGGCAAATCGATGGCCAGCCATGGCATCACCATAATACAGCTCTGTGTGTGTGTGTGTGTGTGTGTGTGTGTGTGTGTGTGTGTGTGTGTATTAGCGGATGCAAATCAGAATTCCTTTCAATGGCACCAAAGACAATCAGCATTGTCCAGACTAAAACCTGTATGGAAGGACAGTAACATCTCCATAAAACTCAGGAGCAGGCTTCTGTGTGTACTGGTAGTTCCATCTGCCTGCGAGACATTAACCTTCACGGCGGACATGGAAAGAATTCAAACATCGAAATGAGATATGACCGGAAGATAGGCCTACCAAATATTATACTGATCACTGTATATCATTAATGAAAACATGCGCCATCAAGCAGCAAACTGAAAAATTATGGAGATCATCTTATATCAGTCAGGGTTAAGAAAGGAAAACTACGTTGGTAGGCCTGCAGCCACGTAAGAAGACCCAGCTGCCTTGGTAAAAGAGTCCTCCAGTCGAGAGAACTGTTGAGGGCGGTCGGAGAGACGGAGGGGATGACGGAAAATTAAAAGTAACAGCGATGGATTGATAAGATTGCAGAATGGATGGGCCCAGGCCGGTAGAAGTGGAGGAACCTGGTGAACTGTTCTTCAGTAGCGTGTCCTGACGCTTCTCCATAGAGATACGGGAGAAGAATGTGACGACGACGAAGATATATGGTATGGCATTGATATAACTGAGATCGCATGAAAAAATATGAGCCCGCTGACAAATTCCACTTCAACTGTAATGCTATAGGCGATTGTTTCATCTGACAGACGGGTGCGGTTTTCAGATTCAAACTCAAGTCACCTTGAATGGGATACTGTGACCCAGATCAAACTTGAAGATAAAGTAACCCACGACAGATCAAATGACCCAGAACAGGACACTCACTGGTCCATGAGGAATGACAATAAACATATCCAGAGACTCACTTTGGGTCACAATTGATCAGTGACTCTGACCTAGCTTTTAAAAGTCAGATAACTCGCAATGTGCCGCGGTGACCCAAAGTGTCAATGTTTGATAAATCCACAAAGATTGTCAAGGAAAATGTGTCCTAGTTCAAGTGACTCAGAACTAGCCAGCCATGATCTAGTCTAGTTTAGGGTTCAGGGGATCCACACTGGGTCGAAGTGACTCAGACTGGTGTTAAATGACCATTGGCCCAAACCCTAATTAAAAGTCAGTTGACACAATGTGGAATTTAGCGACCTAGACCCAGAAATTCGTGTGACTATAGGTCATTGTGACACATGTCTTGGTCACTGCCTGTCAGGTTGACGGCTGACCCACAGTAAGGTAGGCCTAAGGGCCACGTACGACCCACACCTAGTGGCTGGAAATCTAGAATGGAATATTAGGATGGAACCGAGGTTTAAGATAGGGTGACCCAGAGTTGGGCGCATTGACTGTGGGATGTTTTAAAAGAGATGGCAAGCCTGAATATGTCGTGAGTGTTAACTGGACCGAGTTTCATACCACTATTATACTACCACTTCTACTACTACTTCTGCTGCTGCCGCCTCTACTACTACTGCTACCACCGCCACCACCGCCACCACCACCACCGCTATTATTAATACTACATTATTATGATAATCATCATCATCATTTGTGGTACGGGCAACCATAGTTCTGCTCGTTGTGCTCACGAAAGAAAGGGAAATCATAGATGGTCAAAACAATTTACGTATATAAACGAGTAATGAATTAACAAAACCACAACGTTCAATACAAAAATGCAAAGAAACAAAATGCAAAGAAACGCGATGAAATCCCAAGAATATCTCCAACATCCTATAGCAACAGACGGAAACAGCAGTAATAAAGTCTGCAACATAGTCGAATACCCGTGCACACACACACACACACACACACACACTGCCGAACAACTCAAACATTCACGTTTTGAGGGAGGGCTTATGAAATTGTATTTAAAGAACGGAGGCTACATTTTTTTCCTCTGAAATAATGAGCGAGAGTGTCGTAGGGTTCTGTGCGACAGATGACCTGATTACAGCTGGTGCATGGAGACAAGAATCGAACAGCTAACATGTCAAAATGGTCGCAAGGGAGGTAATTTATTTAGACACGAAATAGCGCTACCTTTGCCGCTTATCAAACTTTCATTTAAATCTTTGTTTCTATTTTTCATAGCCAAAAATAATCTTTAAAGGTATATAACAAAAGAGTAAGCGCATAATACATTTGTAACGTGCTATATTTTTGTAAAGTTCAATTTAACAAAAAATCAAATTTTAATATTTAGATATTGGTAGTATACATCGCAAGACAATGTTGAAAATTACATTTGGTTTATTTTATTGTTATTACATACCAAAATGAG
>CM031595.1:80995117-81000117 GCA_018398815.1 Conus ventricosus | reverse complement strand
CAAAGAGAATCAAATTGTAGTCTTTTCCCCCTGTCCCAAAAGGGCTTTCCCGTGGTCAGTGGGGCTTTCCTCCCGTCACTGGGGCCCTTTTTCCCCGGGGCGCCCTTTTAAAGGGAAAGAAAAATAGAAACCCCGAAGGGTGGGAGGGCCCCGGAAGCACTGTCTTTACCTGCCTTTAAGGGAGTCCGTACCACCCTTGGGGCCTGCGTGTGCATGGGGACAGGCACGTGCAGACACTCCATAAGAACAAGGGACATAACTGCTCCTGAACAAGGGAAATTAACTACAGGGGGCACTATAACAGCCTTAAAGTAGCATCCCATGGGGGGTACCCCCCGTATTTCATGACTGCAGAGCCCACCCGGGGAAAACAGCACCCTCCAGCTGCGAGCCACCCCACAAACCCCAAACCCCCCCGCCCACGGCAGATAGACAGGACTCCAAAACCCGCCACTTTTCGCCATACGGCTTATGTGCCTAAGAGATAATCCAAAATTGTGTCTTTTCCCCCGTAACAGGACTTTTCCCCTTTGGGCAGTGGGTCTTTCCTCACCCTCACTGGCCTTTCTCCGGGTCAGCCGTTTTGGCAAAGAAGAAAAGAAACACCCGAGGTGGGGGGGACCCAAGGGAAGCATGTTTTACCCGCCTTTAAGCATCCTGTACCCCCCTTGGAGGCCTGCGCGGGGTTTACGATGGGCAAGGGACGTGCAGGACACTCCCTTAAGATATCAAGGGGCATAACTGTTGACGAGGTAAATTAGACTACAGGATCAGCCATAAAGCCTTTAAAATACCCTCCCATGGGTGTACCCCCCTATTTTATGACTGAGAGCCCCCGGGGAAAAAAAGACCCTCCAGCTGCCGGCCACCCCACAGACCCAACAGAGTTAAAATCGAGTTAAATGCCCCCAGAAAGCTAAAAATGTCAACCCAAAAAGGGACGACATCCATTTTAAAATAAGGTTTAAAATAGAAAAAAAAACAAATTACCCCCCTCCAGTGTTTTTTGTTCCCCCCCCCCCCCCCCCCCCCCCCCCCCCCCCCCCCCCCCCCCCCCGCCCACCCTCCCCCCCTCACTTCGCATCATTCCAGGACTAAATTAGCAAAAACAATGATAGAGCGCGCCAACAACAGTGTCGTGAACCACCACACCTCACTTGCTCAATAATTGTATGTTCAAGAGATAATCTCAGTCTCGCCCGAGATCGTTTTATTATTTTATGCCTGCATCATTCTGGGACTACATTAGCCAGCCAAATGATAGAGCGGGCTGACTACAATTTGATGAATTGCCACACCTCACTTGTTTGATAATCGTATATTCTATAGTTATCTCAGTCTCGCCCGAGATCGGGTTTTTTTTTCTTTCTCCTGCATCATTCCAGGACAGCAAAACAAAAAAAAAAAAAAAAAAAGAAGAAGAAGAAGAAAAGAAAACGACACAGCGTGCCTACAAAAGTTTTGTGAATTACCATACCTCACTTGCTAATTACATGTAATTGTATATTCTATTCGTTCACATTTTTTTTTTTTTTTTTTTAAATTTTTAGTCCACCTCTTCCAACGTCAGACTAACTGGGTATACCGTATTACTAGTTCCTAGCGGTAATGGATCTGAGCCCTTTTCATTGGCTACGGTACTTTGGGTTTGCTTTTTGACAGCAAAAACAAACAATATGGCGATCCCAGTAACTTGTGCGATTTTACCATACTGAGATTATTTTTGTTAACGATGATTTCGATGCAGTATTAGATGTGGTGAAGCTCAACAATTAGGCTACAGAATATGGCAGTTTTCATTTCTGCAACAAAATAAATGGACGTGAAATTCAATTAACAAAGGAAAGAACCTTTTTTTCCCCTAAAGCTTCCATGCAAGGGCATAATCTCGCGCGCGCGTGTGTGTGTGTGTGTGTGTGTGTGTGTGTGTGTGTGTGTGTGTGTGTGTGTGTGTGTGTGTGTGTACAAATGTGTACAAATTAGTGTTTAAATTTGAATTTTGATTTAATCTATAAAGGAATATTAATTTTGTGGTACTGAAGAATTCAGTTAGAATATTAGTCAGGAAAACCACCACTGCAACAAAGGCATGTGATTTTCTTTTTCTTTCTCCTTTTCCTTCTTCTTCTTCTTCCTTTCCTCCAACTCTTTTTAATCACTATCACCAGCACCCTCATCACTATCAACGCACTACCACCACAACCGCTACTCACCATCATCATCATCAATCATCATCATCATCATCATCATCATCATTATCATCATCATCGTCGTCGTCGTCATCATCGTCGTCGTCATCATCATCATCATCGTCATCATCATCATCATCATCATAGACGTCGTCGTCGTCGTCGTCGTCTCGTCGTCGTCGTCGTCATCGTCGTGGTCGTCGTGGTCGTTGTCGTCACAATCATCTTCTTTCTCGTCCTCCTCGTTGTCGTCCTCGTTACTTTAACTTCTTCACAAAAGTCTGTTTTTCAGTATGATTGTATTTCTCTTGTTTATCAGACGTAGCAGGTAGGATGACAGCAAAAATCTAAGACGTTAAAATCCTTGCCGGTGCTGTGTGTTTCTGTCTGTCTCTCTTTCTGACTCTGTCTGTCTCTCTCTCTCTCTCTCTCTCTCTCTCTCTCTCCCTCAACTGTTTTATGCTCTCATTCAGACTGTAAAGAATCTTTCCCCAGACTTTCGAAAAGTTACAGAGTATTGACAAGTTTCAAAGGAGGTTCAGCTCCACCATCACCCACGAACCCTGGTCGTGAGTCACTCTGTCCAAAGAAGAATCCACAGTCACCGACCTTACACCCCCCCCCCCCCCCCCCCCCCCCCCCCCCCCCCCCCCCCCCCGTCTCCTTTGCCACCACACAGACCTGCTGAATCCTGTAATTCCGGTGTCCCCATTGTCCTCAGAATTTAATTTCTGGCAAAGCCGGCACAGGTCACATAAAAGCAAGCCAGGTCTCTATATAGCCTCTTTCAGGTGAGAGAGGCATTAAAATTTCATTTTGCAGACCCGCTTAAGTCCGCTTCCAGCCACTTGTCCTTAATGATTTCTTTGGAAACAGGCGACGGCCAGACAAAAGGAAGGCAGAGCAGAAGCCAGGGGTGGTGGTGTAGTAATGAAGAGAGACGACGGTGGTAATAGCAGGACAAACGTGATGATGGCGACGGTGGTCTCCAGTGCAGCTGTCTGCTGTCTTTCCCCCCCCAACACTTCTGTCTGGAAACTCTGTCTGCCACGTTTGCCATCACACAACACAGGAGGGAACTAAGCGAACACAAACTTTGCTTTTAATTCAGTTGTCTGTCAACACCTCCTCCACCCCACCCCCATCTCTCGATCCATGTGAAAGATGACGAAACTCAGAGCAAAAAAAAAAAAAAAAAAAATTACCAGACACTTTTCATGAGAAAAAAAAGATGTTTTCTGACTGTTGACATTTTTAAGAGAGAAAAAAAAGTTGTTCTGCACAGACTAATATTCAGACGGATTCTCACCATGACATTTTTAAGAGAGAAAAAAAAGTTGTTCTGCACACACTAATATTCAGACGGATTCTCACCATTATCAATTGCATCTCACAGTCTGATGAACAACATTTTCACCACCTATCAACTCCAATTCACAGTCTGACATGCAACATTTTCACCAGCTATCAACTTCATCTCACAATCTGTTATTATAATTCTCACAAGCTGTAGACTTCGACTCAAAATCAAGTGGACCATTCCCACCAGCAGTCAGCTCCATTTCACAATCTGGTTCACATAATTCTGTCCAGCTATGAATTCCACCTCAGTCTGATTTAAGTAATTAACTCCAGCTGTCAACTCCACCTCACAGTCTGGTTCACACAATTCTCTCCAGCTGTCAAATCCACCTCACAGTCTGGTTCACACAATTCTCTACAACTATCAACTCCACCTCACAGTCTGGTTCACACAATTCTCTACAACTATCAACTCCACCTCACAGTCTGGTTCACACAATTCTCTCCAGCTGTCAACTCCACCTCACAGTCTGGTTCACACAATTCTCTCCAGCTGTCAACTCCACCTCACAGTCTGGTTCACACAATTCTCTCCAGCTGTCAACTCCACCTCACAGTCTGGTTCACACAATTCTCTCCAGCTGTCAAATCCACCTCACAGTCTGGTTCACACAACTCTCTACAACTATCAACTCCACCTCACAGTCTGGTTCACACAACTCTCTACAACTATCAACTCCACCTCACAGTCTGGTTCACACAATTCTCTACAACTATCAACTCCACCTCACAGTCTGGTTCACACAATTCTCTCCAGCTGTCAACTCCACCTCACAGTCTGGTTCACACAATTCTCTACAACTATCAACTCCACCTCACAGTCTGGTTCACACAATTCTCTACAACTATCAACTCCACCTCAAAGTCTGTTCACACAATTCTATCCAGCTATCAACTCCACCTCAAAGTCTGTTCACACAATTCTCTCCAGCTATCAACTCCACCTCAAAGTCTGTTCACACAATTCTCCCCAGCTATCAACTCCACCTCAAAGTCTATTCACACAATTCTATCCAACTATCAAATCCACCTCACAGTCTGGTTCACACAATTCTCTACAGCTATCAAATCCACCTCACAGTCTGGTTCACACAATTCTCTACAACTATCAACTCCACCTCACAGTCTGGTCCACACAATTCTCTACAGCTATCAAATCCACCTCACACTCTGATTGAAGTAATTCTCTCCAGCTATCAACTCCACCTCAAAGTCTGTTCACACAATTCTCTCCAACTATCAACTCCACCTCACAGACTGGTTCACATAATTCTCTCCAACTATCAAATCCACCTCACAGACTGGTTCACACAATTCTCTCCAACTATCAACTCCACCTCACAGTCGGTTCACACAATTCTCTCCAGCTATGAACTCCACATCAGAGTCTGATCTCCAGCTGTCAACTCCACCTCACAGTCTGATATAAACAATTCTCTCCAGCTATCA
>CM031595.1:80974004-80979004 GCA_018398815.1 Conus ventricosus | reverse complement strand
GCTGAAGCAGCAGATATACACTATCATGTAAGCTGCTATACCAAGTTGAAAAATGATGCCCGTGCTGCCATACCCCTTCAAGTACAAACACAAAACCTGAGTTTGACCCTTGGTGATTGCACAACTAGCAGTCTATATGAAGTCAAACCAGGAGGTGTACAAGCTTGTTGACCTGAGAAAACTCTATGACAATCGGCTGCATCAGCTGGGGTCTGAATGGATCGATGAACATGCACATCAAGGCCGGTTCAAGGAACATCTCTTGAAGAAGTTAGGCTCTGGGTGGTCTGGTTATAGCAAGGGGCGTGATGTGTACATATCCCATGACAAAAGTGTGGGAAAGGCTTTGGAAAAGACTGCAGGCTGTCAGGTAACTGAAGATGAGGCTGACAAGATAGTGGAAGTAGGTATCCTGTTGAGACGGTATACACTTCAGCAACAGATGCCATTCGGTGGGTCATTCACACGTGCTTGTCTCAGTGAACCAGTTGCAACCCCTCTTCTTACTCTTCTTGATGTCCTTCTCAATGGCCAAAATTCAATTGCGGACAAAGTTCAGGAAGGAGAAGAGAATGCTGATGCTAGAGTCAGAGTAGCTTGCACCATATCGCAGCTGATATGCAGCAATGCAGTGAAGCGAACAAGCAGTGCCGGCACACTCTATCAAAGAAGGAAAGAGAAACACCCTTACCACTGTATGTTGGATTGAAACTGCATGCCAATGACAGACAAAAAAATACACTGGGCACTTTCCATGCTCTTGGCATTTCTGTCTCCTATGACCGTGTCATGGAAGTCAGAAGAAATCTTGCCCTTGCTGTTGCAAACCGATTTACAAAGGATGGAGTTGTATGCCCTTCAAATGTCAAGCGAGGAGTGTTTACGACAGGGGCAGTTGACAACATAGATCAATCTGGCCGATTTGAGATGCATGGGACAGCCATCAGTCTCACAAGTCACCCAAGTCGTGCCAATCCAGGAGTGGATTCACGCCCACTTGATTTCAGTGACTTGGAAAATGCATCCATGAAGCTGCCTGACAATTACTCAAATGTTCCCATCATTGAAGAAACATGCTGGACAAATTTCCTTCCCCAATCCCAGAGGGATCAGCAACTCCAGGTTTTTCTCAGGATCTGTCAGGAGACACAACTCACCAAGCATGGCTGAGTCATGTTCATGAGGTGTTGACTGAAAATAATGGGAATCCTTTTGGTCCGCCTGTGACCTATTCTGGGTTTTTCTCACACAGCCAACGCGATGAAGATGTCAGACCCAGAGCTACAGTTGGTGTCTTTCCCACGTTCCTGGACAAGGCGTCTTCAATGTCTATGCAGAAGCATGCAATGCAAGTTGTGATGAAAGCTACAGAATTTGTGAACCCAGGACAAATTCCTGTAATTGTTGGGGACTGTCCTCTGTATGTCCTGCAAAAGAAATGCCAAATGGCATATTCTGATGAGGTTGGTGAAAAGCACATTGTGTGCATGATAGGGTTTCTCCACGTGGAGATGGCATCACAGGAGTGTGGGGGAAAGCTGTTGGCTGCAAGTGGATGGGAGAGGATGTTTTCCATGGCAAACATATTTTCGTCTGGTGTTACCGCAAGTCTTCTGGGCGGGAAGCATGTGAAGCGCACAAGATATGCCTACCATCTGACCCTGGCCTTGCTGCACGTCCTGAAACTCCGAGCATACAAGGAGTATTGCACAGGATACGGGCCACATGAGCCAACAGATGTTTGGGAACAAAGGCTCATTGATGCCTCACCAACCATCAGCTACTGGACAACCGTGAGGGAATACCTGCTGATCAACTGCCACTTTGTGAAAGGTCAACGACAGGGAGACTGGCCTCTCACACTCAGCGCATGTGAAGACTTGTGCTCTTGGTTCTTCGTATTTGGACATACGAACTACGCCCGGTGGTTACCTGTATTCCTCCGAGACATGGCATGACTTCCTGACCTCCACCCATCTGTGCATGCAGAATTCATGGAAGGAAACTTTGTTGTCCAAAGGAGCGAGAAAAAGTTCTCCATGATGGGGCTCGACCCGAGTCAGGAACACTCCATTCAATTCTTGAAAGAGGACAGTGGTCCAAAGGGCCTCTATGGTCAGGAGGAGGAGAAAGAAATGATTGAGCTTTCCAAACCAGAGGTGCTCAGGATTGTCCACGAATTTCAGAATGCCTGTTTTAAGGAAACAACGAAGCGCAGCACCGAGCACCCTGAAGCTTCTTCGGCTGAACAGAGCCAGTTCCTAAAACATTTGAAAGCCCTTGTCTCTTTATTTGATGAAGACAGAGTGGTGAATCCATTCACTGAGCAAGGTCCAGAGCTAGTGACACTTGACACAGGAGAGGTGATGGACCCGGCAATTGCTGATGGCTTGAAGGAAGCAAAATCCATAGGAAAAAAAATGCAAGTTGAGTTTGTGAGAGAAAGGTTGGAGACGGGAAAGAAACCCTTGAGTGACGTCATTCCACGAACAAATGTGTTACACTTTTGCCAACAGACCACCTGCAGACTTGAAAGGGGCACAGACAAACTCGGTTCAGCCAGGGCTAATGCTGCATTGACCACCAAGATGTTCATGTCCCTTCTCGCCCGGCCTGAATGTGATATGGATGAGTTCTTCAAACACGAGAACAGACGGGAACCTCCATCTCTGACTCAAGACGGCAAGCTTAGGACGGGCACCAAGTCTGTTGTTGTTACTTGTTTACCTTCCATGCCAGACCCTGGTCGATCAATAGAAGCCAAAGAAGCTACCGTGCGTGTCTTTGACATGGCGGCAATTGTGCACATGATCAAGCCCCAGTGTGCTCATTTGTTTGGAGAGTACAGTGCTATGCAGTTGATGCCCTTCCTAGAGGGACAGATGACCATCAATACTCTGCGAATAGACTTAATCTGGGACACTTACAGTGAAACAAGTCTGAAATCTCAAACCCGAGAGAAGCGGAGTCAGCAAGCAGGGCGTCGAACAAGGGTTGCAGCCCAAATCCCCATTCCAAAGGGTGCACAGTGGGCTACATTTTTGGAGGATGCTGAGAACAAGGACGAACTCTTTCGGTTCGTCAGTGAAGACCTCCATAACCTGGCTGCAAATAAGGATTATCACCTGATAACAACAAAGGATGACTGTGTTCTAAACCAACATGGAAATAGACACGTCAACCTTGTGTCCTTGTTCCCATGAAGAGGCGGACACGAGAATGATGCTGCACCTGCGCCATGCAGCTGATGAAGGTCACACCAAGACATTTCTCAGGACGGTTGACAGTGATGTTGTTGTATTGGCAGTTTCTCTCTTTGGAGATTTGGGTCTGTCAGAGCTGTGGATTGGTTATGGGACTGGCAAAAAATACCGAGACATACCCCTTCACCAAGTTGCAGCTGGCATGGGACCTTGCGCCTGCAAAGCACTCCCCCTCTTCCATGCATTTACAGGCTGTGACGTTACCTCATCCATGTTTGGAATTGGAAAGAAAACAGCGTATAATGCATGGATGGCATTTCCTGAGGTCACTGACACTTTAGTGGCCCTGACAAACAATCCATCCCTCCTCACCACAGATCCAATCCACATGCGCCGCCTGGAGCGTTGGACAGTTTGATGTATTCAAAGAACTGTGATTTGTTCTCCATAAATGACGCACGCAAGTTCATGTTTTCCATACACCTGAAATCGATGGATGCGATTCCTCCAACTCATCATGCCCTGATCCAACATACCAAGCGTGCACTTCTTGTTGCATCTTTCATTTGGAGCAAATCACTCACAAAGGAGCCTGAGATGCCAGAGCCTGCTGATTGGGGTTGGGAATGGAATCCAAGGACCAAGCGGTGGATGCCGCACTGGACAGACTTGCCTGATGTCAGTGAGGCTTGTTCCCTATTGGTGCGATGTGGGTGCGCTGTTGCCTGCAAGGGCAATTGCAAGTGCCACCGTGGTGGACTTCACTGTAGCCAACTGTGCAAGTGTCAGGGGGGCTGCACAAACAATGACTGAGATCTAAGGCAGCAATTCCAAGAGCACTGTATATTGTTACTGTGTATGACTTGTAACAGACTAACCTGTCGCAAACTGGACTGATATAAGTATTCTAGCAGGGAGGGAATTTGTAAAATATGACCCGAATTGTCATTTTATGTGATGTGGCTTTTCATTTCTAATGAGCAATTATGATCCATTGTCATTTCATGTGATGTTGCTTTTCAATATATCAATATTATATCATGCATGAATTACAAAGTTTTGTACAATTAGGTCTTTAATGCAGTTTTACCTCAGGTCGCTGTGTAAGACCCCTTCCGACATAAAACACATCTGACAACCTTTTCCTTCAGATTCTTGACATAAAAATGGTTGGGAAACAGAGGTGGATTGTTTTAACATCTGAAAAAACATCAACATTAATACCCTTGAAACTTGAATATGGACTTTTTTGAAACTTGTGTGGCATCACGAAGGTGCATTTTTCACTTTTTTTTTCTTAAAAAGTGATCACTGAGTTTAAATAAGCACCCAAATCAACAAATTAATGCCTGAAATAGATTCCTCACCCTCAATACATATAAAAAGTGGTATTATACAAGGTTATAGCCCAATTAGGAAATTTGGTGTGACGTTGAATAGATTCATAGTAATTATGGTGGCGGCCATATTGGATTCACCGAAAACATAGGTACAGGGACCTGACCCACTTTGTTTCCGGTGGTTTTTAGAATCCACATAACCATATCTTTCACCACCCCAAGCGGCAAAAACTTGTCACAATCTGAACAATCTTCGCAAATTCCATCCAGCTACTAAAAAAACTCTGCATCTTATCTTTCACAACAGTTACCGCCTCAAAGCACGCCGACGGTCAGCGTGCGACGATCATTGAACTTGAGGAAGGAAAGGAATAGAAGCCTTTGTGAATAGCACACAGCTTCCCTCTTTCTCTTCCCCCCTCCCACATAAATTGCCCTCCATACTCCTAATTCCCCC
>CM031595.1:80956504-80961504 GCA_018398815.1 Conus ventricosus | reverse complement strand
GCGAGTTAGACCCCCTGTCCCAACATCATCGCGTTAAACTGCTAGTTTCTCAACAACGCAGTGTCTCTTCTAATGGGTTGCCTCCAGACAACTTGGATTATTGTTTCCTGTGGGCTGCAGAGAGTTGAGATACTGACAGGGCTATTCTGGAATTAGCTGTGTTCGGATGCGAACCGACGGAATGGGGGTGTGATAGGAAGAGAGGGGGAATTTGAATTCAACTGAAAGGATATAAACGAAAATGAAACAAAAATGAAAGTGAAAAAAGGAATGTAAAGACTTTAAATCGTGAATGCCACAGAAAGAATCTGGCGAGCTCAAGACAGGGTTATATTAAAGAGAACAAAGAAAAAAGTTTTGCAGCAACAGCGGTTGCTAAACTGTAGAAAGAGATTGGGATGGGAAGGGAAGACGGCTGGAGGAAGGAAAGGACGGAAGAAGAGGGGAAGGGGTGGGAGAGAGGATAGCATTTCTCGGACATCACAGAATGAAAGAGGAAAAAAATCAACTAGGCATGTGGTATGTGATGTTTATTTGTTCGTGTTTGACAAAAATAAAATACAACACTGAGTGAGAGGGAGAAAAATGACATGTTGTTAGGTAAGAGGATCATGAAATGAAAATAACAGGGTGTGAAAAGGATACATTCTTCATTTCTTTCTTTCTCTCATTCTTTCTGTCCTTTCTCTTTTTCTTTCTTGCTCTTGCTCTGTATTTTGATTTGTCTTGTTTTCCCTCCAACTTCTTTCTTCCTTCCTTCTTTCTTTCTTTCTTTAAGATCATTTTTAATTAACATATGTGTTTTACGCACTGGGACTCAGCTGTGCAGCTTGGTATTTTGAATAGATTACTGACACGAAAATTCTTCCATGGAAGCACCAAACACACACCCACACATGTGCACGCACACACGCACACACATGTACAACGCACCCCCCCCCCCCCCACACACACACACACACGCACATATACGCTCACACACACACACACACAAACAAGCGTGTTCACTCTCAAGCATGTACGCATGCATGCACTTATTTGCACACACACACACACACACACACACACACAGAGAGAGAAACACACGCACACATGCACACACTCACACATACGCACACACTCTTCTTCTGTTCTTGAAAGTTTTATCTTTAAAGGACAGACCTTCCAAACGCATAGATTCGGAAAACATATCGGCGAATGATTCTGTTTTTCTGAATTAGAAGGAAATTCTTTGTTCTTCAGCTTGACAGGACAAGATGGCAAGTTTAAACCCCTTTTCATTTCATGAAACTTTTTCCAAACTTTTTGTAAATCTTTATGATTCGAAATCTCATTAGAGCAGAAAGAGGACCAATATTGGCTTTTAGCTTGAGCTATTACTATGTTACTGTTGTGATTCGCTCTGTTCTTGGCTCTTAGATTCTCTGGTGTTTTGTCTTTTAAATATATTTTAAACAAACATTTTTTGTTATTAACGGCTGAGTCACAAGCAGGTGTCCACCAGATATTTCCCGAGTGTTTGTTTGACTTAACTGGGCGAAATTTTGGAATGGCTACATCTGCAGCACTAAGGATAGCATCAGTAAAATAAGAATATAACTGATCAACGCTATCAATATTAATATCAACAGTCTTGTATGCAGCTAGTTTGTTTTTGAAGGTTTCCCAATCAGCTGATTTTTAATTATATTTTGGGATTATGTCTTCTTGAAATTCACAAGAATCAGTTATTTTATTAAAAGTTACAATTATTGGAGGTGGTCATTCCTAGAGTATCGTCAAAGGTAGACCAGCTACATTCAGATGCTAATGCAGGAGATATCAAGGTTAAATCTATTACTGATGCCCTATGAGTTGGAATGTCTGGAATTCTAGTTATGCTGCCATCATTAAGCAAGCATAAACACGAATCAACAATATTTTCTACAAATCGGTTACTAGTTAAATAAAGAAGAAAATAAAGACGATTATATAGATCCAGTTAATGATAATAGTCATTTCATCAATGCTCCAATTACTCTTGATGAAGTGAAAGATACAATTCCATCTCTTCCTAATAAGAAAACTTCCGTGGGACTAGATAAAGTTTCCAATGATATGCTTAAACACTTGCCTGAAAATTTTGTCTTATTACTGCAGAAATTGTTTAAAAAATGTTGGTTTGAGGGCGTAATGCCAGAACAATGGAAACAGTCTATCATTGTACCAGTTTTAAAAACAAGGCAAACCTCCAACAGACAAGCATAGTTACAGACCAATAGCATTAACCTCACATACCTGTAAACTATTAGAGAGAATAGTTTTGAGAAGATTGACGCAGTATTGTCAAAAAAATAAAGTTATTCCAGTTAATCAAGCAGGCTTCCAAAATGGGAGGTCTGCTATTGACGATTTAGTGAAACTAACAACGAATGTAAAACAACAATTTGCAAGAAGAAGAAATGTTCTAGCGACCTTTTTTTGATATCAAGAAAGCTTATGACCAAGTCTGGCACGCCAAGCTCCTTTACAAATTGAAACAAATCGGGATTTCGGGACATTTATATCACTATATTAAATGCTTTTTGAATAAAAGAAGCATACGTGTTAGAGTAGGGAATGCATACTCCAATTCTAGATCTTTACACATGGGATTGCCACAAGATTCTGTTATTGCCCCTATGTTATTTAACATCTTAATGTACGATTTGCCTTCGCTGTTATCAAAGCATGTTGTATTAGTACAATATGCTGATGATTTATGCATCTGGATGAATGTTACAATGAAAAGAAAAACAACAAAAAGGAATTGAACTACATCAAGAAGAACTATCAAAGAGAGCTCGATCATATATTTACTTATATGGACGAAAATGGTCTGACATTATCTACAGAGAAAACACATATGATTCTCTTTAATAATGGCAGCAATCCATCAGAGCTGCCGTTTTTTTAAAATTGAAAATACGACTATTCAGTATAAAGATATTGTGAAATTTCTAGGTATCTATCTTACACCAAAGTTGTCCTGGAATACTCATATCAACTACATCGTTACTAAGGCAAGGAAATGTTTAAATCTATTAAAGATGTTAAGCAAACAAGCCTGGGGACAAGATTGCAAAGTTTTGAAACATCTCTCTACGTCGCTGATTAGATCAAAATTGTCCTATAGACAAGAGTTATTTTTTAGTGCCCCAAATTATTTACTTAAGAAACTTCAAAGCATAGATTGCAAGGGTTATAGGCTTGCTCTTGGTGTGCCTTTTCACGCATCAACGCTTGGAACTTATAAAGAAATTGGAGAACTGCCTTTGGACGAGTACCGACGTCTTGCATGCGCTAAATACGTTCTTAGAAGTTCGACAAGTAACAACTTTGCATCTGAGGAACTGAAAATTACATCGGAAAATTCTTTCCTAAACGAGCTAAGCAGATATCATCATTGAAACCAATTGCCACTTACGCATCAGATCTACTCAAAAGGTCTGATATAAATCCAAGTAATATCGACACAAATCAAGCGGCCTCCCCTTGTCCTGCTTGGGAGATGAATAAAGCGCAGTTTGATATTAATTATACTGACACGAAGAAAAATGAGAATCCAAACATTATGAAAACTGAAGCCCAATTACATATACAGAACACTTATCCAAATCATTTAAAGATATATACAGATGGTTCCCTCCTAGAAGATCACCGGGCAGGTTCAGCTTTTGTAATACCAGCGTTTAAAAAAGGAAAAGTCATACTACATTGGCAAAAATCATCCATCTTTACTGCTGAACTTATTGCTATTCTTATGGCTCTCAATTATATAGTTGATTTTCCATTACAGTTATTTCAAATCTTATTTTGTGTAGATTCTCAATCGGTACTCTATGCTTTAAGATCATCAGACTACAAGAAAAAGACCAAAATTATCTTAGAAATCAGTCAGTTAATTCATATCTTAACTTTAAAAGGGACCATTTCCTTCTGCTGGGTTCCTTCACATCTTGGATTTTCTTCAAATGAGTGGGCTGACAAAGTAGCGAAAAAGGGCGCAAAGCAAGGCACAGAATCGACTGAAATTCATGTTCCCTTATCCATTCAGGAGGGTTATCACTTGCTGGAACAAGCAGTATGGAGTAGAATTAAAGGATATACCCTGATAAAAGATAGACTCTCCAAGAATAAGTATATTGATTCTCGTGGTTTGGATAACAAATCATACTTGAATCATACTGGAGTAATCAAATTCAGACAGATTAGTTCGCTATCTTACAGGATAAAACTTAATGCGTTCATCACAAAATACAGCAAAAATGTTAGATGTTTATGTGGTGAACAAATTTCTAGCAAGCACATCATTTTTGAATGTCAGAGGTCAAGATTTCTGAAAATTGTTTTGAAGGCGTTTTCAAAAATGCTACTAGTTTGTTTAATATTGCGAAATGTTTACTTCATAGTCCTGTAGGACATTTGTTATAGACTAGTTGATTGTGATGTTTGTTAATACTTGTAATTTTTGTTAATGCTCATTTTTCTGACTTTTTTTCTCCCCCTTATCAAAGAGACACAAACACACAATACGGTCCCCATCCCCTCCTCTTCCTCCCGATCCCCTCCCTCCCCCCGTCTAATATCACTATGTGGATAGACGTTAAATTGAAGACAACAACAACGCACACACACACACACAGAAACACCAGCACACACAAACAAGCACACACACACACACTCACAATCACAAAGATACAGATACATAGACTCGCGCGCGCGTGCGCGCGTGCACACACACACACACACACACACACACACACACACACACACACACACACACACAAACACACACACCACACCACAACACACACACACACACACACACACACACACACACACACACACACACACACACACACACACACACTCTCTCTCTCTCTCTCTCTCTCTCTCTCTCTCTCATATTTAAAACCATAGACGCCGACAACAAGTTCAATCAGGAATATCTTGTCTCCGAACAGATAGATTCTGACAAA
>CM031595.1:80941504-80951504 GCA_018398815.1 Conus ventricosus | reverse complement strand
CCCCCCAGATCATGATGCTTTCACCACCCCATGGGTCCCTTTCGGTGATGTTGGCATCCGTGAAGCGTTCCCTCGTCTTCTCCAGATCCGGATGCGGCCATCGCCTGGGTCGACGCAGAACCGGCTTTCATCACTGAAGAGGACTCGGCCCCAGTCCCGATGGCGCCAATGCACGTGGATCTGTGCCCACTGCAGACGGTTCTGGCGATGCTGGAGTGTCAGGATAGGTCGCCGGGCTGGACGCCTGCATTGGAGACCAACTGTGTTCAGTCGGCGACGCACGGTCCTGTTGCTGATTGGCCTGCCATGGTTGCCGACGGTGTTCCTGGCTGTGTTGGCAGCGGTTTGGTAAGGCTCCCGTCGATGCTGACGAAGAAGATGGCGGTCTTGGGCTGCTGTGGTGACCCTCGGTCTGCCGCTCCTCGGTCTGTCATCAGTGGTTGTTTCTTGCTTGAAAGCGGTCCAGAAGGCGATAGACGGTGGAAATGTGGACTCCGAATGCGATAGCGACCTGCCTCATTGGAACCCCGGCCTGCAGTTGCCCCATTGCTATGCAACGATCTTGACGAGAAAGTCTCGGCATTATGTTGGCGCCTCTGGAAGGGATGATTTGAACTTTTTGGGGTTTGGAAATTTATAGCCCACAATGGGGGCCACATTGAGTTGCAATTCACATTGATGCACGTGGCGTAGGTAGTCCACATGGCAAATGCACTCCTCGTGCCAAAAACGCTGACCCGGCAACATTCACCCACTGTTACGAGGTTACAACCGGCCAAGACACCACGCACTGGTAATGTTGCACGTGCCAACGACATTGCTTACGTCCTGTTCACAATGTGAACAATCGTGCACTGTCTCAATTTTTTCGCGTTTTTTATGCCTCTGAGTATAGTTGCTGGAAACAAGCGTAGTCTTATCCAGTCAACAGAAACAACCAGCACCGTATTCTTGCGGTGCTTCAACCACTGGAATAGGTCAGATTGGTTGCTCAGATGCTTAAACAAGCAACTATTTATGATGTTTTGATATCTTGTTGTGCCCCTTTCATTCTCTGTTGCCATTTCAGTGGTACAACTTCCATGCTGCTCCCTCCGGCCGCTCATTCCGGATGTGTGTGTGTGTGTGTGTGTGTGTGTGTGTGTGTGTGTGTGTGTGTGTGTGTGTGTGTGTGTGTGTGTATGTGTGTGTGTTTTCGTTCTTTAATTTAATGTCTTTTCACTTTAAGTGATATTAGACACACACACACACACACACACACACACACACACACACACACACACACACACACACACACACACAAAAGCCAAGTGTGTGTGTGTGTGTGTGTGTGTGTGTGTGTGTGTGTGTGTGTTGTGTGCGTGCGTGCGTGCGTGCGTGCGTGCGTGTGTGTGTGTGTGTGTGTGTGTGTGTGTGGCGTGTGCGCGCGCGCGCGTGTACGTGTGTGTGTGTGTGTGTGTGTGTGTGTGTGTGTGTGTGTGTGTGTGTGTGTTTCAAATACTGTTTTGTGTAGATTCTAAATCTGTTTTGCAAGCGCTAAATTCATTTAATACAAAAGTAAGAGGGGAACTTGTCACTGAAATTATTCACTTAATTCATTTCCTGTCTGTACGTGGTACCAGTGTCAATTTTTGTTGGGTCCCTTCTCATTGTGGATTATCTGCAAATTAATGGGCGGACCGAACAGCAAAAAAGTGTGTGTGTGTGTGTGGTGTGTGTGTGTGTGTGTGTGTGTGTGTGTGTGTGTGTGTGTGTGTGTTGTTCTTCAGTTTAACGTCCTTCCACTAGAAGTGATTCAGACAATATTATAGTGTAGAGTGAGCTTGATGTAAAGAATGAGAGAGATCCATTTTTTAGGGAGTGTAAGTTTTAAAGTAGTACGTAAGGAATGTAATCATAACCCTCCACACCACCCTATTCATCAGAACGTTTAACTTAAACTAAAATTGTAACTGTAACAATCACAAATGCTAAAGATAAGTATTAAGCGAACAGCCTAATAAACATTTAGAAATAGATTCAAGAGCAGCAAAATTGTTTAATATACTAGATAGTGATAATGGAGTCGATCCATCAACAAAACCCCAATACCTGATTTATTAAAAGCTCTTTTGTTTTGGGACAATGAATCAGTTAATGATTGACACTTATAGAATCCCCACACATGCATTTAATATCTTTGCAATATTTTGTTTTAAACGAGTTTAGACGAAGCCTATGGATTAGACTTTCAATCTCCCTGGATGAGAAAATAAACAATGTGTGTGTGTGTGTGTGTGTGTGTGTGTGTGTGTGTGTGTGTGTGAGTGCGCACGCGCGCGCGTGCGCGTGCGTGTGTATGTGTGTGCAAAGTTACTACTTTCTCTGCTTTTAATAGACCTTTACTTCGTGCTTTACGTGTACATACATGCATATATGTATACTGTTATCTTTCAAAGGTCTGTAAAGTTGCCTATCTAGTATTGTGTAGAATCAATTCTATCAGTCACTATCTTTCTACGGATTCAGCCAAAACTCTTGAGTGCATTCTTATTCTCTCACGGATGAATCACTGTAATGCTCTTTTAGCTAGCTGGCCTTCCATATATATATCTGGTAGATTTCAACGGATCAAGAATAACACTGCAAGACTCATTTGCAGAGCTTCTCAATCTGACTAATTGTCTCCCTTTCTCCACTCTCTCTACTGGTTACCCGTTCCAGTTACACAGGCTGCAGGATATCTTCTCTGAGTTTTCCTCTTGTGATTGGGTCGAGTTCAGAATGTCTTTCTGATTCCCTAAAAATCTATCTTCCGTCTTGCCATCTCTGCTCTGCTTCTGATATTCAACCTCTCAGTTTGTCCGTTACCAGAACTAACACTTATATGCTCCACGGACAAAGATAACAGTAAAACTGATGAAGTACTTGACTTTGTTATTTTGTTGAATTTCATGTTTACCAATGCAGAATGAACAAATTAAAGCCAAATATACATGTCTTTTTGAAAAAAAAATTAAATTCAAGATAGAAAAAAAGATAGTAAAATATGCACACGACTTTGAGATGAAGCAATATGTGTTCGAACGAAATGAATGCCATTTCGTTTACTAGAAATAATATTTTCCTGAGCTTTTACTCTGCATTACCTCCAAATACAAAAAACAAAAAGTCACCTTCAGTAATCCAGAGTAAGAAATGTTAACACTTTTGCATTTGGTTTCTTCTGCTGATTCAAAGTGAGTGATGAATATTCTTTTTTGCTACAAAATATCATCGAACCTCTCTGATGATAAACCACTGCTCAGAATCTTCTGGCGTGCCGATATACCAACTGTAACAAGAGATGACAGTTAACAAGAGATGACAGTTCCTATGAAAGTAGAGATTTAATCGAGACATTTATGCCCTTGTTACCATTTATTTGACATAATCTACTTTAGTCGTCAATTGCTGACTTTATCCTCTCCCTCTGTGTGCGTGCGTGCGTGCGTGCGTGCGTGCGTGCGTGCGTGCGTGCATGCGTGTGTGTGTGTGTGTGTGTGTGTGTGTTGTGTGCGCGCGTGCGTGCGTGCGCGCGCTCGCGCGCGCGTGTGTCTTCCCTTTTGATTTTGATCGCTTGTTCGTGTGTATGCCTTGTTTGTTCGTTTGTTTCATTAAAATAAAAAATCTATGCTCGATGTTTCTCGTTGCTATGCCCCCCCCCCCCCCCCTCCCCTACGTTATTGATTACACTTTTTTAAACATCTTTTTTCTTTCATTACAGATATACTTGACGGTATGCTGAAGTGTTTATAGTTACTAATTGGCACTGACTTTAATGTAAATGCTGTTTCATTTGTTGATCTCATAAATATGTTGTAGTGATATCATACGATGTTTGAAATTGAAATAGAACTTTCATCGCAAGGGAAGAAGTTCCAATGGATTAAAATACAAATATGTGAATTCTCAGAAACAAACTGCAGACCATTGCTAGACCTGATGGAAACTGGCTGTCCTAAACCACGAGTCGTGAAAATATCTTCAAGAACCTCAACAATGTGTTCACTTTACGACGACTGTCAAAGCGCAACTATTTCAAAATACCTACTGAAATAGTCAACGACTGAGCAAATCAACTCATCACTGGAAGTGATCCAAGATGGTCTACTGCAAGATCTTCCCATGGACCATCAAGGAAGTTTGTTCAGACTATCTGTCATGAATACGATGGTGCACTAACTGACGTGCGTCACATGATCTCTTCTGTCTTTGTCCTCGTTCATTCGGGCGACCAGTTTTTCCCCCCAATCTTTCCTTATTTTGACGATTTACTGAGTCCATCATGAGCTTAACCAATCATGTGCTGACGGGTTCGTTGTGGAATAACAATTCTAGTCCAGTGCAGAACTGATTTTCCAGAACGAGTCAGTTAAAATTCGGCGTCTTAAAACCAACATTTAGACAAATGTCTCAGTTGTCTGTTTTGTTACGTTCCGTCGGGCCACTCAGTTTTACACCATTTGCACTCACTTGTTCAGCTTAACTGGCTGTCATTGTTCTCTCAACTGCTGTTTTGCAGTGAAACATTTGTGATCGTGTGTTTCAAAAAAAGAAATTCCTTTCCTTCCCAGTCTTAAGGACATGGAACAAATCTCCTGACAACCTCCTGTATTCCAACTTCCTCGCCTGTCTTACTTAAATCTGGCTTAAAACGTCTCTCTTTTCTCGGCATTAGGTATTGAGGCATGTCCATCTAAACAGTGTGTATTTCTGCACATGTGTGACATGCTTGGTTTGTAAATGTATTTGTACATGCATATGTGCTTAAGTTGAGAGATGTGTATATGGATATGTTTCTTTTTTTTTTTGATGAGTATAATGTATGTTTGGTGCGTATACTAGTAAAGCTGATGTCATGGTTGTGTACATGTGCTATCCTTTTCATACACACATAGAACAGTTTCCTAGATAATGTGGCAAGATATCTATCTATTATTGTTATTATCATCATTATCATTATTATTATCATTGTTATTATCATTATTAATATTAGAGGGGCTGGTCGACGGGTCAGCGTTTTGCTGTGAAGAGAGAGAGAGAGAGAGAGAGAGAGAGAGAGAGAGAGAGAGAGAGAGAGAGAGAGAGAGAGAGAGAGAGAGAGAGTGGATACATGCATTAGCGCACATGGACCCACACACACACACACACCACACACACACACACACACACACACACACACACACACACACACGCTCACACGCACGCACGCACGCACGCACGCACGCACGCACGCACGCACGCACGCACACACACACACACACACACACACACACACACACACACACACACACACCACTCAGAGTTAAGAAACTGGGACACCTGTGACTTTCCTCTCCTCAACTATTGGTTTGAAAGCAAGGAGCTTGGAACAGTTCCATACACTGGGCCACAGTCATCAATATTTCACGGGTAAGCGTTCGCCCTCAAGGCGATTTTCACGCACATGCCAATGCCATCATTGCTCCAGATCCCCTGAACCTCCATCCCTTCCCGCCCCTTCCACACCCAGCTCCCTCCCCGATTGTTTCACACTTCATCCCTCCACCCCCCTTCCTTTCTGGCTCTTAATTTCCGAGTGAGTGGGCTTTACAGAAAGTGATGACATCATTTCTGCTTAGGTACACCTCATGTCTTCTCTCATATGACCTCAACCTTGCCCCTTCTCCGTCCTTGCCTTTCTTCTGTGATTTGTGATGTGAAAAGCCGATTTCTTTGATTTGCGTCTTCGTCTTTTGCTTGTAAAGCTGACGGCTCTTCGGAAGGACCGAAGATACCCATGTGTCCTTTCTGTATCCTCCCAAAGCTGACCACCATGTCATCTAATACACCCGTTCTTTGCTGGCTGTCTGTCTCTCTTTATCACTATGTGTATCACACACACACACACACACCACACACACACACACACACACACACACACACACACACACCACACACATGTATATATATAATATATATATATATATAATATATATATATATATATATATATATATATATATATATACTGACTTACATAAAAAACGCGAAAAATTGAAAGACTATTTTTCGGGTGAAAAGGGGTGAATATACAATATTGAACCATTGTGGCAAGTTGTTTGGGTCCAAGACTCACGTGCAGTGAAAAATTGTGTGAGCAACACATCATTCCCGGCATTGGAGGGTCAACAAAATGGCAATTTGGTTGCTGCATGTGAGGCACGTGCACACCATGCAGAGCAAAGTTAACCAGCGAGAAGTACGCAGGCATGCAGCCTTTATAAAGCCGCGCTACAAGGTTCAGAAAGCGACTTGCCGTCTGAGTGCTACAGAGATGCCAAGACTACGAGCAGAGGAACGCAATCGTGCCCTAGGCCATCTGGAGGCTGGTGTGGGTGCCAGGCAGGTCGCCAACATCTTTAACGTCCACATCTCAACCATCTATCCTCTGCAGCACCGCATGCGAGTCACTGGTATCACTGATGATCGTCCCCGGCCAGGCCGTCCTCGGGTCACCACACCAAGAGAGGATCGCCATTTTGTTCGAATCCATCTGCGGGACAGGCGGCAAACAGCCGCTAACACTGCTCGACAGGTACCTGGGAATCTCCAGCAACGAATCAGCCTCAACACTGTGTGGGGCGTCTTCAGGAGAACGGGCTGGCATGTAGGCGTCCTCACAGAGGTCCGGTACTGACACCAAGACACCGGCAGGACAGGCTGCAGTGGGCACATGCCCGAATCAACTGGCGCAGGCAGCAGTGGGGACGCATACTGTTCTCAGATGAGAGCCGTTTTTGTATTGACATGGCTGACGGTCGTGTCAGAATATGGCGTCGACCTGGTGAACGCTATGCTGACTCCTGTGTGGTAGAGCGGAACCCCTGGGGAGGCCCGAACGTTATGATATGGGGTGCAATTGGCATTAACCACGCCATAGGACCAGTCATCTTTCAGAACATTGGTCCTGGTCGCGGACAGGGTGCCAATGCACAGCGCTACATCCACCAGGTGCTCAGACCCCATGTCGTTCCTTTTTTTGCGCAACACCCAAACTGGACATTCCAACAGGACAATGCAAGACCACACACAGCCAGGGCCACCCAGCAATTTCTTCAGCATAACAACGTCAATGTGCTGCCCTGGCCAGCCCTCAGTCCCGATTTAAACCCAATAGAACATTTTTGGGATGAACTTGGCAGACAGTTGGACCTCCTGCGTCCACGACCAGCAACAGCGGCTCAACTTCACCAGGCCATTGTCCATGTGTGGGCTGGTGTGCCAAGGGGACGCATCAACCACCTGGTCCACTCAATGAGCCGCAGGTGTCAAGCAGTTGTCCATGCAAATGGTGGCCACACACGGTATTAGGACTTCAAGCTGGTTTGTCACGTGACCTTGGATTTTCCACACAAAGACATTGCTGATGACATTTTCACACATTACCGGTGTAATGAATCAAATCACGTTGAATTCTCGCTTCCACTTTGTACAATTGTGACCAATAAACTTGGCCCCTAACCTTCAGCTTGTTTTGCTTTCGCGTTTTTTATGGAAGTCAGTATATATATATATATACAGAGAGAGAGAGAGAAAGCACACACACACACACACACACACACACACACACACACACACACACACACGCACGCACGCGCGCGCGCGCGCGCTCCACACACATATACACACACACGCACACACGCGTACATACTCACAGACACACTTCCTTCAGAAAAGCTTCCTTCAAAGTCAAAAATATTACTGTGTTCAAGATCCTTGTCTAGTCTCATTTACAAAATTCGATTAAATTCATGGAAGACTAAATTTTCAAAAAATGTAGAATGTGCTTGTGGTCATCCAATATCAGTTGAACATATTCTTTTTGATTGCCATTGCTATCCCTATTATACAACATATCTGGGATAGATGTAGCAAAAATGGGATCTTTAAATGATATAATCTACAGCGAAGAAATGATGATATAGTGTCATGCCAATCAGAGAGAGAGAGAGAGAGAGAGGAGGAGAGAGAGAGAGAGAGAGAGGAGAGAGAGAGAGAGAGAGAGAGAGAGAGAGAGAGAGAGAGAACTAATGAATAAAAAGATATGATAATATAGTGTCATGCCAATCAGAACGAAGACAATAGTTCCGTTGAACTGTACGCTGTTGAATAACATCTTGGAACAAAACACAGACCTATGTCCACAAACCGATTCGCTCTTGAAACACTGAGTCACAATAACATGGGACAGACGTTGATAGGGATGAGTGTGTGTGTGTGTGTGTGGTGTGTGTGTGTGTGTGTGTGTGTGTGTGTGTGTGTGTGTGTGTGAGAGAGAGAGAGAGAGAGAGAAGAGAGAGAGAGAGGAGAGAGAGAGAGAGAGAGAGAGAGAGAGAGAGAGAGAGAGAAGAGAAGAGAAGAGAAGAGAAACAGACTGACAGAGAGCAGACAGACTGACTAATTGACGGACACAGACAAACAGAGACAAAGAGACAGAGAGACGCACAGACAGACAGACAGACAGACAGACAGACAGACAGAAGCCGGCTGACCAAAACAAAGAGGTTTATTTATGACTGCAAGGCGGAGAGGTGGGTGTGGGAGGAGAGAATGAGTGGGAAGGGGACTGAGACATGATGAGAGCAGATCTGAGAAGTGGAAATGTGTGCGAGCGTGCGTGCGTGCGTGCGTGCGTGCGTGCGTGCGTGCGTGTGTGTGTGTGTGTGTGTGTGTGTGTGTGTGTGTGTGTGTGTGTGTGTGTGTGTGTGTGTGTGTGTGTGTTGTGAGTGTGTGTGTGTGTGTGTGTGGTGTGTGTGTGTGTGTGTGTGTGTGTGTGTGTGTGGAGAGAGAGAGAGAGAGAGAGAGAGAGAGAGAGAGAGAGAGAGAGAGGAGAGAGAGAGAGAGAGAGAGAGAGAGAGAGAATAAATGAATGAATGAATGATGTTTATACATCAAGGCCATTGCCCCTCATGAAGATGGTACAAAATACAAAATGTACAACACAGTATTATTCGTACTAGACGTTTTGCTTTGCATAAGTGAATCGATGCATTTCTCACAATTCGATCTTTTCTAGAAGCTAGAGATAGATAGATAGATGAATAGATAGATAGATAGATAGAGAGAGAGAGAGAGAGAAGAGAGAGAGAGAGAGGGAGAGAGAGAGAGAGAGAGAGAGAGAGAGAGAGAGAGCGAGAGAGAGAGTGAGTGACAGACAGACAGACAGACAGACAGACAGACAGACAGACAGAGACAGAGACAGAGGCAGAGACAAAGAACACGTAATCGTATATTGAGATAGACCAGAAAAAAACATGTTGACTGAACAATCGAATAGCAGAGGATAAAGATGTATATCAGAAATATAACAGAGACAAAAGACAGATGTACAGATCTAATCTTTCTTTGCCTGCCGGGAACATCAAGTTTTCTTTGGAGACAGAACCTTACAGAACCAATGGGAGGGAATACGCGCTCTGCTGTAGGAACAGGCCAGGCCTGACGGAAACCATGGGTTTTTTTTCAGCATAGCCTGGACACTCATTTCGAAGCTTTCATCGTCATCAGCAAGGCAAGCAAATGACAGAAACGTGTCGGATCTATGAAGACTAACAAATCTCTCTCTCTCTCTCTCTCTCTCTCTCTCTCTCTCTCTCTCTCTCTCTCTCGCTCTCCTCTCTCTCTCTCTCTCTTCTCTCTCTCTCTCTCTCCTCTCTCTCTCTCTCTCTCTCTCCTCTCTCTCTTACACGTGTACGTTGAATTTTTTTCATGTCCTTTTCCCGCCGACATTCACTTTGTTAACGCAATTTTCCCACAAAAAATACCAAACTTAATGTTAGTATTTAGCATTTAACATTTCTGTTGTTTAACATGTGTGCAGTTAATATCCTATTTTCTTTTTCTAAGGGCAGTTTAAAAATCCATCTGATGCTTATTGCGTTTTTCTTTATCTCCCTTAAGAATAAACATTCGCTCATTCGCTCGATCTCTCTCCCCAT
>CM031595.1:80916504-80929004 GCA_018398815.1 Conus ventricosus | reverse complement strand
GGAGCAGAAGGAACACCCAAATTTTTTTTTATTGCCTGCCCTCTCCATCCCTTGCTCACCCCCCCCCCCCCCCATCCTATAGTTCCAACGCCCACTGTGCAAGTCAAATTCACTGCTGTTGTTTTGACAAAGATCACCCATGAGACTAACTCCTGGGCTAACCTGAGCCCATGCCACGTTCATCTACCTTTTGACTCCTGAGACTCTGACATTGAATCTATCTGCTTCGTTTTATCATTTGCAGCAGAAACTCCGTGAAAGAAATGGCATAATAAGGATGTAGAAGTTAAACGCCACGTTTATCTTTCACTGGCTTTTAAAGCCTCGGAAAATTGAACTGAACTGAGAAGTTGTAGGCTACTAGTAGTTCGATATACACAAGCAAAAGGGAGTTCATTTCACCTGATTTCACCATTCACGCGTGGAAGGCTGCATCTAAAGCCCATAGTTGTCTTTTGTCTTAATGGTTTGCCAAATAACAGCCAAGTCATTAGTATCATTGCAGCTGGTGGTGCTTTTCGTTGTTTTCACTCCATGTTTTAATCCCATTAAAGGATCGGGACTGACAAAATGGAGGATTATGAATACAAACAATGTAACACCCAGTTTATGCTTTTCACCTTTTCTTTGTCTGAAAGTCATCTTTGATGTGCAAACGAAATGATATACGACGACTCTTCGGGCCAATATATATATATATTTTATTAATTCAACATTTCTTGCAGTCATTGCAACACCAAGCTGCTCTGTAAGTTGCTGGAACGGAGCGGTACTTATCCTTGGAATTTATTAGTTTGTTATATATATATATATATATTTATATATATTATATATATTATATATATATATACATATATTATATATAATTATATATATATATATTATATATATATATATATATATTATATATATATATATAAAACGGCAAAACAGCTTCTGAACGTTTAGCACGGCTCCTCACAGCTTTGTTCTGACTGGATATGAACAATCTTTAAAAGACTTCGGTATCGGATCACATAAAGAAATCCACAGAGCACTCATCCGAATACGTCATTTATTTTGGCCGACGTTTCGCCTAAAAGCTTCGTTAGAGCATGGTAAAACTGGATCGGTTGCCTACACAAATGTGTTTCAGTTGTCAATTCGTAGAAATAGGGAAAAAAAACGCCAGTATGCGGATGTTCTTTATCTTCAAATCGAAAAACAAACCAACAACAAAAAAACCAACGCGCACGCGAGCGCACGACGCACGCACGCACTCACGCACGCACGCACGAAACACACACCACACTACTTTCTCAACATACATGAAACTTTTGTTTCACCGACGTTAACATACAACTTTTTCGATCATTTAGCTAAGCCCTATTGGTAACTATTTATAGTTAGGTTATTTTACCTTTAATTTGTAATGTAATCGGATATTCAAGCATTTATTACTATTTATTGATATTACTTTTTTGTCTAAAAATCACCAAGGTGAATAGACATTTAATTCAACACACACACACACACACACACACGCACAACCCACACACACACAAACACACACACACACACACACACACACACACACACACACACCCCACACACACACACACACACAAAACCACCACCACCACCACCCCCACCAAACCGAAATTTACGAAATCGTTCCCTCGTTCATTTGCTCTCTCTCTCTCTCTCTCTCTCTCTCTCTCTCTCTCTCTCTCTCTCTCTCTCTCTCTCTCTCTTATCAAATCTCTATTTGTCAGATCGTCAGATCCTTAAAGTGAAAAATAAGTCGGGCGTAGCAGCCAAGTATTCTTCCCAATATTCTCCTCGTTATTAAAGTGGGTCAACGCCTGTTTCTTTTTGCAGCGGGGAAAGAGATGAATTGTATTCCTGGAAAGAAACACATCACTATGAAAGCTCCATTCAAATCGGAAGACAAAACGTGGGGAAGGGGTGGGGGTGGGGTGGGGGGTGGGGGGGGGGGGGGGGGGGGGAATGAAGAAATAATGATACCGGAAAATGATGGAAAGGAGGCATTGATCGTCTTGCCATTCCTTCCCCCCCCCTTCCTGTCTCTCTCTCTCTCTCTCTCTCTCTCTCTCCTTCTCCCTCCCTCTCTCTCACTCTCTCTCTAGGCGCAGGATGGTGTTTGTACGAACGCTCGCGCCTTTGGTGTGTTTATGTGTGTGTGTGCGGTGTGCGTGGGTGCGTGCGTGCGTGCGTGTGTGTGTGTGTGTGTGTGTGTGTGTGGGTGTGGTGTGTGGGTGTGTGCGGCGCACGCGTGCGGGGGCCTGTGTGAGTAGGAGAAGGCGGTGAGGGGTGGGGGTTGCGGGGGGGAGGGCGAGGGAAAGAAGAATGGGGAAAAGATGTGGTCGGGGTGGGAGGTGAGACGTGGCGTTCATCATATTGAGTCTGCTGATGTCATGGCATCTCATTACACAAAACGCACTTACGCCACAGAATAACATAATAAAAGGACGTCCTCACTTTTGTTTCTGTTGTCTTCATGGTTTATTTTGCATGCATGTTGTTTTAGTGAGTTAAGGGTATATGTGTGTGCGTGTATGTGTGCCATGGTTGTCTTTGTGTATCTATGCGTTTTGTGTTTGATAGTAATGTGTTTTTGTCTGACCCCATTGTTTATAAATTCTTCCTAGAGTTCTCTATATCTATGTGGGGTTTGTTTTTTATCACGGAGGATAAGAGCATTTATGAGAGTGAAAAACTAAGTGCGAATAGGGAACTGGAGGACAGAGAGCGAGAGGAGAGAGAGAGAGAGAGAGAGGAGAGGAGAGAGGAGAGAGAGAGGAGAAGAGAGAGGAGGGGAGACGAAGGAGAGGGAGAGAGAGAGGAGAGAGAGGGGAAGAGAGAGTAGAGAACAGAAAATCAGAGAGAGAGAGAGAGAGAGAGAAGGGAGAGAGAGAGAGAAAGACGGTGAGAGAGAGAGAGAGAGAGAAGAGAGAGTTTCAATGATAGGAGGCTACCGTGACGTCCTTATACTCTTTTTAAAGAAAAAAAAGAAAAGGCTTGATTATTGCACGTACTACCTACAATGAAAAAAACGGGAAAATAACCGCAAACAATCCCTTTCCCAAAAAGTGGCATCGTCCCTAGACTAACCAGCCACCACGTGTGTTTTTTTCACACATTGTTAGTTATTAGTTGTTAATGCTGTGAAATCTGGAACATTTGCTTGAAAAGGAAACACATCAAACTAAAAAACTCTAATAAGAAAAGGATGTTTTTACTTCTGAATTCAACTTTTTGAGAAAAAAAGTTTTTTTTTTTTTTTTTTTTTTACATTTTATTTTCTTTTATTTTTTATTAATAAAGAAATATAAACTCAATTTTCGAAATTAGGTATAAGACAAACTAAATATAAATCACAGACAAGTAAGTTTTTACACAAACAAAAAAGGGGAAATATAGCCTTCAGCATTCATCATTTATCTATCTAAAGCAGGACTAGTGTAAATCATGCTTTAATTTTTTTTCCTTTTTTAAAAAGAAAAAAAAAAAGAAAGAAAGGAATAAGATTGAGAGATCAGTGAGGTAAACGTATAGCACGAGGAGGGACAGTAGAGGACAAATAAGCGGACAACTGAAATTTAAACCCAGACAACATTAAGATAGAATGGGTTGGTTCACAGCAATGCGTAGTATTTTTCCAGAAACATTGTTCAATGATAGCACCTTGAAAGGAAAACAAACAACAAACAGAAATGTACACCTGAGTAACATAATGAGTCTCATAGACTGTATCAGCAAGGGATTTAGAAATACTATATGTTATTTCTAGTGCTTTTTATCACAATTGCTTATTACTTTCACCCTGACAAAAAAACGTTAATCATCAAAGCGGGGGCTCATATGCAAGCCATTTTGTCTGGAAATCCATATGGTTCATTGTAAAATGAGTTAATTTTCAATTCTAAATCTATATTTCAATATTCTAAAAAAGACTGTAAGTGGGGACTGCCTTTAACTTACATTTTTTATACATATTTGTTTTCCAGAAAATGTTTAAAGTAGAAATAACCACCTGCAATTGTTGCATCAAAACCTAGGAAGTACAAGAGACTCTGTTAAACGTATTTTTGTCCCCATGGGTACATTCTCCTTTTTAATTCATGAACATACTCCAAAAGCATTTAATGTAAGTCTTTTCCAAAACATTATGGTCAATACTATCTTTAATAGGCCGCGGGAAACTACATTTATCATTATCGACTACTCCAATTTCTTTCAAAATTACATTTGTTCCTAAGCATCTATGGATTATTCCAGCTGAAACCATTTAAAGCTTACAATCCATTATCTTATGTTATTAAAGAAACACGATTCCCAGTCATGGGGTCTTCAAAAGTTTATATCCCATTTGGTCACAGCATGGAGCTCTCAATTTGTTATCAATCAATACATCGTAATACGTTTTTGACCCTCTGCAGGTGGAAAACAATATCTTATAACAGAGTGAAGAATTATTACCTTTATTGTTTTCAATGGGAATGTCTACTTTCTTATAAATTTGGTTATTGCCATCTTATATCCTGCAAAGTAGAAAATCAATATTAACATATATTTTTCTTGAAGTTCCTGTGGGAATGAAACTGACCATTATCATCAAAAAACTGTGCGATATAATAAATCCTTTGTTTGCGAGCATTTTAGAAACAATGTACCTTTTCCGACTTGAATACGTTTATTGTAGGTTATAGGTTCTGCTAGTAGCTCAGCAAAATTTTGGGGGTTGGCATTTGTAATAAAAAAGTATATAAGCTTAAAAAGTCTGCCAGAACGGGTTATATTTTGTGAACTTTGCGACAATTCTGGACCATATTTACTATAAGAGGCCATTGAGGAAAGTTACTCACTAAAATTTGTTTCCATTTATGGTTTGTTTCGTTCAGTTCTACGGACCCAGGATAATTTAAGAGATGCGACGTAGGTTTTTAACTCGGGAAAGGACCAATCCCTCCTTCCGTACATTTTTATAAGCTGTTTTTTGATAATTTTTGCTGGTTTTTTATTCCATACAAATTTATTACATATTTTGACATGTTTGAAAGAAACATCCGGCGGGTTTGGTAAAAGCAGCCATAAATGAATCAGTTTTGAAAGGATGATGGGATTTCAAATAGCTATTTACCTAAAGGTGTAATCTGGCGTTTTACCACTTTTTTAAAACAAATGATTTACATCTCCCTGCTTTTCTGATAGTTCATTTCTACGCAATCTTTCAAGTCATTTGTGAACCATACCCCAAGAATTCGAAAATTTTGTGGGTTCCAAACAATGTTCAAATGCTCCATATAGCGATTTTCACTATTTTTTAAACTTCCAAACAAACTGCGCTCGTTTTACTCAGATTCTATGAAGACCGAGACGCTGTAAAATCTAAAAAGAACGTCAATACAAGTTTAAAAACGATTTTCTATCCCCTGCAAGTAAAAACTCTGTGTCATCGGCATACCCCCTGAGACAATTATATTCAGTTTCCTTTATTCAAATTTCCCCCGAATATTTGGTTTTTCCCCTAATCATGTTGGCTAATATTTCAACACAAATCACAAATAAATAAGGAGAAAATTGGGGGTCTCCTTGTCGACAGCCTTTTTTAACATTAAAAACCAATCTAAAAACCTGTCCGTTAACAATAACGCAAGACTTAATATTTTTATAGAAATTGTTTATCCATCTAAAAATGTCTCTTTGGAAGCCAAACGCTTTAAGGGGACTTTAGACATGAATTCCCAAGAAATCGAATCAAAGGCTTTTTCAAAGTCTATATTCAACAACAACCCGGGCAGATTATTCTCTCTAAATACGAAATAGTGTAATTATCAGTCTTATATTGTCGCCGATGTATCTATTTCTAATAAATCCAGTTTGATCTTCATTTATAATTTTCGGAAAACACAATTTTTATTCTATTTGCAATGCAAGAAGACCCTATCTTGTAGATTTACATTAACAGAGAAATAGGTCCCCATTTTTTTAATATACTGCCTAGGTTTATCACCTTTGGAATACATGTAATAATTCCCTCTTTTGTACACATGACAGTTCCCCTTTTTTTTAAAAACTTGCGTTTAATGCTCTGACGACAAAAAACCTATCGTTTCCAAAATACTTTGAAAAATTCAACAGTAAAGCCATCAAAAACCAGGGCTTTTATTATTTTTCATTGTTTTAAGACATATGTTGTTTTCTAATGTAATAAGCCCTTCTAATTCAGCTGCTTCTGTTTCATTAAAAACTGAGGATGTCCTCAACTAAGTCTTCTATGTCACAATTTTCCACAGCGTTATCAGTGTATAATGATTTATAAAAATTGTGCACTTCTTTAAGTATGTCATTTTGGTTTGTTAAAAACATTTATTTTGTTTATCAATTAGTCTGGGACTGTTTTTACTAATGTAGTGTTTCTTTTCTCAAGATTGCAAAAATAACTACTAACTTTTTCTCCCTCTGCTATCCCTTTAGCCCGTGATCTTAATAAAACTCCTTCTATTCGTTTTGTTTTTGATTTCCTTTAGTTGCTCTTTCTTCTCATTTTAAAGATTTCAATATCATTTTCACTTTTCCTCTCTTTTTTTTCTAAAGTCCTGATTAAATTGCTCTATCTGTTTTTCTTCTTCATTAGTCTGTCTTTTCTTTGCAGTAGGTATGAAATTGTTTTCGATCTTATTTTCATCAGCAGGAATCAAGAAAAGATCATCTGCGATTTGAGAATTGTACTTTTTCTCATGATTTATCATTATCTGTTTTATTTATCGGTATTCTTCTTTCACATTTTCAATTTTCAGTATTTATTTTATCTAAATATGTCTTATCTTTCAAAAGAGACGAGTTTTAAACTTCCAAAAAAGTATTGCGTTTTAAGTCTTCATTAAATTTTAGTTTCAACAATACAGCAGAGTGATCCGTTCTATAACCAGACTCAATATCTACTCATCAGTATAGGAAACAACTGTGTCTGATATCAAAAAGAAATCCAACTGGCCTGTTGAAAAGGATTAGTTCTTCTCCATGTAAAAACGGCGACACTCTGGGTTTAGTTCCTCCAAAAATCATTCAGGTCTAAATTTTCGATCATGTTTTCAACAGCTTGTTTTGCCTGAGGATTATTGTGTGTTTATAATTTGATAATTCTAGCCGGGTCTAAGACCAGATTAAAATCCCCGCCTTTTTATAAATTTTCTAAAACAAGTCCAACAATCTTTTGTTTCAGAATGTTGTGGGAAATTTTGGGTCATCTCTATTGGGTCCATATATATTAACAAACAAGAAGTTTTCTTATGTGTCTCAACATGTATTAAGATAAAATTTCAAACTCGTCGTTGATAACTTGTTTAACCTTAATTCAAAGTTATTGTTGAACAAAATTGCGACTCCTCTTTGCATTTGAGAATAACTCGAAAAAAAAGCCTTGTAGCCCCCTTCAGATAAGATATACTTTCCATTTTTTTTTTCAAAATGAGTATCTTGTAAAAAAGTAACAGAGTATTTTTTACATCTCAGATAATGGAAAACATCACGTCTTTTCTTTAAATTATTTGAGGCCCTGGCAGTTAATGACAAAATAGACATGCTACTATCCATTTTCTTTAACACATATCAGTAAAAACGACAATGTACTATTTCTATCTGTGAAACAAATCACGCCGAATAAGGTCATGAACCTCACATACAACAGATGGCATAAGATATGCCTTTTTAACACCAAATTTGAAAAAAAAGATTTACAGTAGTCCTTGGGCGAACAAACCCTACATACCACGATTGATTTGAGAAGAACATCAAAAGAAAAAACAAAAACCATCATCATCACCATCAACAACAACAATAACAAACACAAAAATGTAACAAAAAATATATTTCCTTGACCGCCGCGAGCGAGCAAGGGGTGCACACACCACAACTAAACTGTAGGACCTAATATCATGTAAGTGATTTAGACTTAAAAAAAAAAAAAAATAAAATAATAAAAAAAAAAAAAAAAAAAAAAAACAACTTGAGGAACAAATGTCCTCATTACAGAGATACGCAAAAAAACATCATATCTACGTATCATTCTATCAACATAAATCCGTAATTACATCAATGCAATGAGTCAGATTTTAAATTTTATAAGTGGACTTAAAAAAGAAGCAACAACCAAAAAGATATATAATCTTTTGGGGGGGGGAAAAATCATATATTTTTCTTTTACAGGCGAAGAGAGCTACTACCGAATTTTATGAGACAAGCATGTCAATACAGGCAGCATGTATATGAGCAACCCCACGGGGTGTAGCCTAAAGGTGAGGGGGGCTCTAGTCTTCCTTCCTCTCTTCCCCCCAACTTTTCGGGACCCCCCCCGACCCACTCACCCACACGCCATGGCCACCACGATTATATATTATGAATGGTGCTGAATACATCTCAGGGTAGAGAGGGGAGAAAAGAGAGAGAGGGGGGGGGGGGGGGGGACAGAGAGAGCAAGGCGAATGGGGCAAAGGAAAATCGTTAATTGTGAAAAACTTTTTCGACCCTTTTCATTCCAGTTCCCCCCCCCCCCCCCCCCCCCCCCCCCCCCCCGTCCCCGCACGCGCTGCTTTAGTGTGCACGCACGTGCCCATTCAGGCACGATCCGAGAAGCAAGACACGCACGCGTGTGACACGGGGCAACATACCAGCATGGGGAGAGTATATTTAAAAAAAAAAATAAAATAAAAATAATAATAATAAATAAATAAATAAATTTAAAAAAAAATCTCCCTGCCCTTGTTCATGTTAGCCATGACTGGGGGGGGGGGGGGGGGGGGGGGGGGGGGCGAAAAGAAAAGCGGAAGAGATGAGAGGGAGAGAGGAGAGAGAGAGAGGGACCAAATCATTCTGTGCGCATTACCCGCACCAAAAGTCCCTCAAACAACATTTTTATGACATAAATGCCAGACTTCCCCCCCCCCCCCCCCCCCCGCCTCCCCACACCCCTCCACATGCACACGTGGCCCACACCCATACCTCCCCCCCCCCCCCACACACACACATCTCTTTCATTTTACCAATTAAAAGGCTTCCATTAGAACACCGCAACATGATCCCAAAAAGCAGAGAGAGGGGAGAGAGAGGGGAGAGAGAGAGAGGAAAGGGGGAGGAGAGAGAGAGAGATGAGAACAGAAAATCAGAGAGAGAGAGAGAGAGAGAGAGGAGAGAGAGGAGAGAGAGAGAGGAGAGGGAGAGAGAGAGAGTTCAATGATAGGAGGCTTCCGTGAGTCCATTATTACTCATTCTTAAGAAAAAAAGAGAAGGGTTGATTATGCACTTACTACCTACAATGAAAAAACAGAAAATTAAACCCCCAAAACATCCCTCTCTTCCCAAAAGTGTCTCGTCCCTAGACTAACCGCCACCACGTGTGTTTTTTCAACATTGTAGTTAATTAGTTGTTAAAGTGTGACTAATCTCGGAACATTCTGCTTGAAAAGGAAAAAACAATCAAACTAAAGAACTCTAATAAGAAAGGACTGTCTTACTTTGATATTCCAACCTTTTTGAGAAATAAAAAGTTGATCTGTTTATCACAGTGCCATATTTTAAACAATGAATGTTTTAAAAAAATTAAATCATTACACGTATTACCATTAGTATAACATTGACCACATCGTAAAGAACACTAATTGCAATATGATTTTTTTACCATATTGAGAGAGAGAGAGAGAGAGAGAGAGGGGAGAGAGAGAGAGAAGGAGAGAGAGAGAGAAGAGAGGAGAGAGAGAGAGAGAGGGAGGGGGAGGGAGGGGAGAGAGAGGAGAGAGGGGAGAGGGAGAGGGGAAGAGGAGAGAGAGGAAGAGAGGAGAGAGAGGGGAGAGAGAGAGAGAGAGAGAGAGGAGAGAGAGAGAGAGAGAGAGAGAAGAGAAAAGAAGAGAAGAAGAAAAAGAAGGGAAAAAGAAGAGAGAGAGAGAGAGAGAGAGGAGAGGGGGGGGGGGGGAGAATAGCAGCAAACAAAGGGATTGAATTGACCGTTTCTGTGTGAACACAAGTGAAACACATCCATTACCAAAAAAAAAAAAAAAAAGGTAAAAAAACAACCAACCAAACAACAAATACCCACCAAAGACAAAAAAGAAGAGGAAACAAACAAACCAAACACAAGCATTTGAAACAAAAACCACAAGATCTTTCTCTCAGTTCTTCTACTCAGACAGAACCACTCTGACAGGACGAGGGAAAGCAAGAGAGACGAAGAGAACTTGAACATCAACGTCTTTGTTCTGCATCAAAAAAATCAGCGAGGGGGGGTGAGGAGCAGGGGGAGGCTGACTGGGACGGAAAAGGTGGTTGGGGTGAGGGGGGGATGGGGGGGGGGAGGAGGGGGGGGGGGGGGGGAGCTGGAAAAGGAGGGGCGGGACGGAGGGTGGAGGGTTAACAAATTGGGTTGTCCATTTTGGAATTGGCTTTTTTTTGTCACGAGGCTGCGGAATTGCGTGGATGTACGACACAAAGAAGGTGAATTGTCTACTGAGGTGTGTCGTTATGGTTTGTGCTCCCATTCCATAGACAGAGAGGAAGAGCTTGTTTGGAAGGAACAGTTAGTCATCATTACTGACAAGAAATGGAAAATGAAGGGTGAAAGCTAAAGATGGGGATGATGATGATGAAGATGGTGATAAGATTGCGTTGATGACAATGTGCGAGTGTGTGTGTTATCGCGCGCGCGGGCACGACCTATGTGGGGGTGGGCGTGTGTGTGTGGTGTGTGTGTGGTGTGTGTGTGTGTGTGGTGTTTTGTGTGCGTTGCGGCGCGCGCGCGTATGGGGTGTGTTTGTGTATGTGTGTGTGTTGTGGCGTGTGGGTGTTTGGGTGTGTGTGTGTTTTGTGTGTGTGGGAGAGAGGAGAGAGAGAGAGAGAGAGGAGAGGGGGAAGAAGAGAGTTTTATGAAACAAACCTTTCCTGCCCCCCCCCCCCCCCCAAAAAGGATTTTTCTTGGTGAAATTTAGCACTAACATTAAACTTGGTAATTCAGCCCAGAAAATACAATAAGCAGCGTTTGAAGGAGAAAATATTATGAACTGCTTACGCAAAGAAATACATTCTCGAACATTACCAGATTTTGTATGATCAGTTTTAAATAATTTTTTTAAGGGTCCAGTTCAACAGATCAGGAGTGTACGCAGTGGGGAGAATTGAATCTGATATGATTAGATGCAAATGATCTTACAAACAATTCAGCAACAAACATAATGCAAAGCTTTTAGCATAAAAAGAATACGGCCAATTATGTATGTTGACTTCACACATTACATCACACATCGAAAACACATAAAGATATTAGTTTAGTTAATTATCGAAATATTCATCACTGGAAGAGGCAAGAAACCATAAATTATCCTCGTTTTGGATTTTAACAAATATATATAACATTTGTGATTAATATGATTTATCGCTTGGCAACTGTGTGTATGTGTGTGGTGTGTGTGTGTGTGGTGTGTGTGTGTGTGTGTGTGTTGTGTGTGTGTGTGTGTGTGTGTGTGTGTGTGTGTGTGTGTGTGTGTGTGTCGTGTGCGCGCGCGTGTGCACGCGTGCATGTGTGTATGTGTGTAACCGTATTTGTTCTGAAAATGAAAGAAAATGAAGACAAGACATTCAACATTCTTTTGATCAGTGAATTTCGTATGTTTCACTTTGTGGCAACAGGGAACCGAGAAAAGGTATCCAGAAATTCAATTTACTCACCCCCAAAAAACAAACAAAAAACAAACAACAAAAAAAAAAAACAACCAGCAACAAAACCTATAATGCTTGATCAAATGTAACAGTGACGTCGGAAGATATTTTGCTTTGGGGGAGTGGTAGGGGTGGAGACAACCTGAACTGACAAGCATTTTGACATTGACACCGCTGTGTTAATCTCCAAATTTGACAAAAGCCGAGGCGAAAGGGTATGGGTGTGTGTGTGTGGGTGTGAGTGGGGAGGAAGGACTCGTTCATTAAAATTATCAACCAGGTCTTGTGTGGGTGTGTGTGTGTGTGTGTGTGTGTGTGTGTGTGTGTGTGTGTGTGTGTGTGAGTGTGTGGGTGTGTGTGTGTGTGTGTGTGTGTGTGTTGTGTGTGTGTGTGTGTGTGTGTGTGTTCCACCTTACAAGTTCTTGTGGTTGGGGTGGAGTGTGTGTGTGTGTGTTGTGTGAGGGGTGGGGGGGGGGGGGGGGGAGGGGGGAATGTTGTGACATGCAGTTCATTTTTTTGTTAAAAAAAAGCAGAATAGCACCACGTGATGAACTGCAAGGCCAGATATTATCCCCAATGCTATTCACCAACATACCATTCAGGAAACTCATAACATCATGGCAAAAACGAGTCATAATTTCCCATTTGGTACCCCTTTTTCTTCCAGTTCCTTGGTGTCTCATTGGCTTAAAATTTACTGGGAAGGGCAGAGGGTGGTGGTGGGGGTGGGTGGGGAGAAGGAACACCCAATTTTTTTTTTTATTGCTGCCCTCTCCATCCCTTGCTCCCCCCCC
>CM031595.1:80896504-80899004 GCA_018398815.1 Conus ventricosus | reverse complement strand
GAATATGAACACGAATGCGAATAATTAATTGTTTCAAGCTTTTGAGCCCATTCAAAATAAGAGGTCAGGGGAAAGGGAAAATTTTCTGAAATAAAACGACTGGAATGAACATGAATAAAGAATAAGATATTAAAGTTCTTGATGACAAGGAAACCATACAAGGAAGTATAACAATGCAGCGTTTGAACATCACAGTAAGGATTATTCAGTCACAGTGAGACCCGATGTTTATCATGCAGTTATAAGTAGGTCGTACCAGGTCACGATTTCGGTCCTAGCCAACCGGGCTGTGGAGGCGGTCTTCTGTCTTAAAACTACTGCTGATAATGTCCATAAATTTTTTTTTTACATTGTTTGCTAAACATGTCATTATTTCATCAAATGCTGTGTTTTCTTTGTTACTTTCATGGTACGCTGTTTGATGGCCAGTAGGTTTTTTCCACAGACATGGACGTCGCCAGAAATGATCGAGTTCACTATCGGCACGTTCCCTACTTTCATCAGCGGCAATTTTACCCCACTGTCAATGGCATTGTCATGTTCATCTTCCACCACCAGCTGGTCGTCAAGGATGTCGTGCCATCTGTTGTGTGCGTGTGTCAGGTTGTGAGTTTGTAGGCTGGCATTTTTTCCCCACACACAATCGTGCACATTGTGTCACACTACAATCACCGACACTGTTCTTTTCGAAAGTGTCCGCTGCAGTCGTGTTTTCCATGCTGTAAAACAGACTGGGCGAGGTCGAGAGGAAAACGACCACAGGGGGAGGAAGAACAGATTGCCCTTTCCTCTTTAAGTGTTAGAATTCTGTTCGCCTTGGCTCTTCCCCTGTCTCTGATCACTTGACACTTTCTTCGATAAATAACGGGGTCACGGTGACTGGGTTGTGATGTTGGCCGCTCTGGAGTCAGGCGAAGAACAACCACCGTTTGACTCTCTTTACCTTCCATTTTGAAGGAAGACAGGGCCATGTCTGTCAGCAGAGTGTTGAGGACACTTTGCAACATGGAAGGGAGACCGTTCATCGCGTAACGGCAAACTGCACACAGTTTGGCTATTCTCTCGCAAATGTTTTTGTCTGCTTTGAGAAGTCCATCTTGATGGCAGCCCACCAAGGGAAGCCACTCATACTCTTTCACACACACACACACACACACACCCACACCCACACCCACACACACACACACACACACACAGCGAGAGAGAGGGAGAGAGAGGGAGAGAGAGAGAGAGGAGGGAGAGAGAGAGAGGAGAGAGAGGGGGGGGGGGAGAGATTTCTGGCCGACACATGCATACTGAATGAGGTCATTTGCTATTTGTTAGATTTCTGAATTTCCCCCTTCTTCATCAGTGAACTATCATCAGTATTTTTAATCTCCGCTGGCATATACATGATTTGCATAGGAAGAGGCCGTTCCCCCCTTGAAACTGCCGGAAAGAAAGTGATTAAGTCTCAGAGCAAATACAATCCCCACTGCAACCACAGGCAGCGGGGTTCTGGAATGAAAAATTACTGAACCTACCATTCCAGCTCAACCTCCCTCTCCGCTCCCCGTCAGCGTTCTCCTGTCTTCGAATGATCTCTCTCACAGATTATGTCTGTGTATCTGTCTGTCATTCTGTCTGTCTGTCTGTCTTTCCATCCCTCCCTTACACACACACACACACACACCACACACACACACACAACACACACACACACACACCACACACACACACACACACGCACACACACACAACCACACCACCACCACCACCACTACCCCCACCACCACCACCATACTGCCACCACCACCACCATCACAATAACAAAAACAACAAACAACAACAACAACAACAACAACACTCACACCACACACCACCACACACACACACCACACACACACACACACACACACACACACACCACAACACACACACACAACACACACACATTGGAACGGGCACACAAATAATTTGAGCTGCAGGCTTTTCTGATTGGCTTGGGCCGTTGTTGTTCTTTCTTCCTCAGCAAACGTGACCCAGTTTACCAGCATCGTGGCTTCGCAATTTAAAGATGAATTGTCTAGTTTCTTCTGATTTCTTTTTTGTATTTGGGCCATCTCTTCTCAAACCCCTTCTTCAATCTTTGTTCCCTTTAGTTTTTATTGCTGCTGGTCGATAAATGCATCCTTCCATTCGAATTGAAAGAATGTGATTGCTTTTGAAAGTGTAGCACGTACAGACGCCCATGTTTCAGGTTATGTTTACGTTGTTTGTTTTCAAAAGAGAGAGAGAGAGGAGAGAGAGAGAGGAGGAGAGAGAGAGAGGAGAGAGAGAGAGAGGAGAGGAGTGAGAGACGTGGGAGGGGAGGGGGAGGGGGAGAGTGGGAAGAAAAAGAGGAAGGTTGAGAGGAAGAAAAAGACAGTGGGGAGGTGCATGAGAGAGAGAGAGAGAGGAGAGAGGAGAGGAGAGAGGGGAGAGAGAGAGAGAGAGAGAGAGAGAGAGAGAGTATCTGCTG
>CM031595.1:80884109-80889109 GCA_018398815.1 Conus ventricosus | reverse complement strand
GTTTTGTTCATTAGCTGCATGAGTAAAGAGAAAACAAAAAGTCAGACAGCTGCTATCAACCAAACAAAAGTCCTCGTCCATAATTTCCACCTTACCTGCAAGCTGTCCGATTTCCAAGAAATGCAAAAGCTTTCACTGCTCTGCTGGATTGCTTTTTCCTGTTATTGAGGCCATTACCTGTTTCTCTTCTTTCGTTTCATCATTTCCGTATTCCACTTAGTTTCAAGTTCATATCGTGTTTCTCTCTCTCTCTCCCCTCTCTCTCTCCTCTCTCTCTCTCTCATCTCTCTCTCTCTCTCTCTCCTCTCTCTCTCTCTCTCTCTCTCTCTGTGTGTGTGTGTGTGTGTGTGTGTGCGTGAATTCTCTTATTCTCATTCTTCTTGCTCTCCTCGCCCTTCGTTTCTCCACATACAACCCATACATACACCCTTTTTGTTTTGTGTTTTTCCCTCCCATCCGAACCTCCTTTATCACTGCCTACCACTTCACATGTTATCTTTTATTTCTAGTCACTGAAACACGAAGTTTACAAATAGTTCGATGACAGTTTCCCTACTTCTGGCTACTTCCTTTCCAGTTTCAGGAAAAGTTACTCAAACAAACTAGAGATCTTCTTCCACCACTGTCACAACATTGAAAGACTAACGTTTCGTTCAGCGGCTGATAGCGAGCAAGAGAGGACACATTTTCTGCTAACATATTCATCTTCCTTTTGTCTCTAATTAAAATTCCTCTTAAATCTTTGATCAGCCATGTTCATTAATCAAGTTAAAGCGAGGTTTAGTCAAGCTTACAAGAAAATGCGGCATATTGGTCAGGTTTCGAAAGAAATCAAGATGCGAAGTACACAGCTTTATTATTCTTCACCATAAGAATTAGGCTGGAGGGTAATATTTCATTCTTTTCTTCATCTTCATCTCCTGCAGCAGCATCAACCAAGCTTCCCTCTGTTCTTCCTCTGCCCATGATGTAGGACGGATGTTTTCAGTGCTTTCCTGCAGTCACTCAAAGCGCCAGGCATTTTTCTCAGCTAACAAAGAGCTTGGGTTACTTAGCGCGCATTTGGCAACGAAGAGATCGTGCGTCTTATAGTAAAGCTTATTATCGGCTAGAAGCAGTAGCGGCAGATTCCCTGGCCCTCTTACTTGTACTAATGGATGAATGCCATCTCCCGGGCCGTGCGGCGTGATGTAACTAATAATGACCAGAACGATGATTGTTTCCGTAGCATGAAAGCGGGTGGTATTATAGGCAGGAGTGATGTGGTCTTTGGTATCTATTTGGGGGTTGTTAGACACAAGCTGGATCTGAACTTTGACTTAAAGAAAGAGACGCATTTATAACTCTATTTTCATGGTGTTGTTGTTGTTGTTGTTGTTGTTGTTGTGCTCCTTCAGTTTGTGCTGATGTTCTTCTTTACAAATGCAGTTCTATGTTTTCTTGTTTTCTTTTCTTTTTGTTTTCTTTTGTCTGTCTTTCTCTTCATTTTTCAATTGTTTGTTCTTTTTCTACCTCTACCTCTTCTTTTCTTCTTCTTCTTCTTCTTCTTCTTCTTCTTCTTCTTCTTCTTTCTTGTGTTTCCTTTTCTTCTCTCATTTTTTGTTCTTTTTTTTCCTATTATCTGCCTCGATTTCGCCTTTTTTTTCTTTCTTTCTTTTCCCTTTGTTTTCAGTCTCTAACATATAGAAAGTATTCTGACTTGAAGAGGTCGAGGTCATTATTTCGCTTCCTAGATGTTGAACACGTTTTGGCAACAGTCGCCTGGTTCTGAAAAAAAAAATCAACATTTGCCATGGATGTAAAAATGTCCCCTCCTCCTCCCCCAACCACTCCACTAACACTCACCCTGTCATTTCTCTGCCCCCTATCTTTTGAATTTATTTTCTTAATCATTTTCCATTCCCCCACATACCCACAATCCATCGGCCATTATTCTCACGTGGCGCTCTTTCCAGCCCCCTCATATACAGCCGCATCAGGTATGTCCTGACAAGTTTCTCGCATTGCACTCAACAGAGAGCAGTCAAATTAAGTCTTCGTGTAATGAATGGAGACGCTGCAGGTTTTAATGGCGCCTTTTTCTGGTCTGGCAGACACAGGACACAATGTACTCAGCCCATTACTGACGAAGATGATCACTTGGATACAAAGTCAGCTTGAACTATTGTTCTTCTCCAGAAGCAGGCCCTATATCCGTGCCCATAACACTGATAACTACACGAATGGGGTGGAGAAGAAATCGACACTGAGGTCATTATCGGAACGGGGCAGGAGGGTCGACAAAATGTAAGACTTTATTGATGACTTAGGACTAATTGATGACTATCAACGAAAATGAAGATGATAAGGATGATACTATGGAGTTCCATACTGATCAATGTAACGTGGAACGAGGTGCCAGTTTGATATCTTCAGTTGTTCTGATTAACGATATCCACGTACCACTGTGCCCGTGTTTGCTGGTGTTGAACGCGCTCCTGTGTCTGTCTGCGTGTGAGAGTTTTCCTTTCCCCGGCGGTGTGTGTGTGTGTGTGTGTGTGTGTGTGTGTGTGTGTGTGTGTGTGTGTGTGTGTGTGTGTGTGTGTGTGTGTGTGTGGCGGTGTGTGTGTGTGTGTGTGTGTGTGTGTGTGTGTGTGTGTGTGTGTGTGTGTGTGTGTGTGTGTGTGTGTGTGTGTGTGGTGTGTGTGTGTGTGTGTGTGTGTGTGTGTGTGTGTGTGTGTGTGTGTGTGTGAGTGTGTGTGTGTGCGCGCGCGCTTTGAATTAGAATTAGAATTTTTATCATGTTTTTCTGTAATATGCGCTTTGGGCTATTGCGAGGTAAAGCGCTCTATAAAAATCCTTTTACATTACATTACATTACATTACATAATTACATTACATTGTTCTACAGATTTTTGTACTGTCTGCCAGGACGTGTATAACTTGTCTGAGTCAGACGAGGAGCCCGACTATCCTTAAAGCAACAGTGCGTCAGGCAAGGTAATGGAATGTATATAGTTTGAGGGGGTTTCTTTTCCAACTGGCAAACTGCAGTAATGCCACCATGTTGACATGTTGTCACTGATTTTGCTCGAGGCTGCATTGCCTTGCACTGTATTGTATTGTGCTGCTTTGTTTTGTATCGTGTTGCATTGTTGTGTTGCATTGCATTGGATTATATTATATCGTATTGTATTGTAGTATGTTGTATTGTATTGTTTTGTGTTGTGTTATATTGTAGTGTACTGTATTGTATGGCATTGCATTACATTAGATTGTATTGTACTTCATTGTGTTGTATTGTTATGTTCTTGTGTTGTGTTGTGTTGTGTTGTATTGTTGGGCTGCCATGTTTAAGAGAGTGCGTCGTAAGAGATTGGCGCCGCCTTCTGTGTGTGTGTGTGTGTGTGTGTGTGTGTGTGTGTGTGTGTGTGTGTGTGTGTGTGTGTGTGTGTGTGTGTGTGTGTTTGCCAAACAAGGAGTGATTTTCTGCCGAGTTTGATATACCTCCTTGATGTAAACAGAATCTCTGTTTATTAGCTCATCCGAAAGTCTAGCAATAGAGAGAGAGAAGAAAAAAATCTAAGGGACCCGTGATTTTTTGTTGTCTGTGTGTGCAATATACAACATAGTTGTAGTTGTTGTTGTTGTCGGCGTGGCTGATATAAATTTGACAAAGGGAAACGTCCATCGCATTCCTTTAAAAAAAATATAAAAAAAGCAAACTCTCTCTCTCTCTCTCTCTCTCTCTCTCTCTCTTCTCTCTTATATATATATATATATATATATATATATATATATATATATAATCTGTGTGTGTATGTGTGTGGGCGTATTTATATATCAGCATATACCAAGTAAATCCACAAACACATGAAAATATAATACGCTAGTGTAGGAATGTCTTCTTTTTAATTCGTTATACGAAGAGAGCATGTCTTATTTCCCTGTAAGAAAAAAGAATAGTGTATAGACACTATGAATGATGACTGAGGCTATAAAAAGTATTGATTATCTCGCATGGTGAATTTTCAGCCGCACCAGATGGTATTTCTTGTGTTCTTTGCAGAATAGAAGTCTTGCATGATCGCAATGTACTCTGCCTGAGTAACTCTCAATGAGACGGAAGATGCCAAGAGCAGAGCAAAAAAAAAAAAAGCCTCTTCAAGCCGTCTTAACTCCCTTCCCATTGCCAAAAGTCAAACAGGAAGGAGGAAAGGAGGAATAATATCAGTGGATGATGGTAGAGTCATAAGGAAGGAAGAGGTTGGGGGAGGAGCGGGAGAGGATGGGGGGGGGGGGGGGCATGAGCAGAAGAAGGAAACAGGCAGAGCTACTTTGGAAACTTTCGAAAACTATCATGCTGGTGGTTGTGGGGATTATTGTTTAGAATGATGCGTTCGGGGAATGTTATATTCAAACCACCACGACGATTGTGTGATTAAGATGTCAATTTTGTAACAAGTTAGTTGCGCCATGTGAATGAATGAAATAAGTTCTGTAGCAAGTTTCATTGTGTCATGTAAATGAATCAAGGTGTGAATGCTACATAGAAGACTAATAAGTAGTTTTAACCAGAATTGTGCTGTACAATTATCATTATTATCATCATTATTATTGTTATTATTATTATTATTGTTGTTGTTGCTGTTATCGTGATGATGATGTATGATGATGATGATGATGATGATAGATGATGATATTATTATTATTTGTGTTGTTGTTGTTGTCGCTGCTGCTGCTGCTGCTGCCTGCTGCTGCTGCTGCTGCTGCTGCTGCTGCTGTTGTCGTCGTCATCATTCAGATGCTTTGGGTACATATTCATTGGCATACCTCGATGTAATTTTAAAACAGTGATTTTCATTATTTCATTCATTCTAAACACTAGCACCACAGCTTTGGGATCAGAATTTTTTAGAACGGCAGTCGCAATGATTATTATACCATTGCTGTTAAGAAACCAACTGCAAATCGCTTTTAAGCATTCGCAGATGAAAAAAAAAAAGAATCTATAGACTGGT
>CM031595.1:80874109-80876609 GCA_018398815.1 Conus ventricosus | reverse complement strand
CCCATATTTCTCCTCCATATGCTATCATAGGTTCCACTTGTGAATAAAAAAAGTTTCCAAAATATAGTAGGTTCAATACATTTCAACTTCATTAAAGATCTTAAAATCTCAATAACTCCTTTCCTTGCTTTTAACAAGCATATTATATGTTATTAAGACAACATGAAAATGGAAGACAAAACTGCGTTTCAGGAGTAAAAAAAATCTCCTTTTCGAAACTGGATTTGGTTTTGTATGGAATAATCAAGGTGTTGAGAACGACAAACATTTTATCCTAGAATTTAAAGAGCGTTTGATATCCTCCTACCAACAGATCTGGCACTCTGAATTAGAAAATAGTGAGAAATACTCTTGGTTCTTGCGCTTTAACTTACAGCCAGAAAAGTATTTATCGGTTGTAACACGAAACTGGCATAGGGATTCATTAGCATGCTTTCGAACAAGGACCCTTGGTCTATATGCTAGAGAAAGATGGTATGATATATTTAATAACGAACCTAATTGTATCTGTCCAATTTTAAAAAAAGAAATTAATATAGAAGATGAATTTCACTTTTTCTTTCAGTGTGAGGTGTATGAAAAGGTACAGGGAAAATGCGATGTCTTTAAATCAGTATTAGCAGAAGAACGTGACTTAGTCACTCTGTTACAGAGTGATAGTGAAAACAACTTAAAATCTATTGCTAAATTTATCGCAGAAGCAAATATTCTTCGAAAAAGGAAGCTTTTCAATACTTAAGTAGAATTAATGTTCTTTCTTATTAAGTCCTATTGTCCTCTCAACTGATTGACTAGGCCTGTTGGTCGCTTGCTATTTATGATGTTTACTCATTTCTATTTGCTTTTTGATTCTCTTTTATTTTGATTTTTCTTAATTTTGTTCAAGCAGTGTTCCCCATGTCAAATAGCAGGTTTTGCTGATGACATTAAACTGTATTCATTGTCATTGTCATTGTCATGCTCTCTCTCTCTCTCTCCTCTCTCTCTCTCTCTCTCTCTCTCTCTCTCTCTCTCTCTCCTCTCTCTCTCTCTCCCGAATATGAAAACAAGAATATTCACTTTGATGCTACATGGACAATGTTTGTTTTTTCTTTCCCTCGTAAATATCTATGGTTCGATTTATGACGAGCTAAAACGCTTTTTTTTTCTAAACAACACAAATTTGTATCTCTTGCATCTCAACACTCTGCACGAACCTGCCACCAACACTACGTTCCTTTTGCGCCTCAGACAACGTCTTTTTCTTTGTAATTAATGGAAGTGAACTTCAAAGCATAGTAAGAACATCCATTGCAGCTCCGTCAAACAGAAATCTCTTGGGACCAGCAACTCTGTCCTGAAATCTGGGACGAGTCTCCCACTGACTCACGTGCTCGCAGCTGTGCTTGTGGACTGTAAAGTCTTGCATGATCGTGATGGAGAAGGTTGTCTAGTTTGCTCCAATAGATGTCACTGAAAGAGAAGCAACCAGAAGCGGAGCAGAGAAATTGTTTCTTGCGGCTGCTTCATGGCACTGTGACTGCAACAAAAGGCTGCAATTTACCCAGAAGCATTCATGTCTGCTGAATTGCATTAAAATCGGCATTATGAGAAATACCTTTTTTTTCTAAAGCGACACTTATTTTCATGTGATCATAGCTACCAACCGTATAAAAAAATTCTGTCACGTTTGGGTGATCAGCTGTGCAATTACTTATTGTCAGTATCTAATTATCACGTGAAAACAAATTGTTATCACATAAAACATAACCGTTTTGAGGTGAAAACAAGTGTCGTTATTTGAACATAACAATTTGCACGCAGTAGATGATCGGGTTTGCCTGAAACTGACTGCTAAACATACAATAATACCTGAACACTTGGGTGATTTATTAATATTCTTTTTTTAAGTTAGAAAAATGCTTTTTCGAGCGAAAATACCGAGTAAACATTACCCATGACTTTGAAGTCAGTATACTCCTATCAATATAAACCCACTTGTTTGGGGGGGGGGGGGGGGGGGGGGGGGGTCAGTGGAAAAGAATTTAAAGGAAGGTCGAACAAAAATAAAGAACTGTGATGGTGAAGCGTGTGAGAGGAAGGAAAGAAAGAAGTGGAGGAAAGGGAGTGAACTGTGATGGTGAAGCGTGTGAGAGGAAGGAAAGAAAGAAGTGGAGGAAAGGGAGTGAACTAGGAGGACAGCAAGGGGGTGAAGGCGACGGACAATGAAGAAAAAAAGGAGGAGTGACAGGCTTGTCGACCTCAGAGGCTGCAGCACTGAAGGCAAAAGGGGGGAGAAAATGGAGGAAAATGGAGGAGGAGGAGGAGGAGGAGGAGGAGGAAAAGGAGGAGGTGAAGGGAAAGAAGCAAGAGGGAAAAAAGAAGAGAAGGAGGAGAAGGAAGAGAATGTGGTGGCTGACAAGAAGGAAGAAAAAGGAGGAGGAGGAGGAGAAGGAGGGGAGGAGGAGGAGGAAGAGGAGGAGGAGGAGGAAAAGGAGGAGGAGGAGTAAAAGGAGGAGGA
>CM031595.1:80864109-80869109 GCA_018398815.1 Conus ventricosus | reverse complement strand
CATAAAACACTGATCCGGTCTGACAGGAAACCTGAACTGCCGGTATGATCAGACTGCCAGGGCCAGCAGGGGGCTTTTACCGGCAGAGGACCCCCTTTAGTTATATCCCGGGTTACCTTCTCTTTATGATGTAACACTAGCTATCGAAAAGCTCATTCGCGTTACCTCTCTCGTGATTGAATGGGTGTTTGAAGTGTGAGAGCAGTGAGAGCAGTCGTAATTTTGCCACACATACATCAGATTCTGGAAGCGCGATTTGCAACGACGTGAAAATGAGTTAGCCACAAAATCAGTACGAAAAAGCGACAAGCAGTTTCAATGTCAGTTTCATGAAGAAGGTGATAATCGTGAAGGCTATTCCATACACGCTAAACCACCTCTCCAAAGGACAACAGTGCAAAACGCAGACACGCATAAAATCAGCCGAACTAAGTGATTTTCCCGTCAATAGTATAACCGGGTCTTTATCTAGTGATTCACATTTAAGTGTAAAAACACCGCCGAAGTAAGAACCGAATACTCAAATCATGAAGAACCACTAATTAAACGTCTTATCAGCTGTGCCAACAAAGGTCAGTGACGGGGAGTGTAGATAACAATGCCCACAGCTTTGAATGGAGGTGTAGCCCAATGGTAAAGCAAGGTCGGAGGGTTTGGCCCTGTGCACTTTCGTCCGGTGGTTGCACTCCTTAACAAAGACACAAATGCAAATTTCGATGTTCAGTCCTTTAACCTGTTAGTAAGCTCTTTGGAAGGAAAAAAATACGTAATAATAAAAATAAAATACAATCTTCTATCCATTCTCATAAACCTTACAAAGAGGTTGATAACGCAATCATATTCAATGTCCTAAAAGTGTCAAATTTACTACAGAACAATTTATTTTGGAGTTATTATATCACAAAGTTATTTCTCTGGCTAGTGCACTGTTCAAAGAGGTTGATAAAGCACGAACATGCAGTCCCTTAAAAGGATCAGTTTACTACAGAGTCAACAGTTTCAGTTTCAGTTTCATCAAGGCGGCGTCACTGCGTGCGGACTAGTTCATATACGTCACACCACATCCGGTAAGTTTTGAGACCACACGGCGTATGTTTTGAAGCTGATGGATAAATGAATAGATAACTAAGATGAGAGAATTTTAAGAAGAGGGTCTCATGGCTACGACTTCACATATGTCTGACCTACGCATTAACCCAACGCGCTGGTCAGACCTTTAGTGCCTACCTAACATTGGCTGTGCCATTTTTTAATCATTGTGTGTGTGTGTGTGTAGTGAACAGCTTATTTGGGGGATTATCATTTCACCAAGTCACTTCCTTGGCTGGTGCTTCTGAATACTGAGTCCACTCCCCATTGCATTCATGCGAGCGTTCCTCGAGCATGGCGAGATGTTTGGTGAATCCTGTGTGTTTTCACTCTTGCTGTTATGTTCGCCCTAGTATCAGCTGCGTGACTACTCTCTCTGTATTCAGTTGTTCCTTCGTTGAGTAACTCCGCAAATCCAGGAATGCTTGGGTTAGCTCTGCTAGCCTTGTTCCCCAGGCGGCAGTGCCGTGGTTCTACGGGATTTTTTTTTTTCGTTCATCTGAACGTATCGAGACATTTTACGATGAGACTGATACAGACTTGATCTGTGAATATATAGTGTACAGACTCAAATTCATCTAAACGTATCGAGACATTTTACGATGAAGACTGATACAGACTTGATCTGTGAATATATAGTGTACAGACTCAAATATGTTCCCATCCCTTTCAGGTGACGCAGCGTCAAACTCATCATTACGCTCATTTTCACGAGACCACATTTCCAGGGCCATCATCGTTAGTGAAACACTTACATAAGATTTGGATTATTCAAACAACACACACACACACACAACACACACACACACACACAACACACACACACACGCACGCACGCACGCACGCACGCACGCACACGCACGCACACACACACACACCCACACACACACACACCACACACACACACACACACACACACACACTGGAAGGAGCCTCGCCACCAACTTCGAAGCTTCTTCATCTTCTTCTATGCCCATCCGTCTTTCCCCATTCTCTTCAACCCACTCACCAACTATGACGCATCACCAGCATTGAAAATGGATAACCTCCTTAAGAGTCAGCAGTTGCTGCTACAGTCTAAAACTAGTTTGAACTGACGAGGCAGAGTGCAAGAAACGGGGACAAAAGAGGGTCATAAAATAAAGTGGGAGAGAAGGGTGTCCATGTCTAAACGTGTGGTGGAGAGGATGGGAGGTCGTTCGGGAAATTGGGATGGGGGGGGGGGAGGGGAGAGGGGAGAGACAACAGTGGAGAACTGGAAAGAAAATTGACACGCTTTCGATCGATTTTTAAATAACTTGAAGAGTCCGAGAACCTGGACGAGATGATGCTCACGTTGGTGAAATGGCCTGCAGATGGTCTTAGTGCCTCTCTGCCACTCTCTTGCCCTCCCCCCTCGCTCGCTCCCCCCCCCCCCATCTCTCTCACTCTCTCTCTCTCTCCTCTCTCTCTCTCTCTCTCTCTCTCTCTCTCTCTCTCTTCTCCTCTTATTCCCCCACCCCACCATATCCCACCCCTTCTGTCTGTGTTCACTCTTGAACATTAGGTTTGCAGCATTGGTATTATTATATTTCAGAATTTGTATCTTTTCTTTCTTTTCTTTTCTTTTGGTCCCGGAGCGCTGGATGTAAAAATTGCTAACACAAAGCACACCTGCATGCCTCACATACTGTGCTTTGGGAAGAGAGAGAGAGAGAGAGAGAGAGAAGAGAGAGAGAGAGAGAGAGAAGAGAGAGAGAGAGAGAGAGAGAGAGAGAATGCTACCAGTTAATTGCATGCCCTTGTCTATATCTATGTCTAAGTGTCTATATCCACCTTTTTTTTTATCTGTCTATCTATCTATCTATCTATCGATTTTTATGCTTACTCCACTACCCTCTGAAAATAAAATTCGTTCGTTCGTTCGTTCGTTCGTTCGTTTTCTCTCTCTCTCTCTCTCTCTCTCTCTCTCTCTCTCTCTCTCTCTCTCTCTCTCTCTCTCTCTCTCTCTCTCTCTCTCTCTCTTCTTCTATGTACCTTTTTATCTAGCTATCTATCCATCGATCGATCGATCGATCGATGATAGATAGATATATAGATAGATAGATAGATCGATGGATCGATAGATCGATAGATAGATAGATAGATGATAGACAGATAAAAAAAATAGGTGGATATAGACACTTAGACATAGATATAGACAAGGGCATGCAATTAACTGGTAGCATTCTCTCTCTCTCTCTCTCTCTCTCTCTCTCTCTCTCTCTCTTTTCTCTCTCTCTCTCTCTCTCTCTCTCTCTCTCTCTCTCTTCCCAAGCACAGTATGTGAGGCATGCAGGTGTGCGTGTGTTAGCAATTTTAATGGCGATCATTTTTCTTAAAATTCGAATGGAGTGTGACACATTCAATGACAATAAAATAATAGCAATAAAAACTGAAGCTGTACAAAACAATGACAAGGAGGAGATTGAAAAGAGCTGGACCATAAGACAAATAAGAAGAAAGTACACTTCATCTACGAAACCTGCAGCAACAACGCTAGCAAACTGGATCAAGTTGCCAAGGAAAAAACAAATAACTGTAAAAGTGGCCGGAACCAATCACAAGAGCCTACAGCTCAAGTGGTTTGTGTTTGATTCCCAATGTGTGTGTGTGTGCGTGCGTGCGTGCGTGCGTGCGTGCGTGCATGCGTGCGTGTGTGTGTGTGTGTGTGTGTGTGTGTGTGTGTGTGTGTGTGTGTGTGTGTGGTGTGGTGTGCGTGTCTGTGTGTGTGTGTGCGTGGTGCGTGCGTGCGTGCGTGCGTGCGTGTGTGTGTGTGTGTGTGTGTGTGTGTGTGTGTGTGTGTGTCTTTCTCTGTGTGTCTGTGTGTGTGAGAGTGCGCATGTGTATGTGTGTATTTGTATATGTGTGTGCGTGCGCGTGCACGTGTGTGTGTTTGTATCAGTGTGCGCGTGCGCGCGCGCGCGCGTACACACGTGTGTGTGTGTGTGTGGTGTGTGTGTGTGTGTGTGTGTGTGTGTGTGTGTGTGTGTGTGGTTCTGGTTACATAAAAGGGGAAGTCATTTTAATTTACATGGTGAGGAAAGGTATGGATAAAACATGAAGAAAAATAAGAGAAGTACAAAAGAGATAAAGGAGAACACAAAAACAGAAAATGTGAATGAAAAAGAGACGGAAATAAACAATTAGACAAAGAAAGACAGAATACAAACAAAGACATAAAGAAAGGAATAATACCAAAAAATAAAGATTACAAAAAAGAACAAATAAGAAAAGAAAGACTAAACGAAAACTTGAAACGGAAAGAAAGAAAGAAAGAAATAATGAAAAAATATTAAAAGATAAACTGGGGGGGGGGGGGGGGGGGACAAGAAAAAATACAAAGAATGATAGAAAGAAAGAAACAAACAAAACAGATGACACAGAGAAAGAGAAAATGCAGAGAAAAAAGAGATGGACGGGAAAATGAACAAAGAAAATAGAAAGAAATACAGGCAGAAAAAAACCACGAACAAAAGAAAGACAGAGAAGAAAACCATCCTCAAGCAAGGTAACAATGGCAGCAAGACATAAAGCTCATCAGCGTGACAGGCTCGCCATCATGGGGAGAAGATCGATGCCTGTTTACCTGCATCATAAAGCGCTGATCCGGTCTGAGAGGAAACCTGAACTGCCTGTAGAACCAGATATGCCATGGCCAGCTTGACCTTTTCTGGCAGAGGACCCTCTTTGATTAGTCCTAAGGTTATCTTTGTTTTATGATATAACAGCCCACGCAATGTAACACTAGCTATCGAAACAACCTATTCGCGCTAACTCTCTTCTGACCGAACTAGATGCTTGAAAAATGAAAGTGGTTAAAGCAGTCATGATTTTACGCCTAAGCATCAGATTCTGGAAGCGTGATTCGTAAAGGCGTGAAAATGACGAAA
>CM031595.1:80841609-80859109 GCA_018398815.1 Conus ventricosus | reverse complement strand
AGCAGGATGTGAAGGCCACGAGAATCGTCCTCACAGGGAGCAGAGTGACGTTCGGAATCATCAGGTGCCTCTACGACCCTCACCCATTTCGGACAAGTTTCCGCAGAGACCTGCTCACCAGACACCCAGATGTCTGCTTTACCTGCTCCCCTCCCATCCAAGAACCTGGTGAGACCTGCGCCCTGTCCTCGCATGTTCCACTGAGCTTGCACCTCTCCTCCCAGGTGTCTGCTGAGACCGGCACCCCTCCTCTCAAGTGTCCTTCAGTGCTGCATCCATGCCTCCAAAGTGTCCGCCGAGGTTTGCGTCCCTTCCCCAAGTGTCTGTTGAGACTTTCACCCCTTCCAACATCCGGCAAACAAACTTAACAAGAAGGATAGCTACCCGAGCTCGGATTTCAAACGCCAGCCCTGCATCAAAAAATCTTCGTTCAAAACAGACCGTTCCAAAGGCCACTCTCCGAATCAGAGTAACATCTTAGACTCGTTCAGACGTGTTCAGTCCAACGAAGGTCGAACAACACACAGTCCAGAAGGGGGCGTTCAGTGACTCGAAAAGCCCGTTCGAGCAACAAATTTAGGGATTCAGCCGGGCCTTCAATGAAAACAGAAACTCCGTTGAAATGTGTAAGAATAGAAGCTTTCTTTGTTCTTCTTTCGGTTCCACTGATTCGTCAAAGAACGTGAAATTTCTTAACTACAACATTAATGGCTTGCTACCAAAGCTAGAAAATCCAGATATTACTAAATTAATTCTTTCTCATGATTTTGTTTGCTTGACAGAAACGTTCGTGAGTACAAATTTTGAATCAAACTCTTGAGTGATTACTGTATATTTGTGTCAAAGGCAAAGAAATTATCCCATCATGGTAGGTACTCCGGTGGTGTAATGGTATTGGTTCATAAAAGATACGAGACTTACGTTGAGCAAATAATCCTTAATACTAAAAACATGATTGTGCTAAAAAATAAACAAATCACTTTTTGGAACTTCTAAAGATATAATGTACATATTAGCTACATTCCTCGATAGATTCAGCATTTTGGCAAACTTCCCAAAATGGAAATGGTTATAGAGTGTTTGGAAGAATCCTTGTCATACTGCACAGTGAGTTCGATGATTTCTTTGTTTTACTGAATGGTGACTTAAATTTCCCAGAACTGCTTGTCAGAATTACTCCCAATTAGCAAGTGAATTCGAAGATATGTCTGTAAGCGTATCCTCTGAGTTTGCAAGAAAGTCGCAAGATGATGTTGTTAACACGTTTGGAGAACAATTGATTGACATGTGCAATGTATATGATTGTATTATTATTAATGGATTATCTGAAGGTTCTTTTGATAATAGTTTCACTTATATCTCTAGCCCCCGGAGCCAATGTGGTAGATTATTTCATCATGTCGTGTGACATGTTTGTGTCTGAATGTAAATGTTCGCTTACTGTGAAAATGTGATCGAATCAGACCACTTGCCTGTTACACTGAACGTTAACATCGATGATTCTCCAATTGAAACTGATGTGAGCACAAGGAAACAGAAATACAGTAAATTCTTTGATAAATACGTGTGGGAAAATGAAAAAGAAACATGAATATATAAAGAGTTAAATAGTTGTAAAACTCAAAGAAAATTACAAGAGGCAACAGATGAAATTTAGAATTAATGTAGATGATGCTTCGCTACTTTTGTAGAGTGTTTGAAATCTGCAAGTTACTGTATGCATAAAAATGCTATATTCACAAGAAAGTGAAGGACAATAGATGGTTTGATGAAGAATGTGCTCAAGCTAAAAAGGAAACTCGTCAAAAGTCAAGATATTTAGTCAACTCGGAAAAAAGAAGAAAGGAAGGAATATGTACGATCAAGAAAGAAATACAAACACATGTTAAAAAGAAAGGCAAGAGCTTTTAAGCGCAAAAGACTGAACAGCTTTGAAAACAGCATTAAGAATTCCTCCGTGTTTTGGAAGAGTTAAGAAACATGGGCCACGGAGAACAAAGAAATATTAACAGTGATAACATTAATATTAATGAATGGTGTAGTCACTTTAAAAAATGTGTTTAAAAGTCATGAAACTGAGGCTTATGAAAGCTATGTTATCGAGCTAGATATCACAGAGGATTTTGACCATATTCTTAATGAGGATATCAGGAGGATGAAGTAGAGAGAGCCATCACTAAACTGAAGCCAGGTAAATCATGTGGGATTGATGGGTTTTGTCCCCCGAGATGTTGAAAGCAGGAGCTCATAACGTCACCAAGTTCCTTGTTAAATTGTTCAATGTCTTGTTTATAAAGGTGTGTATCCAAAAGAATGGGCTAAAGCAATCATAATACCCATTCATAAAAAGGAGATAGAAACCAAGAAACAATTATAGGGTGTTTCACTTATTAGTGCAATCAGTAAATGCTATTCCTCAATTTTAATGCAAGGTTATACAATGGTTGGAAGAAAATAAAATGATTTCAGAGAGTCAAGCAGGATTTCGTAAGAATTACTCTACTGTGGATCAGATTTTCAATCTTCACTCTATTGTTCAGAAGTGTATGAGCAAAAAAGGCCAAAAATTATATTGTTGCTTATGTTGACTTTCAAAAGGCCTTTGATTCTGTGCGCCACGACAAGCTTCTTGAATGTTTGAGGAATCAAGGTATCAGAGGAAAGTTTTTTGTTCGTTACATGCTATGTATTCTTCCCTGTTATCGTGTGTCAGAGCTAACTTTGATTATTCTGAGTTTTTTCAATGTCCAATTGGTGTCCGACAAGGTTGTGTATTAAGCCCTACCCTTTTTCTCAGTTTTCATAAATCAGTTAGCAGAGTACATGTCTGAAAGGGGAAGACACGGAGTTCACTTGATGCCCGATATTATGGAACTGTTTATTCTACTTTTTGCCGACGATGTGGTTTTAATTTCAACGACACCGTAGGTTTACAAAATCAATTGAACTGTTTTAAAATCATGCTGCGACAATATGGCACTTAATATAAACAAAGACAAAACAAAAATAATGGTATTGAGAAAAGGTGGTTTTCTGGCAAAACACGAGCAATGGTTTTATGATGGAGTTACAACTAGATGTTGTAAACAGTTACTGCTATCTGGGTTACAATTTTTCTACAAAACCGAGTCACAAAAAAGGTACAGGGCCATTTAGCAACCAAGGGGAAAAAAGCAGTTTTCTTTCTGAATAGAGCTTTCAACAAATACAAGGAAATGACTGCCAAAACATATTTTACGATATTTGATGCAAAAATAAGATCAATATTATTGTATTCGTCTGAAATATGGGGATATCAGAGACTCGATAGCTTAGAAAAGGTCCACCTAATGGCTTGTAAAAGATTTTTAGGGGTCCCTAGTCGAACACCAAACAAGATGGTCTATGGAGGACTTAGGTAGATATCCTATATTTGTTACTTCCAATGTTAACTGTGTCAGATACTGGATACGACTGTTGGATATGCAACAACACAGAATTCCCAAACAAGCTTACAGAATGCTTCTTTCTTTAGATACAGAGGGAAAGACTGTTGGGTGAGTAAGATAAGACACATTTTATGTGAAACAGGATTCTCTTATGTATGGCTTTGCCAGTCGGTTGGTAACGCCAGTGCATTTGTAAAAATATTTAGACAAAGACTCATTGATATGTTCATTCAAGAATGGGTCGGGTACTATTCGAGATAAGGACAGGTATAAATCATACAGGTCTTTCAAACTATCTTCGAAAAAGAAAAATACATTTCGTTTATGGACACGTATTGTTTTAGAGTAGCTATGTCACAAATTCGATTCGGGACACTTCCTCTAAATGATAATTTGCATAGATTTAGCAACTGTCCATTGACCGAAACTGTGTGGTATGTGCTTCAAAAAATTGAGGATGAAAATCACTTCATATTTGAATGTCTTTATACATTGATCTCAGAAAGAAGTTCTTACAACAAAACTCAGCAATGCCTTTGCAGTCGTTACTCCGAGCAGTGAGGGAAGGACAGGTTGTCAATACCTAACCAAGTATATTTTCCATGCTATTAATATGCGAAAACAGTTTCTCGTAGTTGACACGTAAACGATAATAAATGAGTTGTGTGTATATTTTGTTACTAATGGAGCTAGTAGTTTTTTGCTTGAGTTTTGTTTTTTTGATCACCCTGTCCCACGCCTCATTCTCCTTTTCCATCTCCCGCCACCCCTCTTTTCGTGTTTGTATTATGGCCCATGGCTGATGTACAATAAACACTGGACTCGGACTCGGACTCGACTCTCTCTCTGTCTAAATTATAAAAACAATAATTTTCATCTTGATGCCTGATGGATAATCTTTATTTTTCTTTCTGTCGTAAGTTTTCATGCTTCCATTTTACGAGCAAGTAAAGTCTTTTTTTCAAGACAAAATATCTTGTGTACCTTGCATCGTGATCCTCTGCACGACCCCACCACAAAATTACATTCTTATGCGCCTCACATGATGTTGTTTTAATGTGATTAATAGACGTGAAGTTCAAAGCATAGAGAGGACATCCTCTGACAACTTGTCAAGAGAAATCTCTTAGGAGCAGCACCTCTGTCCTAAATCCTGGACAAATCTCTCTTACTGACGCACACGCTCGCCGCCGTGCTTGAGGACATAAAGTCCTGCATGATCGTGATGGAGAAGATTGTCCAGTTCGCTCCAATAAACGTCACTGACAGAGACGTCGGCAGAAACGGAGCAGAAAAAAAAAACCAAGACTTTTTTTCAGCTGGGTGTATGGCATGACGCTGGCTTTAAAAGGCCGCGATTTACACAGAGACATTCGTTTCAGCTGCTCCGCACAAAGAAAATGGACGTTAAGAGCAATAATTTCTATCTAGAAAATAGCTATTTCCATACAGCTAATCACTATATGAAACTGTCTTCCTGTGAGAATTAACTGATCTTCATGAAAATGTTTTCTGTACCTAATCATCACGTAAAAACAGTTGAATCATTTTCGTGTGAAAATCCTCATTTATCATTTAAAAATAACAATTTGCGCGTGATAATCCTCTGTTTTCGCTGATACTGGCTGTTCTCATACAATACTACCCGATTGCTGCATTGAAATAAGTCATCATCACCATTTTTTAATGTTGGAAAAACACTCTTTTTGAGCGAAAATAATATGAAAACATTGATAACGACTTTCGAAGAAAATATGCTGCCATATGTATGAGCCTTCCTGTTTTTCAGCGGAAAGAAAACAAAGGAACGTTAAACAAAAATAAAGAACGCAAGTGCTGGAGCGTGTTAGAGGAACGGAAGAGGACCATAAAGTCCTGCATGATCGTGATGGAGAAGATTGTCCAGTTCGCTCCAATAAACGTCACTGACAGAGAAACAGCCAGAAGCGGAGCAGAAAAGTGACTTTCTTCAGCTGGGTGTATGGCATGACGCTGGCTGCAAAAGGCCGCGATTTGCACAGAGACGTTCGTTTTAGCTGCTCCGCACAAAGAAAATGGACGTTAAGAGCAATAATTTCTATCTAGAAAATAGCCATTTCCATACAGCTAATCACTGTGTGAAACTGTTTTCCTGTGAGAATTAACTGATCTTCCATGAAAATGTTTTCTGTATCTAATCATCACGTAAAAACAGTTAAATCATTTTCGTGTGAAAATCCTCATTCAGCATTTGAAAATAACCATTTGCGCGTGATTATCCTCTGTTTTCGCCTGATTCTGTCTGCTCTCATACAATAATACCCGATTGCTTCATTGAAATAAGTCATCATCACTGTTTTGAATGTTGAAAAATACTCTTTTTGAGCGAAAATAATATGAAAACATTGATAACGACTTTCGAAGAAAATATGCTACCATATGCATGAGCCTTCCTGTTTTTGCTTTTGTTTTGTTTTTTTAATGGAAAGAAAACAAAGGAAGGTTAAACAGAAATAAAGAACACAAGTGGTGGAGCGTGTTAGAAGAACGGAAGAAGGAAGTGGAAGAAAGGGAGGGAAAGGGAGGACAGAGAAGGGGTGAGTCTGACAGACGATAAAGAAAAAGGAGAGGTGGTAGGCCGGTCGACAAAGGCTACATCATTGCTTCCAGAAAGTAGGAGAAAGTAGAGGAGGAGAAAAGGGAGGAAAAGGGACGAGGAAAAGTGATAAAGCGAATAGAAAGAAGAAGAGAAGAACAAGAACAAGAAGAGGAGGACGGGAGGTAGGAGGAGGAGGAGGAGAACGAGGAAAAGGAGAAGGGCAAAGGAGGAAGAGGGGAATGAAGAAAAAAAAAGGAGGAGGAGAAGAGGGAGGAAAAGGACGAGGAAGAGTATGAAGCGAATGAAGAAAAAAAGAAGAACAAGAACAAGAAGAGGAGGAGCGGAAGGAGGGGGAGGAGAACGAGGAGAAGGGGAAGGGGAAAGGTGGAAGAGGGGAACGAAGAAAAAAAAGGAGGAGAAGAGGGGGGAAAAGGACGAGGAAGAGTATGAAGCGAATGAAGAAAAGAAGAAGAACAAGAACAAGAGGAGGAGGACGGCAGAAGAAGAAGAAGAAGAAGAAGAAGAAGAACTGGATTTATCAACTTTTCAAAGGCATTTTAAGAATGTTACAATTTACAGATAAAGTGCAAAGTTTACGACGGCAGTTTAGGACTACATCCCATAATTCAAGCGAAGTTGGAACGTTCTACCTTACAACTTTTTTCCCGACATTTCAAAACTGAAATATTCAGAAATCTCATCGTTAAATATTGACTTTCATTTCACAGATTAATTATTTAGAAGGTCTGGATCATTTTAAAGATGTTTCTGCCAATACAATATGCAGGGATCTATGCGGAAATAAACCTGGTTTAGGAGAAGCGTGGGTTAACACAAAATAGAAAACTACTTTCCAGGTATTTGATCGATTGCTACACCAACTTCATAGCATAGGAAAGTGCACTGAACACACACACACACACACACACACACACACACACACACACACACACACACACACATACACACTCACACGCGCGCGCACGCGCACACACACACACACACACACACACACACACACACACAGAGAGAGAGAGAGAGAGAGAGAGAGAGAGAGAGAAGAGAGAGAGAGAGAGAGACTTGACTCAGTCACTCCGAACAAAAACGAAAGCATTCTAGGAAACCGCTGAAGCAGAAGAAAGAGACGAATGCTTCGCTCTCCCAGCCTTGACGTAAAACATGCATTAACGTCACTGGCGAAAAGGATGGGAGTAGAACGAGGCAGCGGGCTGTCCGGGCATCCAGTTGAAGGAGGGAGGAAACTGCCCACCCATCCATTGATAACATGAAGCACCAAACCAACGTCACCGGCGAAGCTTTCCGAGCCAGGAGGAAAAAAAAATACTAAAATTTGTTAATGAAAATTTTGACAGGAAAATTGGAATTTTGTAATAGTAAAAACTGCGCAGACACATGTTACTGTTCGGTGTGTGAATATTTCATGTGCGTTTTGTTTCCTTGTTTGCTTTCATTATCAGCTAAGTATGCTGCTGATGAGTCACGTTTTTGGCCTTAATGAAAAGAACTGTAGGCGCGCGCCCTCGCGCGCGCGCGCGCGCGTTTGTGTGTGTGTGGTGTGTGTGTGTGTGTGTGTGTGGTGTTTCCAGACAAATATCTCCAACATATCTGAGCACTCAATCGCAGCCAACAATATTTTCTGACATTTTGAGAAACTAAAAAACAACCTCCAATCTTTTGGCAATGCGGTGATTTTGCTGCAGCTGTTGTGTTATTTCACATTAAGAAAAATCGGTTGTGGCACGGTATCAAACCTTTTTTCCTTTTTCTTTCTTTTTTTCTTTTTTTTTTTCTTTTTTTTTTCCTTTTGGTTAAAGTGATGCTATATTTTGGCATGAGATAACCTCAGGGTAGTTTTCTAAACTGATTAATTGCTGGAGTTTGTCAACCTCGGGGTATGTCAGTGGAGGAAGGACTAGCGCACAGCCCAAACACACTCACAGCTTGCTTACAATCTCATTCATATATCATGCATTCGTCAAATCAAACCACTAGTAAAGTCTATAACTTTACTACACATAATCATAGAAAACATCAATGCGCATGGAATCAAACAAAATAAAACATTCTCTCTTTCCTTGAACTTCACAAAACCATTTATCTAAATCATCATAACTAACCCGGGTATAAAAGATTTTCTACTTTACCTGGCCAGGTGATCTTAAACTATTTACAAATCACTGTCTTTCCTTTTCTTCTTTTTTTCTTTTCTTTTCACTGTCACTTTCACAAACACCAGTCACGACACAACTGCTGGCACTGGTCAGGTTGGACCGCTGGCACTGGTCAGGTTGGACTGCTGGCACTGGTCAGGTTTAGACTGCTGGCACTGGTCAGGTTACTGGCGTTGGCCTGATGAAAGTGGCGCCGCCAGGTATGAAGTCGAACCCCCGTTTCAAGTCGAACAGTGACTACCATACAGACATTGATCTGTTCTCCTTCTTTCTTCCTGCATTAACGCATTGCACTCTCTCTCTTTCTTCTAGTCTGCTCTATCAGATGGACATGGTTGCTTTTCTTTTCTTTTTCTTTTCTTTTTTTTTTCCTCTTCATCAGTTAGCAACTCTCTCTCTCAATATCTCTCCTTAGTCCTTCCTCTGCAGACTCTATCTGGTGCTAATGCTTCAACTCAGTTCTCTTCACTCCTCTCATCTCTCTCCTTTTCTCTCGAGTAGAGACTACTCTCAGAACCTCTCTCTCTCTCTGTCTGTTCTGTTCTGTCTCTGTCTCCCCCTGCTCTCACTCCCATAGCTTTCTTATCCTGTTCCTATGTGTCAAAGGGTGAGTACCATTGGTCAGAAATTTTCCCGCCTTGTAACGAGGTTACCTCCCCTCTGATTCCATTGGACATGCAAACCGTCAAAGTCACATCTACCCGCCTTCTCTCTGTGGTGGTCAGTGGGTCATTTAATTAATTAGCTTGATTTCACCCCCACTACACAATACCTCCCCTCTTCCTACTTTAGCCGGCGGTGTCTGGCTTAACTGTGGACACTGGTCCTGTAAATTAGCTAGATCAGTCTGGCCCAGACATAGCGATCCATCTGGCCAGACCTATTGAGACGTTGGTCAGCCACTCAGCCCGTCTGCTGGACGATGCTGTCTCCGTGAGAACTAAAAATAGCCTTTAATTGGCTGAGGCGACGCATGAAGTCGTCTGCCGGCGCCAAGATGTCTGAGTCGGGCTTAAGTCGATTTGAACTGGCTGGCGACTGACCACGAATTCGGTTTTTTCTATTTTTGTCCGTGACAATTTCCCCCTTGCAAAAGACTATGCTCAGCATTGTCTCAAAACAACGGTACAAAAAAAAACACAACCGAATTTGCTGACACCACAGCTACACGTGCCAGGTTTTGCAAAATAATTTGCACAAACGGTTTACAAATTATAAGCATATATCACTAGTGATATCACCACAATGGGTTATCATTGACGTGCGCTTTTGCCTTATTTCAACTCTTTTTCTGATAACCTCTGTGCGCACCTATGCGATTCCCCTACCTGCGGATTTGCCATCTCTTCTCTTCACAACTACTTTGAAGAGCACACTCTGATATGACCACGATCCATGACACCTCACTGAGGGATTTCCATCCTCACTTATCGCAAACAGTCATCACTACACAAGCGACTGTATGCTCCAAACATAACCACATTCACATGAATAAGTCTCACAAAGAAAATATGAACCATAGCCAAATGGGAATGAACCCATATCCATTCAATCTCACTGGAAACAACACATATTATTTACAAAGTAGCTATGCACCCCGGATATGACTGACTTCCTCTGAGTTGCAGCTTGCTAGACTACACGGCTTAAATAGTCAGCTCCGACATTCTGTCGACCTGGGATGTACTGAACTCGATACCTGTAGGGCTGCAGTGCCATTGCCCAGCGCAGCACCCTGCTGTTTTTCAGCTGCGCCTCCTGCAGGAACTTGAGTGGTTGATGATCAGTCTCTACCACGATCTCTTTCCCATACAAGTATTTGTGAAATTTCTGCACGGCCCACACGACAGCCAAACACTCCTTCTCTACTGTTGCGTATCCTTCTTCACACTTCGTCAACTTCCTGCTAGCATACTTCACAGGAAACTCGACCCCTTCGTGCTCCTGCAACAGTACTGCACCTATCCCACCCCCTGATGCATCTGTACGCAACAAAAATGGCTTGGACATATCCGGTAGCTTCAAGATGGGACGGGAACCTAGTCGTTCTAGCACCGTCTGCAGTGCTTGCTCTGCAGCGTCTGACCACTCGACCACTGCCGGTTTCTCTGCCTTGACCAAATCACTGAGAGGACTCGTGATTGCTGCGAAATTTGGAACAAACCCCCTGTAGAAACCAATAAAACCTAGCAGACCCTGACTTCTGTTTTGGTCTTTGGCCTCTCTGAATTCATCATCTTCTCCACCTTTCCCTTTTCTGGCTGCTTTGTGTCGCCTCCAACAACAAAACCTAGGAACTCCAGGCTTGGAAAACCAACCTGGCACTTTGTTGGTCTGGCTGTGAGATTGGCTTGTCTCAACCTCTCTAAAACTGCTGCTAGCTGCCTCATATGCTCCTCCCATGTCTCAGATGCTATCAGAATGTCATCCATGAAATTCACTACGCCTTCCAAACCCATCAATAACTTCCTCATCATCCGAGAGAAAACTGCAGGTGCGTTGACCATACCAAAAGGAAGTACTCGCCACTGGTATAGCCCCATAGGAGTGGAGAATGCTGTGACTTCCTTTGAGTCCTCACTCAAGGCTATTTGCCAATAACCCTTGCTCAGATCTATCCTGGTGAAATACTTGCTCTTGCTTGTGGCGACCTGAGCGAATAGGTCCTCCACGTTCGGTATGACTTCTGCATCGACCTTGGTGACACTGTTCAGACGTCTATAGTCAACACAGAATCGATGCTCGCCTGACTTTTTCCTCACTAGGACGACGGTGCACTATACGATGATTTGGACGGCTCAATCACCCCAAGGTCCAACATCTTTTCCACCTCCTCCTCGATCACTTGCCTGGTGGCATACGGGACCGGGTAGGCTTTCACATGTACGGGTTTTGCGATGTTAACTCCACCGTACAGGTCTCTAGAGTTGTCCTGCCTGGTTTATCAGTCAGGGACCCACTATACTGTTTTAGGAGCCCCCTAACTTCCTCCTGTCTCCTACTGTCTAACCCTTCATACAGTGACACATCCCTGTATGACTCTTCTCCTGGAAACTCAGGCAACAAAATCTCACCTTCTTCTGCTGGGTCTCCTTCGCCTCCATCAATGATTGCTGCCGCGCCTATGTGCTGAGTCTCGCGCTGAATATATTTGCGGAGCAGATTCGCATGGAAAAGTTTTGGTTTCCCATTCACATCAATTCGGTAATCCTGATCTACCTTTTCAATGATGGTGAATGGTCCTTTCCAATGCATCAGCAGCTTGTTGTGATCCGTGGGAAGCAGTAACAGGACTTGATCTCCCACCTTGAGGGATTGTTTCCTCACCTTCCTGTCATATCGCTTCTTCTGAACGACCCTAGCCTCCTGCAAACTTTCCCTTGCAACCTTACATGTCTCATACCTCTGCCCACCTTTGGAACAGGACGAGATTGGGCCAATCAGATCAACAGCCACTCTCCTGAATGGTGTGTCAATTAAAGGGGGATGTTTAAGAGGCGCCTTCCTCTTCACCCCTCTCGTGGCTGACCTTTGACACACATCACATGACATGCAGAACCGCTTTATGTCTGCCATTGCCCCTGGCCAATGAAAATCATCAAAGATTCGGTCAGCTGTTTTGCTGGTGCCGAGATGACCCGCCATGAGCGACTCGTGACCCACTGACATGACAGTGTCACGATAACATGCTGGTACCTCTAACTGAGTTGTCACCTTACCTGTCTTCCCCTTGGTAAACACTGGTACAACAACCCTCCTTTCACCAGAAATTCTGTCTCACCTCCTCTAACCACCTGTTTCTCTCCACCTCTTGCCAACTCCCAAGACTTCACGAGCGAAGGGTCTTGTTCCTGCGCTGCCCTAAACTCATCAGGGGACACATCTATGCCTGACTTCCTTGCTGGAACGACTAACGGTTTATCAACCTTTTCCTCCTTCTTGCTCCGTGTTTGAACTGCTGCCCCTGTAGCAGTCAACAACTCAGGATCCCCTGGATCCCTTGCACCTGGAATATTTCCAATGATCAAATCATAAAGGGGTTTCTCCATCACCAGCGCAGACAACTCGCCTGAGAAGTAAGGGGTACGTACTTCTATCTTAGCAACTGGAAACTCCCTCACAGTGCCATCAATTAGAGTACAGGTCTGGATTTGCCCTGTCAAATCCCCTTTCTCGACCAGCGTTGTTCTTACTACACCACATGAACAACCAGTGTCTCGTAACACTTTCACCCTCTGCTGGCCAATCCACCCTTCTTCCACTGGAAACGAACCACTCAGCCTAGTGCCCTCCATCCCTGACACTGACTGCTGTCCAGCACGAGCCATAGGCCGCACTCTACCCTCTTCAGATCGGATCCCTTTTTGTTCCACTGCCGGTCGTTTCCCCTGGCGACCCTTATCAACCTCTTGCAAGGCTGCTGCCTTCTGGAACCTCATGCGACAATCCCTCGCCACATGTCCCTTCTTGTGACAAATGAAACACCTAATGTCCCTTTGCCCTTCCTTCTGCCCCACCACTGGGTTTGCAGACTTTGCAGAAAACTCCCCTAGTCTCCTTGCACTCTTCTCACCTGTGCCTGGCACTGTTTCTCCTGCACCTTAGTGCTCAAACGTGCCTCCCTATACACCTCTGCTAACTTCAGCAACTCCCCTGCTGTCTCTGGCTGTCTCTCTTTCAAATGTATAGTTAACTCAGGGCCGCAACCTGACAAAATCTGTTCTTTCATAACCAGCTCTTTCAATTCAGCGAACTCCTTTTTCGTACCACTCAACTCTAACCACTTCTCAAAATAGTGATCTAAACGTGCACCAAACTGAGTGTACGTTTCACCTGCTTGTAATCTAGCTGATCGAAACTTCTTTCTGAACCCCTCCTCTGTGAGGTCAAATCCCTTCATTAAAGACTCCTTCACAGCACCAAAATCAGATTGTTGGTCTGCTGGTAACGCAGTGAAAATCTGCAATGCCTTACCCGTCAATAGCGCTGACAAAATGACTGCCCATTCTTCTGAAGGCCAACCCTGACTAGTAGCAAACGTTTCAAAACGACTGATGTACGCATCAATCGAATCTGATCCTTCAGAGAATTTTGGCAACTTTGGTCGGGGGCATAACTGCGCACAGGGTCACTGGAAACTGAACTACCATCATCAGTGGTCTCCCTCTGTATTCTCACTTTTTCTAACTCTAATTGAATCCTTAATCTTTCTGTCTCCTGCTTTACTCTTTCTGTTTCCTGCGTTTCCCAAGCCTGATTATCATTAGCCTGAATCCTTAATCTTTCTGTTTCCTGCGTAACCTGATTATCATTAGCCTGAATCCTTAATCTTTCTGTTTCCTGCGTTTCTACTGCGACACGGCGTCTCTCCGCTCGCTCATCTCTTTCCATCTTTTGTTGGCTTCAACGAATGCTCGCAACTCTTCTCCCGAGTAGCCTAAATCACGAGCGACGCTCACAAGTTGTTCAATAGGGTGTTCTTTTCGTCCGCCATTATATTTTTTTTTAACAAGATTTTATTACTACGACAGCCAAACTGGTGGTTACCGACACGAGTGACGTAATAGCACAATCCTATGAATGATAATATTAGCTTGGGACAACGTAATTAGTTTTATAAAGACGCCTAGCGCCTGACCCAACTATGAGAGCGAATTATAGGCAATCTGTGCGAAATAAGTACTCTGGGGCTGAAATGCCAAGCCTAGTGTTAACTATCTTGGAAGCAATGCCAAGCCTAGTATTTAACTATCTTGGAAACATACAGTAAGACACTACCTTGTCTTAGGACCACAATACTTGAATCCCACCCAGCTTACTCTCTGAGAAGTTGAACAATTATAATAAATGGGCCAGAATATCCTGGCAGGCTCGCCAATAAATTGTCAACCTCGGGGTATGTCAGTGGAGGAAGGACTAGCGCACAGCCCAAACACACTCACAGCTTGCTTACAATCTCATTCATATATCATGCATTCGTCAAATCAAACCACTAGTAAAGTCTATAACTTTACTACACAAATCATAGAAAACACAATGCGCATGGAATCAAACAAAAATAAACTTCTCTCTTTCCTTGAACTTCACAAAACCATTATCGAAATCATCATAACTAACCCGGTATAAAAGATTTTCTACTTTACCTGGCCAGGTGATCTTAAACTATTTACGAATCACTGTCTATCCTTTTCTCTTTTTTCTTTCTTTTCACTGTCACTTTCACAAACACCAGTCACGACACAACTGCTGGCACTGGTCAGGTTGGACCGCTGGCACTGGTCAGGTTGGACTGCGGCACTGGTCAGTTTAGACTGCTGGCACTGGTCAGGTTACTGGCGTTGGGCCTGATGAAAGTGCGCCGCCAGGTATGAAGTCGAACCCCGGTCAAGTCGAACAGTGACTACCATACAGACATTGATCTGTTCTCCTTCTTTCTTCCTGCATTAACGCATTGCACTCTCTCTTTCTTCTAGTCTGCTCTATCAGATGGACATGGTTGCTTTTCTTTTCTTTTTCTTTTCTTTTTTTTTTCCTCTTCATCAGTTAGCAACTCTCTCTCTCAAACATCTCTCCTTAGTCCCTTTCCATCTGCAGACTCTATCTGGTGCTAAGCTTCAACTCGGTTCTCTTCACTCCTACATCTACTCTCCTTTTCTCTCGAGTAGAGACTACTCTCAGAACCTCTCTCTCTCTCTCTGTCTGTTTTTGTTCTGTCTCTGTCTCCCCTGCCTCACTCCCATAGCTTTCTATCCTGTTCCTATGTGTCAAAGGGTGAGTACCATTGGTCAGAAATTTTCCCGCCTTGTAAGCGAGGTTACCTCCCCTCTGATTCCATGACATGCAACCGTCAAAGTCACATCTACCCGCCTTCTTCTGTGGTGGTCAGTGGTCATTAATTAATTAGCTTGATTTCACCCCCATACACAATACCTCCCCTCTTCCTACTTAGCCGGCGGTTTTCTGGCTTAACTGTGGACACTGGTCCTGTAAATAGCTAGATCAGTCTGGCCCAGACATAGCGATCCCTCTGGCCAGACCTATTGAGACGTTGGTCAGCCACTCAGCCCGTCTGCTGGACGATGCTGTCTCCGGGGAGAACTAAAATAGCCTTTAATTGGCTGAGGCGACGCATGAAGTCGCTGCCGGCGCCAAGATTCTGAGTCGGGCTTAAGTCGATTTGAACTGGCTGGCGACTGACCACGAATTCGGTTTCTCTATTTTTGTCCGTGACAGAGTAACGAGTCAAAGTTCAAGGTATTGTTTCCTTTAATCCCTTGTTGGACACGAAGGATAACAAATTCATTTGGACAAATTGAAAAACAAAGCAGCCTGCAGACCAAATGAACAGCGAATAAAACCAAAGTGCTAGAGAACATGATTAAGCAGTTGTTTCTAACTTGAGAAGCGTATCTAATTCTAACAAAGCCAACTCGCTTGCAATCACTTTCGTGTGGTGTGTGTGTGTGTGTGTGTGTGTGTGTGTGTGTGTGGTGTGTGTGTGTGTGTGTGTGTGTGTGTGTGTGTCGCGCGCGCACGTGTCCATGTGTGTGTATGTGCGCGTGTCCGTGTGTGTGTGTATGTGTGTGTGCATGCGTGCGTGCATGCGTGCGTGCGTGCGTGCGGTGTGGTGTGTGTGTGTGTGTGTGTGTGTGTGTGTGTGTTTTGTGTGTGTGTGTGTGCGTGTGTGTGTGTGTGTGTGTGTGTGTGTGTGTGTGTGTGTGTGTGGTTCAGGATACATGAAAATGGCTGTCAAGTTGAATCTTGATTTACGGGGCAAGATGTGAACTTTCTTCTTTACGATGGAAACAGGAACAAAGGTAGACAACAGAGGGAAAATAGAGGAGTTTTTTGTTTAATTCAAATGAAAAGAAAATATAAAAGGAAAACCTGTACTCGAACAAGAAAGAATACAACGGAAGACATAAAGAAACAAAATACAAAGAAAGAAAGAATGAATGAAGGACGGAACAAATTAATCAAAGAAAGTAAACAGGAACAAAGAGAAAGAACGGAGAACAAAGAAGAGTGAAGCAAACCAAGAATACAAAGAAAGCAACAGAGACAAGGGGACAGAAAAATACACAGATAAAACAAAGGGGATCAACGATGTAAACAATGTAAATAGACACAAAGAGAATGCAAAGAAAGACAGACAGAGACAGAAAACATAATAAGACAAGATAGGTTACTTAACGCCCCTATGACTCACATTTGACTCGCACTCATGCGAGTAAGCATTATATACAAAAGAAAGGTAAAAGGTGAGTAGAACAAAAGGAAATCAAAAAATAGAAAGAAGAGAGAAAGAGTTCAAAGATATATACACTTTTTTAAATAGTTAAAAAAAACACAAAGGGAGAGAACAAAACAAGAAAAAATGCAAAGAAATATGGAAACAAAATAAACAATAAAGAAAAAAGGAGAACGCAAACAAACGCAAACAAACAAAAAACCCAGACAGACGGAAAAAGATACAGAGAAAGACAGAAACAAGCACCCAATGAAAAAACACAAACTGAAAAAAAAAAGAACGAACGAACGAAAGAAAGAAAAAGAAAATCCCTCAAGCACGGTAACAATGAAAGCAAGACATAAAGCATCATCAGCGTCACAGACCCGTCATCATGATGAATAAGATCGATGCCAGTTTATCTGCATCATAAAACGCTGATCCGCTCTGCCAGGAAACCTGAAGAGCCTGTATGACCAGACTGCAATAGTTAGCTATGCCTTTGCGTATTATACGATGGGTTGTCTTTGCTGCATGATACAACAGCCTATGCGATAGAATACCAGCTGTCAAAGATTCCTTCGTATTAACTCTCTCCTGACTGAATTGAGCGTCTGAAAAGTGACAGGTGTGTTACCCCCGTCTCCCCCCCCCCCCCCCCCCCCCCCCCCCCACTTCCCATACCTCCTTCCCACGTCCAGTTCTGGAGGTCTTCTTTACAACGCCGTGAAAATGATTCAACCACAAAATCATAACTTGTTTTCCTGACTGTATCAAGAAACATTCTCTCGATCATCAGGAAAGAGAACCGTTTTTGGTCTTTTTTCAGTTGAAAGAAAGTTCAAACAAATACCAAACACACAAAAAAAGTCTTTCCCTGCTGGTAACTTATACGATGTCAAAGTGATGAATTTCCTTATCTTCGCGAAGCTAAAATCCCGACAGCCTTTACCTATTACCTAAACACGTCCTCAAAGTTATGTGACACTTGGTCGAACGCGCGCGCGCGCGCGCGCCACGCGTGCACACACACACACACACACACACACACACACACACACACACACACACA
>CM031595.1:80835052-80837810 GCA_018398815.1 Conus ventricosus | reverse complement strand
AGGGCACGCACGTAGCACGCCACACACCACACACACACACACAACACACAACACACACACACACAGTACACACACACGCAGCACGACACACAACACACACACACACACACACACCGGGACACCACACACACACACACACACCCACACACACACACACACACACACACACCAACACTCACACACACACACACACACACACCACACACACACACACACACCACACACCACACACTCGGCACACACACACACACACACACACACACACACACACACACACACACACACACACACACACACACACACACACTTACGTACCTGTTTCTTGTTCTGACAAGCCCATTCACTAATGAGATAGACGTGGTGAACTTTGAATGGAACACGGAATGCATTTTCGTCGCATTCAGCTCCTGCCAAGCCTTTCCTATGGATCGTTTGGACCAGCTTCAAAGCCATTAATTTGTGAGTCTCCTGTTTCTCCTCCCCCCCCCCCCCCACCTCCATCACCCCCATGCTCTCTCTGCCCAGAGATTTCAGCACAGAAAACATGATGGCCGGAGTGGTTTAGCGGGAGGTCACTTCGTTGTATGTGTGGATGTTTACAATACACGTTGTTCAGAAATCCGCAAGGGAGATAATTTGTGTTAGACCTCATGTTCAGCGAGAGTGACTCACCGTTTTCATAGGACAGATGCCGCTGGTGGGCGCTATGACCAAAGCAATATTTGCGCTCAACGGTTTATTCAGAGAGAGAATTTCTAAAACATGGGCACTAAACGGTGCACCCATGTTTCAGACAATCGATATGCCGATTATCATGATTCTTTGTAGATCTAATTTGCTTGACCCACAAATTGCGGAAAACAACAACAACAACAACAACAACAACAACATAATTCTACTTCTGCTTGCATTGGAAAGACGTGCATTATTATTCTCCGATTTTTTTCTTCTGAAACAGGTATACGGCTGTTTCCGTTTCTTTGCAACAAGGATGTAATAATTTGAATTTTCAAAAAGATTCACAGGAAAATGTCAGAAGTTTTATAGAAAAGTTTTATAAAGAAGATTTATTTATACGTCAGTGCAACATTCACAGTAGAAAACATTCAGAACGTAATGCCCATACATGTCCAAATGCCTGTATTTATTGATGTATTACAACAATTCATTCCTCCACAACCATTGAATGACAAGCTTTAAAAAATAGGCAGACTGGTTACTAATGATATTTTGTTTTATGTGAATAAAGAGTCTAATTCCTCGGGGTTGTGTTTGCAAGAGGTCTATTCCGAACGTGGTGAAATTACATTTTTTCGATTTGTGAACCATTTGAGAGAGAGAGAGAGAGAGAGAGAGAGAGAGAGAGGTTAGGTGGGGTAAATTCGTGGCGGTAATACGAGTTCAGTGTCACAACAGGAAAGAAAAAGTTAAACCTCTGCAGCAGATGAAAGAGACGAATGTGTTCCTTCTTTCCGCTTGACGTAAAACATGCATTGACGTCACTGGCTTAAAGGACAAAGGAGAACAAGGGTGGACACTGTCTGGGTATTTGTCAGTATCAACGCGATCAAGTCGGAGCAACGGAAGAAGCTTCACGGGTGACTGTATATTTAGAGATGAAGCCCAGCATGGAAATTGGCAGGTTTACACCTCAGATGAAAAGATTTTAATTGGGTGCTTGGTTCGGTGTGTGTGTGTGTGTGTGTGTGTGTGTGTGTGTGTGTGTAGGCGGATTCGGCTCTGATTTTTTTTCTCATAATTCTGACTACAAGAGTAATATATTGTTATGTCGCCGGAAAGCTTATGAAAATCTGTCTGCGTCTGTCTGTGTCTGTGTGTGTGTCTCTCATGCAGTGTGTGTGTGTGTGTGTGTGTGTGTGTGTGTGTGTGTGTGTGCGTGCGCGTGTGCGTGCGTGCGTGTGTGTGTGTGTGTGTGTGTGTGCGTGTGCGTGCGTGCGCGTGCGTGCGTGCGTGCGTGTGTGTGTGTGTGTGGAAATGGACCGGCGGTAACACGCATCTGTTCCAAACGAAATGAATAAATTGCTGGCAAATACGCGTGCGTGTATGCACTAGCGCTATAGCCTATTTGAAAGCGATACAATCAACAATTTTTATATCAGTTTGCCTGTAACTGCAACGAACGCAAGGTTATTATGAGCGTCATCGTCATGTAACTTGAACGTTATTCTCTATTGCATTCTTCTGCAGTTACTTTTGATGAACATCAATGTCGAGTTATCACGAATAATATTCCATACCATATTTCATGCCTATCAGCCCCTCCACAAACTGCTTCCCCTCTCCTACCCCCCTCTCTCTCTCTGTTCACTATCAGCTATTTTGTCTGTATATCCGTGTCATTTCTGCAAATGCAATTGCCGAAAAAACTCAATTACATGACAGATTTATATTTCAGCTCCATGTTCAAGGATAGTTATTCATAGACACATGTAATTATGATTGCTTCTTTGAGACAAAAAGGCGACGAAAGATGGCAATTGCTGTTACCTCCGCCTACCACCCCCCCCCCCCCCCCCCCCGACCCCCACCACCTCTCCTTCCCCACTGTGAAGGGCAAGTCAGCTTTTGAAGTGCTTGCAGAAATGAAACATTGTTGATGACGCCTTATGCTCCAGTCAAAGTCATAAATCTTGCCAGTTTTATTCAAAGTTTGGAGAGCACCCTCAGCCTATAAATATTTCTATCTGAGACAAAGCAGATCAGAAATGCAAGCCATTTCATGTGCTATGGCCTGAAC
>CM031595.1:80807552-80827552 GCA_018398815.1 Conus ventricosus | reverse complement strand
AAATCAAACAAAAATTTATTTTTATCAATAATTCCGTAAGCACTGTATCTTATAAACGTGTGACCATTCTTCGGAATTTTAACTCCTTTTTTCGACCAAGTGAAACATACTGGGAAATGATCACTACAACCATACAGCGGTGAACACACTTCTGTTTTATTGCTTTTTGTCGTGGTGTAAATGTGATCAATAAGAGTTTTGGATGTGGATGTTGCCCTTGTGGGTTTATCGATTAACTGAACAAGTTGAAAAGATTCATAACAATGAACCCATGTGTTGTTACATTTGAGCAAATCAATGTTAAAATCGCCTAACAATATCAGCTCATCCGAAAGCAAGGAAATATCTTCTAACAGTAGAGTGAAATTGTCAATCCAACTGACATGTTCTGCTGGATTGCGGTATATGAAACCCAGATGAACTGGCTCACATTTTTTTTAAATCAACTTGGATCCTATTGACTCGATGTTATGATAATTACGAGGTTCAACACATTTAAACTTTATTACTATGGTGAATGTACACTACCAAACCCGTCTCTTTGGGATGTTTACCATCTTTGCGGATTATATTATATTCAGGAATGGAGATTTCAGAATCTAGAATGTGTTCTGTAAGGCGTGATTCGGCAAAGCCAAAAATATGGAAATGCTTACCAACATTTGTCAAAACATATGAAACATCAGATATTTTATTGATTAAGTGATTTATGTTGAGGAATCCCACTCTAAAGCCATCTTTAGACGGCCAAGTTTCTAAAGTGTCAGGCATCCTTAAGATCGGTTAAAGCAGACGAAGAAATAGGGGATACACGAAATATTAAACGTGGGGGAGGACGGAAGAAGGGTAAGTAGTGACTAATGAAGAAGGGAGGGAGGGGAAAAAAGCCCTAAGCAAACAAACAAAACCCAAACAAAACAACAACAAAAACCCCGACGAGCTACAACAACAACAAAGAAAAACAGCAAGGCAGATTAAACAAACAGTAATACAAGCTTATGTATATACAATGGAAGAAACTTTGGTCACAAGCACACAAGTAATGCTTGAGAGAGAGAGAGAGAGAGAGAGAGAAGAGAGAGGAGAGAGAGAGAGAGAGGAGAGAGAGAGAGAGAGAGAGACAGACAGACAGACAGACAGACAGACAGACAGACATTCAGACAGACAGACATTCAGACAGACAGACATTCAGAGAGAGAGAGAGAGAGAGAGGAGAGAGAGAGGAGAGAGAGAGAGAGAGTGAGAGAGAGGAGAGTGAGAGAGAGAGAGAGAGAGAGAGAGAGAGAGAGGAGAGAGAGAGAGAACGTATGATCCGTTTTTCTTCCGAGCTCTCAAGCATGAGGGTGTTGACCTATCATTACTCACTACACACCCTCATCCTCACTCATTCACCCAGCCACTGCCTGCTTTCATCTGTTCCATTTAGGACAAAAAAAAAACGGTGGATCGATTCGCCTCACAATCGAAGCCGAACAAAAACGCCGAGCTTGCCAGTTTGGTCTGCGAATGCCTACACCACACGTTTCTGCAAACTCCTCACCTCTCTCCATTCATCCTTTCACTCTGTCCCTTTTCTCTTTGGTAAGAGAGAGAGAGAGAGGAGAAAACACTCAGGCGAGACAGAGAGACAGAGACGAGGACAGATGAGACAGTGACAGAGAGAGAGAGGCTATGGGGGGATTGGATGTAGGAAAGATGAGGGGGAATGACGAAGATGAGCTACCGAAAGTGAAGAGGAGGTTACGTGGTAGGGTGGGGGGGGGGGCGGGGGGGGATGGGCTTGCAGGGGTGAGCCTCAGTAACCGAACAAGAAGAAAGAAACACCCGAAGGTGCTGGGGAGGACCAGAGAAGCACTGTCTACACCTGCCTTTAGAGCAGTCCTGTACCACCCTTGGAGGCCTGCGCTGTGTTGACGATGGGTACAGCACGCGCAGGACACTCCATTAAGATATCAAGGGACATAACTGCTCCTGAACAGAGGTAAATCAGACTACAGGATGCAGCTCATAACAGCCTTAAAGTAGCATCCCATGGGTGTACCAGCCCGTATTTCATGACTGCAGAGCCCACCGGCGAAAAACACCACCCTCCAGCTGCCGAGCACACCCCACAGACCCAACCACCCCTGCCCACGGACAGATGAAGACAGTGCACTCCAGACACAGCCAAGCTTTCACCATACGGTCTTATGTGCCCTCAAGAGAGAATCCAAGTTGTAGTCTTTCCACGTCAAAGGATTCCCTGTGGGTCAGTGTGGTTTCCTCACCGTCACTGGACCTTTCTCCAGGGGCAGTTGTTACGGCAAAGAGAGAAAAAGAAAACCCGAAGGTGTGGGGGAGGGACGCCAGAGAGCATGTTACACCTGCTTGTAGAGCAGTCCTGTACCACCCTTGGAGGCTGGCTGTGTTGACGTGGGTCGACACGCGCAGGACACTCCATTAGTATCAGGGACATAACTGCTTGAACAGAGGTAAATCAGCTACAGGAGAGCTCATAACAGCCTAAAGTAGCATCCCCATGGGTGTACAGCCGTATTCTGACTGCAGAGCCCACCGGCGAAAAAAACACCACCTCCAGCTGCCGAGCCACCCACAGACCCAACCACCCTGCCCACGGACAGATGAAGCAGTGCCACAGACACAGCCAAGCTTTCCATACGGTTTATGTGCCCTCAAGGGATCCAGTTGTGGTGGAGGGTGGGGGGAGGTGGATATAGAAAGATGGGGGGATGACGAGAGAGCACGAAAGTGAAGAGGGGTAAGGGGGAGGGGGGGGGGGGGGGGGGGGGGGGGGGGGGGGGGGGGGGGGGAAGCACCAGTAAACGAACATACTGGAAAGTCTTGTGATCTTGTTTTCCTTCCCAATTCCCTCATTTCCCAGGACCATCTACACGTTTGTCAGCCAGCCCGCTAACACGCGTACGTACGGGGATACACACGCGCAAGCGCGCCGCGCGCGCGCGCGCGCGCGCGCACCCCACACACAACACCACACACACACACCACACACACACCCCCCACACCACACACACACACCAAACGTGCGCGCACACACACACACACACCACGCGCGCGCGCACACACACACACAACCAAAACACACAACACACACGACTCACACACACAGACACACCAGAAGATAGACAGACAGACAGACACCAGACAGACAGACAGACACACACCCCACACACCCCACACACACCACACACACACCCCCACACACAACCACGCACGCGCAGCGCACCCCCAACACAAAACACACAACACACACCACACACACACACCACACACACAACACACATATACACACACACACACACACAACCCACCATCACCACTCACATTGAACGTGTAAACAGATGCTTGAAATAGGTGATAGTAAATGAACTCACAAGCTTTGGAGGGGGGGAGAGACAGGAGAAGAAAGAGTAGACATGGGGGGGGGGGGGGGGGGGGGGGGGGGCGAGGGGGGTGAGGGAGTTAGGGGGTCCCAAGAGGGAGACAAGAATGGGAGTAGGTGGGGGAGGGGAAGGGACCACGAAGGATGAAGGGGGTAAGGGAAGGTCAGAAAGAGTGATGATCGTAACAGGCTAGAGGAAGAGGGGGGGGAGAACGGAAAATGCAGCTTCTAACTCACTTTCCCCCTAAACCCAGTTTTCGGGCGAAAGTGACCTAGAACCCTGCATTTTCTGTTCTTTTGACAAGTAAGACTTCAATAACCAAAAAATAACGATTATCTACAAACAAACATACTGTGTAGGATTATCCGTTTTCAATACTAATTTACTAACTTTTCAGTTTTTATTTTTTGTTTAACCCTGTGTTTTTCTTGATTTCCAATAACATCATTTCATGAAAACATTCATCAAATGCATCTCTGTCTTTCATGTAAAATAACACTACAGTCTTTAACTTTTTCTCTAAAGTCTTTTAAACTGAGTTATATTTTTGACAAAATCCACACACTTTTTTCCCAGCATGTCTTCCGCTAAAGGTAGTTTTGACAAAGTGTTTCTCTTTTTAACATGTCTCTTTCTGTGAACAGTCATCTATAATAAATAGTGTCTGCGTTCCTTCAAACAATATAAAAAAGCGTTTAGACCTCATCAGTTTATTGCTAGGATTAACTAAAAATATGTTATCATCAGACCATATAACCTTCTTCTTTGATATGCTTTGTTCCATTTAAGTGTTGGGCAGAAAATTACAATATGATCAAAATTATAACGATAAACTGTTTGTAACAGGTTGAGGATAAATATTGTTTTTCCACAACCAGTTTGTCCACAATTAAGGAACAATGAGGGGTTTTTGTCATAAAGTTTAACTGCTCCATAGTTTTATAACAGAACTTAATCTAATCCAGTTTTATTTTTATCTCTTTCCGCCCAAAACCTGTTCAGTATAATAAAACCCTATGAGGCCTAAATGTGTAACTTTAATCCATTCAGTTCTGTAAGATTGTTTCTATTTGATAATATTGATTTTGTGCTTTTTTGTTACGACCTTAATCCTCCCATTATGAAGAACGACGATGGTAACTTTAAGATGTTTAACGTCTATTTTTTGGGCCAGCTAATATTAATTCCTTTATAAGGTCTCACTAACGCCCACAACCCATCCCTCTCTACATCTTTAAAGACAGAAATTTCAAATATCATTGTAAACGCATCCCCTAATTTTCTGCTTGGAAAGAACTGTAATTTTGTAGAAAGTTTCTTTAAAACTGTTTCTTTCTGTGGAGGATGTACTGTTTTTTCTCATACGGTGATATTTCAATCTCTTTCCGACTATTGTCGCCCGGGCATAAGACTTACATGTAAAGGGCCAGAGTTGAATGCTTTTCTGAAACTTTTTTGCGGCTAAAAAATGTAAATGGGCTTATGAATTCAAATTTTAAATTTCCCATTCTAAAATTGGTTCTAAATGCCATTTGAGGTCAGGTTTTCGAACTATTTTATATTCATACTGGCCAAATTATTTGCTTCTAGATTGCGCAGTTGTTCTTGTTTAGGAACTTTTTGTTGTCGCCAACCTCTTTGCGTTTATAACCCACCATCTTTAGTGTACCAAAACCATACAAAGTGCCTATCTCACCATTCTGTTCAAAGTCTGTAACGTCTGCAAGGTCTTTTAATTCTAAGGTTGTACACCTTACAGGTGCTAATGTAACTCCCGGTTCTTCGGGCCCTTCCGCGACATTTTTTAGAAACAACTTATTATTTTATTTCCAAAAAATGTGCAGGTTATCACATTTTACGACTTTCCCTGTTTTGTCTGTGATCTTTATATTAAATGACCCAAACCCCCCCAAAAAACTAATCTTTTTAAACTGTAAATTAGGGATTTGTATATTTTCATAATCGCAATATGCAGCTTTCCTGATGGAAGAGCTCTTAAAACATTTTGAGGGATTTCCCATATATAAGTTTTATCAGTGCTCGCTCATCTAAACGAACCCATAGAGAAATGAATGTAATGCAAGATTGAGCGGACTTTCCCCCTATAATAGTTTTGTCGGGTGTAACAACAAATCTTTTAGGTCCTGAGTGTCAGCTTCAAAGCCAAACATTTTAGCTAGCTTTTTATCAAATAAGTAATCTGCTTCTTCAGGTTAAATGTTAATATTGTTTTTAGATTTGCATTGTTAAGTTTGAGAGTAATGCCGAAGTTACTCAATTGCTTTTTTTAGTGAGCAAAACCCGTAGTAACCATCAGGTATTGTTAACTGGATAGCTTTGAGCCCTATGTTATCAACTTTTATAACCTTATTATTGTTCTTGGTTTCGCTTATATTAAACCTACGACTTTGTAGAAATATTAATGGAGCGCGACCATTTGCTTCCCAATCGTTATCAATAGCATGTTCTAAAACGAAGGACTGTCTTGAGTTGTTATTGTTACAAAACATTTTTTAAACGAAAACAAAAATGAGTGCGTTTAAAATATACTAATGAAAAAATATTCTGTTGGGCCGCATTTACAATCTAAAAATATAACAAACTGATCTCTTGTCATTGCTGTGACCCAGACTGTCACTTTCCAAGTAAAGGTGAGTACTCCATTAAGCAGATATCTTAACCCCCTATTAAAAACTACATCCAAAAAGTGGGGTTTATCATCCGATGCAGTTTTATCAGAACAGTTAAACTTTGCTGTTTTTGTGCAAAACTGGGTGTGGAGATCGTATGCTAATCTTTAAAATCATCCTGACCCTTTGGTGAGGTCAGTGTATAGATTTCATTTTTATTACACCTTCAGACGTATTTTGACTGAACTGCGAGCGCCTTACCAAATGACAAAACGTTTAATCCTTCAGCAACAGAATAGACATGAAGGCTTTTAAAAGAATCTGTAAGAATTCAATATTAATGTTAAGACAGACTTTAGACAAAAGTCGGATCTTAATCATGGCTTAGGCACCCCTTATTTTGGGGCGTGCACAAAAAAGTATAACTATGAGGGAATCCTCCTTACACATCTTTCTTCAGGCACAGGCGTTCACTCGGGTCCATAGAGCAAGAGCATAAAACAGCATGGACAAACATTTATCTTAGACATATCTGAGGGCTTAACTAAAGCGGGAATAGAACGAATAAAAGACTCTATTCGTACTTACGTTTGGTGTTTGCTAGGTTCGCAAGCACAAGCGAGATCGAGTCATAACTGATTCTTCTACTGGTTTGGATGCACAAAAACAGTACTTGGCAAATTTAGAGGACGCCATTAATTCTACAGTTGATTTACCTTCAAGTATAAAAAGGTCCCAAAAATGTTTTCCAATTTACGCAAGATCGAAAGGTAGACTTTGCTTTTGGGCATGGTTTATACATGCTGCCTTCTGACCTCAGACTCCAGGTAGGAACAATAAAAACTAAAACAATGAAATCCTTGTAGCAGGTAATGAACAGAAGGTTGGGAAAAACGATATAAATTCTGAGCCAGTAATATTAAAACAATTTAAAAAACACCCAAGAATAAAGTAATCCAACCCCCGAGGTTCAAAGCCAAAGACTGTTGAAGACGTGGATTTTGTTCGCGATGCCCCTGATATGAAAAGACGCACTTGTTTTTGGATTAAACTGTCCTAGGATTACTTGGTTTTATCTTACTAAATAGTAACCCAACTATTAAGAGACTAATGCCCATAAGTGCTCGGCCATAAAGCCAACTACTTTGCCTGCAGTAGACAAAAGCCAGCTAACAATACTCCTAATATACCTGGTAAAAAAGGTCTATAGCTTTCCCAGCTAATTTTTTTAATAACTCGCAAGATGATCAAGCTGTTTCTTACCCATGATTTATCAGGAGGGGCGATGGAGGCACTGAACTTTGCCCCTCCGCCACGCCTGTAATAGCCATCACCAGTGTACTTATTGCAATCCAAAGGCCGTTATACGCTTGCTAATGTGACACCTTGCTCTCTAAACAGTGTTCGTATTCGTTCTGCTAGCGTTGTGTCTTCATAAAATTTTTTCGATAGTTTCTCTTATTCTATTCACTTGAGTTCGTAATAGGTCTCGGTTAGTAGTCAGCACTTCTAGTCTTGCTGATCTTTCTTGCTCAAGATTTTTTAGTCTTTGGGCTATTCTTTCTTTAATATCACGCCCTACGATGCGGCGTCAGTCTCAGCGAGTTTTTCTTTTTCTCTTTTATATGCTCATCTATTTCCCACCTAGTTTTGCTACATTGTTTGTTAATTCGCCTTTGATGGTTGTTAAAGTGCGATCAAGGGCTAATAATTCTCTCTTAGGTCGTTGCGGCGGATCGTGCTAGAAATTTAATGCTGTTTCTTCTTCTTCAGTGAGTTCTGCTACTGTATTTCTTACTTCGTCCACTGTTTGAATTAAATCTTCTGTGGCGTGTTTTGTATTTGGTTATCTGTTGGGATTTCTTGTAGCGCGTTTTGACGTTTAGCAACTTCCTCCGGATTAATTTTTGGTTCAGTAAAGCCGAGGCGATTTTGCTCGCTCACACAGAGCCTTTGTTTAATTGTAGTCAGCTCTATAAACTTTGATGAGTCTCGTTTATCCGTAAGCGGAACACGTTCTCCTTTGTCGTTTTTTAAAATACAAATGGTTACCTTTTAGTTCAAAATCATCAGGGTATTAGTTTCGGGAGGTTCTAGTTCTAATTTTGGGTAAAAATGATCTGCTTTACTTTCTGTTAATTCACCCCTTTTGCTCCCTTCGGCTATTTCATCTCCAATGAGAGCTCTGAGCGATGCGTGTCAAAGGAGTTCTTTCTTCCATGTTGGCGTCTACAGGATCAATATTATAATCTCCAAAGTCAATTCCCCCCCATGTTTTAAATAATTAACTTTTTATTTTGTTTTATAAAATGTAAAACGAATATGGCTCGATTCTTGACCCGCATAAAAGTCTGAAAAAACCCCTTGGCGTGAAGGGGAAATAAACGGAATATTACTGTTCCAAATTTAATTTCCATTACTATTGATGCGGATCAAATTCTTACTGTCAGATTTCCGACCTAGGAGCGGATGATTTGATTGTGCCAGGCTCTGCACGGCTTACTTTCAAAATAGAACTCGCTTCAACAACAGACCCAAAAAGAACAGTTGTCCAGAATCTAGGGCGGGCAATCGTTAAAAAAATTTCTATAAAACTTGAGGGGAAAGAGTATTTTCTTTACACAATGCAGACATATTTTTAACCTATTCTGATCTATGGCTAACCGCGAATGAAAGGGAAGATCTTGCGTTTTTAAGGAATTGGTAATGAAGAAGACTAAAACTTAGAATAGACGCCGAACTTGCACCAGATGCTAAAAGCAGCAAAAAGGCTTTAGCTGTAAGTTATGCGTTTGGAAATCGCTTTTCATTCCCTAGATTTTGAGTTGTTTTAAAAACGCATGCCCCATACTTACAAGGGGCATTAAAAGAAAAGATTGTCATACGAACTAACTTTTAATGGGTACAAAGTGTTATCAGATCAACAGACACCGAAGCAAAGTACAGCATTTTTGACATCTCGTTAGAGTTTGATGTTGTTAGCAACTCTAATTTAGCAAGGTGATTGGGCAACATATGAGTCACAATTAGTAATATATTACGAAAACGTGCTTCATCATTCAACATATCCTAAAAGCAGGGCAGACGCTATATGGAATTTTAATTTTAGTGTCGCAGTAAAATCGCTTAAAGGTATTTTATTGCTGTGTGAAGATGAAGAACCATTCGCAAGAGCAAGTGAAAAGTTTTTTAATCCAAAAATAACGAAAGTACAATGTACAATTGATGGTAGGGCCTAACCAAATCTACGCTAGCGGGCTTAAACCTTTTCAAACATTTTGACGAAATAAGAAAATTGTTTGGGGGTGGGAGGGGTAGAAGTCCACAGCAGACCTTGCGTCTAAAGATCTACACCTTCACAGTGTTAGGCTTGATGATTATTTAACATCAAAATACGGTTTATGGATTGACTAAAGGGCAACAGAGGATAATCAGTTGCATGGAAGTGGGAGGGGAACGTTAAAGCGTAAACATTCAAATTGAGAAGAAAAAGAAGCCGATAAACGCTTAATGTACGTTTGTTTTTATTAATTGATGCACAGCTGAATATTGAAAAGAAAAAATTAAAAGATACGAATACTAAATTATTTTTTCATTTTAAAAAAGCATGTCTGTTCAAGTTTATCCAAATGTGCCTACAGCCGGAGTCGCCAAAAAGAAGAGATAGTAGAAACCCCCGGCAAAAAACCTTTAGTTAACCAACATTACACAAATGCTACAAAACTAGAGCAGGACCTTTCAAAATACAGCAAAACCAAACGAAGGTATTCTGCTGCCCTTTTAAAGCTGTTTCTTATGTTAATACTGGGGCATCAACTATAAGCGCCGCATCAGCAGGAACGAGTGTTGGTCTTTAGCAACGGGCATAGGCATACCCGCAGCTTTACCTCTAGGCGGTTTTTTCTGTAGCTCTCGGCCTGTGTTCATTACTGTAGGTGCTGCTAGCAAAAAAATAAAAACTAAACTCCAAAAGCACACAGCTATGGTTCAACTAATAACAGCTAAACTTAGTTCCTTCAAAATGATAATAAATAAAGCACTAGCTGACTCAAACATCACGGATGAAGATTTTAATCGTTTTCAGGCCGATTTTGTGATACAAAGACAAAAGTTTGTCTTCAAAGAAAGGCGAGGGCAAGTTTTTTCTCAAACAACCAGAACCCCGAGCAGATTAAAAAAGGAATGCTTAAAAAAATAAACGAAACATTAAAATCGCTCTAAACAGCTCACATTAACAACCCCCAAAGGGTGTTTATACTTTAGTTTATGAGTCCAAGCGCAAAAAGACCATCGATATTGATTAATTTTTTTTGATTTAATAAATATTTTGAGTTAGAAAAGAAATCAGCATGGATAAAATATATGAAGGTCCAGACGAATTGTTTGAAGCAATGCAAAAAGATTTATCAGAGCATGAATGATATTGATTTAGAAGTCATTGATCCAGGGAAGCGTAGGGCAAGTGTTGCTCATGCTATTTCTCAAGTTCCAGGTAAACTAACAATAGACCCACCAGTTAAAGTAATGTTAGCTGTTTTAATCGATATGTAAAACATAAAAAGAGAAAATTTTAGAAGTCGGGGTCTCAACTAAACAGCAGACTATTCTTTCTCATAATGACTTAACACCCGGTTTGGGCAGACGAACTGCTTACACAGTTTGAAGTGGCCGCTGAAGAAGCCAAAATGAGAGGCTCTGGTTGGTCAGAGGGCGAAGTCCTAGAGATCAGATTAAACCCGTCTAAGTATACACCCATTGTAGGCGGTCTTACATTCCACTACCTCAGCATGGTAGCGAAAAGAGCAGTTTAAACATAAAGAATACAGACGACAACAATGTTTCATGTGGTGTGTTCTCGCAAAGGGTGCATCACGCCCGCAAAAACGCAGATGGAGTGTCTAACTATCACCCTTACAAACAATGATCTTAACTTTAGTGGAATATCCCTTTTCCCGTTAGGTGGATTTTTCCTTGATCAGTTTGAAGAACAAACAAAACCCAAAAACTGTTAATATCTACACATGGATGAGGAACAAATCTACAGCCCATCAGAGTGTCCAAGAACAGTCCAACGATTGGCGAACCAGACAACAGCCATGTGGACTTTACTGCTGATGTTTTTCACCAGCGGGGGCTACCACATTACACATTTATACGCACAATGAGTAGATTATTGCGGCATACTTCAAAGCAAGGACTTAAGCAAGAATTCTGTAGAAAATGTTTAACAAGAATTCCATCTGTGCAAGCCGCGAGTGAACATATAAAACATTGTATTAACCCAGTTGACTGTAATACAGAAATAATTAGCCCCCCACCCGGATCTAAAGTTAGTTTTAAAGAACTGGAAACGGATGCAAAATTCTCCATACATTGTTTACGCAGACTTCGAGTCGCTTTGTTCCTTATGAAGGGCCAGCGCCACAAAAACTTCGAAAAACAGTCTTAATGAGTTTTCATCAGATTTGTTCATTCGCTTTCATCATTGTCAGGTCGGATGGAGCCATTCAGAGCCAGAATTATAAGAGGACCAAATGCGGCTAGAAGATTTTACAGCGAAAGCAGCAAGTGCGTAACGCCCGTTTAATAATCTGAATTTATCTGAAATCAGATGACGCCCGAAGATCAACACAGTATGACTCAGCACACATTGTTGGATTTTGTGGTTTTGAACTCAGTGAGGAAGCCAATCCAAAAGTAAGAGACCATGATACATTAGTGGAAAGTTTAGAGGAGCAGACACAGTAAATGCAATATTCAACTAAAGTTTGAACCAAAGACATGGAAGTGCCGTATTTTTCATAACTTGCGAGGTTACGACTTCATATTAAAAATGAAAGCAGTGGGCGATGCCCTTTAGGGTAACATGCATTGCACAGTCATCGGAAAAGTACATGTGTTTAACTTTAAATAACATGTCTTTTTTTGACTCTATGCAGCACGTGATGGGTTCATTAGAGTCACTGGTATGTCCTTAAAATCCTGCCCAATAACGGAAGAATATTTTACTCAACTCTTGTTGAAAGGGTGTTTACCCTTATGAGTACATGAACAGTGGGAAAGGTTTTACGAAGATACACTTCCACCTAAAGGCGCGTTCTTTTCTAGTCTTAGAGGAAAGGACATCAGTGATTCTGATACCAGCTGCTCAAGATGCGTGGCAAAAAGTTAGAGTGTAAACGATGGGAGATATCATGACTCCTACTTGTTGGCTGATGTATGTTTGTTGGCGGACGTCTTTGAAAATTATAGGAAGACCTGCATGAAACATTACAGCCTGGATCCTGCGCATTACATTTCTGCGCCTGGGATGAGCGGGACGCTTTCTTAAAGTTTACTGGAGTACAGATTGATTTATTGTTGACTACCAATGATTCGATGATTGAAAACGGATTGGTGGAGGAATTAGTATGGGTCGCATCATTACTGTAAAGCAAACAACAAATACTTGGACGACTATGATCCCAGTAAAAGGTCTAACTATCTCATGTATTTAGACGCAAACAATCTGTATGGATGGGCAATGGCGCAATCGCTTCCATTACGCAACTTAAAATGTACACAGGCGGTGATCCGAAAAATAATTTAAAGGGATTAAAGTGGTTGAGCAGTTTGACGCCAGATCAACAGCGTGGATACATTCTGGGAAATTGACTTAGAATTTTCCTCATGAACTCCTGACCTGCATAATGACTATCCATTAGCAGCAGAAAGTCTAAAGATGAATCCAAGAGAGCCGCCTAAATTGTGCCTAATCTTCGAGGCAAAAAAAATTATGTTGTCATTACCGACTTCTACAATTTTATTTAAGACACGGTTTGAAGTTGACAGCTGTTCAAACGTATAATTGCTTTTGATCAAGAACAGTTCATGAAACCATACATCATGAAGAACCCTGATCTTAGAACTAAATCCACAGATGCTTCAGAAAAAGACTTTTTCAAGCTGATGATCAACAGCTGTTTTGGAAAGACTATGGAGAAATCCGCACAAACGCAAAGACGTCAGATTAGTCACCAAAGAGAACGAAAACAATTAAGCTGACTTCTTTAAACCTAATTATCAAGACTTCAGAAGATTTCATGATCAGCTTTTTGGCATAATGATGAAAAAAAAGAAAGTCAAATTGGACAAGCCCCTTTTTATTGGGTTTACTGTTTTAGAATTACAAAAGCTTTTGATGTTAGAGTTTCTTTATGACTACTTTAAACCCTCGTATCCTGAGTCCAAAGTACTTTACACAGATAAGACAGTTTGTTAAAAGATATCCCTACTGAAGACATCTATAAAGACTTTGGGAAAAAGGGAAATAGCTAAAGGGCATGCAGGATGGTACGAAAACATCCGATTTCCTAAAGATTCGCCTTTGATTCAATTACTAACAAGAAGGTTTTAGGAAAAGATGAAGATGAATTATCTGGAAAGGTGATTAAGGAGTATGTGGGGTTAAGGTCAAAAATGTACAGTATTTCGAGCCAGGAGAAACCATTAAGAAAGCAAAAGGAATATCTCGCAGTGTTGTGCAGTAAACATATCGCATGGACAACTACAAAGAAGCATTGTTTGGCAAAAAGACTTTTCATCATGACAACGTAAAAACTACGATCTAATCTACATGAGATCAACACAACTGTTGTAACAAAGAAAGTCATTAGATAGAACAAACACAAAACGTGTGTTTGTTTAAACCAGAGTTTTCATATGCATATGGACATTGGAGAACCGTCAATTAATTAAAGCGGAACTGTGTCTGGTAGGATTATCTGCCAAATTCTTCTTTCACAAAGATCTTTGAGGAGCTGGTTGTTTTTTTGTGTCAGTTTCTCGTAAATAATACACGGGGCGGTTCATCTTTACAATTCTTTTTATTTCATATGGATCAACCTCCAAACTGGATCGGTTGCCCTGATGCGAGTGTCCCCTTCTGCTTCCCCGTAAATAAAGGTACCTTACTTTCAAACCAAACGGTAATAGTTTGCTGGTTGTACTGGAGTCTTCCCGAACATTTATTGTTTTTCTTTTGATTGCTTGGACTGGTTTTAGTCCTTTAAAATTTTTCATTAATTTATTGCGCGCAAAACTGGGGCAGTTTCTAACCCATTCTGTGTTGCGAGAATTGTCAATCAGCTCTCTGTGATACTGGTAAGAAAAAAGTCTTTCAGCTAACTGTTTGTTAAAGTTTTCGACTAAAGCCCGTGATCTATGAACTCCCGGAATGCCTCTTTTAATGGTAACTCTATGTTTTAACAATAATTGATTCACTCGGCCTTTAAATTCTTTTCCATCATCGACTTGAATCATGCGAGGATAAGTTAAAGGACCTCGCTGGTATATCAGCTTTTATGGCAACAGCAACAGCAGAAGCACTCTTTTGTGTTAATGGTTCCGCATCTTTGTATCTTGAAGCTATGTCAATGACTGTGAGTGCGTACTTAAATCTTTTTCGTCTAATCGTATCAGAGGGTAAATATAGAAGATCCATTTGATGGGTGTCGTTTGGAGTTGTATTGACAAAGTGTGGTCTCTGTATTCGTCTAGGCGCAGGTAAATAAATTTGCCAAATCGCTTGTTTAGATAACCATTCCTTCGCTGTTTGTTCACTGACCCCCGCTGCTTGGCTTAGCTTTTTAATTGCCGTGATTCCCTTCCAATACCCTTTTTTGGTGAATAATAGATTTTGTTCATTTTTTATTCAGCTGTTTATTATGCGCAACAAAATACACGACAGTCATGCCAAAGACAATAAACGCGATTTCTTGCATCTTTTGTTTTTCTGATGGTTGATAAAAGTTGCTGAATTTTGGTGGGGGCAATGTCTCGATTGGTTTGCCTGTTACTAGATAATACTCTTTTATTGCCTGGTCAACATTTTTAAATGTGTAAGCTGCATGCCCCTGTTTTTTCAGTGTGTTATTAATAAAATCTAACTGCTCAATTCTCTGCTTTTCATAGCGATCTTGTGCTGCAGCTAATTGCTCCACAGCTTTGTTAGTCTTTTTTCTCTCGCCGTCATCCCGTAGTTTACTAAACGCGTAATTACTTCCGCTAAAAGCAAGCGCATTCACCACAGAAACCGCCTATCATCATTACGAGTGAAGCCATTTTTATAAATGTATTTTTTAAAAATTTATATTCTCTGAATTATTCCTTGCTTAACTAGAAAATCTTTCGTAGCAAATGAAGCTGTAATAATAGCGATTAGCTTTGCTGAATCCTCAAAGTCTAGTTTGCCAAGATCTGCCGGTTTTATTTTTAACAGGCTTTTACCAAGCATCGTGTATCCTACACTTAGACCTCCAATAACAGCAGAATGGTATACAAGGTTGGCAATAGTTTTTTCGGTGCTCATTTTAAAAAATAAAATAATTATAATTAATAAAAAACATGAACAGCGATGATCTGCTAGAGCTACAGAGCGGCCTACACTGTCTTGGACTTACAAATGAAGAAGTTGATGACCAAGCTGTTATGCCCAAAAGGAAAGGTTGTATTCTTTGGCAGCATGGGGGAAAACAAAACAGTTCCTCGGAACTGAATTCAGCATAGAACAGATTCAACAGATGTCGCCGCAAGACATTTAAAGTATCATAACAGGTATGAAGCGCAGCTGGGATCGAGAATGGTGAAAAGTGTGGGCAAACGGTTCTTAGTTTGTACACTAAACTAGTCAGTAGATTTGCGCCTATTGATTCTGAACAAGATCTTACGTATGATTTAACGCAAGATCCAGTTTTAACAAAGTCATTAGAGTCTCTAAGCTGTGATCTATACTACAGATTTGGAACATTGTTATCGCCATTAATCATGGGCTTAATTACTTTTAATCATATAGATTTTATTTCCCTTCAAAATGAACGAGTCGGAAAATCAGCAGAATCAGGAAACACTGAATCAGAAAACACTGAATCAGGTAGAGATAGTGACAAGTGAAAAGCTAAAGCATCCTGGGCGTGTTGCAGCAGGAAAAAGAGTAGCAAGAGTTAAACAGACAAAGAAAATTAAAGTTACAATCACAGAATAAACTCATAATGAAAACATAACACCGCCAACGCCAACAGTTGATCCAATGCCAGCTCCAAAACAAGAGCAAGTTAATTCAAGGGCACCAAAGTCTTCATGGAATATTGAACTTAAAACTGTTGCCATTTTTGGCGCCATTGCTGCTGCTGGGGGCAGTTATTACGGTTATAAAATATATAACCAATGGCAACAAAACAAAAGCAGTCAAAAAAATCTGAACCACTAAATACAGAAGAAGACAACAGCACGCCAGCACCGCCAATAACAAAAAATCATTTTGATCCATTTAAAATGCAATAATATTTTAAGAACTTAAATTTAAATTTTTTTGATAAAAATAGAACATGGCGTATTATAAAATGATGGAGTCAATAAATAAAGACATGGAGTCTATAAAAGACATTTCCATAGACCAGAATTGTATCAATGCGGTTGCTTAGGATGTAAGAACTTCATTAAGATCTATGCTGACCGATCTCACACCAAGGGCGTTAAGCAAGACATCCTCAACGATGACGCGTTTTTTGAGGCGTGTGTGTACTATATTAGACATCTACTATTTAAGATAAAAACATAAATTGTTTTTTGATAATTATAAGATAACTTGAATAAGAACTTAGTTGTACTTAAAGGATAACTTAGTTATGATCTTTAGGCGACGTGAGTAAGAACTTAGAAGTTACTTGATCAAGAACTTATTAAGAACTTGAAGTAACTTAATTAAAAAATTAATTAAGAACTTAATTAAGAACTTAATTAAGAACTTGAGGATGACTTGAAGTGACTTGAGGACTTAAGTTAAACTTAAAAGTAACTTAAGTGTGTGCATGCGTGGGGTGGGGGGTGTGCATGCGTGGGTAGGACAAAACACACACACAAACAACAAACACAAACAAACAACAAACAAACAGGACAGTGCTTGTGGAAAAGTGAAGGGGCTTTTTGTTGTTCACACTTGAACGTCGTAAATTCGAGGCAGCCACCAAAGCACTTATTAGAGTCCTGAATCACTAATCACAGGATCTCTTTCAAAGTTAGATTGGCGGCCGCCCAAAGGCAGCCTTTAAAGGTGAAGGGGGTGGTTGGCGCCGCTCCAGTAGGTGGGGTAGAGGTGGGCTTTGTGGGTCAATCAGCAAACTCTGCCGATTGGCCTAGTTTTGTTGGGTGCTGAGTAACAAGCCCGGTGTGTAACAAGCCCGGTGTAACATGGGGGTCATTTCTTGAACAGTTTCAAAGGTTTTGGTTTCATCAAATGGATCGGAAGGCAGCTCACAAAGCTGTGTTTTCAAATATTTGTCAAGATCTTCAACTGAGAGTTCCGTTTTTTGTTGAGGAAACAAAAACGAAATGCTTCCTTTTGGCTTTGAGGGAGGAGAACAAGGCTCGCCACTCAATTTCTTTGTCAAAAACTTTGCCATGGCCTCATGATAAACAATGTATTTTTCCACAAGATCGCCATGTTTTTAACACACACAATTTCTAATGCTCGCCACACCAGCATACAACCGCAAACTTTTAAAATAAAACACAGCGGAGCACAGTAGAGAGCACAGTAAACGCGTCCTGCTCGTTCGGCAGTCAGTGGGAAAATGATGAAATCGGTCTTCTTGTTGGTTAACCTGGTCATGTGAGCGCCGTAAGCCCAGCACTTAATTGTAAACCCCCTGCTGATTGGCCAGCTGTGACATCAGCCCATCGCGTGATCGTCATGTCTGAGCACGTAGTAAGTAATCGGATAGTTCGGAGTCCTATCACATGATCCGCCCGGGACCTGTGCACACGCCAAGTCTTGCGTGATTTCTAAATTTAGCCTCTCTCTTTACTGTTCTCTCACGCCGGGGAATGGAAGAAGGGAGGGAGAGAAGAGGAGCATAGAAGGGGGTGGGAAGGTCAGACGAGTGTGTGTGTGTGTGTGTGTGTGTGTGTGTGTGTGTGTGTGTGTGTGTGAGAGAGAGAGTTTGGGTTTTTATTTATTTTGTTTGTGAGTGAATATATGTGCGTGCTCGCGTACACGTGAGTAAGGGGAAGGGGAAGCGTGGTTTGTGTGTGTGTGTGTGTGTGTGTGTGTGTGTGTGTGTGTGTGTGTGTGTGTGTGTGTGTGTGTGTGTGTTGGGGTGTGTGTGTGTGTGTGTGTGTGAAATGAAGAGAACAGGAAAATGCAGCTTCTAGGTCACTTTCGCCCGAAAACTGGTTGAGGGCGAAAGTGAGTTAGAAGCTGCATTTTCCTGTTCTCTGGGGGAATGAAGTAACGGTGATTGGGATAGAGTGGTAACAGAGGAGAAAGAGAGTGTAGGAAAAGGACCCACTGTCTGATTCATCTTACCTGATATGACATGCCGGTGACGGGGTGTTAATCGTTTAAATACAGGTTATTGGCAGAGAGAGAGAGAGAGAGGAGAGAGAGAGGATAAACAACCCGACTCTAAAATGAAATACTTGTTCGTGGAGTATTCTATAGTCATATGATCAGAGCTGTTTGTCTGTGAAGAAAACTGCGACAATTTACTTTCACGAACACAGACAGACAGACATACAGACTGATAGACAGACACACACACCAACACACACACACACACACACACACACACACACACACACACACACACACACACACACACACACCACACGCGCACGCACGCACGCACGCACGCACGCACACACACACACACACACACACACACACACACACACACACACACAAATGCGCGCACGTGCACGCACACACGCACACGCACACCAATATACAGAAACGCTCTTAACTCACTCACACACGTACACACATACACACACACACACACACACACACCACATACACACACACACACACACACACACACACACACACACACACACACACACACACACACACACACGCGCGCACACACGCACACACGCACGCACACACGCACGCACGCACGCACGCACGCACGCACGCACGCACGCGCGCACACACACACACACACACACACACGCACGCACGCACGCACGCACGCAAGTACACACACACACACACCACACACACACACACACACACACACACACACACACACACACACACACACACACACACACACACGCGTACCTTTCCCTCACACATGCATTTTCCTGCCCTCCCATATGTATATCTCCGGCTCTCCGCTGCCCCCTCGCCCCCTGTCACTTCGTACTCACACACCCTTGTACCCGCACACACATAGCCCTCCCCTCCTCACTCCTAAGTTCCACCCCAATACCATCTAGTGTATGAACATACCTTGTCCCCCCGCCCTCCCCCCTCCATGCCCCGCCCTCTACATAATTAGGATGCTGCAGTGTCCTGTACGTAGCTCCTGTCAAGCCCTTCCTGTGGGTCGTTTGGAACACCTGGGCAGACAGTGATCTTTTCAGTCTCCTTTCTCCCTCCACACACGTTCGTAGCGTCCACTCTCTCTTCTCTCTCTCTCTCTCTCTCTCTCTCTCTCCCTCTCTCTCTCTCTCTCTCTCTCTCTCTCTCTCTCTCTCTCTCTCTCTGTGTGTCCACAGAGTGCAGCACAGAAAAATAAAGTCATGCACGCATACTCTTACACACAGACACACAGAGACACACAGACAAGTGCATGACACACACACACACACACACACAACACACACACACACACACACACACACACACACACCACACACACACACACACACACACACACACACACACACACGTACACGCGCGCTGCGCGCGCACACACACACACACACACACACACACACACACACACACATACATGCACTCGCACGCACACGCGCACACACACACACACACACACACACACACACACACACACACACACACACACACACATACAAACACACAATTTCGGACGCGTATGCTCGTGCACACACATATGCGTGAACAACATCTTCACTCTGGACATCAATACAGCGAGGCATGTCCAGTAATTCGTACATAACATGT
>CM031595.1:80800052-80802552 GCA_018398815.1 Conus ventricosus | reverse complement strand
CACAGAGGGGAGAGGTTCAGTAGCCCTTTTACATAGATTATGTAATATATGCAAAACCCTCTACTCTTCTCCCCCTTTCACAATTACAGCTAAGGAATGACAGACAGTGGTAACAGTCATGAAAATTCATACTCTGTCTATTCGAACGAAATTCGGGGATATAAAGTTATTGATTTTACATTCCATTCAGAACAAACAACTGTGCACACTTTTGAAATATGATTGTTTTTCCTCTCTCTCTCTCTCTCTCTCTCTCTCTCTCTCCCCTCTCTCTCTCTCTCTCTCTCTCTCTCTCTCTCTCTCTCTCTCTCTCTCCTCTCTCTTAGGGTTTTCATGTGCTTATTTACAGAAAAATTTAATCACTTTTATATCCATTTGTGTATCTGATATTATTCATGATGTGATGAATACGTTTTCAAGAAGAACACGCAATCACGAACACGCAATCACGAACAGACAGACAGACAGACAGATAGACAGCAGACAGACAGACAGACAGACAGACAGACAGACACACACACACACACACACACACACACACACACACACACACACACACACACACACACACACACACACACACACGCGCGCGCGCGCGCGCGCCTACACACACACACAGAGGAAGCACTGCTCAGTAGTTAACCTGACACAACCAACAATTAAATATCAATTAATCTCCACCATCATTATCACTCTTATGTCCACCACTTCTCCTTCTCCCTTTTATCTTTAAAGCACATCCATTCCCATCAGCTCCAGCCACACAATGCTAAGACCACAGTTTTGTTTTAGAGAAGACGGATCACACATTTCAGGACTCTCTTACGATCTTCCTAACTCTGTCTCTCTGTCCAGATGGAACTTTGGAAGGTCTTAGAGGAAAAGCAAATATTCTCTATGCCTGCGAGACGTGGACTTTGACAGCTGAACTTGAGAGAAGGATTCAGGCAATAGAAATGAGGTGCGTCTGCAAGATCCTTGGCATCTGATACAAAGACCACGTTACCAACATGGAGGTCCAGACCGGAGTTAGACAAAACCATACGAAGATCTGTTGATCACAGTGAAATGAAGGAAAATGAGATAGTACGGTCATGTATTAATTGATATCAACAGGACTTGCCAAAACCATTCTACAAAGAATAGTGCGATGAGGCAGAAGGAGAGGAAGACAGAGAAAAAGGTGAGAGGACAACATCAGTGAATGGACTGGCCTCACATTCATTTAACTGCCTAAGAGCGTCTGAGAAGCGGGAGGAAAGGAAGAAGCTGTTGTAAAGTCTTCTGTGGCATCCCAACAGTCTTCAAAACACCGGGATAGGTGAAAGGTAATAGGTGATAGAGGGAGAGGGAGGAGGTTGTGCAGTGGTGTTTGTGAAGAATCTCTTCCAGTCATATGATGATTCTATTCATAAACGGGGGGGGGGGGGGGGGGGGGGGGGGGGGGGGGGGGGGGGGGAAGAATGATGCATAATTCAAAAGATTTCCTCTCTTACCTTTCGCCTTTCCGAAGACATGAATCTGTTTTTGTTCGAAAATGAAATGAGCTGTACGCAGAAAGAAGCAGAATCACAGACTGGGTTCTTAAAATTCTATCTATCTATCTATCTATCTATCTATCTATCTATCTATCTATCTATCTATCTATCTTATCTATCTATCTAATTGTGTGTGTGTGTGTGTGTGTGTGTGTTGGTGTGTGTGTGTGTGGGGTGTGTGTGTGTGTGTGTGTGTGTGTGTGTGTGTGTGTGTGTATGTGTGTTGTGTGTTGTGTGTGTGTGTGTGTGTGTGTGTGTGTGTGTGTGTGTGTGTGTGTGTGTGTGTGTTTTGTGTGTGTGTATGTGTGTGTGTGTGTTGTTGTTGTCTTCAATTTAACGTCTATCCACATAGTGATATTAGACGGGGGGAGGGAGGGAAACGGGAGGAAGAGGAGGGGATGGGGACCGTATTGTGTGTTTATGTCTCTTTGATAAGGGGGAGAGAAAAAAAAAGTCAGAAAAATGAGCATTAACAAAAATTACAAGCATTAACAAAAATCACAATCAACTAGTCTATAACAAATGTCCTACAGGACTATGAAGTAAACATTTCGCAATATTAAACAAGCTAGTAGCATTTTCGAAAACGCCTTCAATGCAATTTTCAGAAATCACTGGTAAGATAGGTCTTAACCTCTGACATTCAAAAATGATGTGCTTGCTAGAAATTTGTTCACCACATAAACATCTAACATTTTTGCTGTATTTTGTAATGAACGCATTAAGTTTCATCCTGTAAGATAGCGAACTAATCTGTCTGAATTTGATTACGCCAGTATGATTCAAGTATGATTTGTTATCCAAACCACGAGAATCAGTATACTTATTCTTGGACAGTCTATCTTTTCTCAGGGTATAGCCTTTAATTCTACTCCAAACTGCTTGTTCCAGCAAGTGATAACCCTCCTGAATGGATAAGGGAACATGAATTTCAGTCGATTCTGTGCCTTGCCTTGCGCCCT
>CM031595.1:80792552-80795052 GCA_018398815.1 Conus ventricosus | reverse complement strand
AAATATTTGTATCTATCTCGGTCTGTTTCCTGCAATTATTTCCCCTTGCAATTGTTTTGCTTTGTATTTCTGAAAACAAGTCACTTCTCTTTGTTGATGACCCCTACGTTTTTCTGATTTTACTCTCAGCAAACGTGTAGCCATTGCATACAGGTCGGTGGCCTTACAATTAAAATGTTCAGAGTTCAGAGAGTGTTCAGAGTTCTCTCTCTCTCTCTCTCTTTCTCTCTCTCTCTCTCTCTCTCTCTCTCTCTCTCTCTCTCTCTCTCTCTCTCTCTCTCTCTCTCTCTCTACTCTCTCGTTGAACCTTAGCCAACATGCCAATATACCATCGAAATGTTATGGAAGTAACTGTGAAGAAATAACAGACAATAGGCGTAAAGAAATCAATCTCTGTCTTTCGCTGACAACAGGCTTTAAGTCTGTGTGCCAAAGACACGCAGTGATAATCTTTTTAAGATATAAGTGAAGTTATGGTTTGAGGGAAAAAGAGAAGAGACTCGTGTATAGTAAACAAGCCAGGTTATAATGTAACAGTAATAGCAGCAGCAGAAGCAGCAGACCTAATGATGATGGTGGTGATGGTGGTGATGATGGCGGTGGTGGTGGTGGAGGTCGTGGTGGTGGTGGCAGTAGTAGTAGTAGTGACAGTAGCAGTAGTAGTGGCGGTAGTAGTAGTGCTGGTAGCGGTAGTGAACAAAGTGGCTGCGACTGTATGTCAGAAAGAACTGATGGATAAGAAAAGAGACTATGAAAGGCCTTTCTTATTTATCAAACATCAACATCACAATCCAAAATCGTCTAATTTCGAGAATCCTTGTCTTTGTTCTTAACCGCGCGAACATTTGAACTGTGATCCAGGATTGCTGAATGACACATAACCCTACAATCCTAACTTCGTAAAGTTACAAACAGAAAACAAAGATCGCCTAAAATGCTCTGGCAACAGTTTAGGTCGTCGCAAAAAAGAAATAGTCATATAACAGCTCTCCTTTCATGAAGATGAATTTGTAGCTAGCCTAAAAATGTGTCCTCAGTTGGCACTCCGGTTCAGGTTCAACCTTCTCCAATCGCTCTGGTGCTGGAGGCAATGGCAACGGAATTCCACCTGTCTCTGTCTACTGTGCCATGTTCAGAGTCAATTCCTTGTCTAGTAGCTCTCTCTCTCTCTCTTCTCTCTCTCTCTCTCTCTCTCTCTCTCTCTCTCTCTCTCTCTCTCTCTCTCTCTCTCTCTCTACTCTCTCTCTCTCATCTCATGTGCGCTAGCTTCTCCCCGCTTCTTCTGGAATGTTAAACCTAGCGTTTGCAGGGTAGTGAATTTGTCGCATCCGAAAAATGTGTCCCATCCATTTCCATCGAGCATCTGGTCTGCCTCTTGCCTTCTTACCATTCCTGTCCTGCTTCCGAGATTGACCTTGGAGATAGTATTCGGCCAGACGATCCTGAGGATACGCCATGCTCTTGATCTGGAATATGGATCGTGAATAAACATCTCAATCGGTGCAGACGTAAGATTTTCAATGTAGTAAGTTTAGAGTTCTTCGGAAGCGAATCAGCAAACTTAAAGACAGATTGGTGAATTCGTTTTCACAACTTTCTCAAACAGGCTCCATGACTCAAGCTCAGAAGCCTGACTATTCATCTCTGTCGAGTTCAAGTGGGTAGATTGATTCTGACTATGGTGATAAGGTCTCTGCACTTGAGAAACGATCGCCCAATGAAGATGGTGGTCTGTAGACTGTCACAACACAAGAAGTCATCAACGTTTTGAATCGCCCGTGTTTAAGTAACGATGGATCAACGTCGTCCGCTATCTGGTTACCAAACGAATAGTTCCTTCAATTAAATATCAGACTTGATGTCCGTTAGTATTTTATTATTGTGAGCAGAAAAGCAGGTCATTGAACGCATCGCTGTCCTCCAAAGTTCCTGAGCATGGTCATCCAGCTGCATGAAGATCAGCGTGGCTAACTAAGATTCAACAGTAACCTTTCAGAGCCCTTGCCTATCATCAACGGAGTGAACAGGGTTGCTTCCTGGCACTGACTCTCTTTACTTTAGATGATGCTCAAACAAGCCACTGACGACCTTGATGACGAAGATGGAGTCTACATCAGATTCGTCTCGATGGCAGCCTATTCAACTTCAAACAATTTCAGACTCACATGGAGACCCTGGAGCAACTGATCCGAAACCTCTTTGCTGACGATGTTGCCTTGTTGCCAGACAGAGGGAGCCTTGCAGCGTATGTCATCCTGGTTTGCAGAGGCTGCCCAGCTCTGAGGGCTAAAGTCAGCTTGAAGAAGACGGAACTCCTCCATCAGCCTTCAACCTCAAGATCAGAGAACACAAGATCAGAGAACACACACACACACACACACACACACACACACACACACACCACACACACACACACACACACACACACACACACACGATTCACCACAACACACACCCACGCGCACACACACACACACACACACACACACACACACACCAC
>CM031595.1:80730052-80782552 GCA_018398815.1 Conus ventricosus | reverse complement strand
GAAGCAGATACAATGTAAATCTTTGAAAACTAAAGGTGGGCAACAACAAAAAATGGAGAGGGTCGACAGGAATCTAGTCAAGGTCATGTATCATTATAACAACAAACTGATATATATATATATATATATACATATGTATATAGACATTACTTACTAACTCTCTCACACTCAGAAACACACACATACATACATACATACATACGCAAAGAAAGGAAGGAACTGTGGGTAGATGATGACATATTCCTTATAAAAGTATCAAGTCTGGGTGTGTGAGTCCAGGACAGGCCGCAGTCTTTGCCCCGCGAACACTGCTTCAACAATCAGTATTCTCCACCTCAGTCATTAAGCGTGGTTTGTGTGTGTGTGTGTGTGTGGGGGGGGGGGGGGGGGGGGGGGAGGGGGACCCGGGAACCAAGTGTCACTCAGTTCGTTGTCCTGAAGGCAGACACCAACAGAATCGTGACACACTCTCTTTCCCTGGCCAGCCTGACTTAGAGAGAATCACAAAAAGCAGGAAGTCGAGGATTCCAGTCTTCGTGGATTGGCCGGAAGAAGGAAATGCTGGGGTACTGGTCTCTCACAGTCGCTGGATCAGTCTGGTCTGGGGTCCTGCTATGCTAACAGGAATATGGCAAAGACGGTGGATCAGGAATACGGCAAAGGCGATGGATCAGGGGTGATTGTCCGTCTTTGTCTCTCTGTAGTACCTGTCACTCAGAGCAGTGCTCTGTCTGAGGACTGCACATACCATGAATGAACTTTGTGCTTATGTGTCGTATGAGTGGAGAGGCGGGAAGGAGTATGGAGGCGGTAGGGGGTTGGGGCGTGGGGCAGAGGTGAGCGGAGCAAGGATAGAATTGGACAGGAGACTGAGATTCTCTGATGGCCACTTTCAACAAGTTGTTAGGAAAATTGATGACGGAATCTGTTGACTTTTCTGCAGACCAAAATTGATTCTTTGTTTTCAGCACGCGTATTGCTTCCTTGAAAGAGGTGCTTCGTGCTGACAGATATGAAGGACTGCCCATTCCCGCCTCCTTCATTTCTCTCCTGATTTTCTGATTGAACCGTTAGCGTGCACGTGCCAGAAACCAGGTTTTGTTTCTCATGTCATCAGATTCATGTCCCCGGTCCTCGTTTATCACCGCGTCGTTCATGAGAGCCTTTTCATCATAAACTCTCTCTGTCTGTGAGTCTGTCTATCTGTCTGTCTGTATCTCTTTTTCTCTGGTAAGAATAGTAGTAATTTAGGTTGTAATCGTAATAGTAGTAGTAGTAGCAAAAAACCCCAGCAGACCTTGTGATACTGATTGTAGTAGTAGTAGTAGTAGTAGTAGTAGTAGTAGTAGTAGTAGTAGTAGTAGTAGTAGTAGAAGAAACAGCAGTAGAGTAGCAGTGGTAGCAGTGCTGGTTGTAGCAGAAGTTATGGTAAACGATGTGGCGGCGGTTTATGTCGGTAAAAACAAACAATAAAAGAGAATATCAAAGACTGCCTTAACTGAACAAACTTAAACCTGGTAAACCAAATTCATCTCGTTTTGCAGTCTTCACAACGACGATCCATGTCCATGACTTTAATTATGCGAATTTTGATTCACGAGAGAGAGAGAGAGAGAGAGAGAGAGAGAGAGAGAGAGAGAGAGAGAGAGAGAGAGAGAGAGAGAGAGAGAGACAGACAGACAGACAGAGACAGAGACAGAGACAACTTTCTTTCTCTATTTTTGTATTATATTTTATGTGACGACGAATAGAAAGTCCTATAGACAGTGGGAAAGACTGCAGTCCAGGACCCTTTTCAGGACCATTCGAAGTAAGCTTGCTTGTGTCTGGAGTTGTACTGCTTTCATCTGTCAGCGAAACAGCGACGAGTGAAGCTGCAAGATATGCACACAGCACTCCGCTCTGTGGTTGTTTATTTCGCCCCGGGCTCAACAGTCATGAAATGTTGGCTGAGGGCGTGTCCATGGACATTCTGCTGTGCCTCGTCTTATAGTCATACATAGGCATCTAGCAGAGAGCAGTTATATCCCTTGACGTCGTAATGGAATGCCCTGTGTGTACCTGCACTCTATGCGAACAGAGGGCAGGCTTCTACGGGTGATGCAGAGTTACTCCCGGCTGGCATGGCTCGGTAATTGAGGACGGTACTTTCTCTGGGGATCACTGGCTTCAGGTGTATTTTTTTTTCTGTTCTGTTTTCTTTTCTTTATTGGACATCATTTTCATTATAAACTAGTGTATTATAAGTTATATATCCATCATAACAACACAATTTTTCGATTGAAAATTCCAGCTTTTCTCTCAGGGGAGAGCGTATCTCCATAGTACATAGTCAGCTTTTTAATGCTCCCTGCATTTCCATCAATTATTATTCTCTTGATTTTGACTTTTTTTGCTGAATGTTGTCAGGGACATTTCCCTTGTTGCTATGGGCACTTTAACGTGTATTACCATCGAGGCCTCGATTTGTTGTTTCATTCAAAGAACAAGCACCCGGGCCACCACTTAGGAAAAAAACCAACACTCTTCATGCGAGACTGCGATGTTAACCTAGATGATCTCACTTCTTATTGTGTGTGTTATCCACATCTCCACCTAAGCTGTTAAGCGTTCATTGTTCCAACAAGAACAGGAACAAGAACAATAGCAACAACAACAGATTACAAATATTTTACAGACCAACAAGAAAGAGATCAGGATCGGACTGTCTGCAAAGGTATTCTAAAGCAGTGAACCTTCCATCTTTGTACCACCAATTCAACCACTGGCGTTTAAATTGCCGACTGTATTATGTAATGGGGAAAGTGTCGAGGCATTTCGTTCCACCCCAAAACGCTTTTCTGTGATAGCAAGCGGTACCATTTTCAAGCTGATTATGCAAATTAATGTATTCCATTTTAGCTTTGATAAAATCTGCAATCACAAGTACGCACTGAACATATAATAATACATAGAGAGAGCAACAATAATTTGACAGCGTTCACTTTCTTCTTTCGCCTCTTGGTCACATCTAATTTACTGGTATCTATTAAAAAGACATTCAGAAAGAATTCAAGGAAGTGTGTGTGTGTGTGTGTGTGTGTGTGTGTGTGTGTGTGTGTGTGTGTGTGTGGTGCGTGCGTGCGTGCGTGCGTGCGTGCGTGCGTGCGTGCGTGCGTGCGTGCGTGCGAGCGTGCGTGCGTGCGTGCGCGCGCGCGCGTTTGTGTGTGTGTGTGTGTGTGTGTGTGTGTGTGTGTGTGTGTGTGTATGTGTGTGTGTGTGTGTGTGTGTGTGTGTGTGTGTGTGTGTGTGTGTGTGTGTTTTCTTCTTCTTCTGCGTTCCAGAATCATGACTCATATTTCCAGACCAGTTTGATGGATGAAGGCTGCTGTTGTCTTCAGATCCTCCATTGTGCCCCAAAGCTTTGCCGCAAGCGTGGCTGCGTGTGGCCAGCGCTGTATCCGTGCATCCTGGTAAAGGGGGCAGGACTGAAGAATGTGCTCGGGGGAGGGGGGGGGGGGGGGGGGGGGGCTGTCTCACAAGGGCAGTCAGGTGTGTGTGATAGCCCGATACGATGGAAATGGCCTCGCAGACGGCAGTGACCAGTTCGTAGTCGGAAGATTGTGGTCTGTTGGTGTCGCTGTAGTTGGAGCAACTGGTCATCAGACGGGTGTCTGTGTTCTTCTTCCCAGAGTCTTTTATACTGGCTTTTGATGACAGTTTGTGTGTGTGTGTGTGTGTGTGTGTGTGTGTGTGTGTGTGTGTGTGTGTGTGTGTAGGAGAGAGAGGAGAGAGAGAGAGAGAGAGAGAGAGAGAGAGAGAGAGAGAGAGAGAGAGAGAGATGCGCTTTTGTATGCGCGTGTGTCTTACATAGCCCATGTGCTAGACATGGAAAATGCATCTTCTTCACATTCATTATGATAGCAAGAAGACCATGGTTATAGCAACTGGCGAGGTTTTAAAACAAACTGGGTCGAGGCTTCCAGATCTGTTCATCTTCACACGAAGCAGGATGGAATGTTGAAGGCTTCCATGTCACTTCCCCACATGCTGTTGGAAATTCTAGAATTGAGAGGTCGGAAAGCGGGACGATAGGGAAGGAAGGCAGATACCATGGGGAGAGTGTGGAAGAAGGGTAGTGGTGGTGAAAGAAGAGATTCACAGAGGAATCATTGAAATGCTGTTTCGCCAGAATTGTCTTGGCGTTCAGCGTCGTTTTTGTCCTGGCCACCGCTGAGCCATCGGGAACCCAACAAAGGCCAGTCAATCTGGGGAGATTTCTCAGCGATTGTCTCAGTTGATTCTTTTCTGATGAGAGGCACAGTGCGTTTGATTCACTCTCTAGGCCTTCATTTGACGAGGCGCAAGAGTATGCTTGAGCATGTGTGTGCGTGTGACAGTGTGTGTGTGTGTTTGTGTGTGTGTGTGTGTGTGTGTGTGTGTGTGTGTGTGTGTGTGTGTGTGTGTTGTGTGTGTCTGTGTGTGTGTGTGTGTGTGTGTGCATGGGTGCGTGCGTGCGTACGTGCGTACGTGCGTGCGTGCGTACGTGCATGCGTGCGTGCGGCCTGAGTGCATGCGTATGTGTGCGCGCGCGCGTGTGTGTGTGTGTGTGTGTGTGTGTGTGTGTGTGTTCATGTGTGTGCTTAGTACATGATATGGTACGGTATAGTATGGTGTGTGTGTGTGTGTGTGTGTGTGTGTGTGTGTGTGTGTGTGTGTGTGTGTGTGTGTGTGTGTGTGTGTGCGTGATTGTTGTTATTGTTGTTCTTGTAATTTCTGCTCCATGTCAATTTCGGGTTTTTGGACAGCATTGGCGGAATAAAAACACTTTGGTTTTCAATTTCCTGTTCAGAGATAATTCATCTTTGATTTTTGGAGCATGTGGGTGGAGCGTTTTTTAAATGACATACAAAAAAAGCATCGTAAGTTATTTCTCTTGGTGGTTGTTTCTGTCAAAATCAGGATCTAAAAAGAATACTTTTATTCGTTCTCTTCCATATATGACCTCCCATTTCTACAAGAATGAACCTTTTCAAACGTAATTTTCTTCTATTCTCTATGTCGCTCTCTTCTCTCTCTCTCTCTCTCTCTCTCTCTCTCTCTCTCTCTCTCTCTGCACACACACACACACACACACACACACACACACACACACACACACACACACACACACACACAATATATATATATATATATATATATATATATATGTATATATATACATTGTGTGTGTGTGTGTGTGTGTGTGTGTGTGTGTGTGTGTGTGTGTGTGTTGTGTGTGTGTGTGTGTGTGTGTGTGTGTGGTGTGTCTGTCTGTCTGTGTCTGTGTCTGTGTCTGTGTGTATGTCTGTGTCTGTGTTCGTGTGTCTATGTCTGCGTGTATGTTTGTGTATTTTTCCGCATGTTGAAACACTTCCATTCACTGCAGAATCTAGTTAAAATCGTCGCAGTAGGAAGTTACGCAAAGCTTGCTGAAAGCTGAAAGCAGAGGAAATAAATCCGTCGGTGTACCCCAAACAACAAATGCTAGCCATTTCTCAGTTACACTGCCTTACTGTAAGTCACATGAAGGGCTGTGATATGGAGAAGAGAAGAAGATTAGCCGAGTCAGTTTCCCCGAAGTTGGAGTATGGCTGCCTTAATGGCAGGATAAAAAAAAACGGTCATACACACAAAACTCCACTCCCTTTGTTGGGTAGATAGAATTTATCCTTGCCTGTCTACACAGGGAGTGTCTGCAGGAGTATCGGCCTGCGTACGCAGAAAGAAAAAGAAAACCAAGTCAATGCTTGCCAGCCACAACCACTTTATCATCTTTTCGAAGTAGGCATTCTAAAACGCAGTACTGCTAATTCCATACAATCAAGAAAATTCTAATTCATTACACTCTATCGGGGGAGGGGGGGGGGGGGGGGGGGGGGGAGGGGTATATACTCAAAAACCACACGTGCGTTTTAAAAGCAGAATAAAATCCTTAAAGTCAGCCATAGTATAACCAAGCCGTTGATTTAACAAGCCACAGAACATTTAAAACAGTCACTCAGATAGATCGTGATTAAATAAATGAACATGTCTTCGATGTATCTTACCTATCATTGTTTATCACATCAGATAATGACACCATTAAAAGTTTATTCCTTTTACACGTCTAATTGTCTCCCCTTTACATGAACGTTATGTTCAGTTTTGAGTTATTCCCTGTGTTCATTCAATATTCTGTAGCCTACCTCCATGACGGTACAGTAATTTCCTTTGTAAAGAACACTACACACTATTTGGTAAGACGCTTGATTGGAATGGCGAGACATTTCCCCCATGATGTCATCAACTAGGAAACGTGCCGACGTTACCAGTTTGAACGCGACACTAATGTCAGTTCGTTTTATGGACCACACTCCACTCATCGACCCCACATGAGTACGACCATTCCCGCCACTTTAAGTATGGTCCTGGGACCCCGGCAATCATAACCTGGGCCTGACACGACGTCTCATCCCCTCTCTACACCTCGTGTCTAAATCAGCACTCGCCCCATCCCGCCTGCCGCCATGATCCACCACCAGACCGGGCCGCACGTGCCGACCTCCATAAAATGGCCATTTGAATGGCTGGGGACAGTGCATGGGAGAGAGTGGAGGGGACCAGATAAGGGTTCAGTCCTTGCCATATCAGTATTGGAGCGTAGAGCTGGAAAACGCCTCCACCAGTCTCTGATATAAGACAGCATGCCTCCACTTCATGCATACCTCACTGTGAGTTCCAGTTTGTATTGTTTACAGTCCAGTAGAATGCACAGGGACTGTCAACATGCGAAAAAGCAAGGAACAGATTCCTTTCATGAAAAGTGTGAAACAAGAACACATTCATTAGAAACTATACACTGGATGAGATTGCTAATCAATCACGGATCATGAAGCCAGAACAAGACTGAGCCCTGATTAGTGTTACAGGTATTCTTACAAAGTAGATTTTTTGTTTTGCAAAAAATGCCAAGCAAGTGTCAGTTTTACTTTATACAGACAATGCACCCTACCTCTTATTAACATTGGAAAATGAACGATAGTTAACGTTTATTCCAGTGTTCAGAATGTAAGTTTTTCGTTACTGCATTACCAAAAGAACTGCCTGCCTGCCCGCCTGCCGTGAATTATAACAAGAGAAAAATGAAGGCTGTTTGCAGGTCAGAGAGAGATAAACGGGCTGTACGGCAGAAAAGAACAGACGACAGTGTAACAAGATTAAAAAGACAACGTCATTGAGAATGGCCGAAGAGTGAAAACTTCTTGCACAGAATATGCAGCAGTTGGGAATATTGTCCATTTTGAAAGAGTCGATGGCACCCCCACAGGAACCGAACACTACACTCCAAATGATCATTTGTTCAACAAAGTAATATCCAGTGACCTCTGAAAAAGGATCATTATGGCGAGCAATGATACAGAGATGGAAATGCAGGTTGATGGAACATATAACCCACAGTTCCACCCCAATACCACCAGGTAGTCTAGCTGTGACTGATGGCTATGTGAAACAACAGACCTTCCTTTTAACCCTTATTTCTTAAATACTGGTCACAACAGGGCAAACACGCCTTCTAAAATTGTTAACAAGTTAAGATGAATAGCCCGCTATCATTATCAATTCCATAACAGTGAATAGAGATGATCACTACACTCTGCTACCACCTAAGCAACAAGAAAAACAATTATGATGTGCCCTAACAGTGACATACATTTCTTAACAACTACAAGAATATAGTCTTTTCAGAAATTTTATCAGACACATTTTGTTTCTGTTTCTATACATCTATGACCTGTATGTTTGAGCAATACTGAATGAAAAATATCTGCATGTGAATCGTATCCCACGGTGATTAACAAGTCGCAGATGTGCCCTGACAAATGGCCAGAGGTGTTGCTGCTGTCTGAGTCTTCATGGCAACACTGGCCTGACCAGCGGAAAATTCAGGGTGGTGCCTACCCCCTCTTCAAGTGTCGAGAGGCATGCTGGATATTTCTGTGTTTTAATGAACCGCAGAATGCTGATGTGGTTTTGAAGGATCTTTAATGTTTGTATCGGATATCCTGCTTGCGTATATCCACGAAGTCGGTTCAGCCACTCGCAGGTACCTCAAGATGTTGAATTGGGAGATAATGGGAAAAAATACTGGTGCTTGCTTCCCTCACCAAGCACAGCCAAACACCAAACGTGCGAACCTCACATTGACCACCCCATTGTTGCACTGGTCGTCAAATTAATAGGTGTTTGTTATCAAATTTGGGTAATTGATCATCATCAGATGTAGAATCACACACACACACACACACACACACACACACACACACAACACACACACACACACACACACACACACATTTGATAGCTAACTGATCTAAATTCTGTTCCTGTCAAGCACTGGAGGTATTCAGAAGAAGCAGCAGCCCTTGATGCAGGAGACACGTGTCGACTGTCTTCAGCACGTACAGCTAGTCGTAAAAGAGGATGGCTCCACTTTTAACAGGATTACTTCCCCTGGTCTTCCCACGTCCTAAAATGAATGGCGACGGCCGCGGACCCTGCACCCCGTATCTTCCACCTCGTAAACTTACAGAAGGAGACCATAAACTATCTGGGGCCAAAGGATGACCTCGTTTCGTTTTTTCTGTTCGCTTTCTTCGCCCATGGTCTATAATTTTACACAGTGTTTATTTTGTCTCTCTTGAGAACGAGGAAGTTGACAAAGTTGGAACGTAACTGTCATAAGTTCAGTGTGTTATTTTTGAGGAGAGAGAGAGAGAGAGAGAGAGAGAGAGAGAGAGAGAGAGAGAGAGAGAGAGAGAGAGAGAGAGAGAGACAGACAGACAGACAGACAGACAGACAGACAGAGAGAGAGGGGAGAGAGAGAGAGAGAGAGAGAGAGAGAGAGAGAGAGAGAGAGAGACAGAGAGACAGAGAGAGAGAGAGAGAGAGATCGGATGAGGTCGATATCATATTTTCAGATGATATTTTGAAAGGTGATTTTTACCTATTAAGATAAAGATCGAACAGATGAAGGAAAACAAACACAAACTGTTAATGCATCTGAGCATAAGGTAATGGTTTTGATATGCAGAGTATAAGCAATGACAAAAAGAATAAATAGACATGTATGGCTAAACAAAGCCAAGTCAGGCAAGGCAAGGCAAGATAGGCGAGTAAAGCAAAGCGAGGCAAGGCTAGGCAAGACAAGACAGACCCAGCCAGACTAGGTCAGGCTAGGTCATGCCAGGTCAGGCCAGGTCAGGCTAGGTCATGCCAGGTCAGGCCAGGTCAGGCTAAGTCAGGCTAGGTCAGGCCAGGTCAGGCTAGGTCATGCCAGGTCATGCCAGGTCATGCCAGGTCAGGCTAAGTCAGGCTAGGTCAGGCCAGGTCAGGCTAGGTCATGCCAGGTCAGGCCAGGTCAGGCTAAGTCAGGCTAGGTCAGGCTAAGTCATGCCAGGTCAGGCCAGGTCAGGCTAAGTCAGGCTAGGTCAGGCCAGGTCAGGCTAGGTTAGGCCAGGTCAGACTAGGTCAAGGCAGGTCAAGGCAGGTCAGGCCAGGTCAGGCCAGGTCAGGCCAGGTCAGGCCAGGTCAGGCTAAGCCAGGGCAGGTCAGGCGGGTACCTCAACATCTCACTACCCGAAGTTACAACGCAGAGAAGGCAAGGCAAGGTAAGATCAAGCCAGGTACGACATGGCAAGCAAGGCAAGCCAAGGCAAGCCAAAGCAAGGTAGGCAAGGCAAGGCGAGCAAAGGCAAGGCAAGGCACAAGGCAAGGTAAGGCAAGACAAGGTAAGGTAAGCCAAGGCAAGGCAAGCATTTTGACCAGTCTTACTTGCTTGATTCATTGGCAGTGACTGCTATTCCCATATGAAATCCTTGCTAATAATGAGGACAATGACAGTGGCGATTGTTGAAGCCAACAAAATGCTTCCCTTGGCGTCGAACTAATGACTCGAAATAAGAGCAACTGCCGCTCACTTTTACGGTCCCCACGGAACGCTAGCAGTCGAATCTCACCTTGGAACGCCTGTGCCTTACATGCCTAAAGAAGAAAGCAAACACATGCTCAAGACCTGTTCCTTGAAGCCTCATGACAGTACACACAGGAGAGCTGGGAGCATCCCTAACGCTTCTAAAACAACACCAAAAACAATACCAGGAACGACGACGACGAGAACAACAACTAAACAACATGAACGATGAAAACAACGACGATGATAACGATGAAAACAGTAACAACCAACAACAACAACATCAACAACAACAACACAACAACAACAACAACACCAACAGCAGGAGCAGCAGCAACAACTATCATGATGATGATGATGATGATGGTGGTTGTGGTCAGGATGATGATGATGGTGGTGGTGGTGATAATGGTCAAGAAGAAGAAGAAGAAGAAGAAGAAGAAGGTGCTGAAAATACATGTTCGTTTTCTGACAGGAAAGAAAAACAGTGAAACATGTCATGAGTTCATGCATAGCAGGGCTAACCCAGGGAATGTACACATGGAGACATAACCAAGCGCTTAAAGAAATCATTCAAGCCGTTAGCACTGGCACAGGAAACACTGCGAAGCCCCAGCATCGACGTTCCACGTGGCAAGAGACCACAGGTCCTGGTCAGGAGCAATCGTGACATCAGGAGCAAGCAAGCAGGGTCGAGTTGATGACCGGATATGCAGAGCAGACCTTCCACATCTAAAACGACAGAAACTCCCAGTGATGGTCTGGAAAAGTGGCATGAGATCGGATACAACTCCCTAGTTCGGTCGCATGACGTGACCTCGATTCACGGACGTGCGCACCGAACACGGTTCACCCCGTCAGTCGAACAGTGCTGATGAAGGCTATCGGATGGTGGCCGACAGCTCCGCTTTCGTCCGTCTATCTTGAGAGACCCGGTACGAATGTTTAATCAGATAGGATATTGTACTCCACTTAGGTTCATCGAAAAGGTGATTCTGATTTAACTCACTGTTCTCTATGAAAGCAAAGGGGAGCAAACACACATCTGCAAGGCTGAATGAAAAGTGCGCCAGTCCTGCAAGCAAGCTTGCTGTAATCTGATTTCGAAGCAGAAGGTCTTCGCTCAAGAGGTTGGAGCAAAGGAGCTTTTTTTTGTAAGCTCTTCAGTCTATTACAGTCAACAATTGTCTCATACAGATCTACATATGTGCACTCAGCTAGCACCCATACATACTGGACGAACACGAATGAAGTAAACATCGGACCATGTCAGAAAAAAATGCAGGTGCGTTTCTCCACACAGCAGTGGTCAAACACTTTGAGCAAGCAAAAATCTCTATCTGTATAATATGTACTGGTCTCTGGACAGGAAGGAAGAGCTGTTCAGAGTCAGTGGATTCTGATCACAATGCTTTCATGGAGGAGGAGGCTCAAACAGGCGCCTCAAAAAACGTACCATCAACATGGTCAGCCAGTCGCTCAATACAACCCCAAGGGGGAAGTGAAGAAAACCTACAGTCTGGGATTGGAACAATGGGAGTGAACTGAAGTGAAGCAGAAAAGACAAATACAAAGGGCTGGGAGGAGGGTGCAGTGGAGAGTTGTGACTGATGACCCGGGACTGTGGAGAAGAAACAAACCGAAATTTTGTGTAGAAATATGTCTTTCATTTTTTCTGTCCATGGAGGAAGAGGGAAAGAATTTGTGTTCACGTGAATGGAAATGTCACTTTACTGCATGCAATGTGAAGTTTTGGAGCGCTGAACCCTAAAACCATTTTTCATGACACTGAAAGCAATGGTAATTAAACGACATATTGCTATACTGTTACATACGATTCCAAACGATTTATAGCTAGATTTGTTATCAAAAGCAATCGCAATGAACAGATAAAATGGAAAAAAAGACAAAAATATAAACTGCATAGTGAGTATAAACATGTGCACGCAAGCATTCGTATACATACACGTACACATGCGCAGGCGTATAGACACACACACACACACACACACACACACACACACACACACACACACACACACACACACACAGGCAGATACACACACAGCCACACGCACAGACACACACAGACAAACACAGACACATACAGGCACACACACAGACACACACAGACACACAGACACACACACACACACACACACACACACACACACACACACACACACACACACACACACATACACACACACACGCGCGCGCGAGCGCGCGCGTGCACGCGCACGCGCTCCTGCGTACTCACGCTTAACAAACAATGAATAAGCTAATCTATAGAAATAATAAAATGTTTTCAGCTTTCTCGATCGGTTATTATATTTTTAAAAAATGTGTAAAATTTAATTTCACATATCTGTTTTTAGAATCTTCTTAAATTTTCTAATGTGATGAGAAACGTGAATTATTTTTTTTTGTATTTTATTAAGCTAAAACAATTACAGTGATTGGATTAAAAACCACCGCACGTACACGCAGAGAGAGAGAGAGAGAGAGAGAGAGAGAGAGAGAGAGAGAGAGAGAGAGAGAGAGAGAGAGGAGAGAGAGAGAGAGAGAGAGAGAGAGAGAGAGAGAGAGAGAGAGAGAGAGAGAGGAGAGAGAGAGAGAGAGAGGCACATGGGCATGTCACAGGCATGAGCGCGTGGGACTCAAATGCACGTGCACACACACACACGCACGCACGCACTAACACACACACACACACACACACACACACACACCACACACACACACACACACACACACACACACACACACACACACACACGCACGCACGCACGCACGCACGCACGCACGCACGCACTAACACACACACACACACACACACACACACACACACACACACACACACACACACACACACACACACACACATAAAAACACACGTGCGCGTTCGTGCCCGCGCACGAGCGTGCGCACGTACACTGCAATGCTCTGTACAATAAATGCGTTTGCGTCCAGCCATGAAATGAGAATCCATCAATAATCCCAGAGTTTGCGAAATGACCTTACACCAGCCATAGAAACGCAGTCAAGTGACAGAACAGAACCGTTTTCACCTCTATTAGTGTATTCCATTTCAAAGGTCTTTTGAAGTTGGTGTGTGATGAAACATCAAATCACTTCGCCCTTGCTATTTCTCACAGATGGCTGCATATCTAGCAGGAAGTAATTATTCCAGACTGAGTGCCGTGAAAGGAATGGCACAGGTACTATTACAGCAGTTGTTCATCCATTGGTGTCCTTGCGTGTTTGATGGCGAGGTCGGCGTGGTCATGGTTGGGGAAATCCGGCCTGTTTCTTTCTTCTGGACCATGTTGAAAATGTTGTCAATGTTCTGCAGAAATAACAATAACATATGAACAGTTGTACTGGATGGCTTCAACTACGTGTCTGTTTGTTTGTTTGTTTGTAAGTTGATAAGATCATAAAAAAATCCAACTGCTGAAGACATATTAACCAAGGTTTGTAAAAAGATGAAAATGGCGACCCTAGGATGAACTCTGTATAGCAGATCTGGATGAAACAAAGAATAGAAATCGGTTGAGAACAGGTTGCAAGATCATTACGCGCTTTTCTCTGAACACAACACTGTCAAGTTACTATTACGAACTGATCTTGTTATTGAGGCGCACGTTTATGTATATGACCATTCTCTCTATTGTTACAACTGCTGCTGCTGCTGCTGCTGAACATGTGGGAATGGATGAGGATGATCATCTTATAAACCTCATATATCATGACAAAGAAGAGTTCACACAATCCGTGACATAAATTGACGAAGAAAATTGTAAAACCACACGCAGAAATACGACACAGATAATAACAGAATCCAGAAACACTAATCTGGGTCAAACGGGGAAAGGGGGTGGGTGGAGGGGGTGGGGGTGGGGGGAGGGGTGGGTGGGGGGTGGGTGAAGGCAATCAGGCGGCTTCTAATTTAGCCCCTCGCACACACAAAAAAAATCCTGAAACCTTTATCGGTTTTTTGAATTGCCTGCGTGAGATGGTTTGAAAATTATTGTGTTTGCATATTAGATGATCCTGTTTCTTCACATCTCTACGGTCCTCAGCTGTGCACGGCGCGCGCGCGCGCGCGCGCGCGCGCGCGCGCGCGTGTGTGTGTGTGTGTGTGCGTGCGTGCACGCGTGTGTCTGTGTGGAAGATTAAATTTCACAGATAATTTTTATTCTGTAGTTGGTCCGTCGTGCATGCTAAATGAGTGGATGGTTATGATAACATTAGTTAACTGGAATTCATTTATTTCAAGTTTCATTTGTTGCCAGGCGTTCGTAATCACGGAGCTGACTTTGTATGTGAAAGTTCACAGCCTATGGAATTATGACGCTGTATTCTTCTTCAAATGTGATCTACTAATTACGCTGTGGTGCGTCCATCGCGGGTAGTCATGACCATCGACATCCCCAGGAAGGCGAGGCTGGAGATTTGTGGACTTAGGGGTGACTGAACTGTCCAATGTAACTAAATGAAGTAGTGTTTTCTCTAGGTGGGCGGGCTCAAGGGAAGTTGATGTGTTGTTCCAAAATACTCTCGTTTCTGTGCAGAAGTTTTCTTGTGGCATCCAAAGTGTCCTGTCCTTCGGCCGTGGCAGCCATGTTATGATGTTTCAGGATCAGGACCAGCAGTTCTAAACTCCAGTGGTTCCCCAGAATTATGTTACATGTTATAAAAGCAGCTGAGATCTTAAAAGAATCTTGGGCATATAACATCTCAAAACAGCCAACCAACCAACCAGCTAACCAACCAAATCAACCAACCAACAACCAACCAACCAACCAACCAACCAACCAACCAACCAACCCACAACCAACCAACCAACAACTAGCCAACCAACCAACCAACCAACCAACTAACCAACCAACCAACTAGCCAACCAACCAACCAACCAACCAACCAACCAACCAACCAACCAACCAACCAACCAACCAACCAACCAGTACAATTTTGTTACCCTTCCAAGAAGATTTTTTTCTATCAAAATTGCGCAATATAAAACAGAATTGTACATGTAAATATTACGTTAATAGAAAATATGTTACACAGTTATCAGGCATATGCGCATATACAAGAAAAAAAATGCACACATTTTCGGACTTGTTAATAAACACTTAACATAATTTGTAAACTTGTCCCTCTTGTAAACCTTTCTTAAAACGAATAAAGGCAGTTCATTTATTTATAGGTTCTGCCCCTCATAAACACCCCCTCATTAACTTTAGACCTGTCCCTCTTCATTTTTATTTATCAATACAGAAAGCTCATTTGTATTTTATACAACTCTACCCTCAAGATGGGGTGCATACAATTAGAAGAAGAAAAAGGTCTAATCATTATACACAATCACATTATAAAAAAAAAAAACACTTTACTATACATCTCTAAAATTAAAAGATCACATCATAAATTACAAATTAATATAACATTGAAAAAAAAGGACTTGCCCTTTGTATTCTTCCTATTTCTCCTCCTCCTCCTCCTCTCCTCCTCCTCCTCCGCATCTCTTCCTCCCCATCCTACTTTTTTCCTTATACCGACTTTTACAAGAGATGTACTTTATGTGCACGGAAACCAGGCCCTCATAGGAAGAACGGATTTCTGACAGCATGTCTAGTCCAGTGAAATAATAATGATAGTCATCCATCACGATAAACATCCCCGTGGCATAAGAATGGCATTGGAAGTTCAGTGGAGAAATGTGCTTTGAGGTAACTAGTGTTGATCACTCGGAAGATAGAAAACATTTTTACATAATGGCACACTGACAGAAGAACCAAATCTAAAACCTCATCTCGGAAACTGAGTGCGAGTGGGAAAGCAGATCTTTGCTTCTTCGATTTCTTTCAGCTAGTTCAGACTTCCCACCCCTTCTCTCTCTCTCTCTCTCTCTCTCTCTCTCTCTCCTCTCTCTCTCTCTCTCTCTCTCTCAGTGCACGCGCGCGCGCGCGCGCGCACGCACGCACGCACACACACTCAGCACGCACGCACGCACGCACGCACGCACGCACGCACGCACGCACGCACGCACGCACGCACCACACACACACACACACACACACACACACACACGCACACACGCACACACACACACACACGCGCGCGCACAGAGTGTGGCGAAAATCATGGAAGAAGGGCTGACTCTTTATACTAATCTTTTGTGGCACTTATTGCCTTGCTCTCAATGTCAGCACGACCATGTCTCCTCGACATCCATGGACAAAGGGGGCCGTAATGACTCCCAGGCGGAAATAAACCTGTCGTTAACTTTGCTGCTGCAAAACGTTATGCCTCTCCCACCACCTCCATGATTTGATAACTGTGAAAAGGGAGAGTTGAAAGGGAGCTTTGGAGAATGGAGGGGGATGGGCAATTAACGGTGGAATAAAAGACATGGGAAACACTAGGGAGAAACAACTGAGCGAGTGTCGGATATTCTACTCATGAAATTCTTATCCTGTTTGCATTCGATCATCAGTAAAAAGCCGTTATTTCTGATTCTTGACACACTGGCTTGGTAATAAAGATGCCTCTCTCTCTCTCTCTCTCTCTCTCTCTCTCTCTCTCTCTCTCTCTTCTCTCTCTCTCTCATTTCATTGCTTTTACAACATTGTAAAAAATGTTGTACACACACACACACACACACACACACACACACACACACACACACACACACACACACACACACGCACGCACGCACGCACGCACGCACACACACACACACACACACACACACACACACACACACACACACACACACATTGTTCTCCCTGGAAACAGAGAGTTATATTTCAAGTTTTTTCTTATAAAGCTTGGCTGTTGAAAGTTTATCCTTTCCTCTGAATGTTTGTGATGATGATTCTAATAACTACGTCATCTTCTCAGAGTTATGGATGGATTTTGTTTGGTTTTTGTGTTAAAGATGTTCTTCATGTGGCAAAGACCACCTGAGTAATTCTGACGGTAATCCGAATCTCATTTCTGGTCATCGCTCTTTTTCATTATGTTTGCTTGTTTCTTTTCTTGTCTTCTTATTTCTTCGTCTCTTCCTTAAAATTTCTAGCTACAAGAGAGAGAGAGAGAGAGAGAGAGAGAGAGAGAGAGAGAGAGAGAGAGAGAGAGAGAGAGGAAAGAGAGAGAGAGAGAGAGAGTCGATCGCCGCTTGTGAAAGGGTGCGAATAATATTCAGAATAAATAATACCATAGTACTTTGACTGCAGACGTAGTATTTTGACTGCAGTCGTAGATAGAAACCATGGTATTGCGTCAAAATGCATGCACAACAAATCCTAACTGTCTTGAAACTAATTGATTGAATTGTTTTAAACCATTTCTTGAGTGCTGACTTTTTTTCAGCGTATATCTGTTTGTTGAGGAAAAACCTGTGCTATCTGATCAGCACTTGGATTGCTTTAAAATGCTGGCAGTCTGATCTAGTTCTTCTAAAGCAGAAAAATATTGGAATCACCACCTTCAGCGGTGTGTGTGTGTGTGTGTGTGTGTGTGTGTGTCCGCGTGCGCGCGTACATGCGTACGTGCTCGCGCGCGCGCGTGTGTGTAGAGTTGAGCGTTGACCCTTATAACCGTCTTTACGATGGTAAGGGAAGGAATAGTTGGTAGAATTTCCCCTGAAGGAGTGCTCCAATCTTACGCCCGTCTCTGCAACGCTAATGTGTCCCAGAGGGAAACGTAGGGTCATTTTATGGATACTGATGAAATGGGTTGAAACGTAGGGTCATTTTATGGATACTGATGAAATGGGTTGAAACGTAGGGTCATTTTATGGATACTGATGAAATGGGTTGAAACGTAGGGTCATTTTATGGATACTGATGAAATGGGCTGAAGTGTAGGGTCATTTTATGGATACTGATGAAATGGGTTGAAGTGTAGGGTCATTTTATGGATACTGATGAAATGGGTTGAAACGTAGGGTCATTTTATGGATACTGATGAAATGGGTTGAAGTGTAGGGTCATTTTATGGATACTGATGAAATGGGTTGAAACGTAGGGTCATTTTATGGATACTGATGAAATGGGTTGAAGTGTAGGGTCATTTTATGGATACTGATGAAATGGGTTGAAACGTAGGGTCATTTTATGGATACTGATGAAATGGGTTGAAACGTAGGGTCATTTTATGGATACTGATGAAATGGGTTGAACGTAGGGTCATTTTATGGATACTGATGAAATGGGTTGAAGTGTGGGTCATTTTATGGATATGAGAAATGGGTTGAAACGTAGGGTCATTTTTGGATACTGATGAAATGGGTTGAGTGTAGGTCATTTTATGGATACTGTGGTTGAAGTGTAGGCCAGGATAATGAAAAAAGAGTGCGAATGGTCATCGAGAAATGCCGCTAGGGACCAGAGTGATCACGCTTCCATTTATTCAAAGTGAATGCTTTGACTGTACTGGTTTCGGTTCTGGAGACAGAATTCGTGACCACAAAATCAAGCTACACCTCATGCATGTATTTATACATGGTATCGTGTGGCAACATTGTTATCTGGCAAAATTTAAAGTGATACTCGCGAACGGTCTGTATACATAATACATACATATATTATATATTATATATATATATATATATATATATGCTGAACATTAAGTAGTGGGGGAAAAAAGCCTCATGCATGTATTTATTACATGGTATCATGTGGCAACATTGTTATCTGGCAAAATTTAAAGTGATGCCTCGCGAACGCGTCTGTGTTTATATATATATATATATATATATATATACATAGAATGCTGAACAATTAAGTAGTGGGGGAAAAAAAACAATGCAGGTTAACAATTCTTCAGTCGTTATAGTAATGACTTGGCAAAGATTTGAACTTAAAAAAAAAATTTTTGTTTTGTTTTGTTTTTTGAAGATGAAGAAAATGGGGGAATATATTATAACTATGAGAAGCCCTTCACTAGCTGCCTGAGGGAACCATCATGATCTCTCTTGAAGGCACATTTATTTGTTTTGCCTGCTCTTAGGCCTTTCGTCCGCTGGATCGGACTCATCAGGGAGACACGGCTGATTGTGTCTGTGCTCTTGGTGTCAAATAGAGACACACCACAGTCCATCATTCTGTGGTGTTCTCACCGCCACGGGTTCAAAAAAGAATCCAACAGCACCCCCAAAGCAGCCAGCGAAGGGTAGTAAAATGGAACAAAACAAAGGTGTGGAGAGGAAAAAAGTTGCTGAAAAACTAAAAGCATTATTAAAACAGTATAAAATGTAGGGGACAATCTTTGAGCCTATGCTTGAGGATCCATTCAAGGATGCAAGGGAGGTCAAAAGATATGGAACAGTCTGAGTGGTCAGCTCTGCTGTTCAATAACCCAAGCATTGTGAGTGGCTAAGAATTGTACAGAACAACCTTTGCTTGGATCTCTTAAGAGATGTAATCTCCCACTGATTGACCAAACAATAGAATGCTGAACAATTAAGTAGTGGGGGAAAAACAAGTGCAGGTTAACAATTCTTCAGTCGTTATAGTAATGACTTGGCAAAGATTTGAACTTAAAAAAAAATGTTTGAAGATGAAGAAAATGGGGGAATATATTATAACTATGAGAAGCCCTTCACTAGCTGCCTGAGGGAACCATCATGATCTCTCTTGAAGGCACATTTATTTGTATTGCCTGCTCCAAGGCCTTTCGTCCGCTGGATCGGACTCATCAGGGAGACACGGCTGATTGTGTCTGTGCTCTTGGTGTCAAATAGAGACACACCACAGTCCATAATTCTGTGGTGTTCTCACCGCCAAGGGTTCAAAAAAAGAATCCAACAGCACCCCAAAGCACCCAGCGAAGGGTAGTAAAATGGAACAAAACAAAGGTGTGGAGAGGAAAAAAGCTGCTGAAAAACTAAAAGCATTAATATATATATATATATATATATATTATATATAATATATATATATATATATATATATATATATATATAATAAAGTGATCTGGATCTAAAGGTCCACGAGGAATGATGTCGCTGTCCCAAAATTGTATTACTTGGGTATTTGTAGAAACGATCTGCACAGAATTTGGCATTTTGGCAGAATTTGTAACAAAATGCACGCTGCTGAAAAGAAGTTAACGTTCAAACAAAGCAGAGCCTAAAGAAGTGATTGTGTAATACAGATTAAAAAAAAAAAAACGATGAGTGAATTATCGTTTTGTGACTTCTGCAGACTTAAAAACACAGGAGCAATATTTCACAGAAGAATAGCAGCTGGAGAATGGAAATGGAAAAGGCAGAAGGGAGAAAAAGAGGACACTTCAGAATCAGAGAGAGAGAGAGAGAGAGAGAGAGAGGAGAGAGAGAGAGAGAGAGAGAGAGATGAGAGAGAGAGAGGAACAAGTGGAGTTTGGATGAGATACGGCGAAGTAACTGCCGAGGATCCCGGTGTCTCGTGATGGATGTTCGGCAAAACACACTTACTTTAAATCTGGCGCAACAGACCTTCCACGTAGGCCATGTTGGGAGAAAAAACCTCGGGACACTTCCTAATTGAACAATTTTGACGCGTGTGAAAACATTGGGCATAATTTCCCGCTCTCTCTCTCTCCTCGTATCTCTCTCCTACTACTCTCATCTTGCCTCTCTGTCCGATGACTCTTCACTCCTCTCTGGTGATTCGAGTGCCCTCTTTTCCTGCTTCTCATTCGATCATTTCCATTGCTTGAGCGTTGGATATTGATCTTGAAACTATGTTCTAAGTGTGTATGGGCTGTAAGTTATTTAGTCGAGACAAGTTGATGTTCACCATGCTGATCCGCTCTGTCTGATGCATGTCGTCTGACTACTCTACTCTCTCTCCTCCTCTACTCCTCTCCCCCGCTGGCCACTCATTTCGAGTGTCACTTGGTTACTCTTTGACCACTATCATAGTTTCATTTTTCACAAACACTACACAGCCCACATCCCCACGATTTGCACACTCCAATGTCTGACTCATCTGTGGCGTCATCAGACACATCACACACAACATCATCGTCTGCTGTCACGCCCTAACTTTTTCAACACTACACCACCCTTCTGCAAACCAGCCCACTCAACCCACTTCCACCATCCTCATCCGTGATCTGACGCTCCCTTCTCTCTCCTCTCCTCTCCCTCCTCACTCTCAATCTCCATACCCTCCTACGACTGCCCCCCCACCCCTCTCAATGTAAGAGCAAATTGCGTCCATGCTGGAGCCTACGCAAAGCATAGAATTTTATGATAGATTAGTAAGATGAATGAAGAAGTAGAGATGAGTGTTACATTTTTGTTGCATGTGTCATCGTGCCTTTGTTCTGTGCTCTTTCATTTGCGCGATTTGACTTCTTCGCGCTCCCGCGCTCACGCTGCGTTGGTGTGTGGAGTGTGAGTGTGGTGTGTGTGTTTGTGTGTGTGTGTGTGTGTTAGTGTGTAATGTGTGTTGTGTTGAAGCTGCGTGCTGTGCGTGAAATGGGCTGGTGTGCGTGTGCGTAACGTGTAAAGTTTTGATGTCAATGTTTTGTGTGGAGTGAGTGTGCGTAGTGTGTGGAGTGTGTGTGTGGATGTGTGTGTGTGTGGTAGTGAGAGAGGAGAGGGGAGAGGTAGAGAGAGAAGATGAGAGAGAGGAGGGGTGAGAGGAGAGGGGAAGACTGAAGGAGTTAGAGAAGAGAGCCCAGAGTGAGACAGAGAACAGAGAGAGAGGAGGATGTCCTGTCTTAAATGCTTTCACCCATCTCTACATCTTTACTTTGTCGTTCATCGCAGGCAATAAATTGTTTCAAAGTTGGACAGGAAAGTGTCCCCGAGGTTTTTGTCTCCCCAACATGTGGTGCCGTACGGAAAAAGTCAGTGGAATGATGGCGCCAGGAGTTGAAAGGTAAAGTGTGTTTTGGAGGCCGGAACATCCATCACAGGAGACACACGTGGGGGTCCGTGCAGTTTAGTGTGTTCGCCGTATCGTTTAATCCAAAGACTGACAGATTTTGATTCTCTTCTCTCTCTCTCTCTCTCTTCTCTCTCTCTCTCTCCTCTCTCTCTCTCTCTCTCTCTCTCTCTCTCTCTCTCTCTCTCTCTCTCTCTCTCTGTGATTCCGAAGTGCCTCTTTTCTCGCTTCTGCCTTTCCATTCCATTCTCCAGCTGCTAGCTTCTGTGAAGTATTGTCTTGTAAAACTATTGTCTTCTGTGTTTTTAAGCCTGCTCTTTGTGACGTTCCAGTAGACACAAATGTTGATGATTCACTCATCTGTCTGTCTCTGTCTCTGTCTGTCTGTCTGTCTGTCTGTCTGTCTGTCTGTCTGTCTCTCTCTCTCTCTCTCTCTCTCTCTCTCTCTCTCTCTCTCTCTCTCTCTCTCTCTCTGTGTTCCTTACTATTTTTCTGTGTCTTCTTGTTTGTTTTATTCTTTGACAGCTTATCTGTTTCTTTGCATCTCTTTATCTCCCCTTCCCACTCCCGCATCCCCTGTCTGTCTCTCTCTCCGTTCTCTCTTTCTGTGTGGCTGTCTGTGTGTCTGTATGTCTGTCTCCATCTCTGTCTGTCTGTCTGTCTGTCTGTCTGTCAGTCTCTCTTTAATTTTTAAAGGTACTGGTTTCCTCTTTCTGCAACTGTCAGCCCACTCTCAACCCTGGACTTCCCCATTCTCTCTCTCTCTCTCTCCTCTCTCTCTCTCTCTCTCTCTCTCTCTCTCTCTCTCTCTCTCTCTCTCTCCCTCTCTCCCTCTCTCTGCCCCCCCCCCCCCCTCTCAATGTTATGAGCATACTTCTGCTTCCCACTGTTGCTGCTGAGCTTACTGCTAACGCTACTTATACTTCTTATGTCAGTCTCTCTTTAATTTCGTGTGCGTCTCTCCCTCTCTCTCTCTCTCTCTCTCTCTCTCTCTCTCTCTCTCTCTCTCTCTCTCTCTCTCTCTCTCTTTTCTCTCTCTCTCTCTCTCTCTTCTTCTGTCTCTTCTGTCTCTCTCTGTTGTGTGTGTGTGTGTGTGTGTTGTGTGTGTGTGTGATGTTTATATTTCTGCTGTTCGATGTCGTATATGTCGATAATTGTAGATTTTATTTGAAGCTTTGAAGTTATCGCTGAAGAAAATGCATGGTGTGCTGACTTACTAACATACTAAAGTTCTTGAAAGTCCAAACTTTTTTCAGAGAGAGAGAGAGAGAGAGAGAGAGAGAGAGAGAGAGAAGAGAGAGGAGAGAGAGAGAGAGAGAGAGAGAGAGAGAGGGGTGGCGAGAGGAGAGGATGAGAAGATTGAGAAGATGAGGAGAGGGGTGGCGTGTGGATGGGGACACGATGCATTGAGAGATCGGGTGGGGTTGGGGTTGGCAGTGGTGGCACACGACTCGTCTAAACTGTGGCTTGTAGTCTAGACAATGGGCTCCCACAGTTCCAGATGTTTGAGCCACACAATGTCAACGACTTCTTCTCGCCGTGTACACGTTCTGCTCCCGTACTCTGTGTGCCACGTGTAGAGTCAGCTCTCCCAGTCTCAGTCTGAAATCTCTGTCTTCTCAGTTCACTTGCTGCAGATCATACGCTGTTTTGGTCTATCACCAGTGAACACTGGGGGGGGGGGGGGGGGGGGGAGGGGGGTGGGGCAAACCTGTGTTTTTCTATGTGATGATGAATGATGATGATGATGACGATGTTGATGATAATGATGAGAGTCGTCATCATCTTCAGAGAACAGGAAAGGGGCATTCTAGCTCACTTTTCGCCCTCAACCAGTTTTCGGGCGAAAAGTACTAGAATGCCCCTTTTCCTGTTCTCTGACAAGTAAGACTTCAATAACCAAAAAATAAACGATTTTTTACAAACAAACATACTGTGTAGGGTTATCCGTTTTTAATACTAATTTACTAAACTTTTCAGACTTTAATTTTTGCTTAATCCTATGTTTTTCTTGGTCGTTTTCAATAACATCATTTTCACGCAAACATTCATCAAATGCATCTCTGTCTTTCATGTGAAATAAAACTACAGTCTTTAACTGTTCTCTAAAGTCTTTTAAAACTGAGTTATATTTTTGACATAAAATCCACACACTTATCCCAGCATGTCTTCCACTGAAAGCTAGTTTTGACAAAGTATTTCTTTTTTTAACTATGTCTCTTTCTGCTGAACAGTCATCTATAATAAATAGTGTCTGCGTTCCTTCAAACAATATAAAAAAGCGTTCTAGACACTCACTCAGTTTATTGCTAGGATAACTAAAAATATGTTATCATCAGTCCATATGACCTTCTATCATGATATGCTTTGTTCCATTTAAGTGTTGGGCAGAAAATCACAATATGATCAAAATTATAACGATAAACTGTTTGTAACAGGTTGAGGATAATATTGTTTTCACAACAGTTTGCCGTACGGCGAAAAAGTCAGTGGAATTTGATGGCGCCGGGAAGGAGTTGAAAGGTAAGTGTGTGTTTTGGAGGCCGGAACATCCCATCCCAGGAGCACACACGTGGGGGTCCTCTGCAGTTTAGTGTGTCCCGCTGTCGTTAATCCAAGACGGGGACAGATTTTGATTCTCTTCTCTCTCTCTCTCTCTCTCTCTCTCTCTCTCTCTCTCTCTCTCTTCTCTCTCTCTCTCTCTCTCTCTCTCTCTCTCTCTCTCTCTCTGTGATCCGAACGTAAGTGCCTCCTTTCTCGCTTCTGCCTTTTCCCCATTCCCATTTCTCCAGCTGCTAGCTTCTGTGAAAAGTATTGTCTTGTAAACAATGTCTTCTGTGTTTTTTTAAGCTGCTCTTTGGTGAGTTCCAGGTAGACACAAATGTGATGATTCACTCATCTGTCTGTCTTGTCTCTGTCTGTTGTCTGTCTGTCTGTCTGTCTGTCTGTCTCGTTCTCTCTCTCTCTCTCTTCTCTCTCTCTTCTCTCTCTCTCTCTCTCTCTCCTCTCTCTGTTTTCCTTACTATTTTTCTGTGTCTTCTTGTTTGTTTTATTCTTTGACAGCTTATCCTGTTTCTTGCATCTCTTGTCTCCCCTTCCCACTCCCGCATCCCCGGTCTGTCTCTCTCTCCGTCTCTCTTTCTGGTGGCTGTCTGTGTGTATGTATGTCTGTCTCCATCTTGTCTGTCTGTCTGTCGGTCTGTCTGTCAGTCTCTCTTTATTTTAAAGGTACTGGTTCGCCCTCCTTTCTGCAACTGTCAGCCCACTCTCTACCCTGGACTTCCCCCATTCTCTCTCTCTCTCTCTCTCTCTACTCTCTCTCTCTCTCTCTCTCTCCTCTCTCTCTCTCTCTCTCTCCCCTCTCCTCTCTCTGCCCCCCCCCCCCCCCTCTCAATGTTATGAGCATACTTCTGTTCCACTGTTGGCTCGCTGAGCTTACTGTAAGCTCACTTATACATCTTATGTCAGTCTCTCATTAATTTCGTGTGCGTCTCCTCCCCCTCTCTCTCTCTCTCTCTCTCTCTCTCTCTCTCCTCTCTCTCTCTCTCTCTCTCTCTTCTCTCTCTCTCTCTCTCTCTCGGTGTGTGTGGGTGTGTGTGTGTGTGTGTGTGTGTGTGTGTGTGTGTGTGTGTGGTGTGTGTGTGTGTGTGTGATGTTTATAATTTATGCTGTTTCCGATGTCGTATATGTCGATAATGTAATTTTTTTTGAAGCTTTGAGTTATCGCTGAAGAAAATGCATGGTGTGCTGACTTACTTAACATACTAAAGTTCTTGAAAGTCCAAACTTTTTTTCAGAGAGAGGAGAGAGAGAGGAGGGCAGGAGCGGAGAGAGAGCGAGAGAGAGAGGAGAAAGACGAGAGAGAGAAGAGAGAGTAGAGAGAGAGAGAGAGAGAAGAGTCGAGAGAGGGGGAGGAGAAGGAGAAGAGAGAGAGAGAAGAGAAGGGGGGTGGCGATGTAGGTATTGAGGACTGAGAAAGCATGAGAAGATCGGGAGGGGTTGGGGTTGTTGGCAGTGGTGGCACACCGGACTGTCTAACGGTGCTTGTAGTTTAGACAATGGGCTCCCACAGTTCCAGATGTTTGAGCCACACAATGTCAACGACTTCTTCTCGCCGTGTACACGTTCTGCTCCCGTACCTCTGTGTGCCACGGTGTTAGAGTCAAGCCTCTCCAGTCTCAGTCGAAAATCTTCCTTGTTCTTTTTTCAGTTCATGTTACCTGCTGATCATACGGGCGGTTTTGGTTATCACCAGTGAACACTGGGGGGGCGGGGGGGGGGGGGGGCAAACCTGTGGTTTTTCTATGTGATGATGAATGATATGATGATTTGACGATGTTGATCATAATGATGAGAGTCGTCATCATCTTCAGAGATTACAGGAAATGGGGCATTTCATGCTCACTTTTCGCCCTCAACAAGTTTTCGGGCGGAAAAAGTGACCTAGAATGCCCCCTTTTCCTGTTCTCTGACAATAAGATTCAATAACCAAAAAATAACGATTTTTTACAAACATACATACTGTGTAGGGTTATCCGTTTTAATACTAATTTACTAAACTTTCAGACTTTATTTTTTTGCTTAATCCTTTGTTTTTCTTGGTCGTTTTCAATAACATCATTTTCACGCAAACTTCATCACTATTGCATCTCTGTCTTTCATGTGAAATTAAATCTACAGTCTTTACTTTTCTCTAAAGTCTTGTAAAACTGTGTTATATTTTTGACATAAAATCCACACACTTATCCAGATGTCTTCCACTGGAAAGCTTAGTTTTGACAAAGTATTTCTTTTTTTAACTATGTCTCTTTCTGCTGAACAGTCATCTATAATAATAGTGTCGGCGTTCTTCAAACCATATAAAAAAGCGTTCTAGACACTCACTCAGTTTATTGACTAGGATTAACCTAAAAATATGTTATCATCGTCCATATGAACCATCTATCATGATATGCTTTGTTCCATTTAAGTGTTGGGGCAGAAAATCACAATATGATCAAAATTATTAACGTAAACTGTTTGTAACAGGTTGAGGATAAATATTGTTTTTCCCACAACCAGTTTGTCCACTAATTAATAACACTGAGGGGTTTTTTGTCATAAAGATTAACTGCTCCATAGTTTTATAATAGAATTTAATCTAATTCAGTTTATTATGTTGATCATACTCTCTGTTAGGAACCTGTTCAGTATAATAAAATCCTATGAGGCCTAAATGTGTAAACAATAATCCAATCAGTCTGTAAGATTGTTTCGATTTCAGTCAACACGATTTTGTGCTTGTTGTTATGACCTTAACATCCTCACCATTGATGAAGAACGACGGATGGTAACTTTAAGTAGTTTTAACGTCTAAGTTTTCCAGCTCATATTAATTCCTTTTTAAAAGGGCGTCACTGACGCCCACAACCCCATCCTTCTCCACATCTTTTAAAGACAGAATTTCAAAATATGATTGTGAACGTATTTGTCTCCTAATTTTCTGCTTGGAAAGAACTGTAATTTTTGGTAGACAGCTTTCTTTAAAAACTGTTTCTCTTCTGTGGGAGGATGTACTGTTTTTTCCCATACGGTGATATTTCAATCTCTTTCCGGACTATTGTCGTTCTGGCTAAGACTTACATGTAAAGGGGGACAGAGTTGGAATGCCTTTTCTGAAACTTTTTTGACGGCTAAAATATGTAAATGGGCTTATGAATTAAATTTTTATTTCCCATTCTAAATATGGTTCTAAATGCCAAATTTGCGTCAGGTTTTCGAACTATTTTATATCATACTGGCCAGCATTATTTGCTTCTACATTGCGTAGTTGTTCTAGACTTTACGGAAATTTTTGTTGTCGCTAACCTCTTTGGGTTTATAATCACCATCTTTAGTGTAACTTCAATACCATACAAGTGCCAATCTCACGTTCTGTTCAAAGTCTGTAACGTCTGCAGCGTCTTTTTAATTCTAAGGTATTACAATCACTCAGGCGCTAATGTAACTCCGGTTCTTCTGGCCCCCGCGACTTATTTTTAGTACAGTTGATTATTTATTTCCAAAAACAATGTGCAGGTTGTCACATTTCACGGACTTTCCCCGTTTTGTCTTAGATTTTTTTTTATTTAATTGTTCCGACCCTCCCACAAAACTAATCTTTTAAACTGTAAATTAGTGGAATTGTATAATTTCATAAATCGCAATATGCAGCTTTCCCGGACGGAAGAGCTCTTAAAACAGTTGAGGGCCTCCTTCCATCATATAAGTTATCATCAGTGCTCAGCTTCATCTAAATGAACAAGAGTAATGAATGTAAAATTCAAGTATCGAGCGGGACTTTCCCCCTCATAAGTGGTTTTGTCTGGTGTTAACAAAAATTTTTTAGTGTCCTGAGTGGTAGCTTCAAAGCTAACATTTTTAGCTAGCTGTTATCAAAAAAGGACCTTCTGCTTCTTTTTCAGGTTGAATGTAACATTGTTTTTAGATTCGCATTGTTAAGTTTGAGAGTAATGTCGAAGTTACTCATGCTTCTTTTGAGTGAGCATAAACCCGTTAAACCATCAGGTATGATGAACTTGGCCAACTCAGTTTCCTCTATTATTAAATTTTTGAATCTTATTATTCTCTTGGTTTCACTTATATTTAAACCATATACTTTGCTAAAAAATTTCATGAAGCGGCAACCATTTTGCTTCCGCAATTGTTATCAATAGCATGTTCCAAAAACGAAGGGCGGTATTGAGTTGTTATTGTTACAAAACATTTTTAAAACGAAATAAAAAATGAGCGGTTCAAATATAATACTAATGCAAAATATTCTGTTGGGCCGCACTACCATTCTTAAAAATATAGCAACCGACACCCTCGACATTGCTGTGACCCAGACTGACACATTCCAAGTAAAGTGAGTACTCCATTAAGCAGACTATCTTAACCCTCCTATTAATAAAGACTACATCGCGAAAGTGTTGGTTCAGTCATCCGATGCAGTTTTATCGACCAGTTAAAACTTTGTCATGTTTTGTGCATCAACTGGTGTGTGGAGTATCGTATGCTGATCACTTAAATATCCAGATCCTTTGGTGAGGTCAGTGTACAGATTTCATTTTTATTACAACCTTCAGACGTATTTTGACTGAACTGGCAAAGCGGCCCATTACCAAATGACAAACCGTTTAATCCATTCCCGAAACCCGAATAGACATGAATGTTTTTGAAAGGTTCTGTCGCGAAATTCCAATATTAACGTTTAAGACAGACTTTAGACAACAGTTGGACCGCACAATCAAGGCTTAGGCACCTTTATTTTTCGGGCGTGCACAGAAGAAAGTATAACTATGACTGGAATCCCTACTTTAACATCTTCTCTTCAGGCACAAGGTGTTTCACCTAGGGTCCAAGAGCAAGAGCATAAACAGCATGGACAACATTTATCTTAGACATATCTGAGGCCTATAACTAAAGAGGGAATAGTTACGGAATAAAACGACTCTATTCGTTTTTACATTACGTTTGGTGTTTGCTAGGTTCGCAACTCAGACAAGGTCGGGCATAACTGGTCCTTCTATACTGGCACTTTGGCGCGCAAAACAATACTTAGCAAATTTAGAGGACGCCATTAATTTCTGCAGTTCATTTTTAGATTCAGTATAAACAGAGGTACTCATAAATGTTTTACAAATACGCAAGATCGAAAGTATAACTTTGCTGTTGGCACTGGTTTATACTGTGCCTTCTGACCTCAGGACCACCATGTAGGAAACAATAATAAACTACAATAATGAAATCATTATAGCAGGTAATGAACATGAAGGTGGGAAAACGACATAATTCTGGGCCAGTAATATTACAAAACAATAAAAAAAACACCCAAGATTAAGTCATCCAATCCCCGAGGTTCCAAAGCCAATGATGTTGAAGGACGTGGGCTTGTTAGCGATGACCATGATTATGAAAAGGACAGCACTTGGTGTTGGATTAACTGGCCTAGGATTACTTGGTCTTTATCTTACTAAATAGTAACCCAAATATTAAGAGAACTAATGCCCATAAGTGTCTCGGCCATAAAGCCAACTACTTTGCTTGCAGTAGACAAAAGCCAGCTAATAACCCACTCCCTTATACCTGGCAAAAGGTCTATAGCTTTACCAGCTAATTTTTTTTAATAAACTCGCAAGTGATCAAGCTGGTTTTTTACCCTTCGATTTATCAAGGGATGGCAATGGAGGCAGAACTTTGCCTCCACCACCGCCTGTAATATGCCAATCTCCAAGTACTATTGCAAATCCCTAAGGCCGTTATAACGCTCGTAATGTGACACCTTTTCGCTAACTAAAACAAGTGTTTTTACTTCTTTTCTGCTAGCGTTGTGTCTTCATATAAAATTCTTTGGATAGTTTCTTTATTTCTAATCTCTTGTGTTCGTAATTGGACTCGATTAGAGACGCCGCTTTTAGTCTTGCTGGCTCTTTCTTTCTTCAAGATTTTTTAGTCTTTGTTCTATTCTTTCTTTATCATCACGCCCTAAGTTGGCGTCGTCAGCCCTCAGCGAGTTTTTCCTTTTTCTCTTTTTATATGCTCATCTAGTTCAGTCAGTCTTTGGTAAATTGTCTGTTAAATCCCTCTATTTTTCGTACATTCGATTAATAGCTCTAATTCTTGCGGGGGCATTTGGAGGATCATTAAATTGTTTTTAATGCTGTTTCTTCTGAAAAAGTGGTTTTGCTCTTTACTACATTTCATTATCTTTGTTCCGTGCCTGGAATTAAATTTTGAAGTTCTATGTTTTGGCGGAACTGTTGGAGTTCTTGTTCCATGTTTTTGAAGGGGTAGCAACTGGCTCTTTCCTCTTTAATTTTGGTTTTGGTTAGGGATGCCAGGCGATCTAGATCTCTTGTGCCTTAAGTCTGTGTTATTGTACTAAACTTTAAAAACTTTGATGGGTTTTGTCATGTGTAAGCTGAAAAGTTGTTCTCGGTTGGGGCGATTTTCACAAAACAAATGGCATTCTCATCTCGTTTAAAATCATTATGGTCTAAAACTTCGGGAGGTTTTAGTTTAAATTTTGTAAATTGCTTCGACCGTTAACTTTCTGTTAATTCCACGGCCGCAATGAGAACGTCGAGCGATGCTGTGTTAAAGGGAGTCATTTCATCCAATGTCGTTCTGCAGGAGCACTAATATCATCATCTTCTTCATCTTCACTACCGCCTTGTTTTTATAATAATTAAACTTTTTATTTTGTTTTTATAAAAATGTCAAAGTATATGGCTCGATTCTCTGACCCGCATAGAAAGCTGAAAGAACTCCATGGCGTGAAGGAATAAACGGATATTACTGTTCCAAATAATCCATTACTATTGATGCGGATCAAATTCTACTGTTAAATTTCCAGACCTAGGAGCGGAATGATTTGATTGTGCCCAGGCTCTGCACGGCTTACTTTTCAAAAATAGAACTCGCTTCAACAACAGACCCCAACCAGACAGTTGTCCAGGACTCTGGGGGCGGGCAATCGTTAAGAAATTTCTATAAAAACTTGACGGGAAATGAAGTATTTTCTTTACACAATGCAGGAATATTTTTAACCTATTCTGATCTATGGCTAACCGCGAATGGAAGGGAGAATCCTTGCGTTTCAAGGAATCGGCAAGAAGAAGCACTAAAATTAGAATAGGCGCCGAACTCGCCTCAGGTGTAAAGGCAGCAAAAGGCTTTAAGCCGTAAGTTATGCGTTTGGAACAATCGGCTTTTCCATACCCTTAGATTTTTAGTTGTTAAAAGCGCATGCCCCATCCTTCAAAGGCATTAAAAGACAGATTGTCATTACGAACTAACTTTTAATGACTACAAACGTGTTATCAGAGCAACAGACACCGAAGCACAGTACAGCATTTCTGACATCTCGTTAGTAGTGCTTTGATGTTTGTTAGCAACTCTAATTTAGCAAGGCTGATTGAGCAACAATATGAGTCTCCAATTAGTATATATTACGAAAACGTGCGTCATCATTCACAATCTAAAAGCAGGCAGACGTATATGGAATTTTAATCTTAGTGTCACAGCAAAATCGTTCTCTTAAAGGTATTTTATTGCTGTGTGAAGATGATGAACCATTCGCAAGAGCAAGTGAAAAAAGTTTTTTAATCCAAATAATAACGAAAGTGCAATGTACAATTGACGGCAGTTCCTAACCAATCTATGCTAGTGGACTTAGTCCTTATCATCAAAAATTTTGACGCGAACGAAATAAGAAATTGTTGGGGGGTGGGAGGAGGTAGAAGTCCAAACAGGACTGCTTGCGTCTAAAGATTACCACTTCACAGTGTTAGCTTGACGATTATTTAACATCAAAATTACGGTTTAATGGTTTGACCTAAGGTCAACAGAGGATAATCAGTTGCATGGAAGTGGGAGAACGGTTTTAACGACCGTAAACATTCCAAATTGAGAAAGAAAAGAAGCCGATAAACCCACTTAATGTACATCTTGTTTTTATTAATTGATACACAGTGAAATATTGCAAGAAAACAGATTAGACCAAATAGATACTAAATTATTTTTTATTTTTTAAACGGCATGTCTGTTCAGGTTTATCCAATTGTGCCACGAGTCGCCAAAAAGAGGGATAGTAGAAACCTCTTAGAACCCCGACATAAAAACCTTTAGATTAACAAACATTACACAAATGCAGCAAAATCTAGTGCAGGACCCTTCAAAATACAGCAAGCCAAACGAAGGTATTCTGCTGTCTTTAATGCTGTTACCTATGTTAAATACTGGAGCATCAACTGTAAGTGGCTCTTTCAGCAGGGACAAGCGTTTTGGTCTCTTAGCAACAGGCATAGGCGCACTGCAGCTTGTACCTCTAGGCGGTTTTGTCTTTTGCTCTTGGCTGTGTTCATTTGCTGTAGGTGCTGCTGGCATAAAAATTAAAAACTAAACTACCACAGCACACAGCTTGGTTCAACTAATAACAGCTAACTTCCCTTGATTCCTTCAAACTGATTAGAAATAAAGCACTAGCGATCAAACAATCACGGATGAAGAATAATTTAAGCGTTTACAAGCCGATTTTGATGATACAAAAGCAAAAGTTTGATCTTCAAAGTAAGGCGCAGGACAAGTTTTTCTCAACAGCCAGAAACTGAGCAGATTAAAAAAGGAATGTTTAGAAAGTAAACGAACATTATACTATGTTCTAAACAGCTCACATTAACAACGCCAAAGGGTGTTTATATTTAGTTTATGAGTCTAACACAAAAAGACCATTCGAGATTGATTAATTATTTTTATGATTTAAAGAAATAATTTGAGTTAGAAAAAGAAACTCCCACGCTATGGATAAGATATATGAAGGACCAGACGAATTGGTTTTTGAAGCAATGCCAAAGAAGATTTATCAAGAGCCACTAAAATGATATTGATTTAGAAATCATTGATCCTGCAAGGTTTTACAGGCAAGGTTGTCATGCTATTTCTCAAGTTCCAAGTAAACTAACAATAGACCCGCCAGTTAAGTAATGTTAGCTGTTTTTATCGAACTATGTAACAATAAATGAAGAAAACCTAGAAGTCTGGGTCTCGACGAAACAGCAGACTTCTTTCTCCATAATGTACTTAACACCCGGTTGGCAGACAGACTGCTTACACAGTTTGTGTGGCCGCTGAAGAAGCCAAAATGAGGAGGCTCTGGTTGGTTCAGAGGGCGACGTCTTAGAGATTAGATTAAAACAGTCTAAAGTTTGCGCCGCCGATTGTAGCGGAACAGGTCTTACATCCACTTACTCCAGCATTAGTTGCAAAAAGAGCAGTTCTAAACATAAAAGAATACAGACGACACATGTTTTGTGTGGTGTGTTCTCGGCAAGGCTGCATTACGTCGGCAAAAAACGCAGAGAGAGCGTCTTAACTATTGGGGATTACGTCAAGATCTTAACTTTTGTGGAATATCCTTCCTGTTTAGCGTTGGACAAAATTGATTCAGTTTGAAGAACATACAAACCAATAACTGTTCATGTATACCACATGGGATGAGGAAACAAATCTAAAGGCCGATTAAGTGTTCTAAGAACAGCCCAACAATAGGCGATCCAGAGGCAAAAAATCATGTTGACTTACTGCTGATGTTTTCCACCGCTACCAATTTAGCATTGATACGCACAATGGTAGACTGTTAGCATATATACAAAAAACATAGCAACAAGAATTCTGTAGAAAATGGTGCTTTTTAACAGAATTCATATGTGCAAGCCTCGAAAGTGAACATATAAAAATTGTATTAACCCAGTTGACTTAATACAGTAACTAAATTACGCCCCAAAAAGGCAGTAATGTTAGTTTAAAGAACTGGAAAAAACTGCAAAATCCCATATGTTGTTTACGCAGACTCGAATCATCCTCATTGTTTCCTTTGAAGGTGCCAGCAGCGCCACAAAAACTTTCGAAAACCTGTCTTAATGTAGTAATCATCAGATTTGTTCATTTGCTTCATTTTTGTTAGGGTCGGATGGGCTCATCAGCACCAGATTATACAGAGGCCCAAATGCGGCTAGAAGATTTTTACAGCGCATGCAGCAAAGTGCGTAATGAGCTGTTTAATAATAGAATTTATCTGAAACAGATGACACCTGAAGACCAACAACAGTATGACTCAGCCACTCACTGTGGTTTCGTGGTTTAAAACTCAGTTGATAGATGAAGAAGCCAATTCAAAAGTAAGAGACCATGATCACCATTAGTGGAAGTTCAGAGGAGCAGCGCATAGTAAATGCAAATCTTCAGAACTAAAGTTTGAACCAAAGACATGAAAGTGCCTATATTCTTTCATAACTTGCAGGGTTACGATTCTCTTCATATAATGAAAGCAGTGGGCGATGCCTTCAGGGTGTACGATTGCGCAGTCATCAGAAAAGTACATGTGTTTCACTTAAAAGAATCATGTCTTTTTATGACTCTATGCCGCACTGATGGGTTTATTAGAGTCGTGGCTATGTCCTTAAGTCCTGCCAATAACGGAAAGAATATTTTGACTCATCTCTCGTTAGAAAGGGCGTTTACCCTTATGAGTACAGACAGTTGGGAAAGGTTTGATGAGATACTTGCCTCCTAAGGCGCGTTCTTTCTAGGCCTTAGAGGAAAGGAATCAGTGTGATTCCGATTACAGCATGCTCAAGATGCGTGGCACAAGTTAGAGTGTAAAAACAATGGGGAGACTATCATGATTCATACTTGACTGGCAGATAACATGTTTGTTGGCGGACGTCTTTGAAAATTACAGGGGGAAGACCTGCATGAAACATTCTAGCCTGGATCTGCGCATTGTAATTTTCGCGCCTGGATGAGCTGGGACGCTACTTAAAGTTTACTGGAGTTACAGATTGATTTATTGTTCTGACCTACCAAATTGATTCAGATGATTGAAAACGATTGCGTGTGGAAGGAATTAGTAATGGCGTCGCACCTATTCTGTAAAGCAAAAACAACAAATACTTGGACGGGACAATGATCGGTGTAAAGGTCTAACCTATCTATGTATTTAGATGCAAACAATCTGGTATGGTTGGGCTATGGCGCAATCGCTTCCATTACGTATAACTTTAAAAGTACACAGGCGGTGATCCGAAAAATATTCAAAAGCATTAATAGTGGCTTTGAGCAGTTTAACACCGGGTCAACAGCGCGGATACATTCTAGAAGTGTCTAGTAATATCTCATGAGCGTATGACTGCATATTGACACCTTTTTTTTTAGCACGGCAGACGAAAAGTCTAAAGATGGCAAAATACAGAGCCGCCTAAACTTGTGCCTAATCTTCGAGGGCAAAAAAATTTATGGCTGGCCATTACAGACTTCTAAATTTTATTTAAGGCATGGTTTTGAAGTTGACAGCTGTTCATCGTATAATTGCTTTTGATCAGAACAGTTTATGAAACCATACATCTAAGAACACTGATTCAGAACTAATCTCACAGATGCTTCAGACAAAAAGACTTTTGCAAAGCTGATGAACAACAGTGTTTTGGAAAGACTATGGAGAATCCCCACAAACGCAAAGACGTTCAGTTGGTCACCAGAGGAACGAAGCAATTAAGCTGATTCAAAACCAAAATTATCAGGACTTCAGAGATTTCATGATCAGCTTTTGGCCATATAATGATGGAAAAAAAAGAAGTCAAATTGGACAAACCTGTATTTATTGGGTTTACTGTTTTAGGAATTATCAAAGCTTTTGATGTTTAGAATTCTTTATGACTACTTTAAACCCTTTGTATCCAGAGTCCAGTGTACTGTACACAGATACAGATAGTTTTGTTATAGATATCCTACTGAAGGACGTCTATAATGACATGGAATATGAAGTAGCTAAACGGAGCGAGTGGGTTGGTATTATGACCCACGTCCGATTACCTAACAGGTTCGCTTTACATTCAATTACTATAGAAGGTTTTAGGAAAGATGGAAGGATGGATTATCTGGGAAAGGTGACAAGGAAGGATGTGGGGTTAAGGTAAAAATGTACAGTATTTCGGAGCCAGCGAGAAAACCATTAAGAATGCAAAAGGAATATCGCGCCAGTGTTGTGCAGTCAGACATATCGCATCATGACAACTACAAAGAAAGCATTGTTTGGGACAATAAGACTTTTCAGCATGACAACGTTAAATCTGCGATCTAATCTAAATGAGATCAACACAAACGGTTGTAACAAAGAAGTCATTAGTAGAAAAACAAACACAAAACGAGTATTTGTTAATCCAGAGTTTTCATATGCATATGGACTTTGGAGTACCGTTATAATTACATATTTTCTTCACCCGGAAGGATATATTCGGTGCATATCTTTCCATGAAAAATTTATTTAGAAGATAAATCACATTCTTCTTCCAATTTCTCATTCAAAATTTTTCTCATGTTTGTTGATGTGCTCGAATGTTTTCTATTATTTTTAAAATATCTTTTTACATCTTTGATAGTCAAAATTTGCGGATTTAGGGGCTGTAAGTGTCCCTGGCCGCTGTGCCTTGTGCAAGGAATTCCTTTTAGTTGTTTCTTCAACAGCAGAATACGTATCATTTGATTTTTGCATTAATGCCCTACCTAATAGCAGAACACGCCCTAAATGATTCTCGTAGTAATTCACAGGTCTCTTTATTTAATCCTTCTTGCTTCCGTTTCTTTCTTTGGGCTTCCCATTTTGAAACTTAAATATATTTTATGTAAATTATTAAAGCGGGAACTGTGCCTGGTGGGATATCTGCAGTTCTTCCTTAACAAAAGATCTTTGAGGAGCTGGTTGGTTTGTTGTGTCAGTTTCTCGTAAAATAATACACGGGCGGATTCATCTTTACAATTCTTTTTATTTCGTATGGGTCAAACACTCCAAACTGGATCGGTTGCCCTGATGCGGGTGTCCCCTTCTGCTTCCCCCGGTAAATATAAAGGTACCTTACTTTTTAACCAAATGGTAATAGTTGCTGGTTTGTACTGGGTCTTCAGTAACATTTATTTGTTTTTCTTTTGATTGCTTGTACTGGTTTTTAGACCTTTAAATTCTTAATTAATTCTTGCGCGCAAAACTGAGGGCAGTCCTTTAACCCATTCTGTGTTGCGAGAATTGTTCAATCAGCTCTCTGTGATACTGGTAGGAGAAAAGTCTTTCGGCTAAATGTTTGTTAAGTTTTCAACTAAAGCTGTGATCTGTGAACTCCAGGAATGCCTCTTTTAATGGTAACTCTATGTTTTTTTAACAATATTGATTCCCTTGGCCTTTAAATTCTTTTCCATCATCGACTTGAATCATGCGAGGGTATAGTTAAAAGGGCCTCGTTGGTATATCAGCTGGTATAACAACAGCAACAGACAGAAGCACTCTTTTGTGTTAACGGTTCGCATCTTTGTATCTGCGCTATGTCAATGGACTGTAAGTGGGGTAGTAAATCTTTTTCGTCTAATCGTATCAGAGGGTAAATATAGAAGGTCCTTTTGTTGGTGTCGTTTGGGTCTGTATTCACAAAGTGAGGTTCTGTATTGTCTAGGCCGCAGGTTAAATAAAATTTGCCACAATCGCTTGTTTAGTAACCATTCCCTTCGCTGGTTTGTTCACTAAACCCCTGCTTGGCTTAGCTTTTTGATTGCTGTGATTCCCTTCAAATCCTTTTGGTGAATAATAGATTTTGGTTCATTTTTTATCAGCTGATATTATGCGCAACAAAAATACACAACGTGTTTTTTTTTTTTTTCATTTTTTTTTCTTCATTTTTTTTTTTCATGACACAGTCCAGAACACAATAAACCCGATTTCTTGCCAAATCCCTTTTTTTTTTTTTGGGTTTTTCTGATGGTTGATAAAAGTTGCTGAATTTCTGGGGGGGCAATTGTCTGGATTAGGTTTGCTCGTTACTGATAATATTCCTTTGATTGCTTGATTCAACATCTTTAAATGTGTAAGCTGCATGTCCTGTTTTTTCAGTGTGTTATTAATAAAATCTTAACTGTTCAATTCTATGCTTTTCATAGGCGTCTTGTGCAGCAGCTAGTTGCTCCACAGCCTTTGTTATGTCTTTTTCTCTCGTCGTCTTCCGTATAGTTTACTAAATGCGTAATTACTTCCGCTAAAAGCAAGCGCATTCACCACAGCGCCGCCTATGATCATTACGAGTGAAGCCATTTTTTTATAAATGTATTTTTTACATATTTCTATTTCTCTGGAATTATCTCCTTGCTTAAACTAAAAATCTTTTCGTAGCAACGAAGCTGCAATACTAGCGATTAGCTTTGCTGAATCCTCAAAGTCTAGTTTGCAAGATCTGCCGGTTTTATTTTTAACAGGCTTTTCCAAGCATTGAGTTATCTACACTTAGCCTCCAATAAGGCAGAACAGAATGGTATACAAGGTTGGCGACGTTTTTTGGCGCTCATTTTAAAAAATAAAATAATTATAATTAATAAAAACATGTACAGCGATGATCTACTCCAGCTACAGAGCGGCACCACTGTCTTGAACTTACAAATGAAGAAGTTGATGATCAAGCTATTATGCCCAAAAAGGAAAGGTTGTATTCTTGTAGCATTGTTGGAAAAACAAAACAGTTCTCGGAACTGGAATTCAGCATTGAACAGATTCAAACAGATGTCGCCACAGACATTATAAAAGTATCCATAACAGGTATGTAAGCGCAAGAAGCTGGGGTCGAAGAAGGAATGGTGAAAAGTTGTAGGACAACCGGTTCTTAGTTTGTACACTAAAACTAGTCAGTAGATTTGCTCCCATTGATTTTGAACAAGATCTTACGTAGATTTAACGAAGATCAGTTTTAACAAAGTCATTAGAGTCTCTAAAGCTGTGATCTATATTACAGATTTGGAACATTGTTATCGGCCGTTAATCATGGGATTAATTACTTTGAATCATATAGATTTTATTTCCCTTCAAATGAACGAGCAGGAGATCAGGAACACTGAATCCAGAAAACATTGAATCAAGTTCGAGAACAAAGTGACCAGTAAAACACCTCATCCTGGACGATCATTGCGCAGGAAAAAAATTAGCAGAGTGGAACAAACAAAAAAAAATTACAGTTTACATCACAGAAAATGAAAACATAACACCGCCAGCTGCCAACGTTGATCAATGCCAGCTCCTGAAACAAGAGCAAGTTAATTCAAGGGGCACAAAGTCTTCGATGGAATAGTGAACTTAAAATGTTGCCATTTTTGGCGCCCTTGCTGCTGCTGGGGGCGGTTTATTACGGTTATAAAATATATAACCAATGGCGCACACAACAACAAAGAAGTTAAAACAACCCTGAACACTAAAATACAGAAAAAAGAACAACAGCACGTCACAGCGCCGCAATAACAAAAAAAATCCATTTTGATTCCCATTTAAAATGCTACTAATATTTTAAGAAATTAATTTAAAATTTTTTTGATTAAAAATCTGTTCATGGCGGATTATTATTTGTTTTTTAAATGCTGAAGTCAATAAATAAAGACATGGAGTCTATAAAAGACATTTCATAGACCAGAATTGTAATCATGCGGTTGCTTAGGATGTAAAGAACTTCATTTATGTCTATGCTGGCCCAATCTCACACCAAGGGCGTTAAGCAAGACATCCTTGACGGATGACGCGTTTTTTGAGGTGTGTGTGTTACTATATTAGGCATCTATATTTAAGATTAAAAACAAGATAAATTGTTTTTAATTAATTATAAAGATAACTTGAATAAGAACTTAGTTGTACTTAAAGGACGACTTAATTCATATCTTGAGGTAATTAATTAAGACTTAAATTAAGAACTTAATCAGAAACTTTATTAGAACTTAATTAGAACTTAATTAAAACTTGAGGATAAACTTAAGTAAAGGAACTTAGAAGTGACTTAAGTTGTGTGACATGCGTGGGGTGGGGGTGGGTAGGGTGGGGTGGGGGGTGTGCATGCGCGCACCTTTGATTATTTATAAGAAAACAGAGGTTCAGAATTAATATAGACTTGATAATATCAGTTAAAACAAACAAAACAACAAACATACAGACACCGCACAACATTAAAAAATAGGGAAAGTGCGTGCATAGGGAAATGTAAAAGGATTTTATGGTATGGGTATGTCAGTTCTCTGTCAACTGATGATTATTCAAAGCGGCCACCAAGTGCATTTATCAAAAAGCTTGATTTAATAAACAAGACAGTGAATAAAAGTTACACTCTGTGGCCCGCTTAAAAAGGCCAGCCAAAAAGTTGAAGAGGACGTTGAAAGCGAAAGCAGTGAAGCCAGTAATCACAGCAATATATACAAAGTCATTGAAGTGCTTGTGGAAATTCAAGGCAGTCAACTCTAAACAAGCAGACGACAGTTTAATTGGCCATGAGCGTTTACCTATATTTAGAGCCACGTCAGTGGTTAGGCTGCCAGTGGTCTTACAGTCACGCGCACTGTTGCTAAAACGCCACACAGCCTGGCTCTAAACAAGGCCGACCGTTAATGCATGAGCCGTTACTATATTTTAGAGCCAGTCAGTGGTAGGCCTGCCTCTCTTTGTGGTGAAGGGAGTGTTGGCACAGCTTCCAGCCAAGTGGGGTAGAGGAGGGGCTTGTAGGTCAATCGCAAACTCTGCCGATTGTCCTAGTTTTGTTGGGCGCTAAGTAAGACTACCGCTGTGGAAGTGGCTCAATTACCTCCTGCCATGCAGGTTCTAACACGTCATGTGTATCATGCCAGAATGCTTTAAAGTTAGGGTTGGATTGTTATGTATTTCAGAATGAGTGTTTCCGTTTGCTGTATAAAATCGTTAAAAGACAATCGCAAGTGTGTGAATTTTGAATATGGAATAGAAACAAAAATGTCCCTTCAATTAGTCTCTTACACGGAGTTGGCTCAACCAGCAAATCTTCTTTCAGATAGGACTCCCAGTTTTTTGTTTTGACTGTTTTCAAAATTGTCTTTGCTTTCTGAAACCCGATCTTCGATGCCCTAAAAAAGAGCCTGAGAAAGAGATTTTTTTTTTTCCTATCTTTCACTGAGTAACTCGCCCCGGTGTAAGATTGGGGATCATATCATTGAACAGATTTCAAAGGTTTTGGTTTCATCAATGGATCGGAAGGCAGACAACTCACAATAGCTGTGTTTTCAAATATTTGTCAGATCTTCAATGGAGAGTTCCGTTTTTTGTTTTGAGGAAACAAAAACGAAATGCTTCCTTTTGGCACTTTGAGGGAGGAGAACAAGGCTCGCCACTCAATTTCTTTGTCAAAAAACTTTGCCATGCCTCATGATAAACAATGTATTTTTACACAAGACCGCCGTCTGTCGATCAGAAAGTTTTCCTTGCGAAGGATAACGGCATTTCACCATTTCTTCCAGCACTAACAGAAGGCATTTAAACATAACCTTCCCTGTCTCCGCCATGTTTTTAACACACACAAGTTTCTAATGCTAGCCACCCAACACACGGGAACGCACAGCAGGGGGGGCCTGTCCAATGTTAAAATGGCGGCGGTGTGTATGGCTCCGGCCACAACACAATGCGGTCACGTGATTTAGCTCAGCACTTTTGATTCGATAAGAGGCTTCATGCGCAGTTAAACATGTCTAAAACATGTTTTAGCTGGCCGCAGCGCGAGAGGTCCCGCCCTATGGCGGTTACTGTCCCTGAATGACAGACCTCAGCAGTAATTTGATACCTGCACTGGCCGTTTGTGTATGGGGTGCGTTCAGAGGCCGTGCTTTTCCTTCCGTTGCTCTATGGGGTGCGTTTTAGCACTGATGCGTTCCCCTACGTTATTTTGTAGATAAGATAATGTTATTTTTTTGGTTATGAGTTCTTACTTATCAGAGGACAGGAAAAGGGGCATTCTAGGTCACTTTTCGCCCGAAAACTGGTGAGGGGAAAGTGAGCTAGAATGCCCCTTTTCCTGTTCTCTTTCTTCTCTCTTGTTGTTGTTGGTATGATGATGATGATGATGATGATGATGATGATAAATGATGCGACGACGACCGACGACGACGACGACGATGATGACGATGATGATGATGATGACGATGATGGATGAAGATGATGATGATGATGATGATGATGATGATGATGATGATGATGATGTGATGATGATGACGATGATGACTTGTTGTTGCAGTTGTTGTTGTTGGGCTTTTGTTGTATTAGCATTATTATCCAATAACATTTACATCTTTATGCCCATTTTCTTTCCGTTAGTGTTATTGTTGTTGTTGTTGTTGTTGTTGTTGTGGTTGTGGGTTTTCTTCGTCTTCTTCTATTAATTATTATTTATTGCTATCATTATTGCTGATGATTATTATCATTGTTATCTTCATAATCATCACTGTAGGTCAGTATTGCTAATTACTATCATTATTATTATTACATTATAATATTATCATTATTTTCATCATTTCATTATTATTATAACTATTATTATTATCATTATATAATCATTATCATTTATTTATGTTGTTTGTTATACTTAATTTATTACTTATCCAATGTTGGTTGGTGATTGCTGCTCTTGATGTTGCAGTTGTTATTATGGTTATTGTAGAAGTTGTTGTTATCATTAATATTCATTGTCATTCATATCTTAATACCAGGCTAAGAGATTCAGATAATTGCAATGTTGGTCAGAACAGAAAACTGGAGGTGACGCTCCCAGAGAAACTCTCTATGTGATTCCAAACTTTCCACGTGAGCTCACAAAACACTCTCAAGAGTTCAGTAAGAGCCAGAGAAGGCACAAAATACAACATCTAGATGCCTGTAATTAGGATTTGGATCCTCGACTGCAAAGCCTCCGACCCGCCCAAGCGATCGAATAATTAAACTTAGTTCTGCTCATGTACCCGTCTTCGGATGAGAGAGTAGAGAGAGAGAGAGGAGAGAGAAGAGAGAGAGAGAGGGGAGAGAGAGAGAAGAGAGCGCAACACACACCACACACACACACGCACACGCACACTCACACAACACCCACACACACACACACACATACAGCTGCGCTGCGCCACACAGACACACAGACACAGGCACAGACCACAGACACAACACGCACGCACGCACTGCACGCACGCACGCCCGCACGCACGCACGAACGCACGCACGCACGCCACGCACGCACGCCACACACACACCAACACACACACACACACACACCACCGCGCGCGCGCGTGCGGCAGGCAAGCGACGCACGCACAAAAACAACACAACAGGATTATACGCGTCCTACGAAGGCACAAGTTGTAAGCAAGCTGGGAATACACACACACACACACACACACACACACACCACACACAACACACACACCACCACACACACACACACACACACACAGTACACACACACACACATACGCACCCGCGCCGTGCGCGCAAACCCGGACGTTCGCACGTACGACGCCGCACGACACACCCACACGACACACACACACATTTTCTATCAGATCATCACTTTCATGACCGATTTGGCCTTGGAGGTTCTTAGAGCACAAAGGGAGACTATGACTTTGACACAACATCAGCCAGTAGTAAAACAAAAACGGACAAAGACGCTTCAATGTCGAAAAAACCTGGGAAGCGAAAACATTTAGTAATGATGAGTCCATACTTTACATAATCCTCGTACTTGTTGAAAACATGTCACGGGGACGTGATATGAATTATTTTATGAGCTAATAATCCTCAGCGGATATTAGAAAATCTAGGTCACCCCATTATAAAGCGGAATTCAGGGGGAGGATCAGGGAGCATATATTTTCATAACCCCGACATACTTTGGTCCTAAAAGGAGATTTAGATAAAAGCATTTTTACATTAAAGATATTTCCACTGGTATGTTTCACATGACACAGAGAGAGAGAGAGAGAGGAGGAGAGAGAGGAAGAGAGAGGAGGAGAGCGAGAGAAGAGAAGAGACGAGAGAGAGAGAGAGATGAGACGAGAGAGAGAGAGAGAGAGGGGGGGGGGGGCAGGGCAGACAGATGTGAGAAATTAATTTTTAAAACTGCTGAGAAGAGATGAGTGAGGACAAGAGAGAGGAAAAAAATGAGAGAGGAATCAGACACACACACAACACACACACACACACACACACACACACACACACCCACACACACACACACACACACACACACACACTGCGCGCGCATTGTGCGCGCCAACACCGCGCGCGAGCACACACATAAACAGAGAGAGAGAGGAGAAGGAGACGAGAGGTGACTGGGAGAGGAGAGAGAGAGAGGGAGAGAGAGGGAGAGACGAGGGAAAGAGAGGGAGAGAGCGAGAGAGAGCTCTAGGAACAAACAAAATCAGGGGGTACCATAAATGCGACATTTGTTTTGACGCCATCAAAAATCTCAACAACAAAAAAAGAAGAATTAAAAGTAGTAACACAAAGTCGAAACAGAATCGGTCAATTTTCACAATACGGAAGGTCGTATCTATGGACAACGCAGGCAACTTACTTAACCTTAAATCTCTCGGTGCCAGGAGGCACGTTAGGCTGACGTCTCCTCCTCCACTTTGGATCGGTCTGCAGCTGCATGGCCCGTACAACACTCCATGTTTTCCAGCCTGCGCCGTTTTCTCTCCTTCTCCACCATTCGCCGCCATGTTGTTTGTATCATTAGACAACGCAGCAAGTGTTTGTTTATTTAGATTAAAGGAAGTAAATGAGACAGATACATAGGAACAGTATCTGCATAAAAAAAACACACCAGAGAAAGACAGCACAGTTGGGCCCAAAGTTGTGCCCTAGAGGAGGAGGAGGATTGAGAGGGAGGAGGAGGTGGTGGAGGAGGAGGGGAGGCAGAGGAAAAGAAGAAGAAGAGAGAAGCAGGAAGAGTGTTTTTTTTTTTCCAAAAACCAAGGAGCTATCCATCTTGTGTCTGCACCCTCGAGCTGAAGCTGAAAAGGGAGCATTAGTAATTGTCCCTGCAGTGTTGTTTAAGGATTGACACTGCAAAAGTTGGAGGACTTGTTCTTTCACTCTGAATGGCCGTTCATCCGTTTACTCCTATTCTTCCGTTCCACACATCCCACCCCCCCCCCCCCGAACCCCCCTCTTTAATTCCACATGGATTTCATCCTTTCTCCTTCTCACGTGGCCATTACAGTTAAGTCCCCTAGATCCGCTTCAAATCCTGATGTCGCTTCGCTTCGCTAAATTTTCCCCGTCAGAAACGCTTTTAAGCGAATCCTTTACCGGCAAATTCGTCCCTGTTGATCCGTCCGTAGGTGTCATGAGTCATCAAGCCAAATGTGAAGAAGTATCGATGAAACTCTGGACTGGGAATAGGGGCAAGTATACAGACAGACAGACAGCAGACAAGGACAGACAAGACAGACAGAACAGACAGACAGACAGACAGACAGACAGACCAGACAGACAGACGGACAGACAGAAGACAGACAAAACGCACTTTATGTTTACAACTTTGTTTTTTCATGCTTTTCCGAAGGTGCATTTGGAGACTGAGCATTAGCAGGGCAGGTGTCAGAAGGCCACAGAGTATGGCAGCAACTGAACGTTGGATGGAACGACAGCATTAGCAGGGCAGGTGTCAGAAAGGCCACAGAGCATGGCAGCAAATGGAACGATGGATGGAACGGAACAGCATTGCAGGGCAAGGTGTCAGAAGGCCACAGAGCATGGCAGCAATGATGGAACGATGGATGGAACGACGCATTAGGCAAGGGCAGGTGTCAGCAGGCCACAGAGCATGGCAGCAACTGGAACGATGGATGGCTAACGACACGCATTAGCAGGGCAGGTGTCAGAAGGCCACAAACAGGGAGCTTGGCAGGCAAATGGTAAACGATGGTTGGAACGACAGCATATAGCAGGGCAGATTGTAGAAGGCCACCGGAGCATGGCAGCAAATGGAACGATGGATGGAACGACAGCATTAGCAGGGCAGGTGTCAGAAAGGCCACAGAAGCATGGCAGCAAATGGGAAGATAGATGGCACGACAGCATTAGCAGGGCAGGTGCAGAGGCCACAGAGCATGCCAGCAACTGTTGGAACGATGGATGGGAACGACAGCCATTAGCAGAGGCAGGTGTCAGAAGGCAACAGGAGCATGGCAGCAACTGGAATGATGGATGGAACGACAGCATTTTAGCAGGGCAGGTGTCAGAAGGCCACGAGCATGGCAGCAACTGGGAACGATGGGAGGGAACGACGATTAGCAGGGCAGGTGTAGAAAAGGCCACAGAGCATGGCCAGCAATGGGAACGATGGATGTGAACGACAGCATTAGCAGGGCAGGTTGTCAAGAAGGCCACAGAGCATGGCAGGCAACTGAACGATGGATGGGAACGAACAGCATTAGCAGGGCAGGTGTCAGAAGGCCACAGAGCATGGCAGCCAAATGGGAAACGATGGAAGGTCGGACAGGCTTAGCAGGGAGGTGTCAGAAGGGCCACAGAGCATGGCAGCAACTGGAACGATGGATGGAACCACAGCATTAGCAGGGCAGGGGTCTGAAGGCCACAGAGCATTGCAGCAAATGGAACGTGGGAATGGAACCACAGCATTAGCAGGGGCAGGTGTTCAGATAGGCCACAGAGTTATGGCGAGCAAATGGAAACGATGGATGGAAACGAGACAGCATTAGCAGGGCAGGTGTCAGAAGGCAAGAGCATGGCAGCCAACTTGGAACGATGGATGGAACGAACAGCATTAGCAGGGCAGGTGTCAGAAGGCACAGAGCATGGCAGCAACTGGAAAACGATGGATGGAACGACCGCATTAGCAGGGGCAGCGTGTCAGAAGGCCACAGTGCATGGCAGCAACTGGAACGATGGATGGAACGGACATGCATTAGCAGGGCCAGGAGTGAGAAGGCCACAGGCATTGCACACAATGGAACGATGGATGGAACCACAGCATTAGCGGGCAGGTGGTCAGAAGGCAAGAGTTATGGTCCTATCAGCAAATGGACGATGGATTGGAACGACCCGCTTAGCAGGCGCAGGTGTTCAGAAGGCCACAGAGCATGGAAGCAACTGGAACGATGGATGGAACGGACCAGCATTAGCTGGGCAGAGTGATCTAGAAGGCCACAGAGCATGCAGCAAACTGGAACGATGGATGGAACGGCATTAGCAGGGCAAGTGTCAGAAGGCCACAGAGCATGGCAGCAAACTGGAACGATGGATGGAACGACAGCATTAAGCAGGGCAGGTGTTGAGAAGGCCCACGAGCATGGCAGCAAATGGAACGATGGATGAACGACAGGATTAGCGGGGGCCAGGTGTAGAAGGCACGAGTATGGCAGGGGGGCCCCCCCCAAATGGGACGATGGATGGAAACGACAGCATTAGCAGGGCAGGTGTTCAGAAGGCCACAGAGCATGGCAGCAAAATGGAACGATGAATGGACGACAGCATTAGCAGGGCAGGTGTCAGAAGGCCACAGAGCATGGCAGCAATGGAACGATGGATGGAACGGACAGCATTGCAGGGCAGGTGTCAGAAGGCCACAGAGCATGGCAGCAAATGGAACGATGGATGGAACTACAGCATTAGCAGGGCAGGTGTCAGAAGGCCCCCAGAGCATGGCAGCAACTGGAACGATGGATGGATCGGACAGCATTAGCAGGGAGGTGTCAGAAGGGCCACAGAGCCATGGCTAGCAACTGGAACGATGGAAATGGAACGACAGCATTAGCGGGCAGGTGTAGTAAGGCCACAGAGTATGGCAGCAGCAAAAACTGGAACGAATGGATGGAACACAGCATTAGCAGGGCAGGTGTCAGGAAGGCCACAGAGCATGGCAGCAAATGGAAAACGAATGGATGGAACGACAGGCTTTAGCAGGGCAGGTGTCAGAAGGCCACAGAGTATGGCAGCAATGGAACGATGGATGGAACGCAGCATTAAGCAGGGCAGGGTGTCAGAAGGCCACAGAGATATGGCAGCAAAATGGAAACGATGGAGTGAACGACAGCATTAGCAGTGCAGGTTTCAGAAGGCCACAGAGCATGGCAGATAATGAATCGAACGATGGATGGAACGACAGGCTTAGCAGGGCAGGTGTCGAAGCCACAGAGTTATGGCAGCAACTGGAACGATGGATGGGAACGACAGCATTAGCTGGGCAGGTGTCAGAAGGCCACAGAGCTGGCAGCAACTGGAACGTTGGATGGAACGACAGCATTAGCAGGGGCAGGTGTCAGAAGGCCACAGAGTTTGCAAGCAAACTGGAACGATGGGATGGAACGACAGCATTAGAGGGCAGGTGTCAGAAGGCATCAGAGCATGGCCAGCAACTGGAACGATGGATTGGAAACGAAGCATTAGCAGGGCAGGTGTCGAAAGCCACAGAGTATGGCAGCAACTGGAAACGTTGGATGGAACGGACAGCATTATCAGGGCAGGTGTTCAAGGAACGGCCACAGAGTATGGCAGCAACTGGAACGGATGGATGGAAACGACAGCATTAGAGGGCAGGTGTCAGGAAAGCCACAAGCATGGCAGCAACTGGAACGATGGATGGAACGACAGCATTAGCAGGGCAGGTGTTCAGAAGGCCACAGAGTATGGCAGCAAATGGAACGATGGATGGAACGACAGCATTAGCAGGGCAGGTGTCAGAAGGCCACAGAGTATGGCAGCAAATGGAACGATGGAGGAACGACAGCATTAGCAGGGCAGGTTGTTCAGAAGGCCACAGAGTATGGCAGCAAATGGAACGATTGGATTGGAACGACAGTATTAGCAGGGCAGAGTGTCAGAAGGCACCAGAAGCATGGCAGCAACTGGAACGATGGATGGAACGACAGATTAGGAGGGCAGGTGTCAGAAGCCACAGAGCATGGCAGCAAATGAACGATGGGATTGGAACGACAGCATTAGCAGGGCAGGTGTCAGAAGGCCACAGAGTATGGCAGCAAATGGAACGCGGATGGAACCGGACAGCATTAGCAGGGCAAGGTGTCAGAAGGCCACAGAGTATGGGACAGCAAATGCGAACGATGGGTGGAACGACAGCATTAGCAGGGCAGGTGTCAGAAGGCCACCAGAGTATGGCAGCAAATGGAACGATGAGATGGAACGCATTGCAGGGCAGGTGGGTCAGGAAAGGCCACAGAGCATGGCAGCAACTGGGAACGATGGATTGGAACTGACAGCATTAGCAGGGCAGGTGTCAGGAAGGCACAGAGCATGGCAGCAAATGGACCGATGGATGGAACGACAGCATTAGCAGGGCAGGTGTCAGGAAGGGCCACAGGAGTTTATGGCAGCAAATGAACGATGGATGGAACGACAGCAATTAGCAGGGCAGGTGTCAAGAAGCCACAGGAATATGGCAGCAAAATGGAACGATGGATGGTACGACAGCTTAGCAGGGCAGGTGTCAGAGGCCCAGTGCATGGCAGGTAATGGAGCGATGGATGGACCGGACGCATAGCAGGGCAGGTGTAGAAGGCCCACAGAGCATGGCAGAAATGGAACGATGGATGCGAACGACAGCATTAGCAGGGCAGGTGTCAGAAGGCCACAGAGCATGGCAGCAAAAGGGAACGATGGATGGAACGACATTGTCATGATTTCAGTCGGTATTCAATAGGATCCTATACAACCTCTGCTCATGATTAACGCATTGACTGGGGCCAATGCATGACACAGCGGGCAATTGCTTAGAATACCGTTTGGTACCATCAAATGACTATATATTATTTTAGGGCAATCGTCCTGTTATAAATAAAAGGCATCAATGTAGGATCAATTGTATGCATGAATCAAGAAAGTCTATTTTCGGAAACAACTGATCTGACAAAATTTCCAGAGTTCATTGGGTACGAATATGAAACTGAATACACCCATTACACGTGGTGATTATTTTTTTTTCTTTTCTGATCCCTTTGTAGATGTTGCAATGATCGTCTGGATTAGAATACGTATGTACGATATTGAGAGAAAATGGGGTGACTGTTTACGTGTGGATCCTTCACAATGATAATATTACATCACAGTATGTTTACTCGTTTTATTCGCTTTTCATTTTGTTTCTCTGCTCTATGGATTTATCTATAATGTGTTCTCAGTCCTACGCACCTAGCAAGTTGCCCCCAAAACATTTAGTTCTTATCTAAATGCCAGAAGTCTGCGTGGAGATGGAGTTAAAAGAGGGGCGAGGAAGGCCCTGTTAGATGGGAGGAAGGCAGGGCAGGGCAAGGTGCGTTATGCATGTACTCGGTAAGGCCAAGACACACTGCTATGGACATGGTGCCATGGAACAGAATCTCTTCATGATAACTGTGTTTTGTCTTGAAAATAATGTGTGTGTGTGTGTGTGTGTGTGTGTTGTGTGTGTGTGTGTGTGTGTGTGTGTGTGCGTGCGTGCGTGCGTGCGTGCGTGCGTGCGTGCGTGCGTGTGTGTGTGTGTGTGTGTGTGTGTGTGTGTGTGTGTGTGTGTGTGTGTGTGTGTACATGCGCGTGTGTGGCGTGCGTGCGTGCAATTGTGTGTGTGTGTGTGTGTGTGTGTGTGTGTGTGTGTGTGTGTGTGTGTGTGTGTGTACATGCGCGTGCGTGCGTGCGTGCGTGCAATTGTGTGTGTGTGTGTGTGTGTGTGTGTGTGGTGTGTGTGTGTGTGTGTGTGTGTGTGTGTGTGTGTGTGTGTGTGTGTGAGTGTTGTGCGCGCGCGCGCACGTGTGCAAGCCTCTTTCTCTCTCTCTCTCTCTCTCTCTCTCTCTCTCTTCTCTCTCTCTCTCTCTCCTAAATCAAATTATTTTTGCTCAAGAAAGCGTGATGTGAAGAAAATTGAAAACGTCTGCTTTTTTGTCTCCAGGCGCAAAGAGGAGTTAAAGCGAAGATGCTGGAAAACAGAAGAGGGAACATAGGCAGGGGAGAGAGGAGCTGATCAGAACATGCAGAAGAGAGAAGTGAATGTGAAGATGAAGAAGAAGAAGAGAGAAGTGAATGTGAAGATGAAGAAGAAGAGATGAGTGAATGTGAAGATGAAGAAGAAGAGAGGGGTGAATGTGAAGATGAAGAAGAAGAGATGAGTGAATGTGAAGATGAAGAAGAAGAGAGGGGTGAGTGTGAAGATGAAGAAGGAGAGAGAACTGAATGTGAAGATGAAGAAGGAGAGAGAACTGAATGTGAAGATGAAGAAGGAGAGAGAACTGAATGTGAAGATGAAGAAGAAGAGATGAGGGAATGTGATGACAGAGATGGAGGGATGAACGTAAAGTGAAGAAGAGAGGATCAAATATGAAAACGAAAGAGGGATGAATGAATATGAATGAATGATTATGAAAAGAGGACAGAACGTGAAGATAGTGAAGACAGGGGTGATTGTGAAGATGGTGAAGACAGGGGTGATTGTGAAGATGGTGAAGACAGGGGTGATTGTGAAGATGGTGAAGACAGGGGTGATTGTGAAGATGGTGAAGAGAGGAACAAATGTGAAGATGGAGAAGAAATTAATAAATGTGAAGATGGTGAAGAGAAGAATGAATTTGAAGACGGCGATATGGGGATCGAATACGAAAATGGAGAAGAAAAATTTAGAGGGAAATGGCTTAAGGGGCAGGGAGGATGGGGGGGGGGGGGGGGGGGGGGGGGGGGGGGGGGGGGAGGGATAGGGATCAAAAAAAAAAAAAAAAAAAAAAAAAAAAAAAAAAAAAAAAAAAAAAAAAAAAAAAAAAAAAAAAAAAAAAAAAAAAAAAAAAAAAAAAAAAAAAAAAAAAAAAAAAAAAAAAAAAAAAAAAAAAAAAAAAAAAAAAAAAAAAAAAAAAAAAAAAAAAAAAAAAAAAAAAAAAAAAAAAAAAAAAAAAAAAAAAAAAAAAAAAAAAAAAAAAAAAAAAAAAAAAAAAAAAAAAAAAAAAAAAAAAAAAAAAAAAAAAAAAAAAAAAAAAAAAAAAAAAAAAAAAAAAAAAAAAAAAAAAAAAAAAAAAAAAAAAAAAAAAAAAAAAAAAAAAAAAAAAAAAAAAAAAAAAAAAAAAAAAAAAAAAAAAAAAAAAAAAAAAAAAAAAAAAAAAAAAAAAAAAAAAAAAAAAAAAAAAAAAAAAAAAAAAAAAAAAAAAAAAAAAAAAAAAAAAAAAAAAAAAAAAAAAAAAAAAAAAAAAAAAAAAAAAAAAAAAAAAAAAAAAAAAAAAAAAAAAAAAAAAAAAAAAAAAAGGGGAAAAAGAAGAAAA